>OX246756.1:87782957-88382957 GCA_945910035.1 Brachypalpus laphriformis
TTAAAATCCTGTCGAAGATAATATCCTGAATCGAAATCATTTATTCATTGTTAAGCAACGTCTCTGGAAAGTTTATGCAATATTTTTGACCTTTAAACTTCCCAGAGCTTGCTTGAAGGTGTTTCGGTGTTTTGTGGCAAATGTCAAAGAGGCTTATTGGGCATGGAAATCATGTTACCGTACCTCAATGGAGGGGATGCCATTTTTAGTTTTTTAAGCTTGAGATCCATCGGAGAGTTGTCTGAGCGGTTTCTTTGTTGACGACCTACTGGAGTTTTGGCTTTCATTCTAGCCTCCTCGATAGGGACACCTTTGGCCAGCAGCCATTTAAAGCGCTTGCGTGCATTCGAGGACTTCTGTTTTTTTTGTTTTTTTTTTTATCGAAAGGTAAGGTAGGCTTTTGTGGAAGGATGGTTAGATCATCCTCGTCCGCAGAAATGATAGAGGGAGATTTTCTAATAGACCAATGTCAATGGGGATGGGTGGATTTGGAGCAGCATCATTCTGAGATTTTGTTCCCACGAGAAGCTAGGGAAGACGAGATTATCGGGGGCAGAACCCTGTATACCATCAGGAGGGATATCAATTTAAAACGAAGCTGCATAAGTGTCCGGAGTTAAGCGTTCAAAGACTCACTTACACAGTGCCATTCATCCCAAAGGCACGGTAGTTATACACCTAGGATTACTCGTTTTATCAAGTTATCCTCTTTAGAGGAGAACAGCACCTCGTACTTATGTCCTGTATCCCCTTGTGGGTCCTAGGGCCTCTACTACGCCTACGTGCCATCGTGTACGGTTTCTGGCAAAGTGTCTGAGCTCTCCCCAACTTTTCCCTAACTGCCGTGCCTTCTTCTCGACTGTTCTGTGCCATGTTCTCCTCGGACCGCCAGGTCTTCTGCCATCCTGAGTGAAAGGGTTCCATTGCATAGCATGGTTCGCTATGGAACTGTCACCCTTACGGAACGTGTGACCAATCCGCTGCCACTTTCGCCATTGAATGGTTGTGCCTATTGGTTCCTGACCCGTTCTCTCGTAAAGGTGTTCGTTAGAGATACGATTGGGCCAGAAAATCCTTAAGATATTGCGCAGGCACCTATTAACAAACGTTTGCAGCTTTCTGGTGATAGCAGTGGTCACTCTCCACGTGCTGCAACCATATAAGAGCACGGATTCAACGTTGGAGCGGAACAGTCTTACTTTGGTGCTCAAACTGATTGCATTGCTTCGCCATTTTTGGACAACATCCCGAACGCGGACTTTGCTTTGGCGATCCTGTTGGCTATATCCAGTTCGGTTCCACCATCGGTCGAGACAATACTCCCAAGATACTGGAAGTCCTCTACTCTCTCTACCGGTTGTCCAGCTATGCATATTTGAGCCGATGAGTTAGTTCCAAGGCTGATAATTTTAGTTTTTGCCGTATTAATTTTCAGCCCGACGACACCTGCCTCCCTCTCCACATCTGCTGTCATTTGGTGGAGGTCCATAATTCTGTGGGAGAGTAAGCATACATCGTCAGCGTAGTCAATGTGCCTGAAGCACATCACTAATCACCAATAGGAATAATATTGGTGAAAGGATACAGCCACTTTGGATCTCAAATTCCTCAGACAACCTCCCCCTGTGCAGAACGTGACATTTGGAGCCTTCATATGTAGCTCTGATAATAGCAATTAGTTTATCGGGAATACCTCTCCTGCGTAAGGCACGCCAAATAAACTCCCTGTTGACACTATCGAACGCCTTCTCAAAATCGATGAACAGCAGGTGCAGTGGCAATCGATATTCAACACACTGTTCGATGATAATCCGCAGGGTGTTGATGTGGTCGACACAGGAGGATCCAGAGCGGAAACCAGCTTGTTCGGCATCGAGTGTGTCTTCGAGATGTTGTTTGATTCGCTCCAGGATGATTTTAGCTATTATCTTAGCTACAGCAGGCAGCACGCAGATACCCCTCCAGTTTCCGCACTCCATTAAATTTCCTTTCTTAGGAAGCTTGACGATCTTCCCTTTTTCCACTCGTTAGGAAAGCTCTCAGCTTCCCAAGCTCTCTCTATAAGTGGAAGCAGAAGCTCAGCCGATGTTGTTGGTGCTGCTCGTAAGAGCTCTGCTGGAATACCGTCAAGTCCTACCCCCTTGTTGGTTTTGAGTGCCTTGATCGCGGTAATGATCTCATCTTTACTGGGAGTCGTGGTGCGTATTCGGGAACTTCTCACCTCGGGCATCTCAGTTTGATTTGGGAGCATATCGCTAGCGAATACATGGTTTAAAACCGTAGCAAAATGCTCTTTCCATCTCTTGAGCTGGTCCTCATCCGAAATGAGCAAGGAGCCGTCTAGGCTTTTCACTGGGTGTTGGCTGGAGCTGCGACCACCTGTCAGCTCTTTCGTGATTCTGTAGACGGTCCTGCTATCGCACATCCGTGCTGCTTCTTCTGCTTCTGTAGTCAGCGCGTTGATGTAGTTGCGCTTGTCACGTCGCACGCTACGCTGAACTTCTCTCATCTTCATGCGATATACGGACTCTAGCTCGCGTCTCCCTGCTGCTGGGGTAGCTGAAACGCGAGCTTTCAGCAACAGCACTTCGTGTAGGGTGTGGTTCTTCATCCCGTATGGATATTCTTAAGAGAGAGACGGCTTCGGCTCCTCTGGTTCTTTTAACAGAACCTTGGCCTCACATGAATGGCTTAGATTAAATCAGAAGCACGCCTATGGGTTAGTTTTGTTAAATCAATCGCATGTTAGCACTTTCATCGGCGGTGAATATGGGATGCTGTCCGACAATCTTTCATGAAAGAGAATGAGATCTTTTCAAACGTATTCTGCAGGACCAAAAAGGAAAAGAAGGACAAGAGAGGACCTACTCAGCCTTGACCAAAGAGATTGCTCCAACTTTGAGCTCTATTTTCGCATACTTTTATAAGAAGCTCCACCTAACTCATTATTACATGGTATTACAATTAAGCTCTTTTGGTCTTAAAGTGTTTTTATCCAGGCGTGGAATACAATGTTTAGAGAAACCTTGCAGTGCCCCTTTGAACAAATTCTTGGCTGTACAGTTCAATCAATATAAGTTGGCATTGCATTAGATCAGGTTTCAATAGCATGCTTTCCCCTACATTGTGATTATCTTCTATAAGAATCTCATAGCAATAGAATAATCCCCAATACACTGGTACCAGAAACTAGTTCTTGTTCAATATCTGACACCCGCTACAGTACGCCTTTCATGCAACTTCTTGAAGAACATTCCGAATGATTCTCATAGATAAGCGCAATGTTTACTTGGCTCCCACACTTCTGCGCTATGAATATTGTTATGATTACAGCATCTTGGAATATGTGTCAGGCTAATTCCACTACCACACTATCATCCTTCACCTCCTCCCATCGGCACCGCCCCCATCATCTCCTTTGCATCTTGCATTAGCCTTGCGACGACGACGCCACTACAATTCATCCATTAAGCAAACCTGCGCAACTTTTGTTTACTCCGATTGTTCCATGTTTCGGGTAGCTGTACGTTTCACATTTTTTTCCCAAAAGTGTTCCGCAATCCAGTAGCTGCTGCCACTCATAAGAGTAAAGAAAAAGAAACAATTCTTAGCTTCACCGAGATAATTTTTCATCTCACTACAGTAGGAGCACCCGCAGCCGCGGCACATTGCAGCACGAACATCAAAAACGTCGAAGAGACGGGGAAGCCCTTGCATATTTGATCAGTTTTGCAAAAGTTATTTTTTTTAATTACTCACTAAAATGCGATATTACACAGATTCATAGATACACCACATGCAGATACTTACGGCTGGAGAATGAATTAAAAATGTACCCGTTTGCAAAGATACTTCGTTGATACATGCTCGATGCCGTGTATCGCAATACTCTTGTATTGTACTTGTAATGCAAAGCAGGGCTGCGAAGGGGGGTATTCACAACCTTTGCGCCAGCTGGTTAGTAGGGCATCTAGCTGCAGCTTGGTCGGAAAGAAATTGTTGTGAAATTTTCATGAACGCATGAGAGATCATAATTTTATTCTAGGAGTTGAACCAAGCGTCAAATGATTGACAGATAATGGGTGGCGTGTGTGTGGAGTAATTTGACCGACCACTTTGGTTGATTTATTAGATACTATCGGAGTTCTACTGCGTTGTTTTATGGAAGCGATTAAGCTATAGGTTTTATGGAGTTAAACTACCATTAACGTTGAGTAAAGAAGAACAAAAAAGCTAAGAAGATGTACGATTGCCAATACGGCTCAGAGCAAATTTTTGAATGTAGCGCTGTACACGACGCACCAAGAATCAATAAAAGATAATGCTGATGGTAATAAAAAATTGCCTTGTTTAGTTAGGACTTTTTGAGGGTTAAAATCAGGATGTACAGTGACTCGCTGTATGAGAGACGCCAATTGTCGCAGCTCGACGATAATAGCTGGAGGCCTTACTGCGACTAGGGCAGCACATATAGCAACAGAATAGACTAGACGTAACCTGACTTAAGATGGGAGGTGAATATGTATTTAACAAAAAACGGAGCAGGATCTGTGATTGACATACCATTTATGAACGACTCCACGCTCAGTGACGACATAGTCATCCTATTTTTTATTTTTTTTTTCCGAGGGTAGGTGAAAATCTGTAGTCATCCTTTTTGAAGTACAATCTAACAACGTAACAGAAAGATGCCCCAAAAGGGGTTAAAAAAAACCCTGCCCTGTTGCCCCCTGCCGTATGTGTAGTTCCATGTATTCGAATGTGTACAAAGTGTATGTGGCTATTGTGTTTGTGTAGTGTGCGTGTCGATTGGCATACGGATGAATGTATGAATGTATCTATGTATTTTGTGTGTATGCTTATTTTGATTTAAGTTCGCATACTATCACCGTACATACATTAAATTAATATCGTACAATATAGCAGGGTTATGAAATAAATTTGTTTGTAAAGACTTTTTTAAAAATATTAATCGGTATGACATGTTCTTCCTTTTCGAGACTCACGTGGATCATAACTTCAAGCAGTTCGAAGCTTGCTTCAAAAATTACACGCTTTTATGCATCCCAGCAATAAGAACACATACTCGAGGCAGAGCTAGTGGGGGTTGCCTTTTTGGTATCAAAAAACGCGTCGGCAAATGTTTCACACTTAGATTCGTAAAGGCAGTGAACCGTACCATAATCGAAGTATCAACGAAGAACGAAAAGCTTTACGTAGTTCCAGTTTACGTCAACTGCAATAAATGGATAGAGGATTTCTCGAATCTGTACAATTTTCTATTAGAATTCAATAAGGAAAACGTGATGGTAGTTGGGACTTAAATGGAAGGGTAGGATACTCAATTACTGAATTTGGAACCCGAGTTTATGACTGGACAAATAAATGTCACTAGATGTGCGATGGACGTGAAGATAGACAGAAATGATAAAAATATAATCGATATGTGCGAACCCATTGGTTTAACGCTATTGAACGGGCGAATGAAAGGCGATCAGAAAGAGCATATAACTTTTCCCAGAAGAACATCCTGTTCCACAATCGATTATTGTTTTGTGCGTGGAATTTGGCGTTGTGGATCTAGCTGTTAATGAGCTGACATTTTCCGATCATCTACCCTAAGTGACCACATTTAGATTAAAGACACCGCACGAAGCGTCCAACACCATAGCTCAGCTCTTCCCCAAGCTGCAGTGGAAGGATAAGTACCTGCAGAGATACAAGGCAAACCTTAACCGTACGTTAAGTTCAATAAATGGCACCGATCTTAGTTCCAGATGTTCCACAGATATTCTTATGTCCTGCATCAAAACTGCTGCAAAGCCATTCCAATCCAATCAAAGAAGACAAAGCAGGAAAGAACCATGGTTTGATTTTAAATGTGAGAGGGACAGGAAAAAATCGTTCGCCTACCTGAGGTTAGTAAGGAATACAGGCTTAAAACTTGCAAAAAGCATGTATCAAGCTGCAAACATGGCATATAAAAATGTATGCAAGGATAAGCAAAAAAGGTATTCTCTTAGTCTGATGCGATCGCTTAATGTAGTTAGAGATAGTCGCTCCTTTTGGAACCTGGCCCGGTCTCTCAACGGCGCAGTTTTTGCACGAGGCGTGCAGGTAGAAGCTCGTCTCTTAGCTGACTATTTTAAGAGAGTGCTAAATCCTGTCGTCAACTCAAGTCCAATACAATATGCGTTACCACTTCTCGAAAATGATGCTTTGGACCGTATAATCACAGTCCAAGAAGTCACCTCGGTGTTACATCGTTGCAGTCTAAACAAGGCACCAGGAGAGGATCGTGTTACTTATGAATTTTTTAAATATGCAATGAAAGAGTTTCTGGAAAAACTTTTGGACGTATATAATTCTATATTGAACACGGGCGAAGTGCCGGCAAGCTTCCGTAAGAGCATCATTTGATCTCTATTTAAAAAAGGAGACGCCAACAGCCCAAATAACTACCGTGGTATATCGCTTTTGAATTCTGTAACGAAAATTTTTACGGTTGTCATCTTGGAACGTCTACCAGATTGGACAAGGCCAAACCACTTGATAAGCGAGTTCCAGGCTGGATTTCGAAAGGAATACTCAGCGGTGGACAACATTTTTACATTAACCAGCATTGCAAAGACGTATTTGGACAGAGGTAAGAAGTTGTACGCATTCTTCGTCGATCTTAGAGCCGCCTTCGACTCCGTCGATAGAAACGCCCTCTTCTACAAGCTGAGCAACCTGGGATTATCCACAAAATTGCTAAGGGTAATTAAAAGCCTTTATAACGAGAACTCAACTGCAGTATGGAATGGGATCGAACTGTCGAAGTGGTTTCAATCAAAAACGGGCGTAAAGCAGGGATGTCTACTCAGTCCACTCCTTTTCTCAATCTTTTTGGACGACCTTACGACTTTTCTGACCGGAGGGATTTCATTTAAAGGAACCTCTATCAATGTTCTATTATATGCTGACGATATAGTCATTCTGGCAGACACCCCAAACATGATGCAAATCATGATAAACAAGTTGTTTCAGTACTGCCATCTGTGGAATCTCGAGGTGAATACAGAAAAATCGAAAATAATGGCTTGCCGGAACGGCTCAGGAAGATACGCTAGAGAGGAAAATTGCATCTGGGGAAGAGTTGAACTGAAGAAGGTCAAGGAATATAAGTACCTCGGGGTCCTACTCACACTGATTCTGTCGTTTAAAAAGCACCTTCCAATGAAACTAAAGGAAGCAAAGACAGCCATCAACTGTAACTGGAGAGGGGTCCTAGGCTAGAAAAATATCGCCCCAAGTGCAAAGTATAAAGTTTTCGATGCAGTGAAGAGATCCATCATGTGCTATGCGGCGCAAGTGTGGGAAATTTGTCAATATGAAGAAGTAGAGAAGTTACTAAGAATTTTCATAAAAAAAATCTTCAGATTGCCAGAATGTACTCCCAACTACATGATAGATCTTGAAACTGGACTACCATCTTTACATTTATTTACTCTTCGCTTACATTTTAATTATATAACGAAGGCAATAGCCCTACCTGGCCAACGGCTTCCTAACATTGTTGTACGTCACTTACTACAGCAAAAACTTCAGTTTTTCAGGGAATGGGAAAGGCTGGGAAGTTTACACAACGTTCCTCTATTGGAGAGCAGTACGTCATTATGGAAAAATGCCTTTCAAACACTTCTGGTCAAAATTAAACTTAGCACGTTCGAGAATTTTACTGATAATGCAAAGCAGAGCACTACAAGGAATTCGTACCATTTACTTCAGCATGACCTTAAGGACAAGAACTATTTCCACGATCGCCACTGTCTAGACAAAATATCTACAATATTTAAGGTGAGGGGGGAGCTTGTGTACTTAAACTACCAACCATATCGAAACGACCGATCTCCCGATTGTACTCTATGCAACCTTCAAGTCACAGAAGACGTTCGGCACTTCATAGGCACCTATCCAATTCTAAAGGAGATCAGACGAAATCACTGGGGAAGAAACCTTTTAACTGCTAACGAGGTCGTGGAGATACTGAATGGACAAGATTGGAATTAGTTGTACAGTTTCATGAAGCTCGCTTTGAGATACCGCTCACATATTTTAAATGAGGCTTTTCAAAACTATGTAACCAATATAACATTAAAACAGATGAATTTGATACGTAAATGCTATAGATGTATAATTCTGAAATGAGCTTTAATCAAACTTTCCAAAAATTCAATATTATAACATCCATTTTTCTCTCTTTCTGGCTGACGGCAATAGCCAATGTCAATTTTTTGTATAAATTTGTATTTCAATTTATAATTTGTTTAACTAAATTTATCTATCTATCCATCTATCTACTTTCACCGTAGTGGCCATGACCCAGAGCCTAGATGCCTTCTTCTTCTTCTCCTTTCTTGCTCCCGTTGACTTAGACTCGTCATTTCATCGGATGCCATCGTTTTAACTGCACCCCATCTAGCTTAGGGCTGCAACGTGTTAGACACTATGTTCTCTGGTATAGGCTGCTCACTAAATCTCATGCTCTGCTGCAATAACATTCTTTTTCCTCGAAAACGGGGGCATTGGTAGAAGACGTGCTCGGTATTCTCGTATTGTATAGTTAATCCTGCTGTCCTATAAATGTGAGCTTCCCTTCCTTATTCGAATCACAGGTTCCATTTAGTACACGTAACCCAAAGGAACTACAAAATTCGAGAAAATTTGTTCCTCTAGCATTATAGGTGATATCTTTCAACTTTTGTTATACCCGGCTTGACGTTTTCGCTTTCCCCTTCGTTAGCAATCCTTGCGTTGAAATCACCGAGAACCATTAGGTTGCCATTATTGTCACGTACTACTGTCTCTTACAATTTCTCAAAATCGCTATCCCAATTGTTCCAGTTTACGTAGATTGGAATTATTCTAAGTTTTGTCTTTTTAAATTTTAGGTTTAAGTAAAAGTTTCCATTTAAGGAAACTGATTCGCACTCTATTCTGTCGTACATACTGACGAAAACCCTATTTATGACCCATGAGCCTTCACTAATGCATAAACCAACGGAAAAGGAGACTCGGGCACCCCATCAGCGTAAAGGCCCCTATGCCTGTTGGACACCGTCGGAAAGCTGTTTGAGAAGATGCTGAAGCCGCGACTCACTGCGGCAGTTCAGGGAGCAGGAGATCTATCTGAAAGGCAACATGGCTTCAGGAAAAACTACTCTACAATAGGAGCTGTGGAAGAAGTGGTTAGGGCCGCTCAGAGAGCTCAGCAGGGAAACCATCATTCCAGAAAGGTAGTTGTGCTAGAAAATGCAAAGAATGTGAAAAAACGCCTTCAATTCTACCAGATGGACAGACATATTAAACGCTCTAGAAGGCATTTTCAGGGATAGTAGGGATAGTAAAAGACTACCTCAAAGACAGATGGCTCATCTATGACACCACCGAAGGGCAACATAGAAGGCAAATCACCGTGGAGCAGCACAGGGTTCCATTCTGGGACTTGATTTGTGGAACATCTCTTACGATGGGATCCTACGCATGAAGGTACCCGACGACAGTTTCCTTGTCGGCTACGCGGACGACGTTGCCGTAGTGATTACTGCAGGAAGTACAGAGGATTTACAGAGGGGGCTAAACCAAATCATGAGACGGGTAAATTCCTTGATGGAAGATCACGGTCTAAGCCTTGCAACAAAGAAAACAGAGATAGTTATGCTGACACGACGACGAATACCTGCTATTTCCGAATTCCAAGTGAACTTGGAAATAATAACAACCAAGGATGCAGTAAACTACCTGGGATTGAGACTGGACACAAAACTCACCTTCTGGCAGCACATTAAGGCCACGGCAGAGAAAGCCGAAAAGGTAACCACATCGTTGAGCAGATTAATGGCGAACGTTGGAGGCCCCACGGCAAGTAAGCGAAAACTTTTAATGTGGATCACATATGCCGTACTCTTGTCTGGCAGTGAATTCTGGGCCAATGCGATCAGACAAGAAAAGTATCGGAAGCGAATGGCAGCAATACAGAGAAGAGCAGCACTGCGGGCTCATATCGCACGGTGTCAGAGCCTGCAGTCCTCGTAATCGCAGGAGTGACTCCCATCGATCTCCTAGCAGCGGAAAGAATGAATATCCACCAAAAGAAAGCTGAACTTGGAAAAGACGTTGCGAAAGCTGAATCTAAAGAGCTCACCAAAGAACGCTGGCAAGAACGTTGGAACTCCGAAACCAGAGGTAGATGGACAGGAAGATTAGTCAACAACGTTGCTGAATGGTCGGAGCGAAGTTATGGTGAAGTAAACTTCTACCTAACTCAGTTTCTTAAAGGGTACGGATATTTCAACGCGTACCTGCATAAGATGGGGAAAGTAGGAAGCCCAACTTGCCAGTACGATGACTCTCCACAGGACACCATAGAGCACATGATCTTTAGCTGCACATTATGGACGGCGGAGAGAAGCAGGCTGCAGCTCGAGATAGGCGACATAAGCCCAGAAAACGTAGTGGGAAAAATGCTTTCCAGTAAAGACAAATGGCATAAAATATACTCCTTTTACGAGGCAGTACTAAAGGCAAAAAAGAAAGAGGAAGATAAACTCATACCCTCACAAGATATATAAGCCTAATGGAAACTTCACCTGCAAGAAAGCTTAAACCCGCATGGAAAAGCCGATCCCCACAAGGGAAAGAAAACGGCACCACTCCGAAATAATGCATAAGCGGTTCCGGAGTAGATGGTGTCAAGTAGAAAAAAAAAAAAGGGTTAAAGGTGGTTTTTTAGTGAGTACCAAGTCTCACACTACTTAAAATAGAACGGAACTGTTTTTCGTGAGCAGTAGCGTTTTCCACCACCCCTTAGGGGAAAAAAAAGTGTATTAACCAATACCGCCTTTGTCAATACGTTCATGAACGTTCATTTTTCAGATCAGCTTTCTGCCTAATATATGAATTAAGTACCTTTTTGTAAAGATCACTTCCATTTCTAATGTGAGAAATATTTCGTTCACGAGAAGAAGCCATAATTGTGGTGATACTCGTAGCTTCCATCCTTGTGACGTACTATATTAAACTGATCTTCTTATTTTGCAGCAGCCAAGTTATGAATTGATCACCCTACTTAGTAGCGTCTGGTTGATCTAGTAATTTAGCCCAATATTTATTTTGAACTTGCAATAGCCGCACTTAGAGTCATGGATGTCTACCGTCGTCAACAACGGGACAAAGGTGGACAAAGGTCAACGGTGTCAAAACAGGTCTTTGTTTGGAATCGGCATATGCGCATCCGTATGACCATCGAAGTCTTGCATAATATTCTATAACACGAAAGTGCGTAAACAGCTAGTGTTCTCCAATGTGAGAATCGTCTGCAGTAGAATACTGCGTGCTCCGTTTTTTCTTCTTCTTCTGGACATTCACGGCAAAGCGGTGGGATATCGTGTCCAAATCTGTACAAGTACTTGCGATATCCTCCATGACCTTATAAGAACTGTGTAAGGTTATAGTTATAATAGAATCTCCGTGTTGGCGGGTCCAGATGCCTTTTGTGGTACTGTCCCATCTGTTCCCATTCCAGCTACGACAAATGCTGCTTCACCCGATTTTGTTCTAAATCCACTTAAAGTTCCTAGAACACAAATTCTATAGACTGAAGTGAGTTTGTTTCGTGTCGCCATTGTTGTCAATGCCTTCGCGCACACAAGGGCCGCATAAAGGAGGACCGAGCTGACTACTCTTGAGAGTAGAATTCGCCTGGCGTTACCGGGTTCCTCAATATTTGGAAGGATAATACAGAGTGCTGCCTGGATTCCCGATGCTTTTTTCCTTATGGATTCTACATGGCTCTTAAATTTCAGCTGGTTGTCTAGGATCACACTAAGGTATTTGATGAGATCTTTGGACTTTATTTTGCTAATTCCCATCTGAATGTTGACATACTCTGCAACTTTTCGACTGATTATAAGGACAGCCTCCGACAGCTCCAGACCAGCTCTCACTAACCAATAATTTTTTCCCTGCGGCAAGATAGTCGCAAAACTCCATCGTACATGATGTTCCACAGAAGGGGGCCGTATACGGAACATTGTGGCTGTATACGGAACATTGTGGCTGTATACGGAACATTATGGCTGTCTAGGATGTCACTATTTGTATTTGATGACATCTTTGGACTTTATTTTGCTAATTCCCACCTGAATGTTGACATATTCTAGAACTTTTCGACTGATTATAAGGACAGCCTCCGACAGCTCCAGACCAGCTCTCACTAACCAATATATTTTTCCCTGCGGCAACATAGTCGCAAAACTCCATCGTACATGATGTTCCACAGAAGGGGGCCGTCTACGGAACATTGTGGAACTCCCGCAGACAAGTTGTAGTATTTCAGACCCTCGTCGGTTTCATACGTTAGCTTTCTATTAGTCAGATAGTTTGCCATTTTGCCCATTCTGACTAATGTTCTCCTTATGAACGACCAGTCTGCCGAGTTGACCCCAATTTATATGTCCAACGTCACTATAGAGCAGTATTTCTTAGTTCCAAAACCCCATCTATCTCCATGTATTGCTTTGGGTGCGATGTCAACTACCATCTGGATGACGTTTACCGCTGCGCGGTAGTCGGACGGTGCATCTTTCTCTTCTGCTACCGCAACAAGTCTCTCGTAGATGATGCGCTCCAGGATTTTTCCCATTGTATCTAGGAGGCATATTGGGCGATATGCGGACGATAAGAAGTTCGAAGATCCATGGAAGCCTTCACGTCAAGGAAACCATCGTACAAAATATAGAGCGCGACCGCCTCAGCTGGTATTGCTACGTTCAAAGAAGAGATCATTTGAACACTGTTAAAAAGGCAATATCAATGAACGTTCCAAAGACATCGCGAAGCAGGAGAGGCAGGCCTCTAAACGCCTGGATCACACAAATGCGATGACATCGGCATTTCATTGGCCTCAGTAACCGAGTGATCCAAAATCGGCAGGCCTGCCGATATTTTCTGCGGTCAAATAGGCGAATCCCACAGCCGGATCAGTAGAAATGCGGTAAAGTGGGAGGGTTATGATTCCGTGTTTTCGGATCATAACCTCACCCACATAAAATGAAGAAGATTGGGCGATATGAGGACTGCTCTCCGGGTGTCATGATTCCTTTAGGCGGTAGAACCAGGTGTTGCAATTTCCAAAGCTCGGGGAAAACTCCTTCTTCTAGACAGATTTGCAACGTTGCTTTGAAAATGTCTGGTCTCTTTTGGACAGCTATTTTTAATGCAATATTTGGTATGCCATCAGATCCCGACGCTTTTCAGTCGCCTCCTCTTCTGCATGCTCAGAATAGTTCCTCCGTTGTAATTGCTGGTATCTCCTCGGTTGTGCTTTCTCTAATTGTGTTCTGTGCACAGGAGGGCCTTCAAGGGAATTAATGCTCCGCTATTGTTTTAAGCATCATCGGGTAAGATATTTGCGGTGATTTATAACATTTCAGCTTTGTCATTACCATTCTATATGCTGTACCCCAAGGGTTAATGTCTGCTTTATTACATATCCTCTTAAAGCAGATGGTCTTGCTTTCTTTGATTACTTGCTTTAGCTTCCTTCGTGCTAGTCTTAGGGCTTCTAGGCGTGCTTCGAAGTCTTCCCTTCTCCTAGATCGTTGAGTTCTGCGCCGGGCTTTTAAACACGCTGTCCGTAGCGTTTTGATCTCCTCGGTTCACAAATAGCACAGCTCACCTAAATTCAGATTCAAAGGCAGAAACCCTCCATCTGTTTACCAAACCCGACACATTCTACTGCGCTCTGAAATTTGTCTTATAATTGATTGTTTTTCGAAAACTACAATTCTTTCCAAGGATATTTCCTAATTTTATATCTAAGCGACCTGCGATCCAGTAACATTTTATTAGGATATCCCGATATAGAAGAAAAATAATAAGCTCACCAAAATGTAGATACATCGTTGGATAACTAAAACTATTTTCTTATTTTCTAGCAAATTGATGGCTATGTAGCAGGTGAAGACTACCCAGCATACGAAACAGTGCCCAAAGGCCTTGCATTCAACTGCCAAGGAAGACTACCCGGCTACTATGCAGACACAGAGACTCGCTGTCAGGTAAAACATAACCATCACTATAGAGTCAGATTTTTATAAGAAAAAACTCCCCCCGCTAGGTTTGGCATTGGTGTCTTCATTCCGGCCATCAATACTCCTTCCTCTGTCCCAATGGCACTGTCTTCAATCAAGCCGTCCGCGTATGTGATTGGTGGACAAATGTAAACTGTGAAACCTCCGAACAACTCTATCAGAACAACGAGGAATTGTATCGTGTCGAAACAACAACAGATTCTATTTGATATAAGGCCAACGATTATCGAGATTCATCCACAAACACTGCCAACACCATTTTCAACGACAAAACTCGATCTGGCTCCAGAAATCATCAGCAATTCGTCGCCACCCGTAACAATCGACTTCGCAGTCAAACTCAGTCCAAAATTCCAACTAAAACCACAACAACAACCACTACAACTCGCACAATAACCAAAAATAGTCTTAGAGGTACAATTAAATACTCAATGCACAGCAGACAACAGCCACAAAATAGTATAAGCAATAGCCACAGAAAGGATAAACTACCAACAAATCTTAAGAATCTAGATGCAGAAAAACTAAAGGACTACAAGAGCAGGATCAGGAACCGATACAACATCGATTATGATCATTCGCTAGAAGATGAATATGAAATAATCGAGGCCATTGAATAAGGAGAGGAGAGCAAAGAGATGGTGTAACTCTTGTGTATGATAGTTTAGTGTAAATTGTTAAGTTTCAGATTTTTTTTTTATTTTATTTTAGATATAAGTGAACGTGCAATTGAATTTGTTTTTTTCTTATTGAATTGTGATAATAAAAAAAAATAAAAATTATAAAATATATTTAATAGAATTTTCGCCTAAAGGTAGGTTGCAAATTAACTTCTACATTAGGCTTTGGTTTGAGTCGGAGACTGTGCTTTAAAGCTTTGACGATCAATGCCTAAGCTTTTTTTGAAACTTGGTTTCATCGGAGCTTTATTTCGGCCATCTTGCTGATCAGTCGTGCAGCTGTTCTCGTTTTGTTTATACTCCTCGTTTGGTAAGTGCGCCCATAAAGTGTAATTAACATCAACAAAAACTATTTATTTATAAGTAATTGGGGGATTTTAGTTAGAATTATCAGCTAGAAGGCAGCTAGAGAGCTAAGGGAGATGATTGTGTAGAATTTCGCGGGATCGTGAGTGAGACGTCAGATCGAATTGGTATAAACTGCCGTGTATACAAGTAAATAGAGAACAGGTGGGAGCTTTTGGTATAATATCATATTCAACAGTCCGGCTTAAAGTAAACCGTTCATCTCTTTTTTTTAGATACATTTATGGTGTTTATTCATAAATTTTAATTTTTTTTTTTTTTTAATTCGAATCATACACTTTGCGTTTTTCCCAAAAGCTTGATTATTATTACTATTTGTATAGGGTTATTTTGCACTGCGACCTAGTGGTCTATTGTGGCCCCTGCTAGTATCTTGCAGAGGTTTATTCCCTCGTTAGAGTTCCCCTGGCATTACAATTCCCACGGAATTAACCTTCGTTTGAAGGTCATACACTCTGGCTATGCCTTGGCGAGAATAGTTCACCCCAGAGCTCTCTCTCCAAGCCTGTTTTATTTAGGAATATAAGAATGAGAAGTGGGCCCATGGTTGGCATATGCTCATCTAATATTTGGTGTTTGACCAGGTATATCAGTCTTGTGGGTCAGTGCCCCACAAGGTTCGAAAAGATGCTCCGGTGTCTCACTTGACTCATTGCAGAATCTGCGAAGGCCTTCTCTGTTATATATAGTTTCCGTAAATGCTCCCTGAGCTTGCAGAATCCCATTAGGATTCGTAGGCTATTCTTATTAAAGCAGATGTATGCTTCGAATGTTTTCCGGTTATAGCATCCCAGTAGTTTCTTAGCTTGCATCAGACCTTCTTCTTTATGGTTTGTTCCCCAATTCCGCAGAATTGTTCAGGTCTGATGAAGATTTCTGCAGCTCCTTGTCTTGCCAAGGCGTCTGCTGCTTCATTACTTTTTATCCCGACATGACCACTAACTTACTTACTTAGATGGCGCTACAGTCCGGGGTGGACCTAGGCCTCAACCAACAAACCTCTCCAGCCAGCACGGTTACGAGCCAGCTGCTTCCAGTTGCGCACGCCAAGTTGGTTGAGGTCAGTCTCCACTTGTTTGCGCCACCTACCACGAGGTCATCCATCCAGGGTGGATTTGAAGACTTTCTTAGCGGAAACGTTGGGCTCTATCCGTTCTACATGACCCAGCCATCTTAGTCGCTGTATATGAACTCTTCTGGCTAAGTCGATGCCCTTATATAGGCCGTATAGATCGGCATTGCATCTTCTCCTCCACTCACCGTCTATGCAGTCGGGACCAAAGATCGCTCGAAGAACTTCACTCTCAAAATAACCAAGGGCATCCTCATTCGGTTTTGTGGAAGCCCATGCCTGCGCCATACAGCAGGACTGGGATGATTAGTGTATTGTAAAGAGTTACCTAAGTAGTTCGAGATAAGGCTTTGCTACTTAATTGCCTTCTTAGCCCATAAAAACAACGATTGGCAAAAGTAATTTTTCATGTGATCTCCCTACTGATGTCATTTGCGGAGCTCACCATAGAGCCTAGGTAGACAAAATCCTTTACTACCTCAAAATTATATCTGTCTATTGTGGCGTTCTGTCCAAGACGCCGATGTTGGGTGCCCTTTTTTGTAGACAGCATATATTTTGTTTTGCTTTCATTGACCGCTAAACCAATCTTTGCTGCCTCGATCTTAATACTCGTAAATGCCCCATTGACGGCCCGCTGAGTTCTTCCGATTATGTCAATGTCATCGGCATAAGCGAGTTGTTTTGTTTATTAGTTGTAAAGATGCCAAGACTAGACATGGCTCTTTATAACTCGTCTCTATACACGCTATCATAGGCAACTTTGAAATCGATGATGGTACGTATCGATTTTATATTCATGGATTTTTTCCAAGATCTGCCGTGTCAATGGTGGACCTTCCCGCACTGATAAGGACCTATCATGTTGTTGACGATCGCTTTTAGGCGTTCATTTTATACGGCAGACAGAATCATATATGTGATGTTGAGGGGACTTATACCTCTGTCGTTGGTCAAGTTCAGAGGGTCTCCTTTCCTCAGGATTGGGCAAACGATGCTGAGGTTCCATTCATCGGGCATACTTTCGTCCGACCAGATTTTACAGATGAGCTGGTGCGTTCTCATTACCAACTCATCTTCTCCTGCGTTGAAAAGTTCAGCGGCGAGGCCGTCGGCTCCAGCAGCTTTGTTGCATTTGAGTTTAGATATCGCTATTCTCTCTTCATTCTGATCAGGCTGACGAGAATCTTGACTGTCATCGTCAATGGTTCATTCTGACTGACATTCATTCATTCTGTTTGACAGCCTGCAGAAGTGTTCCTTCCATATCCTCAGCACCGACAGCAATTCTACTACTATATTACCATTTTCGTCCCTGCAGGCTTCTATTTTGGCTTTGAAACCCTGGCAAGTTCTTTTTACCTTTAGGTAAAATTTTCGAACATCATTACTGCAATAAGGTCTCTCAATCGCCTCGATCGAACGCTTCTCATGCTCCTTTTCTTCTTTCTGAGAAGTCGATGTTCCTCTTTTCTCCTCCGCTCGTAGAGCTCGCGAGCAGCTCTAGTAGTTCTATGCAGCGCCGCTTTGTACGCCTCTTGTTTTGCTGCATGTGCTTGCCGGCATTCCTCATCAAACCAGGGGTTTCGTTGTGGTGGTCGAGAGAAACCCAGTATATCAGAGGCGGCATCTCTGATGGCTTGTTGGCAACGCTGCCACTGGTCTTCCACTTTGCTGTTGGTGGCATAAGACTTAGCTTGAGATTAAAAGAAACTCGATCGGCAAAGGCTCTGGCGGTCTCTTTCGACTGTAGCTGCCGGACATCAAACTTCCTCACAGTACTTCATTGATTTCGCTCCATTCTGGATATCCGCATCAGTACCTTGGCTACAACTAGGTAGTGATCCCAGTCCACGTTGGCTCCTCGGAAAGTCCGGACACCCAGAATACCGGAAGAGTGCTTTGCGTCGATCGCAATGTGATCGATTTGGTTGACAGTTTTTCGATCAAAGGAGAGCCATGTTCCTTTGTGAATATCTCGAGACGTGGGAACCGCGTGCTAGCTACGATAAAGTTTTGTCCCGCCGCAAAGTCGTTCATTGCCGGGTGTGATGTCGTGCAGGCTCTGCTTTCCGACCACGCTGCTAAAGACGTCCTCTCTTCCTAGCTTTGCGTTAAAATCACCTAGGACAATTTTAACGGGGTGGCTAGGGCATTGCTCATACGTCTTGTCCAAGAGCTGGTAGAAGTCATCCTTCGTCGCGTCGTCCATCTTCTCGTGAAGGGCGTGAGCGCATACTAGGCTAATGTTGGCGAATTTAACCTTGATACGGATAGTCATGAGGCGATCGTTCACATGCCGGAAACTCAAGACTTCTTGCCTAAGTCTGCCCCCAATAACAAATCCGCACACGATTAGACGCTCTCCTTGTTGACTGTTGCAATCGCCGTAGTAGATGTCGCAGTTTTTCATACTCCTTTTGCCCGGCCCATCCCATCGCACTTCTTGGATGGCGGTGATGTCTGATGTGACACACTCTAGGGCCTCCGCAAGTTGTTCGGCTGCACGTGGTTTGTAGAGGGTTCTAACATTCCATGTGCAGACACGAAGATCGTTGTCCTCTTTACGTTTGCTTGGGTCTTCAACAGTAAAATCATCCGTATCCGAGGCTGTTGGTTGCTTCGTAACCAAATGTTTTTTACGTAGTAGGGAAGTTAACCCGACGGCACAACCCCCAACCTGGAGGACCAGATCCTTTTTTTTACCTTTAGGACAAGAGGCCGGATACACCGATGCCAGTAACCCATTTCGGGGATATGAGCGCTGCCGTTGGCCGATTTAGGGTTCATCCGCCACCATCTCTTTTTCAATACCCTGGCGCAGTATTGAAAATCTTTACAGACCTCAGCTCCAAATATGCCAAAGTAGCTCAAGTAAGGTATCCGCTGGCCTGTAGACGTCATCGTTGATTCCATCGGGAAAATTCATCCGCCGCACGTCCTCCTTCTGAGGAGCTCTTGCTAGACTTCTGAGACGCATATTACAGCCAATCAGGTCAACAAGAGATGCTTCGTCCGGCTAAACATATGCGTGCTGAAGCTCACCCAATTGTCCTTACGCAGGTCTGAGTGTTCAGCTACACATATATCGTTAGACTCAGTATACGCTCATCGTTAGTTCACTATCAGATAGCTATCCAGCGGGCACCGCGAGAAGGTGATGATGCGATTTTGTCACGCCCGACATGACCAGGTATCCAGTAAAGCGTAACTTTGTTGTTTCTACCCAAATCATAAGTTTGTGTAAGCATTCCTACACAAACTTTGAATTAATGAAATAGGAGTCAATTGTTTTGATAGAGCTTTGACTTTTTGACACTATTGCTATGTCGCAGTTGCTGTATCTTCTTTCGAGATTGAGTTGGGATACATCTATCTATTGCACATAGTTCAGCTTGAAAGATACTGGTACTTTTGCTCATGGGTTCTGATTGTTTAGTCCTCGGTCCAAACACGCCTGCCTCTGTTCTTTCCTCAGTTCTCGAACCGTCTGTATACCACTTTATCGTGTGGTTGCCCACTTCGTGTCAGATATATCTCCCAGGTCGTCGAAGGCGTAAGTGGTTAGTGTAATGGATCACTGCGCATGAGGTTCCAAGTTCGAATCCCAGAAAATACCAAAAAGTTTTTTCACGGTCCCTCCTCTCGCGAGCGTCTTACAAACATCCGAGTGTATTGTTGTCACGAAAAAGCTTCTCAAATCGCCGTTCGGATCCGGCGTTAAACTGTAGGTCCCTTCCATTCGTGTGAAAAATATAACGCAAACAACATGAGTGGTTGCGAGAAGCTAGGCCCTGGCACTTTAAAGAGCTGTTGCGCTAAATATTTGTATTTTTTTTTGTCGCCGAAGAAGGGTTTACCTAAGGTACGCTGTCTGGTTCTCGCTAAGGCCGGGTATCTGCAAATAAAGTGGAAAAGGTATTATGGCTGCATGGTCACCTATCGGCCAATGCCCTGTAATGATGGCTACAATTTTGGCAATATCTGGTCTTGATCTGCTAAGTAGCTTGTTCAATTTATGTTTGTTATAGCTGAGCCATGTCTTCCTTGATATAGCGTAGCTAGAAAGCGATTTCCACCCGTGGGTAGCTAGCTTTAAGAAGTGATTGTGAACGATTCCCTTGACGACTCCCAGCAGAATATTGACTCTTTCTGCCAGAGAGTCGCTAAGGTCTGACGCTTGTCTGGCCAGATAGTTGGCTCGCTCTTTTCCCTCGAAGTTACTGTGCCCAGGGACCCAGATGAGGGTTATTTTTGAGTGAGCGCCTAGTTTGTTTAGCTCTTCCTGGCATTGCTCTATCAGTTTTGAAGACGTGATAGCTGAATCAATTGCTTTGATAACAGCTTGGCTATCAGTGAAGATAGCAAGATTGCGGTTGAGAGTTGGAGGGGGGCATTCAGTATGCGACAAGGCTAACGAATCGCTAGAAGCTCTGCTTGAAAGACGCTGGCGAAATTTGCTAAGCAGAAAGACTTCGGAAGAGTTAGCTTATTAGTTCGAAAGGGGTCAGGTGGAGGATCAGAGTTAGAGCATCCGTTGGGCAGGATGTCAGAGCAGTCGTGACACCTACGCATGTCGCTCTTTGGACTCTTTAGCTTACATACATACATTTTCAATGGCCCGCTAATCCTTCATGAGGGTCGCAATCATGGCATGTCTTGGAAGCCGGTCTGGAGGCATACGCACTACGTGACAAAACCATCGAGGCATAGATCGTTCTGTTCGAAGAAGTAGCTGCTCAAAATTGAGCGCCTCCCGTACTCCGGTACGCACTCGATCCCTATAAGTTATTCCAGCAACACCGCGAAGGAATTTTCGGTGCTTGTATCCGCGATCTTATTCTCTCGGTTACTACCGAAACTTCATGGCCATAGATGAGAATTGGAACAAAAAAAAAAAGAAATAATTATTTGGCGCAACAGCTCTTTAAGTGCCAGGGCCTAGCTTCTCGCAACCACTCATGTTTTTTTTTTTTTTCACTTGTACAACCCATGCCCGCGTGGCAATGACACTGCGACCTGAAAGATCTATTGTATCGGAGGGTTGGAGTTAATCTAACAGACGTACTACCTCCCTTATGAAAGTGAGTATGTCTCTAGTAGTGGAGCTTTTCAGTTCCACTGAAGTGAGTATCTCCTTGTGGAGAATACGTTTCCTTAACCAGTGTAGTGCCGGGCATTCACAAAAAATGCATTCGGATGTTTCATCCTCCTCTAGGCATAGCCGACAGTCCTTCTCTTGGCACAGATAGTAAGGCACTGCTGGTGGAAGCGGGTGGTAAAGTGTCCGCCGCAGAAGCAGTTATTGAGGCAACTGCGTCCACCTTCTTCGGGCTACCGTGACCAGCCTCTTGACCCTTTTCGGTGGTCTTTAGGATCAGTTTGACCTGGCCAAAACGGTAGAATACCTTGTTTTTAAGCGTGCTAAGCACCCTCATGGAGGTGTCGTCCATCCTTTACCCTTTGCATAACCTTCCATGCAGTTGCCCGTAGGCCATCGTTCTGTGCTTCCAGAGAAGCCAACATTTTTGATGATGGGAGCTCGAGACCCTGTGGAAAGAATCCTCGGACAATGTATGTCTTCGGGAAGGATCCCTCTTCCATCAGTGACACGTCCAATCTACTTTTGGCTCTTATAGCCTCGAAGTTCGAGCGCATCCACTCGGTGGCATTGTCTGAGCAGACGAAGATTAGCCATCCCGCCTTGTGTTGTGAGCCTGAGAAACGGGGCCAAACGCCTTTGTTTTTCAGCTCAATCGAGATGTCGATGACAGCCTCTTAAATGTTGGTCAACTGCTCTGTTGATAGAGGTTGGTTCATCAAGTCAGCCGGGACAACACCTAACCTGACAACACTTGCCACTTGACTAAAAGTGGGAATATCAGCCTTAGCTTTCTTGGCAACAGGTGCTGGTGGGGTGTGATCCTTTGATCTGACCCGTTTTGCTTCTTTAGCAGGAGGGGCTTTAGCAAAAGCTAGGGCACTTTCCCTGGTATCAGCTTTGCGAACTGCGAACTTGAACCGCCTTCTTTCAGCAGAGTTGAACCGAACGAAACCGTCCGGCTGTATCCGCAGTTCGTCTAACCTCTTCCCAATGGAGGAGCACCCAGATTCCTCTGTGACAACGCTGCATGTATCCACGAGAGTGGATGTGTCAGAATCAGAGACGGCGGCATCCGCTTCTTCGGGATTGACACACCAAGTGGGCAATGATTGGGCCCACTTGGTTCCGTCATCCATACCATCCGAAGATTTAGGTTGCTCGTCAGCAAGCCGAGTAGCTAAAGCCGAAGATGTAGTGGCCGTCGGAAGCTCTTTAGCATCACGACTAGGTTAGGTTAGGTAAGTGGGCAGGTGTAGGGGGATAGAAAACCTCCACACCACACTCAGGTCAGTATAGACCCATTGTGATACCCAAGGGGGGAAAGGAGATAGAAAAAGGAAATCCCTACCTCGTGGAAAAATACCGTCTTGTAAGTATCCTAAAGAAAGAACTAAGTACTCACTGTGTCCTAGATACAAACCATCCAGAGGATTTGATGAAGTTTGCGATGTCATTTATTGGTCTGTTGGACAACTCTTCTAGATCCTCAAAGAAGTGTTGCCCAAGGATCTTGTTTCTCAAATGATAGAGGCCTGGGCAATGACAGAGAAAGTGGGCGGTGTCCTCCTGAGCCTCCTCGTCGCCGCAGCCTCTACAAAGGTCTTCGCTAGTCACACGTAGTTTTTTCATGTGGTACCGCATGGTGTTATGCCCCGTAATGACTCCAATTAGAGTAGAGAGGGATTTTCTGTGCCTCTGTATGAGTCTATTGGTTCTTACTCTGTCAAAAGCGGGCCACAGCTTCCTCGTGGTGACACAAGTATCTAAACAGGTCCACCTATTGTTAGCCTCCGTTATGGCTTTGTTTCCTGCTACGAGCTTAAGGGCGCAAGGCGGGATGTACACCGAGTGGTCGGATTGGTCCGAGCTTAGTGCTGAGCCACCTCTAGCCAATTCATCGGCTTTCTCATTCCCTGGAATGCCTTCATGACCAGGGACCCAGCAGAGCCTTACCTCGTGCTGTGTTCCAAGAACCTTGAGCTCTTCTCTACAACACTTCACAAGTTTCGATTTTATTTCTATAGCAGATATTGCTTTTATCGCTGCCTGGCTGTCGATGAAAAAGGTGATATCCTCTCGTGGTATTGCCCTCATCGCAGTCTCACGAGCTGATATTGTAACTGCTAGGACCTCCGCCTGGAAAACGCTGCTGTAGTTCGGAAGCCGAGCTGACATGGAGAGGCCAAGCGTTTCAGAGAAGATGCCTGCGCCTACACCTATTTCCATTTTGGATCCATCGGTGTAAACAGCTAAGGATCGCTCGTTAGGCGTTCTGTCATTTTTCCAGTCTTCCCTGCTCGGATAGGTGCTAGAGAATGGTCTTAAGAAGTCTAGGTAAGGCGTTAAGTAGTCTGTATTAGATACACTGCCTAGATATCTCTGCAGGATCGTGGTGTGACCCATTGCATTTGGTCTCCAGCTATCTGTTTGGCTTAATCTTACGGCACTATGGGCTGCCGATACTTGTATAAAGATGTCTAGCGGAAGCAGATTGAGAATGGCCTCGAGTCCTGCTGTAGGTGTCGTTCTCATCGCACTGGTTGTGGCGATGCACGCTAGTCTTTGTACTTTTATGATAGCAGCTAAGTTATTTATTTTGCTGGCTGCCTGCCACCATACAAGGCTGCCATACGTTAGTATTGGCCTTACTATAGCTGTATACATCCATAGGATGATTTTGGGGCTCGGTCCCCAAGTCTTCCCAAATATTCTATTGCACGAGTAAAAAGCTATGGTGGCTTTTTTGACTCTTTCGTTGATGTTTAGTCTCCAGTTCAGTTTCCTGTCGAGCACCAGGCCAAGGTATCTCGCACTATCGGAGATACTCAGGGGAGTACCCCTTACGGAAGGAGTTAGTGAATAGTACTAACTCTGTCTTCTGGGGATTAACCGCCAGCCCACATCTCTCCGTCCAGGAGTCAATGATTTCCAGCGCCCCTTCGATTTGTTCGCTCAGGGTCGGGAGAAATTTACCTGTTGCTAGCAGCACAACATCGTCCGCATATGCAATGGCCTTGACGCCGCTGTTTCTAAGTTTAAGAAGGACTTCGTTCAGGACAATAACCCACAGTAGTGGGGATATAACCCCTCCTTGAGGGGTACCTCTTGAGGCATAGACTTCGAGCTTAGTACCTCCGAGTTCAACTTTGATATGTCTTTCCTTTAGCATATTGACGATCCATTTTATCACAGAATTGTGAATATTAAGGTTCGTTAGAGTTCTATTGACCGCTTCCGTTTTGACATTGTTAAAGGCTCCTTCAATGTCCAGGAAAGCGGCTAGTGTATATTCTTTATTTTTCAGTGATTTTTCTATTGAGCCGACTACACAGTGCAGCGCTGTCTCTACGCTTTTTCCTTTCGTATAAGCGTGCTGCGCTGGGGATATGTCACCTGGGCGTAGTTTACTACGGATGTATATGTCAGCTAGCCTTTCAAAGGTCTTTAGGACAAAGGAGGTAAGGCTAATTGGCCTAAAGTCCTTTGCAGTAGTGTGGCTTGCTTTACCGGCCTTGGGTATGAAGACCACTTTGACCTCTTTCCATGATCTAGGTATATACCCCCACATGAGGCTGTTGAGGTACAGTTCCTTAAGTACCGGGATGATTGTGGTTATTGTTTTCTGTAGCATGATCGGGATAATCCCGTCGGGTCCTGGGGATTTAAAGGGAGAGAATGATCCGATTGCCCACTCAATTCTTTCCTCTGTGATAAAATCCGTCGGAGTTTCCGTTGCAAAACTACTGTTAGTTACGATGTTATTATCTGGATGGGCCGTACAACCCGGAAAGTGCGCTTTTAGAAGGGAGCTAAGCATCACGACTAAGTGCAGCTGTTCGCTCGTCAGCAGAAACAGGAGCTGGTGCGATTTGAGATGCACCTGTCTCATAGTTTTTGTTTTTATAGGAAATTTTTGGACCCACGAGTACTCGAGAAAGGAGTATCACCCATGATAGAGCTCGAAATACCATGGGAAGGCTGAATTGAAACCGAAGGTCGCCAAGGTATTCAGAGTCCACATACTAGCGACTAAGCACTCTCTTAGCCATGCATCCCTCGGCGTATGCTGTTCCACCTTGGATTAGAGATTATTTTTCAGAGGTTTACTCCTCACGTCGCTCAATTTGGCCGAATACTTACAGTCGGTAATTCAAGCCGTGCATTTCAGGCAGGCGCAAAAGACTACATTCAATTGAACAAACTTGGAATGTTAGGCCGGTTTTACCGCTGTAGCATTCGTTGCCC
Source organism: Brachypalpus laphriformis (assembly GCA_945910035.1). NCBI lineage: Eukaryota > Metazoa > Arthropoda > Insecta > Diptera > Syrphidae > Brachypalpus > Brachypalpus laphriformis. The sequence continues at coordinate 87,808,560 of OX246756.1, forward strand.
GGTGGCCGCCCCGTGGATGCACTGAGTCTTCTTGTAACCGTTACTCAATAGGGATCGTCCCTAAGAGCCCGAACCTGACCAACATCCACTCATGTTGTGTGCGCTATATTTTTCACACGAATGAAAGGGACATACAGTTTAGTGCCGAATCTGAACGGCGATTTGAGAAACTTTTTCGTGACAACAATACTCTCGGATGTTTGTCAGACGCTCGCGAGAGGTGGGACCGTGAAAAAAACTATTTCATGTTTTCTGGGATTCGAACTTGGAACTTCATGCGTAGTGATCCGACACACTAACCACTTACGCCACAGCACCCACGAGAGTTGGAACATACACCGAGTTAAACACCGATAACTTAGCGTAAACACAAAGTTCGGCCTTCCTTATAACAGATTGACCAAGCTCTTTCAAAATTGATCCAGCTTGACCAATTCTATAGGATAACTTGACATTTCTCTTACCATGACACGTGAATGAGACCCTGAGGTACTTAAACTTATCCACCTGCTTCAGTGGGACTCCACTAGCATGCAGAGTGCACTGAATGGGCGTCCTGGAAACGACCATTACCTCCGATTTGTTTCTGTTAACCTTCATTCTAGCATCATCACAAACGGCTACAAACCTTTCGAGTTTGCACTGGCGTTCGGTTTGAGGGAACCCAAGGATGGCCAAATCATCCGCAAAGAGCAGATGACTAATCCCTGCTAATTCCGACTACATATCTCTTTTTTAAAAAGAAGGACAGTCACCCGCTTTGCCAAATACCAGGTGTTTCACCGCATTCCCAGGCCACTTCAATGACACACGAGAGCCAATGCCTCCCTCTTTACCTAGTCTTAAGCATTTCTGATCAGATTTCCGCATGGCAATGACACTGCGACCTGAAAGATCTATTGTATCCGAGGGTTGGAGTTAATCTAACAGACGTTGTTCCTCTCTTATGAAAGTGAGTATCTCTTTAGTAGTGGATCATTTCAGTTCTGCTGAAGTAAGTATCTCCTTGTGGAGAATACGTTTCCTTAACCAGTGTATTGCCAGGCATTCACAAAGAATGTGTAATGTTTCATCCTCTTCTAAACATAACCGACAGTCCTTCTGTAGGCACAGATTCAACTTGTTAAGGTAGTATAGCAGGCCACAATGGCCAGTTAGAAAGCTCACGAGCTTCTTAATGCTTTCCCTATCTAGGCAAAGATTTCCTTAAAGGAATAAGACTTAATTAATCGTTTGGATTGTGTTAGACCAAGCCCATTGGTCTAGACGAAGTTTGTTTTTCCATTCGTTAATCAGCGTTGTAGCTGTTGCCCAGTTGGCGCCACAATAAGGTTCAGGACCTATGAACGCAGATTCTGAGCCGGTCCTAGCAAGCTCATCTGCAGATACGTTGCCCACAATCCCTTGGTGTCCAGTGACCCAACCGAGTTTTACCCTCTTGTATTTGGCAAGGTCTTGTAATGTATCATAGCAGCACTTCACAGTTCTGGAGTACATTGGGTTGGACGATAGTGCCATAAGTGCTGCTTGGCTATCTGAAAAGATATGTATTCTAGCGCCCTTGATCCCCTTGCGGAGATTGTGTCTGGCGCAGATCTCAATGACATGGATTATAGCGAGAAACACAGTGGGAGTCGTACCCATAGGTACCGAAATCTTTATGTTGGGTCCAAAGACCCCAGCTCCTACTCCAGTATCCATTTTCGAGCCGTGCGTCGGTTAACCAGACCAGACTTCTAGGGTCCAGTGTTGGAGCACCATTGGACCAATTTCTGCGGTCCAATATTTCAACCTCGAATAACCTCCTATCTTAGGGATTGAGTTGAGTATCTTTAAATGTCCCACTAGGTCACCTGGTTAACACTCATAATATAGCTGCAGCTTGATGGCATATCTAGCAGCCATCTTCCTAATGAAGATTGGTAGAGGCGTTAGCCCGACAATAGCTTCCAGATCTGTCGTAGGGCAGGTGCTCATCGCCCCTGTAATGCCAAGACAAGCAATTCTTTGCAACTTCTGCAACTTGTTTGCCGTTGTCTGCTGGAGAGTTTTTGGCCACCAGACGATGGCCGCATATGTGATAATGGGTCTAACCATCATTATGTACAACCAATGTATCATCTTAGGAGAGAGACTCTAAGTTCTCCCGTGTAGGCGTTTACTGGCCTACAGTGCTCTAGTAGCATGCTCTGTGGCGGGCTTAATATGTGAATTACAGTTAAGTCGTTTGTTAAGAATTACACAAAGATATTTGACCTCGCTGGAATAAAGTAGTGTGGTGCCTCTGATTGTGATGGGTTCAAAGTTGACCTATGTCTTCATTGTGAACGCCATCAGAACGGTTTTACTAGGATTGATGGATAGTTCTTCTTTGTTACACCATTCTACAACTTGAGATATTGCACTTTGCATGACGTGTTTACCTCTAATAAAAACCGCCAAGTCATCAGCATAACCGACGGTGGTGTAGCCTGATCTGTGAAGATCTACTAACAAGTTGTCGACGACTATTGAGCATAACAGGGTGGTAGGGGGGGAATACCAGGATGGCCCTAATCCATTGGTTGGTCGATTCTTCGGTATCTCTGCTACTAATCGCCCTGCCGATCGAGTCGTAACCAGTGTTATCGAACGCGCCCTCGATGTCAAGAAATGCACGCAAGGCTATTTCCTTTGAACTGAGTGTTCACTCTATCTTTCTGACGAGCTAATGAAGGACACCTACTGTCTCTCCATTGTCTTGAGGACAAATGATGTTAGACTTATAGGTCTATATAATTGGGAATGAATACCACATTTACCTGTCTCCAGGTGGGTGGTATGTATCCCCAATTGTAGCTGGCTCTAAATAAAGCTGTCAATCCCGGCAGAATGAGGTCAATTGACTGTTGTAGAAGTGCTGGAAACAGACCGTCACCGCCGGGAGCTTTAAAAGATTTGAAGGTGCCCACTGCCCCTTCAACTTTGTCTGGACTAAATATTTTTCCAGATAAACTATTAACTCTACTGTCCACATAAACCCTGTGGTTAACTGTGTTCGAGTGCACATGAGATGTGTTAGGAGACGAGCCTGGGAAATGTAGCTGAAGTAAGGTTCTAAGTGTATCCACACGGTCCATCGTGTAGGTTCCGTCATTCTTCTTCAATAACCCTATACAATTGACATGATCGTTTGCGAGCGATTTATGGATTCGTGCCGCTGTAGGCATGTCAGCAATGGTTTCGCAGCATTTCCTCCAAGCAACTCGTTTAGATCGTTTCAATTCTAGATAGTATTCTGTGAGAGCAAACCTGTATACATCCCACCTCTTCGTTCGCTTTGCAGAGTTAAAGAGTTTTCTTGCATACTTCCTAAGTTTCGCAGTTGGTCATTCCACCAGGGCACTTTACGTTTGCTAACAATGGTTTTGGGAAGGAATCAAGCAGTATATTGTTAAGCTGGCAGGCAGCTTCATCTAGGTCCTCTATGGACTCGATAGATGTGAGAAGTATATCTTTTTTTTTTTTGAGAATACTAGTTCACGATAGCGATGCCAATCCGTAGATTTGGGATCGTATCTGTTAGAGACATATAAAAGTTGGCCGGGTATGTCAAACCTAATGTGCTGATGGTCTGATAGTGAAGCCTCATCTGATGCGTGGAAATTTTCAATAAAATTAGAAATGAATGGACTAGCGAGAGTAAGGTCAATTACTTCTTCGCGAATCGCATTTATGAAGGTGCGTTTAGAGCCTTTGTTTAAAATATCTGTACGTCTACTAAAGATACTCACCCAACTCTCGACAATAGGTCTGTCATCTTCGGTGCCCTGTTCGGCATTGAGCAACTCTGAAAACTGCTCGCTCAAGCGTAAGATGTCCTCCTCATTACAAAAAGTATACCGTCTTGTGGACGGGCCAGATGCATATTATTTGCAGATCTGTGGTCACGTTCCAACTTCTCGCCAAACTCCTTCCAAGATTGTTCTTTTGCTGTGTTCACAGCTAATTTGAAAGTCCTTTGCGTCTCAGTGTACCACTTTCGAGAATCAGATTTCTCCAAGTGAATCCACACTTGTTGTTGTAGCAGTTTCGTTGGGGACAAGTCAGTTTCTAGGCTCAACAATCGAGCCACGTCTATACGACGTTCCCAAAGTGCATCAGGGTTTTGCAATTCGGTTTTGCTGGGCAGCTAGAAAGATGTTTGGTATTGTACGGGCTATTTCCGCAGTCAGGGCATTTGTCTTCTATGGAGGGGTCGAGACGGTCCGTGTATCCGTTTAGTAATCGGCAACAACCTGAGCTAGAGTGGTCCTTGTTCTCCGTTATAGACTACGTTTTTCGTCTACGATGGGTGGTGGGCGGCCTCTAAGGACCACGTTGGGGAAGAGATTCTCCATAGAGTGGGACACAGTCGTGTTATGAATGCTTTTCAATGTTCCTTTCTTCTCTCTGATGGCTTCTTGAACTCCAGGCGTTTTTTACTTCTTTGAACGATCTCCACGATCAGATACACACAACTGAAAGCTCGCGTGTAAATTTTTTTTATTTTTTTTTTTGTTCCGAGGGTAGGTGAAAAATCCTCCTAGACACTATAAGAATAGCAAGCGCGTGCTAATAGTAGTATCAGGTTCTTACCGACTAAAAAAACACCACCCTTCGATATAAATTTGTAAGATATCGCAACTAAGTATTATAATAACTTATCAAGCAATTTTTCTATCATGAAATAAAAACGTTTGGCAGGTTACTTTCCACTGAAGGATCCTGCATATTCCGCAATCTAGACGCGGTTAATCATTATCTCGCTAAGTCGAAAGGTTTCGTCCTTCGTAGTCGGCGCAATAAATTGCTCTCATCCAAAATTTGTAGGACTGTATTGTTGACATGTCCGATTAGTCGGTTTCTATGCTTTCTCGCGAAGCTTCTAGTTTCAGCTTCGATTGTCGGAATTCCGAGATTCCTGTGGATATCGTCGTTTCTACTATACCACGGTGCTTGGACAATTTCTCTTAGCACTTTATTTTGAAAAGCTTGTAAAATATTTGCATTTGTTTTCTTTGTACAACCCTAAAGTTGTATACCGTAGGTCCACACCGGCTTTAGCACTTGCTTGTATAAAAGCAGTTTGTTCTCAGTACTGAGCTGGGAATGTTTTCCGAGTAACCAGTACATTTCGCTATATTTGATTTCGAGTTCTTTACGTTTCATTTTCACGTGCGAATTCCATTTCAGCCTTGCGACGAGTGTCATTCCCAGGTATTTAGACTCGTTTGCAAAAGGTATTCGGGCCGAGCTTAGAAAAGTTGCCAAGTCATTAGTTTTCTTGTAAGTGAAATTCACGTGAACAGATTTAGATTCGTTGAGGGCGATCCGCCAGTCCCTCGTCCATTCATTTACTTTATTCAGTGCGTTTTGCAGTTTTGCAGTCGTTTCTTCGATAGTTTTACCTACTGCTAGGATAGCGGTGTCATCGGCAAACGTAGCAAGAATAGTGCTATCTTCGTTCGGTATATCACGAGTATATAGCAAATAGAGAAGCGGCCCAAGAACGCTTCCTTGCGGTACGCCGGCCGAAATTTCCTTGAGCTCGGAATATTCGACCCCGTGTCTAACACGAAAGAGTCTATTCCCAATATGATTCTAAAATATCGTATAAGCATACAGGGAGAACTTCTCGTGGCTTGCATTTCAAGCCATCATGCCACACCTTGTCAAAGGCTTGCGAGACGTCAAGAAATACGCTTGAGCAAATCTTTTTTTCTTCAAGTGCTTTCTCGATTACGTCAGTAATTCTATGCACCTGGTCAATCGTCGAATGCTTGCTTCTGAACCCAAACTGGTGGTCAGGGATAAGATTATTTTCTTCTATAACCGGTTGGAGACGCCTTAATACTATCCTCTCGAAAATTTCCGATATGATTGGAAGAAGCGAAATTGGTCTATACGATTTTACTTCATTTGGCGGTTTTCCTGGTTTTCCGCAACTTTCCATTGGTTCGGCTCGTGTTTTAATCTGAGTGCAGCATTTACAATATGGAGAAGCTTAATCAATGCTTTCCTAGGTAAAACGTTGAGATTTCTTAGGCTTTAGATTCTCGATCTCATGTGTGAGTTCCCTTAGCGTTGCACTTGTGAGCGTCAAATGGTCAGATGGTAAATCCAGCCTATTGCGGTTGTCGTAAACCACTTGACCATCGTACGGTTTAAAGGCTTCTTCCAGGTGGGCCGCAAAGACGTCCGCTTTTTCTTTATCTTCCCTCGCCCATTCATTTTGATTTAATTTGATTGGCGCCGCGGGGACTTTGGGCTTTTTGGTGCCTTTTACAGATTTCCAAAGTGAATAATTGAAAACTTTTTTCGCTGTTAAACTTTCAAGGTAAGAGCCTATTGCACATTTCTTAAAATCCTTAATAGTCTTCTCCAACAAATTGCACAGACGATTCAAGTCTGCTTTATTCTGCGGAGCACGACTCTGTTGCCATTTTTTATGCGCTTTTCTTTTTTCCTTGACCAATTCTTTTATTTCTGGAGGATATCGTAAACCGCATCTGTCCGGCGCTTTCCTTGGATTGGGCGTATTATTCCAAGAGGTGAGCTGTACGATCTCAACGAAGCGATCAACTTCAACCTCAAGTTCATAGGGTGTCGTAAGTGTAACGCTCAGTTCAACATTATCTTCAATTTCGTTCCTAAAGCCTTCCCAGTTAGTTGTCCGACCAGTTAATCTCGCTGACTCTAGGTTATAGACTAGTTTTTCGCTGATTTTTAAAATAACCGGGGAATGATCAGACGACAGATCAAAGCTCTCTTTAACTTTTATGTGGTTGGTAGATATTCCTTTCACAACGAAAAAATCGATCAGGTCAGGTATTTTCGAAGTATCAGTTGGCCAGTAAGTCGGTTTACCCGTCGAATGGAAATCACAACTGTACTCCATACCTGCCCCATAAAGCATTCTACCTTTTTTCGAGCTGTATCTTGAGCCCCAGAACGTATGTTTCGCATTAAAGTCGCCGCCAATGATAAAATTAGGTTTCAGCGATTCAAACAAGTTAGTAAAATCAGATTTTTCAAGCGCGGAACGCGGTGGACAGTAGATAGATGCGATTTTAAGAGGACGCTGACTATTTTTAACTCAAATCTTGCACAGTTGCAAAGTTTTAAGCTCTATCTTTAGGTCTTTGGATTGTTCGATGCAGTCTTTAATAAACAAGGATGATCCGCCTCTCGCTTTTCCCGAAGGGTGACAAGCGTGGTAATCATTATTACCACTTTATTTTAAATGCGATTCCTTTTTTACGTGGGTTTCAGAAATCAAGCAAATATCAATATCTTTTTCACGCATGAATATTTCCAATTTGTCGAGTTTTTGAAAAAGTACGTTTGCATTCCAAGTACATATTTTTAACATTCGTTTGTTATTCATATTCTAGTTGAAGTACGCGTTTTCTGAGAATTATTTTCAAGCTTAGCCAGCCCACTCCTGCTGTCCGAGGGACATTACCTGGCGGCTTTTCAGTACCGTTTCTTTTAAGAGTAGAGGTCGAGGACTTTTCTGTTGTCACTCTTTCTCTCACCTTTTTGCGCTCGTGCGTGTAAAATGAAGATCTATATTTTCATACTTCTGACGAAGCCTTTCTAGAATATTCTTCTATCGTCTAGGATTCCTCTTTCATTCGTTTTGTAGAAGCCTTTCCGAAGTGGTTTAGTCCCATTGTAACCTGTGAACTGTGAACTAGGATAACCAGCTGTTAATCCAATAACCGTCTGCAATGTGCCCCAAATCATTAGAAGCAAATTCATTGCCATTTCTTTTTCTTCATTGCTATTAAACTCATCCTTTCGAGGACAGGATTTGGCAAATGCAGTTTCCACTAAGCCAGATACTGTCACTTTCTAGACATAAATCGAATCGAGTTTGTAGCCACTTTCACCATCATTCAATGTGCACTTAAGATTAAAATCGGTTAATTAAGATGCAACGAATTCACAAGGCGGTCAAGTATCTAAAGAAAATGTATCTTAAAGAACTTGCAACTCTTTGTAAAGTATAAGTAGAACCTCGTTGACGTCAGGCATAGGAATTCTAAGGCAAACATATTCTCAGATTCCCACGACGGTATTTAAAAACTCGCTTTCCAGTTATAAACTAGCTAATCACGTCATAGTACTTAGAATCACATTGCTATAGTATAACAACTCTGGAAAGTGTTTTAGTTTTAGTCATAAGAAAGAAACCAGCTGCCTTTCTAAAGAACTATACTTGTTCGTTTGTCTGGCATGGAATCGTGCAAAATCTAAATGAAATATGGGGCACCATACGAAGTGGCTAAGCTCATGCCCAAGACTATGTAACAGTTACAATTTTACTACCCTATCGCGAGTGGAAGGGGCTTTCAAGCCATTCCGTTTCTAGCAAGCCAGCCACCACTCTTCCTGTTCGACGCCAAAGCAGAAAAAACTCAACAAAGACCAACCACCACCGCGCGTAGTACACAGCTTCTCCAAGCTATGAAAACGAAGCCAACAATTATATACAAAGCTGAGGCAAAAAAAAAAACCTGTCGCACTATTTTAAGTGGATTACCTTCAATATTGGCACAAGTAGCGAATGCGAATACAACGGTTGCCTGAACAAAGTGAAAGAAGTTACAAAACCTGAAGCTTGGAATTCGTGTCGTTGTCTACCCCCAGAGGAGTAGATACAACACCTTGGTTCGGAGGGGGGTTGAACTATTTCTTTCAGTACGTTAAGCTACTTGTCATTCTACATGTGTCAACCAGAAACAAGTTTTTCGTTGACAATTGACAATTGACACCACCCACGCTAATTTGACGGATAATTGCCGTGATCCAGGTTCTTTGACATTTCACAGTCAGCGACTAATACCGCACCCACTAATTTAGCATCCGATAAGGGCTGGCACGTCAACTTCGGTTGCAACTAGTAATAATGGCCAAATGACCACCTCTGCATGGTAATTGTTTTCGGGCGAGCACCCAATTTCAGTGCGCACTATGCATTGAATTCGAATTGATTGGCAGTTACGTAAGAACGACTGATTGTCGAGTACGAGTATTGTCCACAAGGCGCGATTCATAATATTCCGTAGATCAACAATCGGAATTGTGCAAAACTCTGAGGTGAAAATCATCAATTAAGAAAATTAAATTTGAAATTGAAGAAGAGAGTCTTACTTCCGTCTTGAGGGTGATTTTATTGGCTTTTCTGTCGCCAAATATTGGGAAATCACTGCGTTGGCAGTGGGAGTCTTTGACTGCCAGGTGGCTTAATGCTTCCTAGAAGTACTAAAAGGTAAGGTTTTTGTGTATGTGACGGTTGAATGGGTTTTTAATGTTGTATGTGAGGCGTGAGGAAGTCTTGTCACGTTAGACGGATTAAAAGGTACGTGAGCTCCTAGCCTCGACGAGCGGCGGTAAACCAGAAATGCAATTATGAGTTTTTTGATAAAGGAAAAGAAGTGGCGACATGTTTTTGATCTAAGAATCTTGTAGTAATAAACCATTGGAACGATGGTTTTTTTTTTTTTGCTTTGAAAAAAGCAGTGAAACGAATTGAGGTCCAGCCAATACCAATTAAAAAAAAGCTTTAAAAAATACTCCCTACTATATCGTAGTAGTGCAGTAGTAGGTAGGTCTATTTTATTTACAAGAAGTAAACTACAAGATAACAATTTAACCTTCAAAATTAAAGAAACATACTAACATAGGTGGGGCTACAGTCCAGGGTGTTCGTGCTGGGCCTCAATTAACAACCATCTACAGCCAGCCCGGTTGCGAGCCAGCTGCCTCCAGTTTCGCACACCAAGTTGGTTGAGGTCACCCTCCACTTGTTTGCGCCACCTACCGCAAGATCGTCCTTAACTGCGCCGTCCATCCGAGGAGAATTCGAAGATTTTCCGGGCTGGAACGTTGTGCTCTATCCGCTCTACATGACCCAGCCATCTTAGTTACTATATGTGAACTCTTCTAGCTAAGTCGATTTCCTTCTATAGGCCATATAGTTCGGCATTATACCTTCTCCACCACTCGCCGCCTGTGCAGACGGGACCAAAGATCGCTCGAAGAACTTTTCTCTCAAAGTAACCAAGGGCATCCTCATTCGATTTTGATAAAAGTCCATGCCTCTGCGCCATATAGCAGAATTGGGATGATTAGAGTCTTATACAGAGTTACCTTAGTAGCTCGAGATAAGGCTTTGTTATTCAATTGCCTTCTTAATCCATAATAACACTGATTGGCAAGAGTAATTCTTCGTTTGATCATCCCATTGGTGTCCTTTGCGGAGCTCACCATAGAGCCTAGGTAAATAAAGTCATTTACTAAATCTTGAAATTATATCTGTCTATGATGGCGTTCTGTCCAAGATGCCGATGTTGGGTGTCCTTTTTTGTAGAAAGCATATATTTTGTTTTACTTTCATTGACCCCTAAACCCATTTTTGCTACCTCCATTTCGATACTCGCAAATGCCCCACTGACGACCCTCTGAGTTCTTCCCACTATGTCAATGTCATCGAAATAAGCGAGTTGATGTACAGTCTTGTAAAAGATTGTATCTCCGGTGTTGGCTTGTGAGTTTCGTACAATACCTTCAAGTAATATGTTGAAGAGATCGCATGATAGCGCGTCACCTTGTCTTAAACCTTTCCTGACATCGATCGGTCCTGTGGTGCTTTTTCGAACTTCTATGGAGCAGCGAAAGTTCTCCATCGACATGCTGCACAAACGTACAAACTTGCCAGGGATGCCGAGACTAGATATGGCTCTGTATAACTCGTCTCTATACACGTTATCCTAGGCAACTTTAAAATCGATGAAAAGATGATGTGTATCGATTTTATATTCATGGGTTTTTTCCAAGATCTGCCGAAGTGTGAATATTTGGTCAATGCGGGACTTTCCCGGCCTGAAACCGTACATATAAGGAAAAGGGGAAAGAGAAACGGATGAGATGCCTGTTTGCGTTGGCCTTAAATGTTCGAAGGTTGTAATGATTAGGAAATACAGAGGCTGGTACGTCGTTCCACAAACGTGTTGTTCGGCTTATAAACGAATTCCTATATTTGACAGTACGTCTGAAGTTGGGCTTGAGGGTGAACTGATGTGCATTCGAAGCATGACGCGTATTGCGGGTGATGATTTGAAGGGGAGGAATGCAGCTGGCTATTTCGCTGGAGCATTTTTTTTTATAAAAAAAAGCGGTAAAATAGGGAAAGACATGAGGCATTTCTACGATGTTCAAGTGAGACTATGGAGTTCACAATGACTCTATCACCTATAAGTTTTAACGCGCGGCTCTGTACCCTATCTAGAATGTGCAGAACGGTCTCTAACGCACCAGACCAGATATGGGCGTTATATTCCAGCTTTGGGCGGATGAATGCCTTATAGATGGAGGCCAGATCAGACGGGGTAAAATATTTTTTGCAACGCTTAAGGAATCCTAGACATTTAGCAACATTTTTGGCGACTTCAAATATGTGATCGTTCCATCGAAGACGGTTATTGATGCACATACCGAGAATGGCAAGTCTTTCGGATTCAGCGATACAAGTACCATTCATGGATAATGGTTGATGGTCTTGGTTTCACTTGAGAGACAGAAGACAGCATTGAGTTTTGGATGCATTAAATTCCACTCTATTGATTGAACCCCATTTGGTAATGCTGTCCAGGTCGGAATTTAATGTGTTTAACATACGTCTTCTACGGCCGAAGAGCAGGGACGTGAGTTAGGGAATGAATATGAAAAACTGAGGGTACTGTCATCAGCGAAGGAATGGATTGTATTAGAAGTAGCAGACAAGAGATCATTTATAAAAATGAGGAAGAGAGTCGGAGACAAAGCAGAGCCCTGGGGAACACCAGCATTTATATGGTGAATAGCAGACTTGAAGCCGCCCAAGACAACTTGTATTGAACGGTCCGAAAGGTAATTTCTAATCCATTGAAGAAGAGACTCATCGATGCCATTTGCACGCATTTTCGACAAAAGAGCCTGATGCCAAACTCTGTCAAATGCCTTAGAAATATCGAGCACAACCATCTTTGTTTCGCCGAAGTGATGGATTGATTGGTTCCACTTTTCGGTGAGATATGCCATCAAATCACCAGTGGACCTGTTGCTACGAAAACCGTACTGCCGGTCATTGAGGAGTTTTCGTGATTCAAGATATTTCATAAGCTGACGATTTACCAGCGTTTTCATGACCTTGGAAAGAAGGGACGTAAGTGCAATGGGTCGGTAATTGGGCGGGGAGGAAGATTAGCCTATTTTACAGACGGGCTGGACAAATGCTGTTTTCCATCTACTCAGAAAGAGCCCAGAAGAGTAGGACAGACAGAAAAGCTTACGCAGAGGTTTTGCCAGGGTGGAAGAACACCACTTCAGAACTATGGGGGAGATACCATCTGGACCAGCGGATTTCTGTATGTTAAGACCTTTGAGTACCCCTGCAACTGTACGAGGGCGAAAATGGACTTGCCCCATTGAAAATTGAACGCTCTCAAGTACAGGCGGAGACAAAGCACTATCCGGCAAGGTGGAGTTCGCTGCGAAGTGGGCAGCAAGCAGATTGGCTTTGTCTAAGGAGCTGACAGCTGGAATGTCATTGTAAATGAGCGTTGGGATGGCAGATGAAGCAGAATTTTTAATATTTTTGACGAATGACCAAACATTTTTACTACCTTTGGGACATTGTAGAATTTTTTGCCTCAATTTTTGGTTATGTAAGAATTTTACACGCCGAATTAGAGCATTGCAGTCATTTCTGGCTTGTTTAAACTTCTTTCGGTTTTCCTCAGATTTGTTGGCTTTATAAGACCAAAAACTTACTTCTTTGAACCTGGTAGCCTCTTTGCAGCTCTGGTCAAACCACGAGTTTGCCTTGGGTTTGATGCTTTTTATTCTGTTAGGAATAAAGGCATCCATACCTAAGAGGATGGTGTCAGTAATCATATCAGCGGCGGCATCCACGTCATTATCGAGGAAGCATAGCGACCAGTTAAAACTCCTAAAGAAACTATTAAGGCCGTCCCAGTTGGCGTTCTCGTAATGCAATACTTTTCTTCTGGGAGTTTTTTCTTTAACTGTGTGGTCAGAGTAGGAGAATTTAGCCGATACGATGTTGCGGGTGTTGTCTGGCTAGAATATCGAAGCCAATCCGAATTGCGTATATTGAAATCGCCCGCAATGACGATTTCAGTATGAGGATACAGGGGACAATTCGTGTGATGGAATCGGACAGCGCATAAAATTCGTTAAAAGTTGAGTTGCTATCCGCACTAGGGCTTCTGTAAATAAAACAGTAGTGAATTATTTGCTTACGGATGGTGAATTTTAGCCATTTGTAATTAAATTCCGGATTGGAACAGTGGCCATACTGTGGTGGAACTTGGTAAGCTATATCACTACGGACGTAAATGGCGAGGCCGCGATGGGGAAAGAATAATGGCACTAAGTTATATCCAGGCAGTTTCAAATCAGACGATTCTTCAACTACCTGTGTTTCACTAAGTGCTAAAACAGCTGGTTTATAGGAATGAGCGTGGGCGTACAAGTCGAAGAAATTCGTTCGAAGCCCACGAATGCTTGTACAATCGACCCTAAATTCCCCCATCATTACAACATACAAAAGACACTACTCTGACGTTACTAAGCGCAGCCGCGAAGTGTAGATCCAAAGATAAGTTTCCCATATGATCTTTGTGAAATAGGAAACACCAATTTTATAAAGATAGTCTGGCTGACCTGTTCGCAGGGCCTGATGAATAAGGCATAAGGCTTTAAATTGTAAATATTTTTCAAAAGAACAGCCAAAGATTTTAACTGAGTGTTCCGATACGTGGTCGTAACGTCCAAGGTTATATATTTTTTTTTATTTCCCAATGCAGTAAATACATCTGTCTTAGAAAAAGACATCTAATATTTGTTTTAACAATTTGAATTTTGGGATTTAATTTGGACTAAGTGACCATTGTTCGTAGCCCTTTTCTAGGAATTTTAAACTTAACAACAGTTTAACAATTAAACAAAAAAAAAACAAACCAATTAAACAGTTTAAACAATTATGAAACGAGTAAAGTAGTTATAATATGTTAGAAATTTAATTTTTTTAATGTTTAGGATGTTTTAGTATGTTGACGTTGTGGTCCCTCTTATCAAGTCACTGGGTCTATTTCTCTTTAGTCGTCGTCTTCCGAAGAATTCCTTCATTGGTAATGAATTGACTTCGATGTTAGGATGAACTACTAATTTTATATGATGTCTTCTGCTTATGTTTACTATCTCTTCTTCCACTGTTGGTATTTTTAGGTCGCGATGGATGTCGATGTTAGGTATGTACCAGTCCGCATTGATTATGGTTCGTAATATTTTTGATTGTTGTCTTTGGATTATGGCGATGTTTGTTTTCTTTGACGTTCCCCAGAGTTGTATCCCGTATGTCCAGATAGGTTTGATAATGGATTTGTATAGTAGTAATTTATTGGTTGTCGAAAGTTTAGAATTTTTACGCAGGAGCCAGTACAGTTGATTATATTTCAGTTTAATTTGGTCCCTTTTTTTTGTATGTGGTATTTCCAGTTAAGTTTGTTGTCCAAGTACATACCAAGATGTATAGGTTATATATGGTATGTATCGAGCTATATTGTTGAATATGACATTTAGTTTTCTTTTGGTATTGGAATCAGTGTTACAATATACTTCGCAACCATACAGGAGAATAGGTTAGAGTAGGGTTTTAGTTTCTATGGAAAGAAAGTGTTTCGTGGCCCATAAAAAGCGAATAGCAGCGTAAAATTCGCCAATAGTCGCATTAACATGATCACCCCAAGTAAGCGTTTCGTCAAAACAAGGCCCATATTCCTTGCTTTTTGGACATAATTAATGATGGTATCTCCTAATATGATATCAGGGAGCTGAGCCGTATCAAATTTCGCTGTGTAAATTGCCAATGTTTAACATTTCGTCGGATTTAGACTAAGTTTATTTTGCTGTGCCCAGAGTTTTATTCGTAGCAGATCATCGTTCATAGCTGAGGCGGCTTGAGAGAGTTCTGAAAGGGGTCCACTTATTAATATCTGTACATCATCGGCAAACATTTTGACAGATGAATACCTTACAATCTATGGGAGACCATTAATATAGAAGACGAAGAAAATAGGACCCAAGATTGAGCCCTGTGGTACTCCACAGTAAGCAGGAAGTAGGCTAGGAGTCTTTTCTTCGATGACAACACACTGATGTCTCCCAGTTAGATACGACTGAATGTAGTTGACGAAAAACGAAAATTGTACATTAGCTTGGAGCATAATATCGAGTGATGAACTGTGTCGAATGCCTTCGAGAAGAGTGAGAAAACCAACCTTTTTCCCATCCATGACTTTTCGTAATTCATCAACAATATACAAAAGCACGGTCTTGCAACTTCGGTTTGATCTAAATCCTAACTAAGCACCGCTAAGAAGATTATTAATATCTAAAAACTTTTGAATCTGAGAGGAATGGTAAAATTTCAATTGGCCTATAGTCTACTGAATTGCCATTGGGGATTGGAACAATTTTGGCTTTCTTTCAATCCGTTGGAAACTCAGAAGTTGTTACGATGGAGTTGTATAAATGTGAAAGGTATGGCAAGATAAACGGCAGCAGCAATTTAATGAACCTACGATCAAAACTGTCCAAACCTATTACATTGGATTTTATAGACAGTAAGGCATCAACTGACTAAGAGTCAACTGAAAAGGAGAAGAAGGAAGGCGGCGATGGCGCGGTGCAAAGAGGCTGCAGAGTCAGCTGAAGGCGCAAGCGCCGAAAGCAGTCATCCTTCAGTAGCGACAGGAAAGAAGCCTAGATCGGCAGAAAGTATTCCAACTGGAGCCGATCAATCCCTCAGACCTAACGCTGGCTCCTTTTCGGTCGGCTCGAACAGGTCCAATCTGATAGAGCAAGTTTCGCCTGCTCTTCTTGGTGGAAGCGCACCGGTGGCATCATCTGCGCACAAAATCTGGTGGATACTGGTGCTGTTACCCCTAAAGGTCCCAGCACTAGCAGACAGAAAATGGCTGACGTAGGCAATGCCACGGGTAGGGGCGCTCGCCTCGCCGGAAGCATGTGCGCACCTGGTGCGCGCCGTTCTGCTAAGAAAACTGCGACTATATCTTTGATATTTTCGCAGATAAACCTCCACCACTCAAAGGCTGCTACCGCTCTCTTAAGTAGCAGACTTTCCGTGGTGCGTACAAAACCCCACATAACATCTATCCAGGAGCCATATGTGCGGAACAAGCGCATATGTGGTTTTGGGGGTGTTCGTGGAGTAACGGTGCTATGTGACGAGCGATCTGAAAGACCGAGAGCTTATCTAATTGTGCCGAATTTCCTCTCAGTAACCAAGCTTGGACAATTTTGTGGACAGGACCTGGTTGCCGCAGCTGTAAGCTACGAAACGACCGTAAGTTGGAAAACCTTCGTCGTTGCGTCGGCTTACTTCCCTTATGATTCGGTAATGCCTCCACCACCGAAGGCGGTTGCCAAACTCATAAAGTACTGTGACACTCGGGAGATGGGACTAGTCATGTGTTGCGACGCGAATGCTCAGAATACAGTCTGGGGCAGCAGCAAATGTATCATACGAGGAAACCATCTCCTAGATTTTATACTATCGTCTGGCATGGTAATTAACAATGTTGACTCCCATCCAACTTTTGTTATGGCAAGGAGGCAGGAGGTAATTGATTTAACTTTATCTAATAGGTATTTCAAGTCAATTACTAACTGGAGGGTATTACCGGAGGTGTCCTTGTCAGACCATAGATACGAATACATCGCTTTCCAAATCGAATGCGAGGCCACAACTTTGCAGGAGAGGAGGAATCCGAGGAAAACCAACTGGGTGCGGTTTAGGGAAGAGCTAGACAGACCTGTCAAAACTCCAACTAAACTCAGAACGAAACGAAAGGTTGAGGATGCTGTTTAAAACCTGACTAGCGTCCTTACCAGCTGTTTTAAACTGACGTGCCCATTGACAAAAAACCCCTGCAGAACTCCGGTTCCCTGGTGGAACCGAGAACTGCAGCGACTTAGGAAAGAATCCAGAAAACTTCTAAATAGGTCACTCAAGACAAATTCAGAAGGTGACTGGGATCTTTTTAGATCGAAGCAAAAAGACTATAAGAAGTTAATTCGGTTGTCGAAAAGTGCTTCATATAGAGATTTTTGTGATAAGATCGAGACACTCAGTGAAACCAGCAGGTTAGTTAAGGTCCTCAAAAGAGGCAAGCCGACCAAACTATAGTCACTGAGAAAGTCTAATGGCAAGTTTACTGAGAGGAAAGCGGAAACTTTTAGTCTTCTGCTGGAGACTCACTTTTCTGGCAATCAGATAGCCACTAGGTCGCAGCTCGGCCCGCTTACCCAAGCTGAGCTGGGTCTAAGTCAGAAAACTCGGCGCAGCTGGTATATTGCATCAGCCGTGGTAACAGATGAGGACATCAAATATGCTGTGGCATCTTTTGATGGTTTCAAATCGCCTGGCACCGATGGAATATATCCAGCTATGCTGCAACAGGGTATAGATCAGCTATTGCCAACTCTAAAAAGAATTTTCACCGCTGGCTTGGCGCTGGCATATACTCCTACACCTTGGCGGACAGTCAGAGTAGCTTTCATACCGAAAATTGGTAAGGAGGACTATTCGCTCCCCAAGAGTTTCAGACCTATAAGTTTGACATCCTTCGTACTGAAAAGTATGGAGAGACTGGTAGAATTTCACGTGCGCAAAGTTGCTTTGAAGCTGCATCCACTATCGCAGATGTAGCATGCCTATCAGCGTGGGAAATCCTGCGAGACCGCACTTCAAAATTTAGTGGCCAGAATTGAATGCACACTTGATAGGAAAGAATACGCGATGGGTATCTTCATCGACATTGAGGGTGCTTTCGACAATGCGACTGCATGTACGACTCGGCCAGATAACACGGGGTAGATGAAGCATTAGTGTTGTGGATTGAAGCAATGTTAATGAATATAACTTTGGTAGTGGATGCGGATTGTGGCTGACAGGGGTAAACAGGGGTTGTCCGCAAGGTGGTGTTCTGTCTCCATTGTTATGGTGCATGGTGGTCGACTCTCTGTTGAACACTCTAAATAGTTCTAACGTCTACGCTCAGGCATATGCGGATGATGTCGCTGTACCTTCTGTCGGGCCATACCTGGCGACAGTCTGTGCTAACGCGCAGGCGGCGGTGGACATGATCGATGAATGGTGTACTAGAAGTGGGCTTTCGGTCAATCCTATTAAAACTGAGGTTGTTCTTTTTACGAGAAGGAGGATTTTGACCGACCTGACTCAACCAGTGCTAAAAGGCGTCACCATTCGCATTTCCAATGAAGCCAAATATCTGGGAGTGATTTTAGATAAGAAACTTCATTGGTCTAAACACATCGAGTCGAAAACATCCAAGCCGCTCTCAGTCTTCTGGCAGTGCTTTTGGCAAGACATGGGGCTTATCACCGAATAAAGTTCTCTGGATCTACACGGCTATGATAAGACCATTCCTCGCATATGCGTCGGTTGTTTGGTGGAAGGGGCTCTCGCGTAAATATGTGGTTGCCTTTTGCGCCAAACTCCAAAGAACGGCTTGTCTCGGCTGCACGGGAACTTTTCCGAGTACGCCTGGCTCTGCTCTAGACGCTTTGCTGAACTTACCTCCCATCGATACTTATATCATGGGTTGCACTGTCAAAGCCATTCATCGCCTTAGGCGGGGCGGTTTTTGGTATACTCCACACTGATGCGCAAATTCAGAGGCGACTTTCCTTGGCTTCGGCCAGAGTCTGAGCCGGGAATGGAATGTAGTCGTATTTTCACGAATGGTTCCTAAACCAGTCAAGGGTCTGGTGCTGGTGTCTTCGTGGAAGTCGACAACATTAGACTTCTTTTCTCGTTAGGCAAATATGCGTCTGTTTTCCAAGCGGAAACTTATGCAATCCTAATGGCCATGAACTATGTTGTAAAGAACAGGTGGAAGGGACGTAGCATTTGTGTCTGTAGTGACAGTCAGGCTGCGCTCAAGGCCTTGCTTAACCCTTTAACCACTGCTAAAATAGTTTGTAAAACCAAAAACTCTTTGAACTCGGTCGCAAGGCTGAATTCATTGTCTCTTATCTGGGTCCCAGGTCACACTGGGATCTTGGGGAACGAGATCTCCGATTAGATTGCTAGACACGGCTCAGAGGAGGCTTTCTCAGGCCCAGAACCCGCGTTGGGTCTACCTGCGTCCTCGTTTAGGGCTTCCATTGACGATTGGGTCTCTCACGAGCACAATTGTGTGTGGTATGACTCTCCAAGATGCAGGTTGACTAAACGCATGCTCCCGGACGTCTGTAAGAAATCAGCGGCATTCTTGCTGTCTCTCAGCAGAAGAGAATGTAGACAACTTATTGGTGTCTTGACAGGCCACTTCGCTTTTGCCAAGCACCTTTACGTGCTGGGCTTGAGTAACACTGCAATCTGCGACGCTTGTGGAGAGAGCGACGACACGGCGGAACATTATCTCTGTGAGTGTCCGGCCTTTGCTCGTATCATGTGGCAGATCCTCGGTGCGGATGTGGTGAGTGCCGGTACTGTCAGCTCCTCATCACTGAAGTGCTTGCTTGGCTTTCTTAGAAAGACAAGGAAATTCCAATAAAATGGGTGCTCCAGTCTGTGTCTGAGTGCTTCAGTCGTGTGTTTCCTATCCCGGCAAAAAAAAAAAAACTTTTTTTAACTAACCATATTTTGTGCACGATTAGATTTCGCAGAGTGGAGTAAATTATGCGTAACTCATGAATTCTTCATCGCTTCCATCGAGAATATGCAATTTCTCTCTTTTTTATCAAGTCTATAATATCTCGATTCAACCAGGAGGGAGGTCCGTAAGTAACGATCTTATTATGTTACGTAATGGAACATGGGTATTAAACAAAGATGAAATATTGCTGTTTATATATGCGAACTGATCGTTTACTGAGGTCATTGCATAGATCCTGGCCCAGTCAGTGTTGTGGATATCGTTCAGTAAGCTATTTTGGTCTATAGATTTAAAATCCTGAATTGAATGGATTTTGCATTCACGTGGGATTCGAAATCATAGGTTAAAAATATTAAGTCATGTTTAGACCAGGTGCATAAAGTTGACTATAAAGTAGCGCTTTATTTAAGTCGTTTGCAAAGAAGACATCCAGTAGAGTACTAGACGTACCAGTAAAGTGTGTTGGTGCAAGTGTTAAAAAGAAATAAGTTAAGAGATCTCATAGAGCCAATTAGCTGTGCAGATGTGGTAGCTTTTAAAAGGTTGCAACTCAGGTCACCGCAAGTATAAGTTGTGGAGTTATGCATGAGTATTGCTCTAAACTTTTCATCAGTGGTGTGATATCTATATGTTTATGAAGTCTGTAGGCCAAAAAAAGTAGAAGTTGTGATGGATCACAAGTAATTTTCACCAAAAGGTATTGCATAGAGCAATTTCTATCGGGGCATGGATGCTTCCGGGAATATCCCTACAAGTACAAGCAAACGGATTACCCATTCTGCCAGCCCTGTGAAGGAAAAGTGCAGAGCGCATGTACTGATGAAATGCCAAGATTACGCAAAGGCTAGGAACAATTGGCGGCCAAACGACCCCAATGTTGGTATGTTGTTGTGTATGTTAGCGAGGAGCGAAGGCTGGGAGACTGCAATTGAAGTAATCACGAGTATGATTCAGCAACTGCGTATAGAGGAACGAGCAACGAGGAACGCGAGAAACGAAGATCCTGCCAGTTCTGGCAGCTAAAAACGAACTGACGAAATGTCATACATCCCAATGCGAGGAATTCCTTGACTGGCCGCAGGGGAACAGCACGTAAACATGTAGAAGCGCCGTCCGCCACCTCCTACGGACTTGTCCTGCCCTGTTGCATAAAATAATGCTCCAGGGTCCACCTTCCTTGAAGAACTCGGCAATCTGGCGTCCTTAGACTTCGTGAGTACCCATCGCTTTATCAAAAGCTCCAGTTGGTTTTATTAGTCCCTAAATAGCCTAATGGTTGATCCATGGTATTACAATGCACCTTCAAGGTCTAAGCATACCGTTAGTTCACTATCAAATACCTACTCAGTAAGAACTATGCGGAGGTGATGATGCAATTAGGCCATTTCGAGATATTGCCAACCGTCATTTGCAATTTATAGGTATTAAGAGGAGAAGAAGGACTCACTATCAGACCTACAAGAAATCCGATTGTATTGTGTTAATTGTGCTAGATATAGGTTGTCAGTGCAGAAGTCGAATTTGTCGAACCACGTTGTGTAAGATAGTAATAAAGCCTTTGATATAGTCTATCTCTTCTCAAAACCACATCCTCTAAAATGGAATCACCCTATACAGGCAATATGGAAAGTATCAAAAGTAGCTCATCGTTAGTGCACAGCAGTGCTCTTAGCCATTTTATTGCACTATTATTATCTCACATCAGTTCATTCATACGACAAGATCAGTTGGCGTTCCATTTGCTAAGAACCCGGCAATGAGATCTGAAAACACTAGCGTCACTTACGCTTTCGAATTGCATAATTTTACGAAAATTACTTATAATTGAACTTAAAAACTCACTTCAAATCCCTTCTATTTACAGATTACTACCACCAGATACTATTATTGTCAAGTAAACAGCCGATGAGCATGCTCGCCTGTGAATAAAACCAAAATAATTGTTACCTCACATATTGCACAACAAATATTCGTCACCCCAAAAGCAAGCGGAATAACCTAAATAAACAAAAACAAAAGAGTTCCAGCATTCTCGCATGTAAATTTGCAAATTATCACAATTATCGTCATCATAGATACGCTACTACATTCGCACAAGTCAGTTGGTCTGTCAAGTTGCCAAAGCAAAACCATAAATTGACCTCGCAATGCCAGTTCCTGGCCATAAACCTTCATCAATCGGTTCGGTTTCATCTTCTGAAGAAGACGAACAAGAAGAAGAGGAGGAGGAGGAAGAAGAGCAGGGCGAAGAGGAATTCCATAACGACGACAACGAATTCGAGGACGGAGACTACGAAGATGAGGACCATGAAGATGGAAATTTAGACGATGAACAAGAGTACATCTTCTCAGAGCCATCGTCCCTAGGATCACCATCACCACCGCCACCATCATCAGACCCATCTCAAACGCTGCCTTCATGTAAGTGGACATACCGTGCCTTGTCACAGATCGCTGAGATAGCTACAATTTACATTAAGTTTGCTATTCTTGCGATTATCATCTATTCCATTGCTCTGTGGTATACCATGCACTATGGTGACATAGACTCTGCCAATAGCAAATCTGTCGTCAACAAAGACATTGACGATAGCGATACCTGCCCTGCTGGCTTGTCAGCATAAATACCGTGGCCTGCATTGCTGAACTTATTCACTTCGTCTTGGGGTCAATATAGTAGATTCAAGCTGCAGATACATTTTCAGATACATTTTCCTACCGGAGATACACGTTTTTGTGTACATAAAACAACATACCGATGTGCACTGCGTGCGTGTGTAGTCTACTGTAACCCGCTGAATGCAATGTGTAACAGAAATGAATATCAAAAGAGCAAAACAAAAACAAATTAATATGGAGTAGAAGTAATAAATAAATAAATAAAAACCGCTTATTGCGTCACACTAATGTGAAAGTTGAATTTTATCTTTTTTTTTGTTTTTATATATTCGTACGTTTCGTATCTGTATCTGAAACCATATGAATTCAGAGCGCGATGGTCTGTGGCTTGCCGTGGCTGCCAATTATAGCCATACTACCATATGGTTAGCTGGTAAGTAGCTAGTGACTTGCTTTTGGTAAGAGGGCTGAGGCTGGTCCAACAGATTTAATATGCTGTGAGCTTGATAGTAAATGTAGAGCGATGATGGTGGATTGGAAGCTGAATTTCTGTCAGTTGGGACCATATTCATTCATCTTGTGGTCGGTTGTCTGTCGGAATAGTAGACAGATGGGAAAGCTTTTTTGCTATTTAGACGAAGAAACCATTTTCGAGCAGTAACTCAAAGTATTAGAGCGTAAATATTCAACGAGCTTTTGCTGGCTGACAGAAAATCGTGCAGCATGCATTGTATCATGTCTGTAAGTATGTTAGTTATAAACGTCAACAAATCATATGCATTTGAAAGGAATATGAATGATTTATTACCATTCAACTATCACTAGGAGTAACTCGTTATATGAGTCATAATAGCTTTGTTGCAACTGATTGTCAGATTAGTACGAAGTTACTTACTTTTAATTTTGTTAGGTATTACGATTTAAACCGACTAAGTCCTCAGTTTCTATGATTAGGTTCGCTTGGCTGTCCGTACGAGAGTGGAGACACACTTAGACTAGTGAAGGTCCTTTATGATACCATGGATCAAACCATTAGGCCACTCAGCGACTAGCAAAACCAACAAAAGCTTTTGATGAAGCGATAGATGCACATGAAGTCTACGGACGCCAAATCGCAGAGGTCTTCAAGGAAGGGGGATCCTAGATAGAGCATTCTTTTATGCAATAGGGGTGAAGGATGGTTTCCTCCTCCCTCTCGTCCCTACAGCTTCCGCAAAAGTAGTTGGAGAAGAGGCCAGGTCTTTTGGAGTGTTGGCCTATAAGACAGTGTCCAGTGAGAACACCGACAACGCAGCTGATCTGTGCTCGCTTTAGCTTGACCAACTCGGCACTACGTTTTTGGTCCAGCCTAGGCCAGATCTGTCTCAAAATGTGACACTTCCAGCCGTTTTCCCATCTGAGTTTGGTTTTGCTAATAGCGTTCAGCCTTAGTAGATGCTTGCATGTAGCGTGGAGCATACCCAGGGCTTGCCTGTCAGGGAAATTCCTTAGAGTAGTACTTTGTCTGCCGAGCTCGTCCGCCCTGCAGTTTCCGGGAACGTCCCTGTGGCCTGGCACCCAGCATAGGTGAATGTTGAACTACTCTGTCATCTCCATGAGAGATAAACGACAGTTTAAGACGGGCTTACAAGAGTATTCTGGATGTCCGGACCTTCCGAGCGGCCAACATAGACTCGGATCATTACCTTGTTGTAGCCAAGGTACGAATGCGGATATACCAATCTGAGCAACAAAGAGGAATTACTGTGAAAAAATTTAACGTCGAAAAGCTACAATCGCAAGAGACCGCCAGACTCTTCGCTGAACGCGTATCCCGAAATCTCTCTATCACCCCTATGCCGCCAGCATCAAGTGCCGAAGACCATTGGCAACGCTGCCAACATGCCACCAGAAAAGCCGCGACTGATGTACCGGGTCTCGCTCGCCTACCACCGCGAAACCCCTGGTTTGACGAAGAATGCCGGCGAGTGCATGCAGCAAAACAAGAGGCAAACAAAGCGGCGCTGCAAAGGAAAACGAGAGTTGCTCGTGAGCTCCACGAGCAAAAGAGACGGGAAGAACATCGGCTTCTCCAAAAGAAGAAGAAAGAGCATGAGAAGTGCGCGTTTGAGAATATCGAGAGTTTATACTCCAGGAACAATGTACGGAAGTTTTTCCAAAAGGTAAAAAGAACATGTCAGAGGAGCAATACCCGTACAGAAACCTGTAGAGATGAAAATGGAAAATGGAAATGGCGACGAAGACCAACATCCCGCTGTCAGGCAGAATAAACCATTCAACATAGACGATGATAGTGAATATTTCCGTCCACCTGACCAAAACGAAGTGAGGATAGCAATATCCAAGTTGAAATCCAACAAGGTTGCTGTACCTGACGGCTTACCGGCCGAACTTTTCAAGGCAGCTGCTGATGAATTGGAAGAGTGCATACATCAACTCATCTCTAAGATTTGGTCAGACGAGTGTATGCCTGATGAATGGAATCTCAGCATCGTTTTCCCGATCCACAAGAGAGGAGACCCATCAACTGCGCCAATTATAGAGGCATCAGTCTCCTCAACATCGCATACAAGATCTTTTCTGCGATATTGTGTGAACGCCTGAACCTGTTATCAACAGCCCGATTGGTCCCTATCAGTGCGGTTTCAGGCCAGGAAAGTCCACAATCGATCAAATCTTCACACTTCGACGGATCCTGGAGAAAACCCAAGAAGTCCAAATCGATACTCATCATTTCGTTATCGATTTCAAGGCCACCTATGACAGCATCTATAGAGAAGAGCTTTCTAAAACAATGTCTAGTTTTGACATCCCTACCAAACTTGTCCGTCTGTGCAGGATAACGATGGAGAATGCTCGCTGCTCCATCGGGGTCGGTAATGACCTCACCGAGGCCATTGGTGTCAAAAAAGCTTTTAAACAAGGTGACGCGCTGTCATGTGACTTCGTTAATATTGCACTTGAACGGATTGTGCGGAACTCACAAGCCAACACCGGAGGCACAATATATCACAAGTCTGTACAACTGCTTGCATACGCTGACGATACAGACATTATCGAAAGAACTCAGCGGGCTGTCACCGGTGCGTTTGCAAGGATTGAGGCGGAAGCGGCCAAAATGGGTTTAGCGATAAACGAAGGCAAAACCAAGTTTATGCTGTCAGCAAGAAGGGACAGCCAACACCGACGAATTGGACAGAACGTCACAGTGGGCAGCTATAACCTCGAGGTAGTAAGGGACTTTGTCTACCATGGCTCTGCTATAAACTCTTAAAACAAGATCAGCGCAGAAATCAATCGAAGAATAACTCTTGCCAATCGATGTTTTTTGTTCTTATAAGGCAATTCAACAGTAAAGCCCTATCTCAAACAACTAAGGAGACTCTGTATGAGACTCTGATCATCCCAGTCCTGTTTTACGGTGCTGACACATGGACTTTATTAAAAGAGGATGAAGACATCCTTGGTTGTTTCGAGAGAAAAATTCTTCGTAAGATATTCGGTCCGGTTTGCATTGACGGGCTTTAGAGGAGATGATTCGTTAACGAACTATACGAGCTGTACAGTGACATCGACCTAGTTAAAAACTGCGTATTGGACGTTTGAGATGGCTAGGGCAAGTAGAGTTCCAACGCTTCGGCCCGCAGAGTCTTCGAATCCAACCCGGAGAGACGACGCAATAGAGGACCTCCTCGCCGTAGGTGGCACGCACAAATTCAAGGGGACCTCGACCAACTTGGAGTGCGCAACTGGAGGCAATTAGCAATTAGACCGACTGAATGAAAAGGCTTGTTGGTTGAGGCCCAGGTTCACCCCGAACTATAGCGCCACCTAAGTAAGTAAATCATGAATAGAACTTTGGTAGCGCATGCGGATTTTGGCCGATATGTCATGACAGGGGTAAACAGGGATTGTCCGCGAGTTGGCATTCTGTCGCCATTGTTATGGTGCATGGTGGTCGACTCTCTGTTGAACACTCTAAAGAGTTCTGACGTCTACGCTCAGGCATATGCCGATGATGTTGCTGTAGTTTCTGTGGGGCCATGCCTGGCGACGGTCTGTGCTAATGCGCAGGCGGCGCTGGACATGATCGATAAATGGTGCACTAGGAGCGGGCTTTCGGTGAATCCTCTTAAAACTGAGGTTGTTCTCTTTACGAAAAGTAGGATTCTGACCGGTCTGACTCAGCCAGTGCTAAAAGGCATTTCCAAGGAAGGCAAATATCTAGGAGTGATTTTAGATAAGAAACTTCATTGGTCTAACCACGTTCACATGAGTACAATTGTGTGTGACATGACTCTCCAAGATGCAGGTTGACTAAACGCATGCTCCCGGACGTCTCCAAGAAATCAGCGGCATTCTTGTTGTCTCTCAGCAGAAGAGACTGTAGACAACTTATTGGTGTCTTGACAGGCCACTTTGCTTTTGCCAAGCACCTTAACGTGTTGGGCTTAAGTGACACTACAAACTGCGACGCTTGTGGAGAGAGCGACGACACGGCGTAACATTACTTGTGTGAGTGTCCGGCCTTTGCTGGTATCAGCTGGCAGATCCTCGGTGCTGATGTGGTGATTTCTGGTGATGTAAGCTCCTCATCACTGAAGTGCTTGCTTGGCTTTCTTAGAAAGACAAGGAAATCCGACTAAAATGGGTAAATCAGGGGTAGTACAATCCTACCCCGCAAACAAAAAAAAATGGTTGGTGCTTAATTTTTTTTCTAAATCCAAACTGTCTACTAAAAAAACCCTAGTCCCCGTCCATGTATTGCTCTAGTCTTGTCCGTATAATTTTCTCGATCAATATCCCCAGCGTATCTAACATGTACAACGGCCTGTATGACGTTGATTGGACGTTGTAACTGGTGCTATTGTCTCCTTTTTATCTGCTGTGTCTCGTGGCAGTGTGAATCCATCTTTTCTCGGAAATAGATTGCTGACAATGGATTTCATTAAATATCGGTGCAGTTGCCATGGCACTTTTCAGTTTATTCATTACTATATTTTATGCGCTTCACTATGGGTTGTTTTGTAGTTCCTCCCTGAGTACCTGAAATGATTCAATCTGGCTCTTCTTAGTCATCCTGCGGAGTTGCATTCGCTTCCTCTGGTATTCTCCTCGAAGTTTTCATTAATCTCCGAGTCTCTGCCTTTTGCCGATTTAAAGGGTATTCATAACCCCTTGAGTGCGCGCAAATTATAAAAATCAAAAAAACAAAGAGGGAGGCAGTGGTGGCAACATTGGGATTTGCACTAATCTCCAATTTCCAGCCTATTCCTAGAATTATTAGTTATTTCATCACGAGGTAAGGATCAGTTTTGGAGATACTTCTTCTAACTTCTCCTGTCTTAACATTACATTAGCTGTTGCCATTAGAGTTTTATTCTCTGGAGTTCCTTCATTGATTGCTAACACGCTGTTAAGTACATCTCAGATCTCCTTGATGATGCCATATGATGCTCTACTTTATATGGAGAAGACAGTGGAAAAAAATATGTTTCGCATCTTCCAGAATTTCGCCACAGTTGGCACAGTGGAGAATCGGGGTGCCCAAACTGGTGTAGATAAGCACAGAAGCATTCATGTCTAGTAAGATATAAGTCCACTTGTCTGTAAGGTCCCACTTTACTCGCTTTCATCTTGATGCTTTCTGGCAGGCTTACTGTTCCTCTCTGCTAAGGTATTTTCATTACATTTGGTTGAAGGAATATCCACAGTATCATACCAGTAAGGACGAATATGACATCGTCGGATACCGTGCGGTATAGGTAGGCTTGACACTCTTGTAGTGCACTTTCATTTCATTTCATTTTTGTTTTCATGGCATATGATGGGCACAGCATACAGCTAGATAACTCTTGCAAATAGCAGTCCTGAAGACCATATCTTCTAACACAACTTAAATTGAAAAGAAAACTTTTGCAACTAATAGGTTTCGCTTCCCGCCAATAATGGACACAAAATGCGAGTGCGTACATGTTATATGTTTTTCTGTTTTATTGCACACAAGCATTTCCATTTCGGAAACATACGAGTAGATTATGAATTTCGAAGTTTTGAAATTTTTCTTTTTCTAAATTTCAAGGCCGCTGTTATAACTGATAATTAGAACTTACTACATGTAACATAACACATCAGTATCATCATTTTTCAGCCACCCGAATAACATCAACATTTTTCCAACCGCTGCATCAAATAATGGACCGCAGAGTCTGAGTGCTCTGCGATTTGGGTTTCCTTGTTTTTTTTTTTTTTTTTTTATATATAATTTGCGCGCACTCAAAGGGTTATGAATACCTTTAACATGTTTACACTCAGTGCGGGCGTTGGAAAGGATAGATAGATAGAGAGAGAGAAAGATTTTGGTGTAGTGGTTCTTGAAGCTCAGTTGTTTATGCTTCAGAGATTCTCCGTTATAAAAAAAAAATGTAGCATAACAATACTGTAACTTTAGAAACTGTAGCTGCTCATCTCGATTTTTTCAACGCCAAGTCGATTCGTGTGGCTTTAAGAGGAACGATGCATCAAGATTTGTGCACAACTGATACCGTAGTTTTGTCCGATCCTTGCAGTAAAGAAAGAAAATTAATTTTGGTCAAAAATAGCACATTCACCTTACAATTATACCAGTTGAGAGTGGTGCTTACTGCTATTTATACTCATAGTCTCGAAATAAAGAAGTTAGACATTTCAACCGAAGATGTGATCACATTTTATAAAAATCTTGAAATTCCAAGAAAAACAAATGAAAGAGCTGCCTTTGACAACACTTCGTATGAAGCAATAAACAAGGCTATGACTACAAAAGGTATCGCACGCCTTATCATAAACTGCATTCTATCCATGCTACAAAGCAGAAAAATAAAGCTAGAGTGTGGAGGATGGCTGAAAACTTTTATAGCCACCATAGGTTGTCTGCGGCGGGGAGTACTTAGTTATAGACGAACTCCTAGAGCTATACGCAGAAGATGTTCTCATTAGCGTTGTGGGCAAATTTGAAAACATCATGTCGGAAATGATGGAAGGTGCCCTCAACCTGATCTCAAAATGGTGTAGAACCAAGGGCCTAACCATCAACCCTGGAAAAACTATCCTTGTACCCTTTTCTAAGAAGACGAAGCCGCCCGCGCTCAGCCCAACAGGGGAAGCAGAATATGTTGGGATAATCCTGAACAAAAAGCATAACTCTCACCTAAACAGTGTTATCAACAAGGCGATCAGAGCAATGTTCATATGCCAGCGCCTCTATGGTAAAAAGTGGGGTCTGAAGCCCAAGATAATCTACTGGATATACAGTACAATCGTTTGACCAATGATCACGTACACCTCCCTTGAATGGTGGCCTAAAACACAACAGATCAAAGCTATAGAACAGCTGAATCGACTGCACCGATTAGCCTGTGTTGGCATTACCAGGGCAATGAAAACGTGCCCGACGGCAGCATTAGGTACAATACTTAATCTCATGCCGCTGCACCTCACAGTGCTGCTACTAACTTACTTCCAAAATAATTATCGTGTATGCATATTATGCGCTGTATGAGGTGTTTCAACATCCTTGCATCCCATAGAGATATTGCACACTCCAAACGGGGTGTAGAAGAATAAAGAGAAATAAACGAAAAAAGAAGGGGAAATATAGAGAGTTAGAGGATGTAAGGTGTTTATGACATTGGGTAGTGATTGCCTTATGACAGGTGATCATACATCCATCAGGCTAACCCGCCCTTACGCATGACCAAAGATCACTCACCATGGCTACCTTGTGCCTGTATTATTATTGAAGATAGCCCCTATCATGCCTTCTACAAAGAGACTCAGGCCCTAATACTGCATTGATAAATTATATTTACCTTTGTAGATGTTTGGTAATTAAATTGATTGTGGAGGCTTTGTATAAGCTCTCTATAGAATAAAGTTCAAACACTTATAATATTTTTTAAAGGCGAAATAAGAGCGGTAGAAAATGATATTAAATTTGCCACTTAAGTTGGCACGATGCAAACACTACTCGATGTCAACAGGAAAAGGCCGTCCGCGTGTAACAATCGGGCTTTTATAATTAAAGAAAAAGTACAATGTGCCGTGTGATGCAATTGGAAACAATTACAGCGGCTTTGTCGATTTATGTACACGATAAGTATACTATCTGTTTAATTTAAAAGTTAAATAAAAAAATAAAAAAATTTAATGAATATTTTCAAGGCACGTCCTACAACACAGATGGCTCCAAATTGGAAAATGGCAGTACCGGAGCTGGGGTATATGGTCCCAACTTTCAGCGTGTGACAGCGCTTGGTAAATCATCTACCATCTTCCAAGCAGAAGTCCATGCGACAGAACTATGTTTTCGGGAATGCCTGAGGAGAAGCACTACCGGAACCCGCATCTTTATCTATTCAGACCGCCAGGCAGCGCTAAGGGACCTTAATTCCTATACGGTAGGGTCAAAGCTCGTATGGGACTGTCTTGACCTCCACAAATAAGGTTACCGTAGCATGGATTCCCGGACACGAAGATTTTGATGGGAACGAACGAGCATACTGTCTGGCGAGGAGAGGCGCTGGGCGTCCATTTATCGGCCCTGAACCCTACTTCGGGGTACTACCCAGTGATATCTACTTCATAGTAGGAAGCTAAAGGACTCGCCGACCACTGGGTCAACCAAAAGGGCCCAGGACAAGCAAAGAAGTTCATAAACCCCAACAGAAATAGAGTCAGCAAGCTACTTGAACTAAGCAAAGACGAACTCTAACGGGACACTGTTCCACTCAGGTACCATCTAAATAAAATAAATCTTTCAGATGCGCCCATGTGCAGACTCTGTGGGGAACAAAGAGAAACAGCAGGACACATTCTTTGTGAATGCCCAGGGGCCGCAAAGAAACGATTACTCCATCTAACGCAGGTCTCGATGGGCCCAGCGGATACCTGGAACATGGAACCTCCAGTTTTTTTTCTGGTTAGCCATTGGGCCAGCACAATAGATTTTATAGGTCCCAGTGCACTTGGGCCCCAAATCATGGTATCGTAAAAGAAAAAGCTGACGTGCGAACTTGCTATAATTATTTCTGCGTAGTTGTCAAACAATTTTCTAAGTCTTTAAGGATCCAGAAGAGGTGTGTTGTCTTTTTTTATAAAATTCATAAAATGTACCGTTGCAAACAATTTCAAATTCTGGCCAATGAGCTGCCGCTAACTTTTCGAAAACTTTTCGCCCTCGTTGGAGTCCCAATTCAAAAAAAAACTTGCCTAAAAATGGGAAAACCTAACCTGAATCAAATTCATTTTAAATACGCCACCACTGTCTGCATGTCTGCACGCTTTAACCACAAGCGAGCTTTTTTCCGCAAAAATCGAAACAAAAACAAAAAAGAAACAACGAACATGAAATTTATGAAACCAGTTTAAGTTCAATCAGAGCTCAGTCTCTTACACCACACACGAGTACACATGCGCCAAACAAAAACCATCAACACCAGCAGAACAACAGCAGTAGCAACTCCACATGCATTCGGATCATGATCATGTCGCCGCATACATCGACCATGCCATTTCCATGAGCCTTATGTTCAGCATTTTTAACAGTAAAGCGCCAATGCCGCCACCATGATCCCCCCACATAGATATACTTGAATTCGCAGATCACAATACATTTCCAGGCTCACACAGACAACTCAACCATCTCAAGACATTGTACCTACGACGACAACAGCGACTTAACTCTGTATCTCCCACCGCCATAAGTCTGCAGCGCAACTTCAGTCTGCAAATAGGCAGCAAAGTGATCGGCGTTTGGTAGAAAAGCACTTGGTATATGTTCGAGAAATTTTTTTCTTTTTTTTCTAAAATTCCATTTCTTTCTCCTTCATGTCCGTCGGGTTTGATTTTCTTTGACAAGTATCTTTTTTCTAGTCAAAGTGTTTTTCAAACTGATAACAAGATTTAAATTTAAACACACAGCGTGTCTGAGTTTTTCGGTGAAAATAGATTGCAGTACGCATCTAAAACGACGGGCGATTTAAATTTTTTTCTTCTTAATTTTCCTTTTTCTTCGCAATCGTTTTTTTTTTTTTACTTTTAAATTGTTCATAGTTGAGTGAAGTTTTACAGTAGCTGCATTTTCATTTTTTTTTTTTTTTCTTTTTCCTTCTTTCCTCTTTGTTTTCCTTTCTTTAATGCTCCTCTTTATCATCCAGCTATTATCATCGTCATAGCTAATTTTCCATCTTCGTCCATTCATTTTCAGTGATTACCTGTGCAAAAGTGTTGCTTTTCCTCTGCACGCAGTGAAAAATAAAGAAAATTTTATTGAAAAAGAAATTTTTAAACAAAAAATAAAAGAAATAGAAAATAAAATCCAAAACTGTTGGAACAAAAACGCGGGAAATTCACATTTGGATTAATTTTGAAAAATTCTTTTGCGCTAAAAGGTAAGTCGTCTTTTGTAACATTTTTAATAGATTTGAGTGGGAGACATGAATAAGTACCTTTTGCTGAAAGTCCGAGGTTAATCCTTTAGGCATAACAAATCACAAATTTGATTGATTAGACTGGCATCGTTATGAATGTATCTCCAGTCGAGTTTTGTGCAACCGCTGATCATTATCAGGGTAATTTGCAGATCTTATTTAACATATTGTTAGTTCTACGATCAGAGAGGTGTAGGGATTGCGAATGTCCCCCTCCTCGATGGTGCTCAATTCGTAGCAAGGTTTCTCCATGAATGCTTAAAAAAATAAGCAGACATCACTCAAGTATTATTTAATTCACTGGTTCCCCAACTAAATATACGACAGTAACAAACGATTAGGTTTTGTTAATTTATTTGACAGGTTTAATTTACTTCAAAATACCTGTCTATGGTGGTGGATGTTGCAATGCTTCGAAACAGCCAGTTTGACTTTGTTTTATTGGATTATTTCTTCTCTTTTTTTGTATTTATTCGGCAACGTTGGACTTAATCATTTATGTTGGCATGCGAGATTTTTAAATGAGGTGCCAATCACTTTTTTTTCGTGTGTGTTGTACCTACAAGATATGATGATGTTTGCCGAGATGACATTTCGCAAAAATAAGTTTATATTTGGAAATCTTAATGCAATAGACTGGGAGGTGACTCTAACTGACAGACCAAACAAGCTTTTGTGTTTGAAGTGCAAATATTAGCGATTCGGAAGGTGCAGAGCTGGAATGATGAGGAACCTACTAAGAGTAAATAGGGCACAGATGAGGGCACCAGACTATTGGGGCAGTTGTTCTGTTGTGGAGATAGATTTAATTTCGCAGTATGCATTGAATTGATTTTTACATTCTTCCATACATAAGAATCGTCTAAGAACTACGTGAACATAAATCAAATGCAAGTGACCTAATGGTGTTGCGGTTAGAAAATGCAAGAAAATTGTCTTCAGTTTCACTTCAGATGAGCGACACCTCGGCGCTTTTTTAAGTTTCAACTATGAAAACTCGTTTATTTTCAAAGTTTCTCGTAAGACGTTAGTCAAGATACGTATCTTATTGGATTCGATTTAGCGTTACCACGTTTATTGTAAGGAGTGAATGGCTCCGTTCGCACTATATAAAGGATTTCCAATGGCTTTTGTCATTTGTTCAAATTCATTTAAGTTCTTTTAATGCAATCAGTATTTTTGGAAGGCACTTCTTCATGGGTTCAAGCTAAATATCAATCAAAAATTTACACCGTTCCATCGGAGTCAAATTAGACTCACCGGAAAATGCCTCAATTAACTCCATTTAAGTGTAGAAGTTCCAGCTTTTCGTTAAGACATAAGTGTATTATGTACTCATAGAAATTAAAACTTCCTAACAAAGTCTAACATGGACAGACACTATTCATTGTACACTGTACAGAACTATAATCAAGGGCTACTCTTGGCATTCGCCCTTATATCTAAGCCATCATAGAAGTGAAATAGAGATCCGATTTGACTACCGGTATGCAGTACATAGTCAAAATGAAGTTGTTCCCTTCTAAACTCTAAACACCACGTCTGATCGTTGGTAGTTAAATTTACAACCTTCAGCGTAAAAAGCGAAAACACTACTTACTGTATCACGTCAGCCATAACTCCATCTTTAGTTATCCATGCTTTGCATTGTGGCGCTTGAAGAACTTATACAACTTTTCAATTTTGTCAATTTTTTAGACAAAGTCTTTACTTCCTCAAAGGTAGGGCTGTATTATAAAATTGTGCTTATATCGATGGAATTGGGTATTCTTTTCACAGACCTCATATTAACTTATGAATGCTGACCACTGCATCAGTTTTCGCTTTGTGTGCACTAATTCCATATTGAAAACCGGCAACAGGCAGACCTTGGGGTATAAAAGCGCATAACCTTGCTTTACATCCTTTCTTGCAACAAAGATCTCGATGAGATATAATTGCTGACCTTGTCAAAGTAGCAGATTTTTTCTGCATACATGGCTAAGGTGTGGTAAATCTGGTTCGCTTCAACTTCTCTCATCAAGCAGTCAATGGTCAGTTTCCTTTTTTCTTAACAGCAGCTTGAAATCACGAATTTATCCTACGAGTATGTAAATGTTGCCGGCGCAGAGTTATATCGACTTCTGAGAGACAATGCCTCAAGAATAATTTTCATTGCATGACGGGATGGTGAGGTTATTACTGCTTCTGATGGAGTAACTCAGACTCTCTATCGTTGTCCCTTAGAAATGTGGGATTGATACAGTGGGTAGTTTTTTTCATTAATCGATGTGTATATGTTTAAGCTCCAGTGGATAAAAACAACCAACACCTACCCGAGCATAAAAGAAAAACAAATAATATCGAATGTTTTTCTAACACATTTCTGAGGGATACCAATCAAAGAAAAGTTCCTGCCTTGTATTGTAATGAACCGCTACTAGTCTGAATGTTTTGCGATTTGGGTTGCCTTTTATTAAAAAAACAAAAAAAAATCTCTTAAGGATGAACGAGACTCGCAGGTATGCCAAAACTAGATGTCGCCGTATAGAGGATGTCCCACATAAGATTAGTTAACTCTTCTGAGACTAATCTAGACCAAAATATAATTGTAGCGTACATGGCAACACCTCGCACGCGGAATTCCACTTCATCCCATTTTTTTTTGTTTTTTAATTCAGTTGATTTAACTTGAAGTGTCGTTCGTTGTACTCATTTCTGAGGTGTTATTAGTGCAATGGAATTCGAATTCTACTGCCTGCATCAAACATTTGAGAGGTAAAGACAATGTCCTAGCAGATGCCTTGTCCCGCGTGGGCGATGTTGACAGTATACAAAATCGATTCGTTTTACCTACTTTGGTTCGTTTACAAAGCAACGAAACAGAACTCCAAAAACTCTTAGCAACACCGAGAAAATCTGAATTCAAGTTAGCGAAGCGTCTTTTTCCCACAGTCAAAGAACCGATTTGGTTTGACATTTCAACGGACAAAGCCAGACCTTTTATACTCAGGGATTTGAGTAGAGAAGTTTTCAATGCAATGCACAAGCTCGCATGCACTGAAATTAGGGCTTTCCGCAGATTGATCGTCGAAAGATATTTTTGGCCAAAAATGAACTCGGATATTAAAAAGTTAGTTCAAGGCTGCAATTCTTGCCAAAATCGAAGGTTCAGGGACATACAAAGAGCAACTATTGCGAATTTCCTCTTCCATCCGCACGATTCGAGCATGTGCAATTGGATCTGGTCGGCCCGCTACCATCCTCAAACGGCTATAAACAGATCCTCACGATAGTCGATCGGTATACACGGTGGCCAGAAGCACACCCACTGAAAAACACCCTCACTTCTACCATCGCTACCACCTTTGTAAAAGAATTCGTCTGCAGATTCGGAATGCCACTTCGCTTGACGACAGATCAAGGCAGCCAATTCGAATCGCGCATGTTCTACCAGTTGAATCAATTACTTGGAACTCACAGAATGCGTACAACTGCCTATCACCCACAGGCGGACATTATGGTCGAGCGATTTCATAGACAAATGAAGGCAGCCTTGATATGTCGCGAAAGCAAAAATACATGGAGCGACGACCTACCAATTATTTGACTTGGTATCCATAGCGCGTTTAAACCAGACAGGATATTCGCCAGCTGAACTAGTATACGGTCAATCTGTAAAGCTATCTGCTGAATTCTGTGCTACAAAGACGGACGCTACCGAAACGGATCCAAATGACATGATTGCACTCTTAAGAGATAAAATTCATCGGTTTCGACCAACTCCTACGCGATCAACAAACTCGGTACCATACATACCACAGTCGTTAGATAACAGCGAATGTGTTTTCGTACATGTCGATGCGGTCCGCGTTGGTTTACAACCGCCATACGAAGGTCCGTTCAAGGTAGTCAAAAGACTGCGGAAACGCTTTATTGTGAATATCCGCAGAAAGAACAAGAACGTTAGCATAGATCGTTTGAAACCAGCGTTCATGGCGGAAGAACTTAACTTCACAGCGATAAGCGAAAAGAGTTAGATTTCGCGTATAGTATCGTTTTACTGCAAGGGGAGTACTGTAACGTACATGGCAACGCTTCACACACGGAATTCCATTTTATCCCACTTTTTCATTCAGTTCTTTTCTACGCGAACACTCAATAAAAATGACAAAAGCACTTCCCAGCATTCATAATCTGTCAGTCAGCCAGAAGGCACCCAAGTTCGATCGATCGCAGTCAATTATAAATTCATTATATTAAAATAAGTCTTATCGTATACTTACGTGACAATTAAAGGGTCTGAATAAAAATACAAAGAAGGTCTTTCATTTCTTGGAAATTTAGTGCTCACCCGTGCGGTGACATTACAATCGGTCCTTTTCAGGACCCGTCGACGAGCAATTTGTAGACTACCGCTGCCAGGCAACCTGCAATTGGTGACCCCGACAACAACACGAAGCCTTCCACTACCCCGATGGGGCACCACTACAATTGGTGACCCCGATAACAGTACGAAGCCGTCTACCATACCGACGGGGCACCACTACATAATAATGGTTGTTTTCTGATTGAACACTAATTTTCGAGAAATATGTAGAACATTTAAAACTAAGTAAGTATTGAGGTACCTTGGCTTGGTTTTCATGTTCTACCTATATCCAAAGGCGTACATTGGATTGCAACCATAGAAGTAAGTAATGAAAGCTAGATAGATAGATAGATGATACCACTTTGATCCCTATCTACTCCTGGAACCACGACGGTGCATATTGTACTCAAATTGATTAGATTATTGAAAATGATGAAGTTGTTCCCCTGTCATTTGCACTCAATTAGACATCTCACTCAGCACCAAAATTTCTCCATCGATCACTCTGTTTACTTCGGCATCAATTTTTTGAAAAACATTGAAGTGTTCGATGTAATCTGCATTATGCAGAAATGGTAGCATTTTCGATCAAAAGTGAGCAAATCTAATTATGCTAAATTTTTCGATTGGCTGACGTAATTGACCTCGAGGATCTATCTCAACTTCATTTACCCCACGCATAAAAGTCTAATGGCATCAAATTCGGTGATCTAGTTGCACATCTCGTTCTTAATGCTGCACTACAGCGGACTGAGGTACCAACTTGCTGATAGGTCAAATGATTTCATGTAGTCAGGGGAGCCTCATCAAGCAATTTAGGCAACAGATTCGTGAGAAATTCGCAATTCCCTCATTGGTTTTGCTGCAAGAACATGGGGTCGATTAGATTTCTTCTTTCAATGCCTAACCAAATATTGGTTTGCTGAAAATTGCTTTACCGCCTTTCGTGGGAATCAGTATGGATCCGGTGATGGTAGTTATGAAAATATATAACTCCGTTTTCGTCAGCTTGGCTTTGTCCATCCAAAGATTAATGGTAAGAAATGTTCATCATTTTCAATGCGTTACAGGAACCTTTTTCAAAAGTATTCCCTTTTTTTTTTGTTAGTTATATACAGCTCTTAAGGAAATGACCAGTATTATACTTTGAGATGGTATCTAAGTTTGTTACGGAGAATAGCAGTAGCTTTTATGTCTTTTACTTTTTTTGTATGAAGGAGCCTACTTTCTCTATGGTTTTTGTGACAGCATTACTTAATTTTATTACAAGACAAATCGAAAGGTTTTTATTGGGACTTCAAGTTACAATCTTCATTCTATAAGTCGCTTAGTTTAGGTTGAGCACCCGGAAAATAATACTGAGGGTCCAGTCTTAGTCCATATTATTACAATTTCAACAAATCTTTGTTTAAAAACAAAACAGAATTACAAAGTTGAGGAGCAATCCTAATTCGTGCCAACTCGCCTGCTAGCACACACCGAAGAACGTGATTTTCGAGCGCTCCGTTGCCGGCAGTCGTTGACAACTGTCGTCTGTTTGCACAATTGTTAGGGTTGTTCGATAACTTGTATGACATCACATTACCCCCATCTTATGTTTGAGACTCCGGATCAAGTTGGTGGACCTTCTTCAGACGATTGAAATTAACTATTTTGTCGGTTCTTCCTTTCTGTATACGGTAAACAACGTCAGAAATCTTCTGCTGTATCACATACGGCACATCCCAATCCAACTGCAACTTTGGGCTTTTACCCTTTTTTTTTCGTTTGATTGTGCAGCAAAAGTAGGGCACCCGGATCAAAGACTTCCCTAGTATTCCTCAGATCATAATGATGCTTCATTCTGCGATTGCTACATTCAAGTTTATGTCGCACTAGCTTATGTACTTCAGCCATTGTATCCCGAAGCCTTTGTAGAAATTCGTTACAGTCCATAGAGTCTTGTCCATCCGTCGCCAAAAGGTTTTTTTCTGGAAGGCGTAACTCGCGCCCATACATTAACATGGCCGGTGTTTCACCCGTGACATCATGTATGGCTGTCCGGTACTCCATCATTAAGGAGTGGTAAGTGCTGATCCAAATCCCTCTAGTAGTGGTCGGATGATTTCTCTAAGTTGTTGAGGATAGTGCTGTTAAACCGCTCGTAGCCGTAGTCCTGGACTTTTCTATCCCCAGCCGCTCTATCGTTTTGGTGAATACTTCCGGTTCGAAGTTGCGTTCTTGATCGCTGTAGATCTGCATTGGAACCCCATACCGCGCAAACACTTCAGTAAGTAGATGACCGCAATAGTTTCACTTGTTTGGTCCGGGATCGCGAATCATTCCGGCCCTATTTTGAAAAATAGTCCATGCAGCAGAGGATGAAACGATTTCCTGCATCACTGTGTGAAAGTGGACCCAAAATGTCCACTGTGATGCGTTCAAACGGATAGCTGATGTTGTAGACTTGTAATGGTGCTATCCGACGAAGACAAGGCTTTTTTCTAGCTTGACTGACTTTACAGCACTTACACCATAACCGCACATCTTCGGTAGACCCGATCCAATAAAAGGACCACTGCAGTTTCTTTAACGTTTTTCCTACACGAAAGTGACCTCCTGATGGCCTATCGTGAACCATGGAGAGAACATGTTGGTGTAGCTGCTTTGATACGACGGTTTGGTAGACAACATCATTACGCTGAAATAACTTCCTGCATAAAATATTGTTCCGAATGCACAGTGTATCCCAAATGGCCCAGTATGACTTTAAGTAGGGTCTGATTGGCGCAGAGGTTTTACCTGGCGCAGTTGCTGGTCGGCATCTTGGAAGCTTGCTATGTCGTTCAATACTGTACTATACGCAACATAGTAATTGCAGTCGCGCTCTTCCTTGTTGTCACAGTGTTGGCATGTCTGGTCCACACAGGGCCTTCGAGATAGAGCGTCGGCATTCCCATGAAATTTGCCTGCACGATGAATAACTGTAAGGTTGTATTCTGCCAGCTGTTCTAACCATCGGGCCAGTTGACCTTCGGACTCTTTGAAATTCAGCAACCATTGTAAAGATGAATGATCGCTCCTAAGAGTAAAGTGACGCCCAAGTAAATATGGTTTAAAATGTCTTACCGATTTTATAACAGCCAATAAGACCTTCCTCGTAACACAGTAATTGCAAAACATTTTGTAATGCTTTAGAAATTTTTGTTGCTATAGAAGTCGATGGGAAGTTCCAATCCACCCACTGTCTTTGAAAGCACAGTTCAGCAGGCAAACTTGCTGGCATCAGTATCCAGGAGTGGGGTTGCTCATCAGGTTACTTTTCAAGATCTGGAAGGCTTGTTCGCATGCTAATTATCCGATTATATTTTACAAATGAATTAGTGTATGGTCCCTATCAAGCCTTCTATCACTAAACTTATTTAAATATTCACTTATTTCCACAGACTTATTGAACTTCCACCCACAGTCTTTAAAAATATTCTTTCCATATCCCCACAGTCAGTTTGTAACCCCAACACGTACCTTTTAACTTCTAGTAAGGCATTTTAACACTTTTCGCGCAATAACATTTATCTATTGCATCGATCACTTCTTTTCCATACTTTCTCTTCTTTTTTCTGAGATGTTGATGTTTTTAACTTCACTTCTGCTCATAAAGCTATTAGACTCTAGTCTATCTACACAATTCTGCTCTATAACTCTCTGGTCTTACTACACGTACTTTCCAATATTTTTCATTGAAACAGTGGTGTTGTTGTGGAGGCATCTTTGATGGCTTGTTGGCATTTTTGCCTCTAGTCTTCTACACTTGATGCTGATGAGACACTTTTGTGGTTGTAGGCTTCACTCTACGTCAAGTTTTCTCGCAGCACGGTTCTGGGTCCGATAAGTTCTGTATACCTACATATGTACCTTGGCTGCGCGTAAGTAGCAGTCCAAGTCTATGTAGAACTCTAAACTCCGAATATAAGAATTAGCCATGTTATAGGGAGGGAGATACACTACGAATATGTGTCTAGCTTCTAAACTGATATCACAACTAATTCCATCTGGCGAGTGCATCCTCTGCCTCTTGTGCAGTTTTGACCTACATGTGGAAGAGCGAAAATTTATGAAAATACAATATTTTCTGAAGGTCACCGCGAGGAAGCAATAAATTGGTCATGAACTAGGTTGCTGCACTTCTAACATATATGGCATATATGGGTGTAAATCTAGATACCAAACTAAACTGGTAGGATAACATTGTCGAACGCATCCAAAAAGCAAGCATAACTTCTATTCCAGCAAAAATACATTCAGTAATACGTGGGCCTTCAAACCAGCTGCGGTGTACTGGATATACACGGCGGTTGTAAGACCGATTCTTACATATGGTTCACAAGTATGGTGGATAGTACTTAAGAAGCAATACCAGCTTTCAAACCCCACCAAAATGCAGAGGGCACCGTGCATCGGAGTCATGGAATCTATGAAAAAAACACCAACAGTGGCAATGGAAACCTTGGTTAG
The DNA here is from genome assembly GCA_945910035.1 of Brachypalpus laphriformis. Lineage (NCBI taxonomy): Eukaryota > Metazoa > Arthropoda > Insecta > Diptera > Syrphidae > Brachypalpus > Brachypalpus laphriformis. The sequence continues at coordinate 87,850,292 of OX246756.1, forward strand.
TTTAAATTCCGCTTGATATATACTGTAGCAATCTGGCGGGCAAAAGCGGTGTAAAACTGAGAAAAGGCCGATTGTGGTCACCGAACCCTTACTGCCATGCCTCCATTTTGTCCCGATAGGGGAGTGCCAGTAGATCGATGGAAACTGATGAACCCGATGCTAGCATTTGAAAGTTGATTTGCTACAAAAATTCCTGACAGAATGTACTGGAAAAACCGAAAAACCACGAAGAAAAAGGAACTAGCTTTTAATACTGACGGTTCTAAGATCGACGTTGGCACTGGAGCCGTATTTTATTGTAAAGCCTAGTGCAGTGTCTTTCAGGCCGAAGTCATAGCCATGATACAAGCTGCTGAAATTATACGCAAGAATAGTATCGTTTGGCAAAACGATTACTGTCTATATAGATAGCCAGACAGTCGTTAAGGATATGGATTGTGCTGTAATTAGATTGAGGCTTGTGAGGATCTACAAATCACTTTTAAACAAGATATCTAGATACAATGCGGTGACCCTCTGCTGGGTACCAGGGCATATGGATATCGAAGGAATCGAAATGGCTGATGAGCTTGCAAGGAAATGGTAGGCGCTGCATGTATCGTGGGCTCTCCCTTTTGTAGTGATCTTAATTAGTTCTTTATGGGAGAAAATAGAAGATAAAGTCACCGGTCGAGCAAACAGACTCTGAGTTCATCTAGACACACGCGCAACTGTCAGGGCGCTGTATCCGGCCTTGAGCAAAAAGAGATCAACCTCTCTGGTGAAACTTAGTCATCATAATGCACGGATCATTTCCAGCATAATTACTGGCCATTGTGCCATTGCCATTATTGCGGAATGATGTTGCAGAGACGAAGGAGAAGTTGAATCTATTCGTCACCTGCTGTGTGATTGTTCTGCTCTATTCGTCAGAAGAATGAATACTCTTGTTAGTTACTTCTTCTTGGAGCTAGAGGACTTACGTAATGTTGAGCTGATAGACCTCCTGAGATTCATATCACTGAGGGAGGCAAGGAATTTCTTAGGTGCTCAAACGGTTCTAGATATTTATGATTCATCAATTGGCATGTTGCGCATTGGCCCATTCAGCTATGACCCATTGCACGGCGTCGATCTATAGCTGGTGCAAACCGATGAATTCCGCTTGCAGCATTTATCATCGAGTCCTGATGTCGAGCCTGCCCACTTTGCCATGCAGATGCGATCAACGATTAAATTCATTCAAGATACATTTTGGGCCACCTTGTGAAACAAGTTACACCTTATAAATTGACAGATGGTTTCTCTCATAACTGACAGATTCACTTTCTTTCGTTTGGATACCAAAAATTCAGTAAACCCACACCATTCAATTAAAAACTCAAATGCAGGCACCTGTCAGGCACATATACCGTATCTAAAGTTGCTTGTGCGTGTATTGTTCAATCGTAAGTACTCGAAAATTGTAAATTTGAAAAATTACACCATTCATCTGCCGACACCATCATCTGACAACTAATCCGCTCAAATACGGAAGCATAGTGTACTCAAGACACAGCAACATGACACGATTGAAAGTGGTGGCCAAACGAAAAAGAACTCAAATGCGACGCCGGAATATCGGAAATCAGATTTCTTTCACTTTGAAAGCCATAATAACCTCAGAGTTTGACAAGATAATTACGTTTCTTATCTAAGACTGAGGTAAATGTCAAAACTTTTCCTGGTTGTGAAAGGTTGAGCTCTTTATGACTCAGGCACTCTGTCAGATCTCAAATGATGCTCTAATCTAAATTGCCCTTCAATTTCTCACCCGACGAGAGTGCTATAAATTAACAATTATAAACCCCCACACTAACGGAACCGGGTAGAAAGTGAAATGCTGCGCTATTACATAAGCGGCCTTAATGAATTCGGGCCTCACGAAAATTTTATATTATTCAATCGACCTTGGATGCGACTCAAAGTTGTTGTCCACATCTTCTTGCAGAGGGGAGGGAAGATCTAGTTCTGTTGTTCCAACTCGAGCGCTTCTGGACAAGAAAAAAAACGAAGAGGTGTCAAGTGATGACTATCAATTCGCGTATATTGAAGTGATCGTGAAGTGATCGTCGCCATATAGTCAACGTTTTGTTGTCCGTCTCTATGGGGAACGACCTTTAAAACCTGTTGATGCAAATTAATTTCCCAAAATCAGGTTTGTCTTGCAGGTTTGTGGTTTGGTTTCGCTTTTGTTAAATTTTCTAGACCCAATGAGCGGGAGATAAATATCATATTCGATAAGACAAAGAAAGTAATTAAATCTTTTAATTTTTGCTAATAAGTTGACTGTATTAGGATTGTTGATTTGAATTCTTAGAAAACTGAAATTATTATTGCGGTTCTACTTTTTTCTTTTTAATTTGCATTCAGGTCGTTGTATGGTTATAATGGAATGCTATCTATCCAGTTCCGTAAAAAGCCAGAGAAAATATGTGTGCAAAGGACAATTTAAAATAAATGAACTAAGTGTTCCACAGCCTAAGGGTATAGGTACGTCTGCCAATACCTCAAAAGCATGCTCAGCTTAATAGGTTATATTTTGTAGGTGTTTTAGACGCTGGAAGACGCAAAGTGTATTTCAATGTCGCTACTCACTTTACTTAGGTGGCACTACAGTTTGAAGCTAATCAGAGTCTTAAAAAACAAGCCTCTTCATTTACCTCGGCCTCAGCTTGTAGCTCTCGGGATCAGCTTGTAAGTCCATCTACCTTTTGTGCTATTATCCCACCTGGCTTGCCACATAACTAGTGATGTTGCCTTCTCCTCCTCCTTTATTCTCTTGACAATGCCTGCTTCATGATGACTCGAGGTTTTCCTTTCGCAGATCCATACCATCTCATTTGCGAGGATGACGATGGGGATCATTGCGACTATGACACAGGCTGCTTCGTCCGATATTGTCCGGAAACCGCTGATTGTTCTAATCGCGCATAGCCTGTTTGTGGACGATAGTTTTCTCCGTGTTTCTATCATCGCTAACGCCGCCACCAAAACCAGTGCAGCATATAGAAGAACCGAGCTAACCACTCTGGAAAGTAGAATCTGTCTAGCACATCCAGGACAACCGATGTTTGGCAGTATTCGAGAAAGAGCTACCTGAAGTAGGGAAGCCTTCTTGCTCGAGTATTCCACGTGCGTTTTAAACCTTAAACTATTGTCGAGCATTGCTCCTAAGTCTTTGACTGCTTCCTTGGTTTTTATAGTCTGATTTCCGACTCGAATATTCGCTTACTCAGCAGTTTTGGGACTTGTTATAAGAACAACTTTAGTTTTGTTGTCTGCTAATTTAAAGCCGGTGGATCCTAGCCAGTCTTTAACTTTTTCGATCGTTTCGTTTGTTGCTGATTTTATTTCCTGGATGTGTTTAGCCATGGTGACCACGGCGATGTCGTTAGCGAACCCGATTATCTTAACTCCTCGTGGAAATGTTAGTCGCAGGACTCCGTCGTACATGATATTCCATTAGAGAGGGCCTAGTACCGGGGCTCCTGCCGTAACGTTGTAGTACTTTACCCCCTAGTGCCTCGGTTTGGTACTTCAACTTCCTGTTGCTGAAATAGTTTGTTACTATCCTCAATAGGTAGTACGGAGTATCCATTTTGGCTAGCGATCTCCTTATGAACGAACAATTTGCCGAGTTAAAGGCGTTTTTGATGTCCAGGGTCACTGCACAGTATTACTTTGTCCACCCTCGCCATCTTTCTCCTTGAAGCGCTCCAATTGCTGTGTCATCTATGCTTTAATGGCAATTACGGTAGAACGCGATTTTCTAAATCCAAACTGATAGTTTGACAGTGTTCCTTCTCGTCTGCTACCACGAGCAGTCTGTTGTATATTATTCATTCAAGTATCTTTCCCAAAGTGTCGAGTAAACCTATTGGGCGATATGACGATGGTTCTTCAAGTGGCTTGTTTCCTTTTGGTAGCAGTACCAAATGTTGAAGCTTCCATGGCCCAGTAAAACTCCTTCCTCTACACATTATAAAAATGTTCGACCTCTTTCGAACAGCCACATTCATTGCCGTATTGAAGATGCCATCTGGTCCAGGTGCTTTGTTGCTTCCTATCTTCCTGTACCAATCGAGTAGCTCCTCCGCGTAATAGCAGGGATGTGCTCTGTATTGGTCTCTCTGAATATATCACACAAAGTAGATGATCTATGGAGGAATAGGTGCTCTATTATGGATCTTAATATAGCTGGGTAAGTTATTTGTAAGACCTATAGCCTTTCAGCTTTGTTATCACTATTCTGTACGCCATACCCCAAGGACTTATGTCTGCTTTGTTACAGAGTCATTTAAAACATAATGTTTTACCCTCTTCGATCGCCTTTTTTAAGTCGCGTCTCGCTAGTTTGAATGTGTCTAGACGCTCCTGAAAATCGAATCTTCTCCTCGATTGTTGGACTCTGCGACGGGCTTGTAGACACCTTGCCCTAAGTGTTTTTATCTCCTACGTCTCGAAATGCGTGGCGATCGTGTCGTAGTCCAAACCGTAACATCTTATATAATAGTTGATTGCTCTCTCTCCAAATAGGTCTTTGTTAAGAACCGCTTATCGAAAGGTAACTGGATGGTGTCGAGGTGGTTGTAATGGCACTTGTAAACTACGGACTAAGGGGGTGGATTGATACATATTAATCATCCCACATATGTAATCCAGATGCTAACAGATCATGAGTGCTTCAGAACGTACTTAAACGTCATGTTGGGACACGACAATAATCCCCTGCTGCACTGCCGAAGCTACAGAGTCAGAAGACAACTACTGAAAAAGTAACTGGGGGAGGTTATCACCATGGAGGATATAACCAGACAAATGGTGAAATCTCAGGCAAGCTGCTACATTCGCGATAAATTTTGTGCCTAAGAATCTCACACTATTGCTACGTTCAGGCTCACTTTCATCTTTTGAAGCTACTAAGCCCATGTCACATAGGAATGGATCTCAAAATATGTGTTACGAATTGAAACGCAACATACCTTAGCACTTAGCACCAGATCCTCTTTCTTATGGAAGAACATGTGGATATCATAGGTGCAATCCAAGTTTTTTTGTTTGCCTTGCGTTGGAAGGTGAAAAGACAAAGACATCTCCTTCGTTATATTCTCATGGAACCGTTGTTAAACATGTCGCCGCAACTCGTTTCATGTGCCCGGTTCTCGTATTATTGCACTTTTCTGCTCTGCACTTATCGGTTCGTTGTGTTTTTTTGTGCTTCTGGCCCTCTTCAATCATTAAATTTCTTTTAAGACTCTGCCTGCAGTATCTCTTACACATTTAACATCTCACTGGATGCTAGCATACCATATATTGCAGCTTAGGTTATTGGTTTCTGTAAAGGCCTACCAAATAAATTCTTTGAGGCATTTACGCTCTGTGCTAAATGATAGGGTAGCAAAAGAATGCATATTCTACATCTTCCCGGACCTCTCCGCAATAAAGAGATATGGAGGGGGCGTTGTGTTCCAACCTACCAAGCTATTGTAGATAACAGGTATACCCTGTTAGCAGCTGACTAAAGTAGAACTCATTTCCTTCGTGATGGTGCATTGGCACCTCGCATGTTACACCACGTGTTAATGGTGTTCACCTCTAGTTTTGTTTTCTGCTTATGACTAGCACTGCTTCCATCGTTTGTTCAGCGTGATCGTTGATAGCCACCACCTGGTGATTTCAAAACATTCGTTGCAAATGCCCGCAACTTCTTCTAGGTATTTCGCAGCCAGAACAATGACAATTTCATCAACAAAACCTATGATTTTGAGTTCGTCAAGAACTAGGAGTTTTAAGGCAATCTATTACCCAGTATATAAGTTCTAGTACCGATACTTCTAAAAATCTACCATCTGTGAGGTATTTTGCACTTCAATGGTAGTGTCGATTAGAAGTACCCTTCCCTCGAAGTATGGTATTTGACGCTGAGTTCCAGGACTGCACCATATGGTCTTACACCTGCTTTCCATCTCTTCGCATGAATCACTTCTTCCATAGTTTTAGTGATCCTCTTTATGGCACCTACTGTTGCGCGAACTTTTCGGAACTCCTAGTGCAGGTCCAACTTTATCCATCACTCATATAGGATTATGTGGTGGTTATTGTATTTGCATCAGAGTGCCCAAGGGCTTAAAATATTGGCATTTGTTTTCTTAGTACAACCCCAAAGTTTTATACCGTAGATCCACACCGGCTTTAGCACTTGCTTGTATAAAAGCAGTTTGTTCTCAGTACTGAGCGGGGAGTTTTTTCCGAGTAACCAGTACATTTCTCTATATTTGATTTGGAGTTCTTTACGCTTCATTTTCACGTGCGAATTCCATTTCAGCCTTGTGTCGAGTTTCATTCCCAGGTATTTGGCCTAGTTTGCAAAAGGTATTCGCGCCAAGTTTAGACAAATTGGCAAGTGATTAGTTTTCTTATAAGTGAAATTCACGTGAACAGATTTCGATTGGTCGAGGGCGATCCGCCAGTCCCTCGTCCATTCATGTGCTTTATTCGATGCGTTTTGCAGTCGTTTCTTCGATTGTTTTACCTACTGCTAGGATAGCGGTGTCTTCGGCAAAAGTAGCAAGGATAGTGCCATCTACGTTCGGTATATCATGAGTATATAACAAAGAGAAAAGTGGCCCAAGAACGCTTCCTTGTGGTACGCCGGCCGAAATTTCTTTGAGCTCCGAGTATTGGATTCCGTGTCTTACACGAAAGAGTATTCCCGAGATATGGTTCTAGAATATCGCATAGGCATACAGGGAGATCTTGTCGTCGTTTGCATTTCAAGCCATCGTGCCACACCTTATCAAAGGCTTGCGAGACGTCAAGAAATATGCTTGAGCATATCTTTTTATCTGCAAGTGCTTTTTCGATTACGTTAGTAACCGGTTGGAGACGCCTTAATAATATCCTCTCGAAAATTTTGGATATGACTGGAAGAAGCGAAATTGGTCTATACGATTTTACCTCATTTGGCGGTTTACCTGGTTTTAAAACTATTATGACTTCCGCAACTTTCCATTGGCTCGCCACGTGTTTTAATCTGAGCTTTTCTAGGTAAAACTTTGAGAATTTCCCCCGTGATCAAATTATAACCAGAAGATTTCTTTGGTTTTAGATTCACGATCTCATGTTTAAGTTCCCTTAGCGTTGCACTTGTGAGTGTTAAATCGTCGGATGGTAAATCCGGCCTATTGATGTTGTCGTAAACCACCATCGACCATAACCATCGGACGGTTTAAAGGTTTCTTCCGGGTAAGCCGTAAGGACGTCCGCTTTTTCTTCATCTTCCCTTGCCCATTCATTTGGATTTAATTTAATTGGCGGCCTTTTGGTGCCTTTTACGGCTTTCCAAAGTGAATAATTGGAATCTTTCTTCGCTGTTAAACTTTCAAGGTAAGATGCTATCACACGATTATTGAAATCCTTAATAGTCTTCTTCAATGAATTGCATAGACGATTCAAGTGTACTTTATGTCGCGGAGCACGACTCTGTTGCCATTTTTTACGCGCTTTTCGTTTTTCCTTGACCAATTCTTTAAATTCCGGAGAATATCGTAAACCGTTTTTATCCGACGTTTTCCCTGGATTGGGCATATTATACCAAGAGGCGAGCTGTACGATGTCAATGAAGTGATCAACTTCAACCTCAAGTTCATAGGGTGTCATAAGTGGAAAGCTCAGTTCAACATTATCTTCAATTTCGTTCTTAAAGCCTTCCCCGTTAGTTGTTCTTGACATGTAGACTCGCACAATATTAGCTGTTACACTTATAAATCGAATTTCCCGCATTATAACTCCAGAAAGGGGGGTGGCAATGGTGTAGTAGGTAGTGTGTTTGCTCGTTAACCGATGTGTGCAGGTTCAAGCCCCAGCGGTGAACAGCAATCATGGGCTACCCAAGTATAAAGGAAAAACGATTTACATCGAAGTTTTTCCAACCACTACACCAAAGAAAGGTTCCTGCCTGATAGTACAATGGACCGGAAAAATCTGAGTGCGCTGGGATTTGGGTTTCCTTTTTAGAAAAAAAAAAGTCCAGAAAAATCGGACATAATAAATAGACCGAGGTTAGGCATTGCATCCTTTTAGGTATCTAACATCACGGTGTGCAATATTTTGGGCCAGTGCCATTTTTTGTACTACGTTTCTGCATTCCCTTTATCCCTCTTTATAATAGAAGCATCGGTATCACACTCCTTCTTCACTTTCTCTTAAAAAAAAATTAAGAGTTGGTTGAATGCCGGCGAGCCTTTTGTCAGGTGTTACCATCGGGCTTCATGGCATCATAATGGATCTTGACTGGTGTGATTGTTTCTGCACTCTTGTGCAGACAGCCAACCTAACCTAACCTACCATAGGGCTGCATTTGAATGGTTTAATTGAAATGAGTACCTGGTCCTGTTACATTTTGTGATTCGCCTGCAAACGCATTTGATTTGAAAGAACATCCCCATGAAAGAAAATTATAATCTGATCGCAACAGAGATTAGTCTTAGCTCTTTGAACACACGAGCATTAGTTACTTACTAGGATGGCGCTAAAGTCCAGTATGGACCTGTGCCTCAAGCATTCGTGTGAAAAATATAACGCACACAACATGAGTGGTTGCGAGAAGCTAGGCCCTGGCACTTTCAAGAGCTGTTGCGCCAAATATTTGTTTTTTTGTGCCTCAAGCAGCAAGTCCCTCCAGCCGGCTCGGTCATTAGCCTGCTGCCTCCAGCTGCACGCACCAAGATGGTTAAGAATCTTTTTCCATTTGTTTGTTTCACCTAAAATGATATAAGAGATGGGGTATTTTGTCCATAAATTCTACATATCTTAGCCATTTTAGTCCCTGTATGCGCGCTCTCTTGGCTATATCGACATACAATTCATCATTGTATCCTCTTCTCCACTCTCCGTCTATGCAGATGGGACCAAAGATCACTGCAAGAACATTTCTGTCAAAGTTGATTGTCACACGGCTTTATAACTAACAATATTCGAAGGCTCTACCAAAAGGTTATAAGCATGAAGCGATGAACACTCAAGTGGTTAGTAGCGATACTCATAAGCTTTGCTTACTTCAAATATTAGCTTGAGTCGATGGGTCTTATATATGCAGGCTATACCGTGAGAAAGCTAATACATTGGCACCTACAATGTGTTAATGTCTGGCATTAGCTAGCAGAAAAAGAACGAACTTGGGCTACCACTGATTGAAAACCAGAGCATCAGCCACAAAGCTTTTAAACAGAAACTACTCATCGTGATCAGGGAGAAAGTCCAGAGAACATCCCTGTCAGATCCGATATCTCTAGAAATATACATTAAGGCATAGATCATCGAATATGTTCCTATCTGGTAAATACAAGTTCAGACTGTCTTTGCTCAAACTGCTTTAAAAAACAACAGCACCCATACATACGTACTCGTATACTACGTATCTGCAGAGATGCATCCTATTCCAGTTGCATCGCAGTTGGTATACCAGCAAAATATCACAGCAGCACATTACTTACCTCCTTTCACCATCAACGACAGACAGCACGATATATCAAACCCTATAACCATCCATATTGCCAAGAAATGATGCGTTGACCTTTCTGTTTCGTTCGGCTTTCATTAATTTTTCATGAAACAAATTAAAAGAACCCACAGCAAGCAAACGAGGCACAACTTATGCTAATTTTTTTTTTTTCTTTGTCGAGGATGGGATACTGAAGTTTACTCTCCATGAAGATGTTATTTACTGTGTGGATTTTGAATACCAAATGTGAATCCAGATTTACATAAAAATCTTCGACGAAGAAAAATATCAAACACTGGTAACTGAAAAGCCACCTCCTCGAATGCCAACAGCAGTAGGGATGATTGATGAATATGTACATTTGCAAAACCCGTCGGAATGCAAATTTTGCGTTAACGCGGTTTTCCTTTCGTTAGGTGTCTACAGACGTCAGCAAAGACTCACCTATTTGAATCTTGGAATTGCTGACATTTTGTTGATTTTTTCCAATCAGGGTGGGTCTTGAAAAAGTTCAGGGAGCTTGAAAGTATTTCAGATAATGATGATAGATAAGGTTATCAAAGATGTGTTTGGTATTAAGGATACATTATCTAACAAATAAGGATCTGTTGATGTGTCGCAGATTTGAAGTAGTGTGGCGTTGATACTTGAGTCAAACACACATATTTGCAATACTAAGGAATTACTTGTTGAAGCGAGTTTGACGACTTCTTAAAGCTCTTGTCAGTCGCTTAACTTCATAGTATTGTTGAATTGTAGCAATTATAATTTTTTTTAAAAATAACTCTTGGTACTTAGCCCGATGATTTTGGAACTGACCATGCTCCTTGTAGCTGGAAAAAAAACTTTCAATTGAAGCAACAATTGGGGAATCTTCACATCAGCCATGCTAGGGAGAACGATTTCGACAACAAGGAAACATAGATTGCCTTTTTATTTCTAAAATTCCAAAGAGGAATAAAAAGACGCCCGAAAGGTATCACATATACGATTTTAATTTTGTTTTTTTTTTTTATTCCAAACATAATAAGCTGCAAAGGATTACAAATGTTTGTTAACACTGCGACTAGTTATGAAACCAACGAGCAGTTTGCTTTTCAGTATAAATAGCGAGAGAAAAGTAAATGGCTAACAGTTTACTATATTTAAAGTACAATATAATTTTAATTTGTTGTATGTCATTCTTAACTTTTAATGACAGTAACAGGAGCATACATGGGATTTAATCCATCCAAAGCGTTGAAGGTTAAGTTCACTCCGAGCGCCTCTTTTCGCTCGTTGTTGTCGCTCTGTTACTATCTAGTAGAGAATGTGGTGAGTCGTATGATTTGCGGTTGCCTTGCAAGATCTGACGGTCTTATACGTTGCAGTCGTCTCACGCCATATTTGTTTAGAAGAATTGTTGCTTCCTCGTTAATATGTTCCTGCAGCCTCTTCTCGTGTACTTTGGCCCTAGAGTTGATTTCTTCAAGAATAGTAGGAATCCCTAGGTCCCGATGGAGGTCGCTGTTTCTGATGTACCATGGAGCATATTCACAATACTCCGAAGGACTTTATTCTGGAATCGTTGGATGACTGCAATATTAGTCTGGCTGGCACATCCCCAGAGTTGAGCGCCATAGTTCCACACTGGTTTTAGGATCTGGTTATATAAAAGAATTTTATTATTAATTGATAGTCCTGACTTCCTGCCTATAAGCCATTCTAATTTTCGCCATTTAATATCTAATTCTTGTCTTTTCATTTTAATATGCTCTTTCCAACGAAGCTTGGCATCTAGATTCATACCTAGATACTTCGCTGTATTAGCGTAAGGTATTGTCGTGCCTGATATTGCTATAGGGGAGTACGAGATTGACTTATTTGTGAAGTCAATATGTACAGATTTGCTCGAATTTTGTTTTATACGCCATCTTTGAGTCCACCTGATAATTTTGTCTGTAGCGTTGTATCTCCGACTGCTAAGACTGCCGTGTCATCGGCAAAAGTTGCAGTCTTCGTGTAGGGCGTTGTAGGTAGGTCTTTAGTATAAAGGAGGTATAACAGAGGTCCGAGAACGCTTCCTTGAGGAACTCCGGCTTCGATCTGCACTAGCTTAGAGTAGTAGTTTTCTTGTTTTATACGGAAGTATCGCGATGTTAAATAAGACTCCATTAGGTGGAAGTACTGTTCAGGCAGTTACACTTTTAGTTTATTGAGAAGACCTTCATGCCATACTCTATCGAAAGCCTGTGCTACGTCTAAAAAGATTGCAGAGCATCTTTTTTTTTCTTCTAGTGCTCTTTCGATTTCAGATGTTATTCTGTGGACTTGTTCTATCGTGGAGTGTTTGCTTCGAAAGCCAAACTGATGATTTGGGATTAGATTTCTTGTTTCTACGATTGGTTTGAGACGCTTAAAAATCAATCTTTCAAACAACTTTGATCTTGACGGAAGAAGTGATATTGGTCTATATGAGGAAACCTCGTGAGGGTCTTTACCTGGTTTAGGAATCATTATCACGTCAGCTACTTTTCAGATGCTTGGTACATACTCAAGGCTAATTGTTTTATTCATTGACCATAGGAGTTTCACTAACCCTTTCTTTGGCAGTCGCTTCAGGACTTCCGCAGCGATTAGGTCAAAACCTCGAGCTTTTTTGTCTTTTAATCGCCTTATCTCATATTTTAACTCGTGCATTTTAATGGGAGCAATCATAGAACTAGTACTTTCATTGAGATTTAGAAGCTTATCACAGGAAGTATTATTAGGCTTAAAGGTATTCGCCAGGTGGTCTGCAAAAGCAATAGCTTTTTCCTCATTGCTTTTAGCCCATTGCCCATTACTGCATCTTATTGGAGGAATATGATTTGTTGGTCGCTTAAGATATTTTGTACTTTTCCAAAGTGAATATTCAGTGCTCTTGTCAGCAGTTAGCTCTGAGAGATATATTTTCATCGTCTCATTCCGGATTAGCTTTATCTCAAGTTTAAGACCTTATGTGGCCTTGTTTAGTCTCGTTTTGTCGGAGGTAGATGGAGTTTGTTGCCACCTACGCCTGAGTTATCGTTTGTTTATTATTATCTCCTTCATTTCTTTTGGATAATTGCTACCGACCGTTTTTCTCTGTGTTGGAGGAGTACAGCTCCAAGCTGCAAATTGGATGAAAGTATTTGCTTCGTTTTCCAGCTGGTCTGTCGTCTCAATAGGCGTACTGTTATTGACTTTATCCTGGAGGATTTGTTTAAAACTAAGCCAATCTGTGAATGTATTTGAAAGGTATGGGCTTTCTTCTTTAACTATAACAGTTTCACTGAGTGTCAGGTATATTGGTGAGTGGTCCGAGCCGAGATCCAAACCTTCTTGTACCCGGATAAAGTTCCTTGACAATTTATTTATGAGAAAAAAGTCAACCAGATCTGGAATTTTGTTAACGTCCGTCGGCCAGTATGTAGACTTACCAGTAAATACAAATTCACACCCTGTTTTTTTAGCTTCATCGTGGAGTTCACGACCTTTTGTTGTAGTGAGTCGGGATCCCCAGTATGTGTACTTAGCATTAAAGTCCCCTCCCATTACAAACTTAGACTTGTGCATTTTAATGAGTTGTAGGTATTCATTTGAAGAGATCGAATGTTTGGGAGGACTATAGACAGCTGTTATTGAAAGAGGTTGACTTTTAGTTCTGACAGTTACGGTAGTGGTTTGAAACTTGAGTGAACTTATTTTCTCTTCTTCATAATGATCAATGCTACTTCTTATAATAATAGCACTGCCCCCTCTCGCACAATTAACTGGGTGGACTGTATGGTACGAGTTATAATTCTTCAACTTAATATATGACTGGGTTGTGAGATGAGTTTTTGAGATCAAGCAAATGTCTATCTTTTCTGTATCTAGTAATATTTGTAGCTCGTTAAATACGATTTTCAATAAAAAAAATTCGGTAGGCTTGAAATTCGGCAAAAGCGAGTCCTTTCTGTAGTCTGTCTTTCTGTATCTCAGATTGCACCCTTTGCATACGAGTACATAGTCACTTAGCATAATACACCTAACACACACATTATGCGAATGATTTAAAACAATTCCTTAGAAAGTCATATGAGAAATATGCATCAGCTGCAAGAGCCTATCTTAAATACATAACTACACAATGTAGAAAAAATTACAAAATCCTATAATTGTAGAGAAAAGAGAAGAAGGTAGTTTATAATTACAGAATCATGCATTTATGTATTTAAATATCTATCAACCTAAGCACTCTAATGATCTCACACAATTAGCGCCTCATGCAGCGTTAATTATTGTAAATTAAAAATAATGAAAGGTCAACCAACGTAGTTTAATGCTAGCTAGTTCCACTTAAATTAATGATCTTTACTTGGCCAATGTAATTTCTATAAAACAGGGGTAGGTACGTTTTGACGCAAAAGGATTCCAAGCAGCAAAAAGCACTCTATACAGATACCCGAAGATACCGTGATGGGTCTCAACTGACAGGCATCAAACCAGATCGATCACATTGCGACCAGCCGGCGCTTCAGCAATTGTCCCCTAGATGTCCGAAACAGACGTGGAGCCGACATCGGATCAGAATGCGGTCACCATCTTATTTTAGCTTTTATACGCATTCGTACTGCATCCGAAAACAGCAACCACTCAAACTTGCTCAACATTACCAGGTTCAATATTGGCAATCTCATGGATCCCCAAGTGCGCCAACAATTCAGGGACCATCTTGCCTTAGAAGCAGGAACAATCAGCAGCACAATGCAGGAAAACATGGATGACTACTGGAATGCTGTGAAAAATGTTTTTGCAACTGGGGCACGAACCTATCTCAGTAAAAGGCAGTTCAAGCCCCAGCGGGGAACAGCAATCATTGGCCACCCAAGCATAAAGGAAAAACGATTTACATCTAAGTTTTTCCAACCACTGCACCAAAAAAAGGTTCCTGCCTGGTAGTACAATGGACCGGAGAAGTCTGAGTGCTCTGGGATTTGGGTTTGGGTTTAAAAAAAATGCAGAATAATCACCGCATACCTATGGCTATCGGCAGACACCTGGAGACGGGTCGATGAGCGTACAGCAATCAAGGCTAGTATTGCAACGGCTTCAGCAGTAGAGAGTACCGAGCTATAAGCCCAATATGCATGAAAAGAAATAAAGTGCAGAGTAGTGTAAGACGTGACAAACGTAAGTATATTGACTCACTTGCCTCAAGAGCTAAAGAAGTAGCTATCAGGTGTGACAGTAGGACTGTCTATAACATCATCAAAGAGTTCATTTGTGATCGGAACTCCAAACAACATCCAGAGAAGAGTTTGGATGCTAACCTTCTGATTTCGGATTAGGATCAGCTCACTAGATGGAGAGATCATTTTGCTGCAGTTCTTAACCATATGGGTCTTCCGATGGAACAAATTCCCAAATTCGCACCGGACCTCCCAGTAAAACCGAAATAATAGCAGTAATCAAGTCCCTAAAGAAAAACAAAGCGGCAGGTATTAATGGCATCTCCGCCGAACTATTCCAAAGGACGCCAAATGCATCGGCTGAACTGCTACATCCGCTCATACGGAGAGCGTGGGAAAATTAACAATTTCCCCAGGAGTCAAGCTTCCGAAAAAGGGAAATCTAATGCTTTGTGGAAACTGGTGAGGTATATACGTCCTTCCGGCCGTAACCAAGATAATAGGTAGATTCATATTATAACGCATTAAGGAACACTTAGAACCAACACTCAACGTCGAACAAACAGGCTTTTGCGCAGGATCCTTCTGCATCGACCACATAAATACCTTACGGATCATAAAAGAGTAATGCGTCGAGTATAGATTTCCGCTACATCTACTATTTGTCGACCTCGAGAAGGCTTTCAATAGCTTGAATCGAGATGCTATCTGGTTGGCCTTTCGCAGGAGAGTCATCCCAGAAAAACTCATAAATGCAAATGATATTGTCACCGCTACTGTTTTTGGTGGTCATCAGCGATGTGCTCCGTGCATTACTGACGGGAAGGTAACAATAGAACTCGATGGACTATGACAACTAAGCTTAAACACATCGAATATGCCGACGATGTTTACCTTCTTTCACATCGGACAAAGGACCTTTATCTGATGGCCCAAAATCTGGAAGCTGAGGCAAACAAAGTTGCACATAAGATGGTTAGGTTCGGTCAGGTCGACTGTTTGTACGATAGTGCAGACACACTTAGACAAGTGAAGGTCATTTCTGATATCATGGATCATTTATTAGGCCACTCAGGAAATAACAAAACACACCGGAACTTTTAATAAAGCGATGGATGCACCAAACGCCTACAGACGCCAGATCGTCGAGGTCTATCTGAAGGATAGTTTCCTCCTCCTCGTCATCCATACAGCTCCTGCAGAAGTCATTGGAGAAGAGGCAAAGTCTTTTGGCATGTTGACCTATAAGACAGTGTCCAGTGAGAACACCGACAACGCACCAACCAAGCACTGACCAACTAAGCACTACGTTTTCGGTCCAGCCTAGGCTAGATCTGTCCCCAAATGTGACACTTCGTTTACCCATCTGAGTTTGGTCTTACTAATAGCGCTTAAGATAAACACAGCTAAGACAAAAGCCCTGAACACTTCTAACACCCACACTCAACTCAACATTACCGGACAGGTAGTCCATAAAGTAGACAACTTGTGTGATGTGCAGCAGAATCGGGAAGGCGAAAGCTGCGTTCGGAATGATATCGAAAGTCTGTAGAAGCAGTGTTCTCAGCTCAAAAACTAAGCTGCAACTGATACGCTACAACATAGAATCAATACTACTGTATGGGTGCAGTATTTGGAAGGTAGATACCACTATCACATGCAAGCTGCAAACCTTTGTAAACAGATGTTTAAGAATCATCCTGAGGATGTTTTGGCCAAATCGTATCTCCAACGAACAACTTTATCTGAGAACGGGCCAGGAACCTATAGACATTACTGTGCGAAGGAGAAAGTGGCAGTGGATTGGACACACTCTACAGTGCGACGATAACTCCATTGCGAAATGCGTCATGCAGTGGAATCCGCTCACCCAGGCAGGCAGTACAGTGGGACGGTATAGGCAAACGTGGCGCAGGACAGTAGAGGAAGAATCAAGCTCTTTGGAAATTGGTTAGAAGCAGCTCAAATGCGTTGCAGAACTCCGGATAAGGTGGCGCGCAGGCATTATCGACGTACTATGGCCCTCGAGGGGTGAATGGGTTTAAATTAGTAAGTTGGGAAGGCGCCAGAAATGGGAGTGCAGGCATCTAAAGAGGTCTTGGGGCCATGTTAACAGATGCAACAAACTCAAATAATATTCCGGGTTGCTGAGCTTTGCGAATATTTGCAGGCTTGAATTATGAGAAAGATTTTGCTGTAGATTTTCCAACCAGAAGGGAAGCTAAGTACAGGTAGCCTGATAGGATTTGCGATTAACAGCTACAGGTGTGGAATGAAAATGCCAATACTCTGGCGGATCATCACCTTAAGTGATGAACTCTTCAAAAGTATCTATCACTGCACAGATTAATGTCACCCCATGCGACTTAACAGTGACACAAATCACTACATCCAGCCATGATGCAAGTGGGCTCATCTGCCATTCTAAAACACCTCTCACTTTTCCGCAAGTACACTAAAAGCGCGAAACTAATTGACAGACACGACTTATGCTCATCGCAAGTTCTTGCACTGCAAATGTTGCGTAACCTTTTTCGAATTTATTTAGCAACACTCGTGAACCACTACACCAGATGGTATGCCTTTCAAAAAAAAATTTCCCAAATATCTAGCGGTACACTGTTACATAAAACCATAATTAGTATTCAAGTTCGATGGAAAATCGTGCCACTGCCAAAACAAAAATAACCCCAGTTGCAATGGCGGCACACGTCCGTCCGTTCGTCCGACCCCACTTGAAGCCGAGTCTTATATGCAAGCGCAACTTGATGGCATGCCCAGCCACAAGCTATCTTTAGCTACTTCAGCAAATGCGACAAAAATGAAAAAAATAAACTTTTACTTTACAACGTTTATGGCAAAAAAAAAAAAGTATCTATGGCTCGTGTGTATTGCTGGCATGGATATCCATTTGCAGTAGCATTCTCATTCGGGATTCCACTATTGCATCGCATCATTAATTGTTCAGATTCGATAGAGATTTTTAAAGAAAAATTAAACTCACGTTGAAATTGGAAAATTTCACTTCACCATCTCTCGGATGTGTATCTTATTGTTATAGTCGGACCCGTTACTGCTGTATTCGTCTTCATTTTCATTGAAGACCCTCATGAATGGTGGCTAACGATTCGATAATCACTCGGTAATGGTGGCCGGACACTCATATTTCACTTCAGTAAATTTTTGTTAATTGATTTTTTTTTTTTTTTTTTTAAGAAAAAAAGTTACCTTAAGTAGGTAGAGGAGACAGAGTATCTATGATGTATCTTTCAATTGAAGACGAAGTACTATTACGAGTACTGTTGGTAGTTGTTATACAAGAGGGTAATGCGATTAAACCCAACTCACGTAACCTGTTATTAGCGATGATATTCAGATTTTTTTTGTATTTCAATCTTTGAAGTCTCCTTTACTTGGAAGGGAATTTAAGTTAATATTTAATTAGCATAATAAGCGAAAAAAATAAATATGTACATTATAGGTAAACGGTAAACGGGTACGTGCTTTAAAGATGTGAGGGAATATCCATTAAACTAAAATTTATGATAGCTTTGGAGTATCGTTTTGGTGATTTGATAGATTTCCGGGGATTAAGGCTTAAATGTATGTTTAGTGTGGAGCTTAGAGTTGTAAATAATTACCTAAGTGAAGGTTGAATGTGAAATTAATTCCACTTGTGTGATTGACCTCAGCTAGGTGGACTGGTTTTTTTGACTTCATCCAAAAGCATGACAATGAGCAACGATGAATGAACAAATAACATTTTGATAGACCATTCTTTTAACCTCCAAGAATTTTTTCGTAAGTATCGATAGTACAAATCGAGAACCATTTTCCGGAAGATCGGTGTCGAGTCGATATCTGCGAAGCGGTAATTTACTTGTTCATCGGCATAAATAAATTGCGCAGTCTTCAGAGCTTTGAAGGCCTGACACAGAAGGCATTGACGCAACATTTATAAACACTTACGGAGTCAGCATTGTATCTGTGTGTCTGTCACGCACTTGCAACTTTTGAATCGATTGTCTACTTTACTTACTGATGTTCTGTATCCCCTTGTGGGTCCTAGGGCCTTACTACGCCTACGTGCCATTGTGCACAATTTCTGTCAATGTGTCTTAGCTATCCACAACCTTTCCCCAACTGTCGTGCCTCCTTCTCGATTGCTCTGCGCCATGTTCTCCTCGGACCGCCAGGTCTTTTGTCATCCTGAGTTGCAGGGTTCCATTGCATAGCATGGTTCGCTATGGAACTGTCACCCTTTCGGAACGTGAGACCAATACACTGCCACTTCCGTCGTTGGATGGTTGTGCATATTGGTTCCTGACCCATTCTCTAGTAAATGTGTTCGTTAGGCATGCGATTGGGCCAGAAAATCGTCAAGATATTGCCCAGGCACCTATTAATGAACGTTTGCAGCTTCCTGATGATAGTAGTCGTCACTCTCCACGTGCTGCATCCATATAACAGCACGAATTCAACGTTGGAGTAGAACAGCCTTTACTTTACTTTACTAGGTCCTTGCACGCACTGCAACCTATAAGATCTATTGTGCCAGTCCGGTGTTTAGCTGAGAACTTGGTTGAGGCTCTTGATAAACCTCAACAAAGCTCCAGGCTCAATATTCCAGAAGTCAGAGGGACTCAATAAAGCCCTCCCGAGATGGAGAAATCTTTTTTTTGCGGCCATAGGGCATTCGTCTCTTTTGCTCTCCACATAGCCGGAATGCGTCTGTATCTGCTACTCCTATCTAGTGCAGATGGTACCTGAGTGGGCAATGACCAGTCAAGTAGCCTCTTAAGGTTCTTAAGTCTGTTTTCCTAAGCACGTATAGCTTTTTAGCCTTGCAACGGTTGAGATTAATGAACTTCTTTGGTTGTCTTAGGTCCTTGAGTTTGGCCCAGTACTCTGCATGATGATCATCTTCCTATTTTTTATTTTGATATTTGCGCTACTCCGTGTAACTCTAAGATAGGGTCTAGGACCGACTAGTGGGCGACTAGCGCCTCTTTTCGCTAAGCAATCCGCCCGTTCATTGCCGTCGAAGCCTTCGTGTCCTGGTATCCAGGCTATTGCGACGGTGTTTTTCGATGCGAGATCTTCGATTAAGTTTAGACAGTCCCATACAAGTTTGGATCCTACCATGTAAGATTTCAGAGCCATAAGTACTGCCTGGCTATCCGAGAGGATGTAGATACGAATACCCTCGACCCTTCTTGGCAGACATTCTCGTACACAGAGCTCGATTTCATGGACGTCCGCCTTAAATATTGTTGCTGGGTCCATAAACCCCTGCGCCAGTGCTACCATTTTCCAATTTGGAACCATCTGTGTACCAAGTTTGAGAGTTTGGTAAGACTACAAATCCTTCAATCCTCCATGTGGCGGACACCTATGACCACATTGAATTTTCTGGAGAACCGGTATTTCTTGAGCATAGTATTTGGGATTTTGAGAATATCATCATTTTGAATATACTCTAGAATCTTAAAATGGCCTGTAGAGTTCCCGATTTTAAGATCCGAGATCTTGGGCAGCCTAAGAGCACTCAACATAGCTTCTTTTTGTACTGCAAGGTACAACGGTGTGAGGCTAAGCATTGCTCCCATTGCTGCCGTGGGACACGTTCTCATTGCAACTGTGATACTCAGACAGGCTATACGATGGATTTTATTCAACTGTTCCTGAGTTTTGGCCTCTAAGGTTTTTAGCCACCAAGCCAACGATGCATAGGTGACCATGGGTTTGATAATGGCGCTGTACGTCCAATATGTTATAGGCGCTGGCACATAAATATTGCTCTTGTCGCTTACTCGGTACCCTGTTCAGGTGTGAAGTCCAGGTGTGCGTCTTGTCAAGTATAACACCTAGGTATTTCCCTTTCTTGGATATGTCGATTGGGACGTTTTCCAGTGTAATTTATTTAAAAGTATGATTTATTTTCCTGGAAAAGGGTACAAGTACAGTTTTTCCGGGGTTGATGGTAAGTCCCTTTGTCCTGCACTAATGGGAAGTTAAATCGAGGGCACCTTGCATTAGTTGGGAAATGATGCCCTCAAATTTATCTTTGACGCTGATGGCAATGTCGTCTGCATATCCTTGTGCTTTGTAACCCTATTTTTCAAGTAGCTCTAGGAGTTCATCAATAACTAAGGCCCTGAGCAGGGGGGGGGGGGGGGGACTCCTCCCTGCGCGGGCAACCTTTTCTTCTTCTTTCTTTCTTTTATCAACGAGGTTATGATCCGAAAATAAGGTATCATAACCCTTCCACTTCACCGCATTTCTACTAATCCGCCTGTGGGGTTCGCCTATTTGACCTCAGAAAATATCGGCAGGCCCGCCGATTTTGGATCATTCGGTTACTGAGGCCAATGAAATGCCGATGTCGTCGCATTTGTGTGTTTCAAGCGTTTATAGGCCTGCCTCTACTGCTTCGCGATGTCCTTGGAACGTGCATTGATATTGCCTTTTTAACAGGGTTCAAATAATCTCTTCTTTGAACGTGGCAATACCAGCTGAGCCGGTCACGCTCTATTTTTTGTACGATGGTTTCCTTGATGTGAAAGCTTCCACGGATCTTCGAACTTCTTATTCGATCAAACTTTGTCACCCCTGCTGTCATCTCAGCTGCCATTAATTTTCTCTCATACGTTTTGTACATCGTCCAACATTGTGAACCGTATGTGAGCGCTGGATGCACAACTGCGGTGTAGAGCCCTCTTTTCAACTTAGGTGGGATTTTTCTGTCACAGAAGATAGCGAAATGTTCTCGCAATTTCATCCATCCTACGCTTACGCGATGATTAATGTCGTTATCACATGTTGCTTTGCTATTGATCGTAGATCCCAGATATTTAAACTTTTCGCCCTTGGGAAGCACTGTTCCATTCAAATAAATGTCAGGAATAGGCCTGAGTGGATCAAAGAACGGGCAGCACAAGTACTCTGTCTGTTTTGAACTAATGCGATACCCATTTCCCTCCAAAACGTCCACCCACACATCAAGTGCTCGTTGCAGAGATGTAGGATCCTCACTTATGAAGGCTCCATCGTCAGCAAAGAATGATGTACCTTGGGGTCCATCACTTTACCTTCAAGCAGATAATCAAGGACTGTAATAAAGAGCAAAGGACTTGAAACGCTTCCGTGGTGCACCCCGACTTTGATTGGGAACTCTTCGGTTGCTCCAGCGGGGCATCTTACTCTTGTCTTTGCTCCTTCGTACATGTGCATGGTTATCTGTACATAGGTTTCTGGAACCCCTCGATGTCTTAGCGCCACCCATATCAAATCTCGTGGTTGTCTGTCGAATGCCTTTTCAAAGTCAACCAATACAATATGCAAATCCCTTAAGGAATCACGATATCTTTCCATTATGATCCTTATACTTTGGATTGCATTTGTGGTTGATTTACCCGAGACAAACCATAGCCATATTATTTTTCGCAGTCGGCCACCTAATACATGCTCAACGATCTTCATGGTGTGTGACATCAGCTTAATCGAACGGTAGTTATCACAGTTTCGTGTATCATCCTTCCCTTTGTATACAGGGAGAAGGTAACATTCCCTCCATTGATTCGGCACTGGATCACCTCTCACAAATTTGGAGGTGAGAATTCTGAGCCATCTGAACCCGAGATCTCCCATCTTTTTCCAGAACTCAGAGGGCATCTCGTCTGGCCCAATCGCTCTTCGTTTCTTGGAGTATTTGACCGCCTCACTAACTTCTTCGACTGTAATGTCGGGTATTTCTTCACAGTTAGGGGTGGCTCTTGGAAAATATAACCAGGGAAACTGTTCATTTAAAAGTTCTTCACAGTACTGCCGCTACCTCTGCAGAATTTTGTCGTCATCCTCAAGAAGCTGGCCATGAGCATTGTTAATGAACTTTGGCGAACGAATCTCCTGAGCATTCCTCCTTCTTTGGGCGGCCATTTTGAAGATGGTTGCTCTCTTGTTCATATCCAGTTCGGTTCCACCATCGGTCGAGACAATACTCCCAAGATACTGGAAATCTTCTACTCCCCCTACCGGATGTCCAGCAATGCATATTTGAGCCGATGAGTTTGTTCCAAGGCTGATAGTTTTAGTTTTTGCCGTATTAATTTTCAGCCCGACGACGCCTGCCTCCTTCTCCGCATCTGTTGTCATTTGGTGACACTGTGCTTACTCTCTCTCTGTAAGAGAGTAAGCACAAGCGTAGTCAAGATGTTTCAGTTGGGATGTAAGAGTCCATCAAATTCTTCCATTTCCCGTCGACAAAGCTGCGCGAAATACATCCCTTAATCATCAACTTTTTTTTTTGTTTTTTTTTGCTTAAGTGGTGGTGAAAAACGCTACTGCTCACGAGAAATAGGCCCGCTCTGTTTCAAGTAGTGTGGGACTTGGTACTCACTAAAAACCACCTTTAACCCTTTTATTCTACTTGACACCATCAACACCGGAACCGATTTTGCATTACTTCAGAGTGGTGACGTTTTCTTGCCCCTTTCAGGGCCGGTTTTTTCATATTTGTCTCCTCTTGCGGGTTAATTCTTTCTTGCCGAAAAGGCTTACTCCAGGCTTACATAAATCTCGTGAGGGTGATTATTAGGACCTCCTCTTTTTTTCTTTTTTTTTTTGATTTTAACACTTTTTCTATAAAGAAACGTACTTGATTCCAGCTCTGGTCACTCATTGACATTTTTGTCACTATGTTTTCCGGGGTGATGACGCTGATTAGAGATTCTAGCGCTCCCCTTTCAGCTTGCCATCTGTTGCACTCGAAGAACGTGTGGTTTGCGTCGCCCAATTCTGAGTCGCCATATTGGTAAGCCGAGTTCCCTGTTTTACCCATTCTGTGGAGGTAGGCGTTGAAGTAACCGTGTCCGGTAAGAAATTGGGTGACGTAATAATTTACTTCCCCGTGTTTCCGTCCCT
Source organism: Brachypalpus laphriformis (assembly GCA_945910035.1). Lineage (NCBI taxonomy): Eukaryota > Metazoa > Arthropoda > Insecta > Diptera > Syrphidae > Brachypalpus > Brachypalpus laphriformis. The sequence continues at coordinate 87,873,911 of OX246756.1, forward strand.
TCCATTCAGCCACGCGGTCCATCATCCTTTGCTTTCTGAGCTCCATCTCTCCTGCCATTTCTGTTTGGTGAGCTCCTTCTCCTCCTAGGTTGCCGCTTCCACTCCAATTTCCGCTTTTTTGTCGTAGACGTATTTCCTCTCTGCTGCAAGGAGATCGATAGGGGTCACTCCCGCGACTATGAGGACGGCTGGTTCCGTTCGGTACGAACTTGCAACCCGTAGCGATGCGCGCCTTTGTACTGCGGCCATTTGTTTCCTTTATTTCTTTTGTCGTAGTGCGTCGACATATACCTCGCACCCATGCAGGAGAATGGCGTGGGTGACTGTCATCAGGAGCTTTCTCTTGCTGGCTGTTGGGCCTCCAACGTCTGCCATTAATCTGCTCAGTGACATTGTGACCTTCGCAGCTCATTCCAAAGCAAACCTTATTTGATACCAGAAAGTGAGCATCGTGTTTAGGGCCATCCCTAGGTACTTCAACGCTTCCTTGCTGGTTATTATGTCAGGGCCGACTTGGAAGTCCACAATAGTTGCAATCCTCTGCTTTGCCAAAAGGACTATCTCCGTCTTTTCTGTGGCCAAATCTAAGCCACGTTCTTTCATCCAGAGGTGCACCCATCTCATCACCTGGTTGAGTTTTCTTTGTGCGCTCTCGGTTTGTCTTGCCGTAATCACCGCGGCGATATCATCTGCCTAACCTACAAGGAAGTTGTCTTCGAGCATTTCCATACGAAAGATGCCATCGTAGGAGATGTTCCAGAGATCACAGTAATCTTCTTTATTCGAGGTCCTTCTGCGGTGTTGTATAACAGCTTCCGGTCCTTAAGGTTCTTAAGATAGTTCTTCACCATCGGCAAGAGGTATTCGTCAATATCAAAAATGCTTTCGAGGGCGTTCAGCATATCGCTCCATCTGGCTGACTTGAAGACATTTCGCACGTCCAGAGTTGCTAGCAATACGATTTCCCTTGAATAGTGGTTGCCCTGTTGATCACTTACCACTATTCAATTGCTCCAATCGTTGTCTTTCGGAAAAATCAATTGCTCTCTGCGCGGATGCTGTTGGCCTTGGTTATAGCAACTTTTCCAGGAGTTTCCCTGCGGTGTCCGACATACACAGAGGCCTATACGCTGATGGGGAACCCGGGTCTCCTTTTCCTTTGCTGATCAGTACCAAGCGCTGTAACTTCCAGCTCTTGGAGACAGCTATTGTACATGTTCAGCAGCACCTGACGACATGTCTGGGCAATTGTCTTGAGCACCTCCGCTGGTATTCCGTCAGGTCCAGGGGCCTTTCGGATTTGTAGGGTTTCCGACGCGAGGATCAACTCTTCTCAACTGAATATCGGGGTTTTTGGTCGTTAGACCTGAGAGGTGTCGGGTAGCCAAACACAATACGTTGGGAAGAGTGTGTTCACTATAAACTCCATCCTTCCTTCGTCGATGACTGGGCTAGCCATTTGTGTTCCCAGTTTTCGCATTACGACTTTGAAGCCTAGACCCCAGGGGTTACTGTTGTCATCCCGGCGGTGATCCTCCCACTTCTGTTTTCTGCTTGAATTGATAGCCCTCTTGAGCTCAGATCTCATGGTTCTAAATTCTGCTAGAATGTCTTCCATGGGTTCAGCTTGTCTTCTCCTATCCCTGGTGACTTTGCGTCTGAGATGCAGGCATCTTCTTCGAAGCGCTATTTATCGCTCCACTAGTACACCGGTTTCCTGTTTCTATTGGGGCCGCTCACTTGGGGCATCGAGTCGTCACATACCAGCCGCATGAATTGCATCGTAGCCTCAACTTTTGTTTCAGAAGCACCCACTGTTTCTAGGACAGCGCTTTTTCCTTCTACGATTGCGGATGTGAGAAGCTCTTCGCTGAGTCTGCTAACGTTCCATCTCGGCGTTCGGCTTTGGTTTTGGTTCGGAAAACGTTTCCCTTCTCGTAGGTTAAAACCGATGTACTGGTGATCGCTGCCCGTGTAGTCTTCGATAACGCTCCACTTTTCAACCCTTGCAGATATCAGTTCGGATGAGAAGGTTACGTCCGGGATAGTCTCTGCATAACCAGGCCTCTTAAATGTGAATTTGTTGCCTATGTTCGCAGTGTTAATCCTTCATCTTGCAGTTATCTCGAGAATATGCTTTTCTCGTGAGTCTGTGGTCGGCATTCCCCACTCCTGTACTCTTGCGTTGAAGTCTCCAGCGACCAGGATCCCCCCCTCGATCTCTTGAATGAAGTCCTCTCGTCGGTCCAAATTTTCTCGGATCTCGTTTATTCTTTCGTTTGGCGTCAAGTAGCAGCCGATTATCGCAAGTCCCGCGCATTTCACCCAAACAAAGCCTCTTTCGGCACCTTGGTCTTTTACGGGGAATGTCCTTGCATCTGGGTGAACCCCACAGGCGGATCAGTAGAAATGCGGTGAAGTGGGGGGTTATGATCCCTGGTTTTCGGATCATAACCTCGCTGATAAAAGGAAGAAGAAGTCCTTGCATCTGGGATCCAGATAGTAGCTGTACCTAGCGTGTCCGTCATCCAGCTAGGGCCATCTTTATCCCTGTACTGTTCGCTGTTGATAACAATATCTGCTTCCAGTTCAATTCTGATTTTAACGAGGAGGTCGTCTGCTGTTCGAGTATTCTTTTCATTGGACGCTGTCTTTCTTCGCCTTCTCAAGTGCCTCCCTGAACACTTGGCAGGTGCCCGGCCCCGGCATATGAAACAGCAGAGCTGGTATGAGATTCTGCTCCGCACATAAGCAGCACTTTGCGCTTGCTTTGCACTCTACAATTGAAACGTAGGCCTAATCACCAATAGGAATAGTATTGGTGAAAGGATACAGCCTTGCGTTACCCCACTTTGAATCTTAAATTCCTCAGACAACTTTCCTCTGTGCAGAACGTGACATTTGGAGTTTTCATATGCAGCTTTGATAATAGCAGGAGAGGTATTCCCGATAAATTCCCTGTTGACATTATCGAACGTCTTCTCAAAGTCGATGAACAGCAGGTGAAGTGGCGATCGAGATGTTGATGTGGTCGAGACAGGAAGATCGAGGCGGACCTCAAAGTTTGTTTCCATTTTTCTATTGATTTTAAATGACACCTCTTGTTGGATGACCCTATATTAGCAGCCGTTCATTGAGTTGCCTTCTAAACATGGAAGCCTTGGAATAGTTTCATACTAGCTTAGGGACTTACTATTGTCTTAAGTTACTTACTAGTGTTTTATGTACAATGAACCCGCTTTGTGTCTGCATGCTTGAAATAAACTTACCTCCGTCCTTCTCTATTCACTTCATTTTCAAACATTTCTTCCACCCTCATGCAAATAATCTACGACTATAATTAAATATCTTTGTGCTTACCTATTCATAGTAAAAGCCCTGTTACTCCATTAAGGTGCAATAAAATCACATAAGTCTGGCTGAATAGATTTGCATGCTAACTAGCAGCAACTGCCCTTTCATGTATAAACTGTTTTACACTATAAATTCCGCGTTACACAATCAGAAGTGTGATATTGGTTATTATACTAGCAAACCCACCGTATAATTAAAATACATCACAGCTGTTCACATGACATTTCCATCTTTTTAGAGAACTGGTTTAGCCGGCGGTTTTTTTTTATTTCTTAGTTGACGTAATTAAATTAAATTTAATTATGCTTAAATGTGAAAAAAAAAACTTGTTCAACATTTTAGCAACATGATAACATAGAGGAAGCGGAAATGGGTCAAGGATATGTTTATAATATGCTCATGCTCACGTAAATACACCCTCCAAAGCTACAAGGCCGAGTACGAAAATCTAGGTTTGTAGGAAGAGATGCGAAGTGGAGGTTATAAAATAACCAAATTTAGATGACTTTGATTGCGGTTAGAGTGAGGTTTTTATGTTAATTAACCTCCTCTGTTCAAAGTTTTTCTATTCTAGTGCTAAATCGTTTTCAATGCTTGGAACTTTTGACATTTGATTTATCTTATTGTTGCTAAGACAAGGCAGCATTGGGTATTAGACGTTCTTACATGACATCGCTCTGAGCATTTAGAAAGGAAGTTTCTACATAGAGAATCTGAACAAAGCGAATTGGATAGTAGATTTGATTTTTTCAATGAGCAGTTAGTACGTCGTTTATTTATTTTTTTCAGACCACAACTATGGCCAGAAAGCTAGATTCATAACCAATAAAATCGAGACAACCACTGACTTGAGGCCAAAGATCTTTGCAATTGCTACAGCAGCGCAATCCTTTTAAGGAAAAAAGTGAAGGGGAAACTCTCAGACAGTCAAGCCGTTATCAAAGACTGCACTGCTTTAATGATTACCTCTAGAAACGTGACGGAAATTATCATAAGCTGGATCGGCTAGGGCTTGGTGATGCTGTCCTTGCGCCCTATCTATGTAGGAATACAGGGCAATGAAAACCCAATGCTGTTGCTAGGAATAGATCAGCAGCAGCCATTGTTGACCCATAATCTTCTACATATCCTGCTGTTTGTCAGTATTTTTTTTTGTCGGGATAGGAATCTCTCGACTGGAGCACTCAGACGTAACTGGTCCATTGTACTACCAGAGAGCAAACCCTGATTTACCCATTTTATTGAAATTTCCTTGTCTTTCTGAGAAAGCCAAGCAGGCACCTCAGTGATGAGGAGCTTACAGTACCAGCACTCACCACATCAGCACCGAGGATATGCTATCTGATTCGAGCAAAGGCCGGACACTCACAGAGATAAGGTTCCGCGGTGTCGTCGCTCTCTCCACAAGCATCGCAGATTGTAGTATCACTTTAGCCCACATTAAGGTGCTTGGCAAAAGCAAAGTGGCCTGTCAAGATGCAAAATAGTTGTCTACAGTCTTTTCTGCTGAGAGACAGCAAGAATGCTGCTGAATTCTTACAGATGGCCGGGAGCATACGTTTAGTCAACATGCATCCTGGAGAGTCATGCCCCACACAATTGTGTCGTGAGAGAGCCAATCGTCAATGGAAGTCCTAACCGAGGATACAGGGAGACCAAACGTGGGTTCGGGGCCTGAGAAACCCTCCCCTGAGCCTTGTCCAGCACTCTCATCGGAGATCTCGTTCCCTCAGCCTTGCGACTGAGTTAAAAGAGTTTTTGGTTTCACAAACTATTTTGGAAGTGGTTAAAGGGTTAAGCAAGGCATTAAGCGCAGCTGTTTTTCACAACACAGTTCATGGCCATTAGGATTGCATAAGTTTCCGCTTGGAAAACACACGCATATTTGCCTAACGAGAAAAGAAGTGTAATATTGTCGCCTTCCACAAATACACCAGCGCCAGAATCTTGACTGGTTTTGGAACCGTCCGTGAAGGTAGGTAGGTAGGTAGAAGTGGTTGTGTCAGCAAAACCACGCCGACACTTAATTAGCGCAGAGCGCCGTTTTAATACCACAACTCAAGTGACCTGTCGGATGTAAAAAGGACGTTAACTGCTAGGGAAAAAGGAAAAAGTAAAAGGAGTGAGGATTACTCAAATCCACCCCGTTACATTGAGGAAACTTACAATATCCCCAATGCTAATTTCCGCTAGCTCTATTAGGTTGTCGAAAAAGGGTTTACCTAAGGTGCGCTGTCTGGCCTTGCCTAAAGCCGGACACTTGCAGAGAAAGTGTAAGATTGTTTCTATCTCGTCAGCAGAATTGCAGCTACGAGAGTGTGCATTAAATGTAATGTCTATTCTGGCCGCTTGAACCCCGATGGGCCAGTGGGCAGTACTAACTGCCAGAACTCTTGCGATATCTGCGTGGTCTCTGTTTAGTAGATCTTGCGTTCTTTTCCGGGAGTATTTGGGCCAAATCTCCTTGGAGATGACACAGTTCCGCACCCCATGCCATCTGCTATCAGCCTTTAACAGATAGTGCGCGAAGATGCCTTCCTTGAGAACCCTCAACGGGACGTTCACCTCCTTTGCTAGGGAAGCATCAAGGGCAGATCCTTGCCTCGCGAGTTCATCAGCTCGCTCATTCTCCTCAATGTTGCTGTGACCCGGAACCCAAAGGAGATAGATCCTTAACCGATGACCAAGCGAGGCGAGTTCTTGTTTGCACTGTTCTACTATCGTTGAGGATGTAGTGGCAGATACTATAACCTTGATAGCGGCCAGGCTGTCAATGACGATGGCAATGGTATTTAGGAGTGTGGCAGGCCTCACGTACAGCAAAAACTTCCACCTGGAAGACACTGCACGAATCAGGAAGCCGGTAAGACCTGGAAATATTGAGGTAATCAGAGAATATCCCCGTCCGTACCCCGTAGTCCATTTTTTAACCGTCGGTGAAGATTGTTGTTTCGAACTCATTTGTCAGTACGCCAGTTTCAATTTCCGCTCTGGTAGGGAATCTGACCGCCTTCCACAAAGAAAAGAAGTGTGATATTGTCGCTTTCCACAAATACACCTGCGGCAGATTTTTGACTGGTTTTGGAACCATCCGTGAAAATACGACTGCATTCCATTCCCGGCTCAGACTCTGGCCGAAGCCAGTGCTGAACACAAAGTCGACTATTTACGCAACAGCTGAAGTTCTGGTGTCATTGCATCAGACGGCATATCCATAAGACCGGAGTCGTAAGATAAGTGTCGCGCAAGTTCATCAAAATTCCAATGTGGAGTATACCAAAAACCACCCCGCCTAAGACGATGTGTGGCTTTGATAGTGCAACCCATGATATAAGTATCGAGGAGAGGTAAGTTCAGCAAAGCAACTACAGTGGACCTGGGGGTGGCAGTGGGTAGTGCATTTGCTCATTAACCGATGTGTGTAGCGGGGAACAGCAATCATCAGCCACCCGAATATAAAAGGAAAAACGAGTTGAACTAGAGAAGTTTTAAAAAAAAAAAAAAACTAGAGTGGAACCAGGCGTACTCAGAAAATCTCCTGTGCAGCCGAGACAAGCCGTTCTCTGAAGTTTGGCGCAAAGAGCAAAAGGTTCGTCGGTATAGAAACGCGAAATGACTGACTGTTTCGTCTTCAGCACTGAAGATATTGCATTGCACTAAGCTCATTCTGTCATTCAAAGAGACTGATACACCGGCCAAAATAGGGCAGAACTAAGTGTCTGCTCGAACTGGAGACTTGAGATCCTTGGTGAATCTCGTCATTTAAAGATCTATGTGTGTGTATGTTGAGGTGGACGAAACAGCTTTGTATCTTATTTGTGAATATCCGACCTTCGTAGAATAAGAATGGCTAAATCGGTGATTGAGCCGAAACTAATTTCCTTTGCCTTTCACGCTTAGAGTCCTTGGCTCGGTACACAATCGCTGACCAGCTGCGAACAGGCGACTATGCGGAATTATAATAGAGGATTACGTCTGCGTACTAATCGTGCCGATGTAATTGATTTTTGTGATTATCTGTTGCAACGTCTACCGCCTCTTGTCTTACTTGGTCATTTGCTCTACAAATATCATTCTTTTGTCTAATAGTTGTCGGGAAAATATTAATCTAGTCCACAAGTTTGGTGCATTGAAACCACTTCGAAGGTATGATAAGGGTTGATCATTCATATTCAACACAGCTTCTTCAAGAGGAACTGGCGAACCTTTGTGCCATCATTTTATCTAAATCCTCTACATCCTCTTGGTGAATTCAAGTCATGGAAGATAGTGGGCAGCATCAATCATCAATCATCATTTAGTGTGCTTTGCAAAATATAATGCTGTCAGTATTGGAAAGTCCAACGTCCGTCTTATAGATCTCTGTAGGTGAGTCAAAGTTCAAATTAGTCAACCAATCAGTGAAGTCTGAATAGGTCGCTCTAAATGTTATTGGAGCCCACCTCAATTCAAGGAGGGGAAAGCGTAAAGTAAGCCAGTCTTACTTCGAGCTCAGCTATCGCTGGGATTGAGTGATTCATCTCAGTTTTTATATCATTAACTAAAACTTTATCCCATTTTCACCGTTACCCTGAAACACGATCAGTCAGCCCTTTCAAAACTAAAGTTGAAGCTCGTCATTATCCGTATCTTAAGCGAAACCAAATACTTAGGAGCGAGCGTGGATAACTTGATTTGAACGTACCGAGTCGATAACATTCAAGGTGACCTCAGTTCTACATGGAATTCTCGGTTATCGGAATCTACGTGGGAGCGTTCCCAAATACACCTGGCTCTGGTCTGAATGCGATGCTAAACCTACCTTCTATTGAAACCTATATCATGGACAGCACTATCAAAACAATTTACCATTAAAAACTCCACTGCAGTGCTGAACCTGTGCGACATTTATCCTACGACTCTGGTCTCATGGATATGCCATCTGTTGCTTATTGTAAGGAATAAGCGGAAAGGTCGAGTATTTGCGTGACAGTTAGGCTACCCTTAAGGCCTTTCTTAACCCATCAACTAATTACAAAATATTTCCTATGTAAGAACTTTGTAAAGAACTCTTTGGCTGAACTCCTTGTTTCTTATTTGAGTCGCAATTTGTACTGGGATAACTAAACAAGAGAAAGATTCCTCGTGGCCTGAATCTTCGTTGGGTCTTCCTGCATCCTTAGCCAAAAAATAGTTCCATCCACCTGACCAAAACGAAGTTAGGATAGCAATATCAAAGCTGAAAAGTAATTATTCAGATGAATCTGACGGCTTACCGGCCGAACTTTTCAAGGCAGCTAGAGATGAATTGGTAGAGTGCATACATCAACTCATACTTAATATTTTGCCAGACAAGTGTATGCCTGATGAATGGAATCTCAGCATCGTTTCATAAGAAAGGAGACCCTCTCAACTGCCCCAATTATAGAGGCATCAGTCTCCTCAACTTCGCATACAAGGTTTTTTTCTGCGATATCGTGTGAACGCCTGAAACGTCTCATCAACAGCCTGATTGGCCCCTATCAGTGGGGTTTCAGATCAGGAAAGCCCACCATCGATCAAATGTTCACACTTCGAAAATCCTGGAAAAAACCCAAGTTGTCCAAATCGATACTCATCATTCTCTTTATCGATTTTAAGGCCGCCTATGACTACATCTATAGAGAAGAGCTATAGGCTGCCGGGTCTAGTTTTGACATCCTTGCCAAACTTGTACATATGTGCAGAGTGACGATGAAGAACGCTCGCTGCTCCATCAAGGTAGATAATTACCTCACCGAGACCTTTGATTGCAAAAAGCTTTTAGACTAGGTAACGATTGTGCGGAATCCACAAGCCAACACCAGAGGAGCACAATCTACCAAAAGAGAGCGAATGGAAAGCAACGCTCCGGACCGCAGAGTCTTCGAATCTTACACGGAGGGACGGCGCAGTAGAGTACCTCTTCGCCGTAAGTGGAGCGCACAAGTTCAAGGGGACCTCAACCAACTTGGAGTGCGCAAGTGAAGGCAATTAGCTAAAGGCCGAGTTAAGTGGTGAGGCTTGTTGGTTGCGACCCATGGTTACCCCGAACTGTAATGCCACCTAAGTATGGAAGTAAGTCTTGTATTTATCACCCTATTTCGGAATTGGCTGGACGTGCGCAACCTTCCATCTATCCGGAAAGATGTCTATAAAGTATGACAGATAAAAGAGTTTACGCAGAGGTTTTGCCAGGGTAGGATAACACCCCCTTTAGACCATTGGATGGATTTCATCTCTGGACCATCTTGTCCTCCTTCTCGCCAAGTTTTAAGGCGAGTATATTCAATAGCATGCGAAGAATGCTTGACATGGCATTGCTTTCGTTACTGCTGAGAGATCCTGTAAAACGTATCCTTGTATTACTTTGCTATGTGCTTCTAAAAATGCCACGTACTCAAGCAAGTTGACTGCGTCTTATACTTTGCATTCTTGTGTTGACGTCTAGACAGCCAGCTACTAAGCTGGCTTGAATGAAGCCGAAAGATTAGCCGCGTATAACTTGGGTGACTAAATATGTCACCTGCAATGCTATGCAAAAATCGTATGTTGATACTCGTACACTGAAGCCCTTTGTCCAGAGAGTACGTGTGACCGTACTCGATTTTTGTTATTCTACGCTTTGTTTGTTTTTATTTGAGTCAACGCAGTTATTACCCAAATGCGGTGTGAATCTTAATTCAAGCAAAATCGGCTAAAATAAATAAAAAAAAAAGAATAAACCTCGAATAAGAACCATAAAATGTTCGATGGGATGTTGAGAGGAAAAAAAGAACAAAACACCACGGCAAGGCTAACAGGTGAATGCCTTATTAGTATTGTTGGAGGCACTTTGCAATCAGAATGCGGCACGCAGATCGTCACAATTGTCGGGTCAAAAGGGATTTACCAGTCTTGTCCGCCAGTTTGACAGACAGCGGCTCACAAGTTAAAAAAAAACAAAAACCTTCTTAAGCTCAACAAGATCAATGACTTTTGGCGGCGTGGCAATGGTGGCGCGTCGAGTACTCCTCGTGATGATTAATAAGTCAAACGAATTCGTTTGACTGAATGCACGTCGCCGCAAGTATGCAAATGGATTTTGATCATCATTTTTGGCATAAACCGAGAGACGCCTTTTATCAATTTCTGATACTTCGTGTTCCCGTTAAATGGAGGAGTGGAGTATTGCGTCGATCAATAAAGTTCCCGTGAAGAATTTAATTCATTCGTCACAGTTGACAGCCGGGAGAACTGGTGACTGCTGGAGGTACTTTTGAAAGAGTAATTGCCATTATGGTGGAATGTAGCAAGACGGGCAATAAAATTGCCACTTTGATGGCAGTAAAATAATTGTTCTTTGTACTTGAATGCCACAAATCAGTTTTTATGAGTAGACTGTGGTAAGAGTGACTTTTGTTTCTTTTTATTCACTTGAAACTGATTCTATGTTTATGACACGTATTAACACTGATGCAGCTGCTGTTGTTGGAGGCGAAAATCGAATGCTTAACCGCATGAAGAGAAATACATATATATTTTGGGACAGCTCAAGGTACGCTCACGATATTCTGCTTCTGACCGAATTCGTAACAAGAGACCTTTGTTCAGATACCTAGGTTAGGTAACTGGGTTGGAGTAAGGGGTAGGAATCCTCTACACTACACTCAAGTCAATATAGACTCATTGTGATACCCATGGGGAGAGAGAAGATGGAACGAATCCCTTAGGTTAGGTTAGGTTAGGATCGGCCCTCGATGAGGATGTACATAGACCATAAAGTAGGTCATTGTACTGCCGATGTGTAAGGCGGGTGGATCACCCTTTTGCTCTTGGAACCATTTACTTCGTTGAATGAAGTCGTGAATTTTAGCCGTGCAGGCGTTGCCGAGATCATTAAGTTCATTGTAGAGGTATTCACCCAGAGTGGCCTTCCTGATATTGGCGAGCGCAGGACAGGCGCACAGGAGATGACTGATGGTCTGTTCTTCCTCCTCATCTCTGCAGCTTCTGCAGAATCATTATGAGGGATACGTAATCTTTGGGCATGTCTTCCTATGACGCAGTGTCCAGTGAGGACATTTGTTATTTTCTGAGAGGGTTCCTCTTTTGTGCTTCAAGAGTCCAATGGACCTGGATTTATTGAGTGTCGGCCAGAGCTGTCTGGCGGTATGACATTGGTCTAGATGTTGCCATCGATGATTGGCTACTTTCTCGGCATCAATTTGAATAAGGTACTTAACATAAGACGCTGGCGCTTCGATGTCGGTGATGCTTATGCTATCTGTACCAGAGGAGCCTTGTCGTGCTAGTTCGTCGGCTGCACAATTCCCCGGTATGTCACAGTGACCTGGTACCCAGCAAAGGGTGAGGTTGTACTGACCAGCTATCTCGTAAAGAGATATGCGACAGTCTTTCACTGCCTTAGATCTCGTAGTGCTGGATGCGAGGGATTTGATGGCTGCCTGACTGACTGATATAAATAACAATATCAGGTGTTGATAGTGTGCTAGCCGCCAGCCAGTCAGCGGCTTTGCGAACTGCGGTGATTTCGGCTTGAAAAACGCTGCAGTAGTCTGGAAGGTTAAAGGAGAGGTGTATGTTCAGATCTTCTGAGAAAATTCCGGCACCGACTCCGTCACTCACTCACTCACTTCTGTCCGGTATCGAGTGCGTGCAGCCCTTGTTAAAATCATATTCAGTGGGCAGATGGTCAATGGAATTGGGAAGATGACGGTGCATCGAAAATATATTGGCATGTCCCGTGTATTGCTCCTTCCACTACTTGGAGCCTCTCAGTCTTATTGCCGAGCTGACAGCCAATTGCTTAATGACGATGTCAATCGGAAGCAGGTGGAGCATGGTTTGGAGCGCCGCTGTGAGAGAAGTTCTTAGTGCACCGGTAATACTGAGACATGCAACTCGCCAAGTTTTTTTCCATTATGGAAAGGTTGGATTTCTTCTCCAAGGCGGGCTACCATACCAATACTCCATACATGAGAATCGGTTTAATGACCGTCGTGTATAGCCAGTGCATGATGCTTGGTTTAAGGTCCCAGGTGGAGCCTACTACTTTCTTGCAGATGTATAGGGCGGCCAGCGATTTCTTTGCCCGTTCGACGAAATTTTCTTTCCAAATTAGCTTGCGGTCAAACTTTAGGCCTAAATAGCTAGCACTATTTGAAAGCTTGAGTGTGGATCCCCTTATCTTGGGCGTAGCGAAGTCAGGTAGCTTGTGTTTTCTTATGAATATAACTAGCTCGGTCTTCATCGGGTTAACGGAGAGGCCGCATTTATCGGTCCATCTAAGCAGTTTATTAAGAGCAGACTGCATGACATCGGCCAGCGTCTGCGGGTATTTGCCTGTTGTTAGAATGGCAATGGAATGGTTGGTGTAGTGTACACTTGATTGGATAGTTTAGCAGAGAGGGATTTATTGTTTAAGCACCAGTTGGTTTTCCGTCGATTGCGGAAGACCAAGGGCGCGGTACTGTGACAAATTTCCAGTTTGAACTCCAGGTAGCGGTGATCGGAGAACGAATGACTGTCAGATACAGTCCAGTTGGAAATTGCAGGATAGATACTTTGGGAAGTAAAGGTGACGTCAAGCACCTCTTGCCGGGTCTTAGTAATAAAAGTAGGACTATTTCCTCTGTTACAAACTACTAGGTCGGTGCCTACTAAATACTCGAAAATAGACTTATCTCGAGGGTTAGTGTCGGTACTTCCCCATAGATCATGGTGTGCGTTGGTGTCGCACCCCAATATGATGGCTTCTCTTCTCCTCCTTGCTTCATCTACCATTTCTTCCACTTCCTTGGATGGAGCAAACTCGGGGTCTTCATATGGTAGGTATCCTGACGCCAGCCAGATGGTGGTGTTTTTTGATTTAAGCAGTGTTACTGTTACTGTCTCTTGTGCTATGGTGGGGAAGAAAAGTTAAGTTTAAGGAGGTTTTACCAAGAATGCAACCTCGGGTTCTACCTACATCCTTCGCGTGGTATAGCGTATATCCTGAGGCGGTGTCATCTCTTATCCAGATCGACTCGATGTGTCGTTAGCGTGGGAGCGATTCTTTCGAGGAGAGGGATTTACTCTTCGATTCGTGGGTTGGCGAGTGCCCCTGGAAGAGGACTGGCGTGAGCCACGGGTGGAAGGCTGGCGTGTGCCACGAGTGGTTGGGTGGCGTTGCCCACGGGTAGCGAAGTGCCATAGAGGAACGAATCAATTCCTGTGAAAAATATACCTCTAAGTACATAGCCTAGTAGAAAGAACTTAGTACTTACTGCGGCCGAGATACAAACCATCCAGAGGACGTAATGAAGTTTGCGATGTCGTTTAACGGCCTGTTGGACAATTCTTCTAAATCCTTAGAGAAGCATTGCCCAAGAAACTTATTTCTTAGATGGTTGTGGCAAATAAAGTGGATAGTGTCTTCCTGAACCTCCTCGTCACCACAGCCCCTACAAAGGCATTCGTTTGTAACACGCAGCTTTTTTATGTGGTATCGCATAGTGTTATGCCCCGTATTGACTCCTATGAGAGCAGAGGATGCATAAGTCTATTAATTCTTGTTCTGTCGAATGTGAGCGATAGCTTCCCCTTGGTTATACAAGTATGTAGAGAGGTCCACCTATTGTTCGCCTCAATTAAGGCTTTGTTCCCTGGTTCGAGTTTGAGTGTTCAAAGCGTGATGTACACTGAGGGGTCAGATTGGTTTGAGTTTAGTGCTGAGCCTCCTCTAGCCAGTTCGTCGGATTTTTATTTTTTTTCGCTGGGAGGTGGTAACCTTCAAAAGACGAAATTGAGCCCGTACCCAGTAAGAATGTGGGATTCTTACCCTTATCCCTCAAGTACCGTCTTCTTGGCATTTCATGGGGTTTCTGACTTAGTTGTCATCTGGATTCGTGTTAGTCCTTTTGGATTCTTTTCTCTCACGTTCCAGTAGTTTTACTTGGCTCATGATGATGGTTACGCATTTGCATGGCATTGTGGCCGCATGTATGTGCGTATGCCCGCCTGTGTTTGCATCTACGTAGGTAAGTTTTGATGTATAGCTGCGCGTCCGCTCGCTTCCACTCTCTAGCTTCTTGAGTTTTCTTCGCTTTCATTTCTTTCTCGCTCAAGTCTCCTCAACTCTTGGCATATATCTTTGGCATAAGAGCTCACTACGTTCCACCTGTTTTCCGATTCCAGCATGTAATTTACTAAATTCTCCAGAGTTTGTGTTTCTCACAATACTGTTTGTAGTGCTGAAGTAGCTAAAAACGTGGGCAGTGAAAGTATACATGCTCCACGTTTTCGGTGTCACTGCACGACGTACAAGCGGGGCAGTCATCGTTCATATACTGGTACAGATATGACCGGAAACAACCATGTCCCGTAAGTAGTTGTGTTAAATTGAAGTTAACTTCACCATGTCTGCGGTTTAGCCAAGCCTCTAGGGTCGGAATAATGCGGTAAATCTAACGGCCCTTGGAAGAAAGACTCCAGCGTTGCTGCCACTCTATCAAACTTGTGTTTCTTACTATAGTGCCCGCTTCACCGTAAGTTAGCCTCCCCTTGTGTCTGCTCTCTAAAAAAATTGTCTGCAGTTCTTCCTGCTATAATGCGATAATGACCCAGCAGAGCTTTACATTGTGCTGTGTTCCAAGAACCTTGAGCTCTTTTCTACAACACTTCACAAGCTTCGATTTTATTTCTGTAGCAGATATTGCTTTTATCGTTGCCTGGCTGTCGATAAAAAAAATGATATCCTCCCGTGGTATTACCCTCATCGCAGTTTAATGGGCTGTTATTGTCACCGCTAGGATATCTGCCTGGAAAACGCAGCTGTAGTTCGGAAGCCGAACTGGCAAGGATATATCTAGCGATGCAGAGAAAATGCCTCCACCTACACCTATTTTTATTGTGGATCGTTGGATCGCTGGTTAGGATTTCCATCGTTTTTCCATTCTTTCCTGCTCGGATAGGTGCCTTGAAATCGTTTCGTGAAGTCTAGGTACGGCATACTACACCAAGTTGGGCTTGGGACAAATTCTCTTCATGACTTGTTAAAGCGAACTCCTCTCCATTTCTCCGTTACAAGGAATACTATGGTTGCACCGAAGAGATATTAAACAGTCTGCGCAGAGGTCTACGGGTCTGTTTTTTTTTTTTTCTTGTTTTGTTTCGGAAAACATTTCGGAGACTCTGTAGTTGGTACAGTTCAGGTTATCTCCTTTCTTGCGGATGGGACACACGTTGCTACGGTTCCATTCATCTGGAGTACTTTCATTCGGCCAAATTTTACAGATGAGTTTGTGTATGCTCCTCGCTTAGTCATCTGCCGCTGCTTTGAAGAGCTCATCAATTGGACAGAAGTATTGATTGTTATCGTCCAGATTGAATGGCTAGTTCTGCCTGACAGCGGATTATTGGTCATCGTCGCCGATAAACTATCTGCAGTCATTTATTTTTCTAAATCATCAGAACTGGTTATGAATCTACTATCATATTCCTTGTTTGGGACTTGCAGGTCGTTCTTTTATCGCTTTTGCAAACCTTTCGAACAACGGATTTGCAGTAACACCTCTCAGTTCTTTAAGCCATTCCTAATTAAAACGACTGGGGACTTCAGGAGGAGATTCATCAAATATTTAGGCATTCATCACGTATACTCAGCAATCAGTCGAAGAAGATACACCCAATGCGCATAGCAAGCTCAATTTCAATTAGCAGGTCCTCTAAACGACCTGGCTTGTCTTCAAATTGATGCAATTGAAGTGGTGTATTCTTGCAGATGGCATTAACGCATGTGTCGTTATATGTGCAACTTTGAATGGAGGCAAGTTGATCGAAGATCCAAAGGGCCGTCTGAAACAGACGAAGAGCTGAAAACAAAATGATGGATTTGTTTGTTAGCCCTTCGCTTGTCTATTAAATTCAAATACGGGTTCGGCATATGAAAGCATATCTACAAATCCTTCATTAAACTTTGCAACCAACGAATGCAACACATAATTAATTATCACCACATGAAATGGGAACATACAAACAACCAGATTTTGGGGACATAATTTAAAAAAAAAAAAAAAAAAACAAGACGCGACAGCACGCGCGTTTCAGATAATCTTTTACCTAATCCACATAATAGGGCCAACAGTTATGTACCTGAAAACACGACATTATCCCACACGAAGAGTACCCAGAAACATTAGCGTGTCTACCCCACGATACCTGATGCTATTTCTATGCCACTCAAGTGGAAGCACGAGTTCCTCGAATTGTCTTCGATGTCGCGTTCCAAGTTGACTGTATATGTGGTTTGGTTTTGTTTTTCTTCTGCACTTGACCAGTCTCCACTGGTGGCTATCAATGCGGAATTTAAAATTAGATAATAACCATAGACAGACCCAGTAGTAGTAGAAAAATAAAACAAAAGCGAATCAGTATTGCAACATCAATCATAACCACAGTCAAATGAGCACAATATCGATGTCGATACAAAATAGTTGTATGATCCACAAAAGTATCTAATTACGTGGATTTGTTTTTTTTTTTTTTTTTATAATATCCAACTTCAGTTGATGAATATCGATCAGCGAGCGATCAGTATACAAACGAATGGATAGACTTTCGTTTTCATGGGCTTTCGGTTGCGGCGGGTATGTTCAGTCAGCCAAGTCATTTGTTTATTACAAAACCATCGACTATTGCTGACAAATGATCTTTCATTTTAGTATAGAGTAGCTATCAATCGCGGTGGATAAAAAGATTATTCATGCACGATATGCACTTCAATTTGTTTGCGAAGCGTTTGCTGAACGTCTTTATGAACTTTTTTTTGGCAAAATTTGTTGACTGAAAGTTTTTAGTAGTTTGTCTGAGGTTTGTTTTATGCGGCGTTTTAGCGTCATTGGTGATTCTGAGCAGGACCGTCAAAGCGGATTAAGTTTGGCAGTTGAGGTAACGAATGGTGAATATCTTATGAAGACTATCGGCTTATGGGTGAGTATTACTCAATTTGAGGTGATTTTTAGAGAGATTCGAGTGATTTTCTAGAAATTGTCATCGAATTTCTGTGAAAATGTTTGCAATTTATTGAGATTTCACTTCATTGATGGGTAATATTTGAAATGGAAACTTGTGGAAAGTACCCAGAAACTTAACTTAAGTCGAAATGGAAGCGTGCATATTGCTCTTTGAATTGTTGTGCTAAATGCCCAGCCTACACATGTAAACTGCCGGCTCAGCTTATTAATATGAAGGCTATGTTTAGGAAAAAAGATTTTGTTTTTCACAAACTATCTTAAATAAGCTTACGTGCTATTTTTTTCAAAACCAGTGATGCGATTGAAATCAATTCTTCATTTTAAGTCAAGACAAACTGTTTGTTAAACGAGTTATGCAAATAGGTAGGTGTAGTTTCTTTAAATCTATCGTGAACGAAAGATACATCCGTACAGACGGGCATACAGCCAACTATCGAAAAATAAATAAAAGTTCATTTGTCCCTTTGTTACAGAACTGTGCAGTGCATAACTGATTCCTTCAAACCCATTCAACTAGCACCGGTAACTTGTGCTATGTACACCGAAGTGAAAACGTTGCTCGATTATTTCTTGTAGTCAACGCACTGGACGACTGGGCACTGGGCGCCGTGGCGTAAGTGGTTAGTGTGTCGGATCACTACGCATGAGGTTCCAAGTTCGAATCCTAGAAAATACCAAAAAGTTTTTTCACGGTCCCACCTCTCGCGAGCGTGTGACAAACATCCGAGAGTATTGTTGTCACGAAAAAGCTTCTCAAAATCGCCGTTCGGATTCGGCATTAAACTGTAGGTCCCTTCCATTTGTGTGAAAAATATAACGCACACAACATGAGTGGTTGCGAGAAGCTAGGCCCTGGCACTTTAAAGAGCTGTTGCGCCAAATATATATATATATAACGCACTGGACGTTATGTGATTCAAATCCTTTGCATCCTGGATTACTAGAGGGAAGACAAAGAAAGGCTGCGGCGTATCCATTAACGAGATAGCTAGACAGTACAACCTCATCCTCTGATTGGTACCAGGTTACTGTAGGTTAAGTTAGAGTGGCAGGCTGCGGAATGCAACCTCACTTAGGCCAGACTAGGCCCATTGTGGTATCACATGGATCTATCATCCCCAGGGAGAACTACCCCTGGAACCATTGGGAGCTTTTTATGAAGCGCTGGAGGCTGGCATTAGCTAGATTGCCTAAGTCGTCGAAGATTTAAGCTCCTAAGTGTAGTCTTTTGTGAGCTGAGAGGGCATTGCACGTGCACAGAAGGTGTAGTATGGTTTCATCCAGGTCCATTTAACTTCTGCAGAAATCATTTGCTGAGATGCCTAGCCTGATGACATGCCTACCGATGATGCAGTGTCCCGTAATGACATCTACTATAATGGCGATGAGCTACTTTTTCAGCCCAATAAGGCGATTGGAGCATTTCTGATCCAGCTTAGGGTAGATCTGTTTAGTAATGAGGCACGTAGTGCCGCTGGCCCACCAGCGATTGGTCGCGCTAATGGTATTGAGCTTAAGTAGTAGTTTCACTGCAGCGAGAGGCATGCCGAAATTAGCCTTGCTCGATGAGATCGGCAGACAGTGACCCGCTTGGCGAGTTCGTCGACTAACCAGTTCCCTGGAGTATTCCTGTGCCCCTGCACCCAAATTAGGTAAATGTTGAACTGTTTGGCCATTTCGTTAAGAGACAAGTGACAATTTAGGTCTATTTTTGAGTTGACTGTCAGTAAAGATAGTAATATCCCATCTGGATATCACATTGTACTTCAGCTACAACAAGGCCCATTTTATTGACACGATCTCCGCTTGAAAGACGCTACAGTGATTAGAGAGGCGAAAAGAGACGCTAATGATTAGTTCTTGGGAAAAGACACCACCCCACACTCCCGACTCTGTTTTGGATTTATCTGTGTGAAAGCAAATGGATCCCTCTTGCGTCCCTAGCTCCCCCTCCCATTCAAGTCTGGAGGGGATGCGGGTTAAAAAGTTATTATTAAACAGAAGTTGTGGTAAATATTCGGTGTCTTGTGGAAGGAATTTAAGATTGTTGAGAATAGAGGAGTGTCCTGTACATAGACCGGACCACTGGGGTATGACCTTCATGCGGGTGGCTGCACACGCTCCCAATTTGTTGCTATAGAAATCTAGAGGAGGCAGGTGCAAAGAAATGTCAAGAGCTGCTATTGGAGTTATTCTCTATTCATCTGCATCGAAATACCAACTGGCACTGGTGCGGTACTATCTATGGACATCGAAAAATCTTACATCTCAAGACAAACTAGATTAAGGAGCTGAATATGTGCAAGGATCGAATAAAGAGAATGCGTGTTACCGAAAGGTATCGCAACAATCTTATCGGGAATGGAATACTTCCGGAAACGAAGATTGGTGATATAATTATCTTTACGGATGGATCCATGATGGATGGCAGAGCGGGGACAGGTATCTTTTCAGAAGAACTAGGGCATAGTCATATATTAGTTTGGGGAAATGTATCTCAGTTTATCAAGCCAAGATGATTGCCTTGTCTTTCACCTAAAAGATGGTCAGGTTGTTGGTAAAAATATTACTATAGAATTGAATAACCCATCAGTAATTGAACGCAAAGAACAATCAGATATCAAAACATCATTGGCATTGGAATGTGTTCAGTAACTCAATGAGTGCTCACTTCGAAATGAAATGACGCTGGTCTGGGTGAGAGGGCACATAAAGACTGAGGGTAACGAAAAGGCTGACTTTTATTAGCAAAGCAAGAGTCAACCTCTGGGGTCTCTGGTCCGGAACCATTTAGTGCAATTTTCAGGGGAATGGTAGATCACCTGATCAACAAGTGGCCCACAGCAGAACACTAGAGAAGGTGGTCAACCGTGGAAAGTTGCAGGCTGCTAAAAAGACGACTGGCATCACTAGTAGAGAAGTTCTAAGCTTGGAGGGAAGGACACTGAAATAGGTCATGGGAATTTCGGGTATCACCTGAAGAAAATGAGTCTTCTATAGGATGACGCCTGAGAAATATGCCTGGAAGAAGTTGAGACGACAGCAAATATATTGTGCCGACACTAGCCAGCAGAAGAGGGAGATATTGGAATGCCACAAGGTGGAAACACAGAAGATGAAATCGATTTCTATTAGAATGATGCTAGCGTTGACACGAGGCATCAAAGCTAAGGAAGAACTGTGGAGAAATCCAGTTAATGCAGAAATGCGTCATGCCGACGCAGTTAATAAAACAAATCACTGATGGTACCACTTAGAGCCAATGCAACACCATTAGGCTATTCTGGCCTACACTATATCAGAAAACATCTACCGGACTTCTCAAATACAGAAAAGCAATCCTCTTAAAACTCACAAACGGTCTCACCGGACACTATAACATAGGAAAGCAAAGGTTAAAGGCTCCGTGGGCGCCGTGGCGTAAGTGGTTAGTGTGTCGGATCACTGCGCGTGAGGTTGCGAGATCGAATCCCAGAAAACACATTAAAGTTTCATCACGGTCCCACCTCTCGCGAGCGTCTGACAAACATCGGAGAGTATTTTTGTCACGAAAGAGCTTCTCAAATCGCCGTTCGGATACGGCACTAAATTGTAAGTCCCTTCCATTCGTGTGAAAAATATAACGCACACAACATGAGTGGTTATGAGAAGCTAGGCCCTGGCACTTAAAAAGCTGTTGCGCCAAATATTTATTTATTTATACCGATATTTGCAGAAACTACACTTGTCCTGCACTTGCCAACATTAGGGAGGATACATTGGGGAATACCTCTTTAATGATCTAAGCGATCTTTCTAACACCTGCATGCCTTAAATCAGTAAATTTATTACTAAATGTGAATGGTTCCAGGAGTAGGTGGCACGATCCGCCCATACCTACCTATTGGCACACAATGGATCTTTCTGGTCAGAATTAACCAGCTGTATGTGTTCGGTGTTGCTTGACCTTCTGAGCTGCTGCGCTTTAGATGTTGTTGGGAGTGGGAACTGACGCAGTATCTTGGGTATCAAAACATATTTATGCCAAGAATCGCTACAACACAAAAATTTGCTTAGGTTTGAGAAAAGGTGGCAGTGCTGAAAGTGTAACCCAGATTGACTACCATTTGGTAGACAGTTTCATGAAATCTCAGGTAAAAGATCGCAAAGTGATCCTAGGAGAAGCGAAGAAAAGCAGACAAACAAGGGTTTCTGGGAAAATCAAGTGGTACAATCTGGACAAAGAAAAGGCGAGGTCGTGATGAAAAGTGACCTCTCTCACACCATAAACGGAGCCACGGACAAAGAGTGCAGAGTACAAAATATGTGGGATAACCTACAGCGAACTTGCTTAAAAAGGGCAAATCACTGCTAGGAGCTTCAAAAGGCCATCAACAACACGCCAAAGAAACATAGTGGTGGAGTGATGAAGCTAAGAAGTAATAATTGCGAAGAAAGTGGGTTTGAAACTTGGCCGAAGTGCTCCTCTAATAACACAGGCGAAAAAGCACGCATCGAAGTGGAATATAAATGATACAAGAAAAAAGCGAATAAGAAGTGCGCCCAGCTTCAAGCAGTGGGTTCGAGGGGCCTGTATCGGGAGCTGGAGAAAATATATTATCCGGTTGCTGATGCAAAACAGGCTATCCAGGAGCTGGAACGACACAATATGAACAAGAGCGCAACCATCTTCAAAATACCCTCCCAAAGAAGGAGGAATTCTCAGGAGATTCGTTCGCCAAATTTCATTAACACTGCTCATGACCAACTTCTTGCGCACGACGACAAACTTCTGCATATGTGGCGAAAGTATTGTAAAGCAATTTTGAATGAACAGTTTCCCCAGGTATATTTTTCAAAGCCACCCCTTACTGTGAAGAAATATCCGACATTACAGTCGAAGAAGTTAGTGAGGCGGTGCATTACTCCAAAAAACGAAAAGCGGTTGGGCCAGACGAAATGCCCTCTGAGTTCTTGAAAAAGACGGAAAACATCGGCTGCAGATGGCTCAGAATTCTTATCTCCACACTAATGAGAGGTGATCCAATACCGAATCAATGAAGTGAAGTTACCTTCTTCCTGTATACAAAGGGAAGGGTGATACACGAACCTGTGATAACTATCGTTCGATCAAACTGATGTGATGATGACCATGAAGATCGTTGAGCGGGTATTAGGTGACCGACAGCGAAAAAGAATACGGCTATCTGATGATCAGTGCGGGTTTGTCTCGGGTAATTCAACCACAGATGCAATCCAAAGTATAAGGATCATAATGGAAAAACATCGCGATTCCTTAAAGGATTTGCATATTGTATTGGTTGACTTTGGAAAGGCATTCGACAGACAACCGTGAGATCTGATATGTGTGGCGCTAAGACTTGGGGTGGTGCCAGAAACCTATGTACAGATGATTATGGAAATGTTCGGAGGGGCAAAGACAAGAGTAAGATGCCCCGCTAGAGTAACCGAAGATTCCCAATCAAAGTCGGAGTGCACCAGGGAAGCGTCTTCAGTCCTTTGCTCTTTATTTCAGTCCTTGACTATCTGCTTGAAAGTTAAGTGAAGGAACCCAAAGTACATCAGCTATTCTTTAATGGGGATGAAACCATCATAAGTGAAGATTTTACATCCCTGCAGCGAGCATGGAATGGAGCCGGGCTTCCCAACTGCGAAAAATTCGAATATCTGGGGTCTATGATCAATAGCAAAGCAACCTGTGATGACGACATCAATCATCGCGTAAGTACAGGGTGCTAAAATTACAGGAAAACTTTGCTATCCTATGTGACCGAAAAACGGTGAAAGGTAGGCTATCCACTACAGTTGTGGATGCAGCACTCACATATGGTTCCCAATGTTGGACAGTGTACAAGAAGTATGAGAATAAGTTAACGCCAGTTGAGATGAAGATGCTTCGCATGACAGCAGGCGTGACAAACCTGGATTGGATAAGAAGTTCGAAGATCCGTGGAAGCCTTCACGTCAAGGAAATCATCGTACGAAAAATAGAGCGCGACCGGCTCAGCATGTTCAAAGAAGAGATTATTCGAACGCTGTTTATAATGCAATATCAATGAAGATTCCTAAGATATCGCGTGGTAGGGGGACTGGCCTATAAACGCCTGAATCACACAAATGCAACGACACCAGCATATGGTTTGCCTCAGCAACGACGTGATCCAAAATCAGGAGGCCTGGCGATATTTTCTGAGGTCAAATAGGCGACGAACCCCATAGGCGGATCAGTAGAAATGTAATGAAGTGGGAGGGTTATGATGTGATCCCTTGTTTTCAGGTCATAGCCTCGCTGAAATAGGAAGAAGAAGAGGTGCTATATTTTTGCGATTGAACAATCGTAGGGCTGATGATCATATCGTGATAAAAAATCGTATCTGGATGCCATTCGTGGTTCCGGTCAGTTCTTTGTAAAACGTCATATGAAAATCGCCCTAACGCTAACACAATCGCCTTGGTGTGTTTAAGTATCACATGTTATCCCGATCGCTAAATCTGACGTTACCGCCATCGCGCCGGTTTTCGCCAGCCTTTATTACTTAACTAGAAATAAATAAAATATTTACATACCTACAAGAATTCCAAGAACTTATTAAACTTAACAAATGCATAATTCTCTTAATAAATTTCTCTCATTATTAAAAATCTTTTTTCTTTTCCTTTTCTAGGTGAGTGCTTTAAAAGAAACGTGTTTTGTATAGCATACAAGGTAACATTTTAAAAACTATTTTAAGCTAATGAACTCTCTTATGAACATAACAAAAGAAATATTTACGACAACATTCAAAAGAGCTTATACTTATTAAGGAGCACTTGGTTCTATACAAAGGTGTATCCAATTGTCAATTCAATTTGAAGAATATGAATCCAGTGAAACTTTTTAAGACTCTTTCGACCCTATAGGTCATAGGACCGATTCAAAATAGTACATTACTCCAAAATAGGCACTAATAAGGGATGTAAATCAAGTTTACAGGGTAAACGGATCAAAGAAGTCTTTTAGAGTTCTTCTCATGAAACCGAGGCTAGAATTGCAGCAAAATAAAAGACATACAAAGCGGCGCTGCATAGAAGGACTAGAGCTACTAGCGAGCTCAACTATCGGAGGAGAAAAAAGGAACATCCACTTCCTAGAAAGAAGAAAAAGGAGCAAGAGGATCGAACGATCGAGGAGATTGAGCGACTTCATTTTTTTAATAATATGAAAAAGGTAAAATAACATGCCAAGAGAGGTACTCCGCAAGAAGGCGTTATTTTTCCCCATTTATGGCTGATAGTCATGAACAAGACTTGGCGCGACTGGACAGAGAGAGTTTCAAGGTGATCGGGTACGCGGATGACCTGGTAATCTAAGTGTCAGGAAGCTCCTCCGTGTGATAAGGCTAGTCATAGAAAGGGGTCTGGATCTAGTGCACTCATGGGCCATGAGTTGTAGCCTCGGAATAAATCTAGACAAAACTGAACTGGTGCTATTTACAACTAAAACCAAAATACGGCAATACACCCCACCCAAACTGAATGGTCGGCCATTGTCTTTATGTTCCAGTGCGAAATATCTAGGTATAGTCCTCAACCCAAAACTTGGTTGGAAGCTAAATATGGAATAGCGTATGCTACGTATTCTACGTATGCAATAGAACCTTCGGCAGGAAATGGGGTGTTCAGCCTAAAATAACCCTTTGGATGTACACAGCCGTTGTACGCCCAATTCTCACCTATGGAGCTATCGTCTGCTGGAGAAAATGTAACCTCATTAAATTAAAAGGAGTCCAAAGTGCGGCATGCATAGGTGACACGGGCGCTCTGAGATCCTGCCCAACGGATGCACTAACTCTGATGCTCCATTTGACCCCTCTAAAACTGCACAACAAGAATACAGCATTATGCAGCGTAGGACGGTTCAGAGAGTTTGGGTGCTGGATAGCCTTGCCCTACGGCCATAGTAGTATCCTAGAAACTATACCAATAAAACCCTCAGTTTAAATTTTACAAAACTCTTCTCAGGAATCTTCCCAACAAGAGCTGAGTGGAAAAGCAGTGAGTGATAAAAGATTTCGACATAACTACCTACGAGTACATGGACGGATCGAAAATGGACTGCGGAGTCGGCGCAGGTGCTTTCTCTGATAAGCTGAATGTGTCGAAGTCTTTCCGCTTACTGAATTTCGCCAGCGTCTTTAAAGCGGACCTTCTCGCGGTTCGTGAGGTTTGCCTCATACTGAATGCCTCCCAACTCTCAACCGCAATCTTGCTATCTTCACTTATAGCCAAGCTGCTATCAAACAGATTGATTCAGCTATCACCTCTTCAAAACTCGTAAAGCAATGCCAAGAATAGCTAAATAAACTAGGCGCTCACTCAAAAATCACAGTCATCTAGGTCCCTGGGCACAATGAGTTCGAGGGAAAAGAGCAAGCGCTTGATCTGGTCAGAAAAGGGTCAGCCCTTAGCGACTCTTTGGCAGCAACAGTCAATATTCTGCTGGTAGTCGTCAAACGTAACATTCACAATCACTTCTTGAATCTAGCTGCCCATGGGTGGAAATCGCTTCATAGCTGCTCTATATCAAGGAAGACATGGCCCAGCTATAACAAACCTAAGTCAAACGAGCTACTTAACAGATCAAGACCAGGTATTGCTAAAATTGTAGCCATCAGTTCAGACCATTGGTCGATAGGTGACCAAGCTTGGCATCCCCCATAACACCTTCTGCCGTAGCTGAAGAGATACTAATGAGAGAGAATCTATTTTTCACTTTCTTTGCAGATGCTCGGCCCTAGCGAAAACCAGACAGCGTACCCTAGGTAAACTCTTTTTCGACGACCCTGGAGAAATATCTGAGAAATTGATTGGAGCTATCATTCTTTACCTAAAATCGACAGGCTGGGTCTAGCACATCCATCTTCTTCAACCGAATACTCCATCACACAAAGAGGTGTACATAAGTTTAGTGGTATCAAAATGGCGCAATAGCGCTAATTGGATTCTTTAATGAACCGCCACATCAACCAACCAACCGACATGCCAGTGCTACAAAACCAGGACTGAAGCTTGCAAATATGGAGATATCGGTGCTGAGGATGGAAGGAACACTTCTAAAGACTGCTAACGGCAACGATGACCAATATTCCGCTGTCAGGCAGAACGAGCCACTAAACAGAGGCGATGATAGTCAAGATTGCCGTTAAACCCATCAGAATGACATGAGGATAGCGATATCTAAACTTAAATCCAGCAAAGCTGTTGGAGCTGACGACCATGCCGCCGAACTTTTCAAAGCAGAAAGAGATGAGTTGGTAATGAGCATACACGACCTCATCTGTAAAAAATGGTCTGAAGAAAGTACGCCCGATGAATGCAACCTCAACATTGTTTGTCCGATCCTAAAAGAAGAGAGACCATCTGAACTGCACCAACTTCAGAGCTATAAGTCTCCTCAACATCGCATATAAGACCTGCCGTATTATGTGAACGCTTTAGACCTATCGTCAACAACCTAATAGGTCCTTAACGGTAAGGTTTCAAGCCGGGAAATTCCACCATTGACCTAATATTCATACTACGCCAGATCTTGGAAAAAACCCATGAATATAAGATCGACACGTATCATCTTTTGACCGATTTCAAAGTTGCCTATGATAGCGCCTATAGAGACGAGTTATACAGAGCCATGTCTAGTCTCGGCATCCCTGCCAAGCCTGTCCGCCTGTGCAGAATGACGACGGAGAACTCTCGCTTTCGCTTTCGGACTTTGTCCACCTAGGCTCTATGGTGAACTTTGCAAATGACACCAGTGGGGAGATCATACGAAGAATTACTCCTGAAAATCGTTGTTTCTATGGGCTAAGAAGGCAATTGAGTAACAAAGCCTTATCTCGAACTACAAAGGTAATTCTTCAGACACTTATCATCCCAGCCCTTCCGTATAGCGCAGAGGCATGGACTTTGTCAAAATCAGATGAGGATGCCCTTGGTTAGTTTGAGAGAAAAGTTATTCGAGTGATCTTTGGTCCCGTCTGCATAGACGGTGAGTTGAGGATAAGGTAAAATATTCAACCATGCGGCCTTTACAAGGACATTGACTTAGCCAGAAGAGTTCACATACAGCGACTAAAATGGCTGGGTAATGTAGATCGGATTGAGCTCAACGTTCCAGCCCGGAAAATCTTCGAATCCACCCCGGATGGACGGCGCAGTAGAGGACGACTTTGCGGTAGGTGGCGAAAACAAGTGAAGGGTGACCTCAACCAACTTTTCGTGCGCAACTGGAGGCAGCTGGCTCATAGAAGGTACAATGCCGAACTATATGCCCTATACAAAGACATCGACTTAGTCAGAGGTGTTTACATACAGCGACTAAGATGGCTGGGTCATGTAGAGTCGATAGAGCCAAACGTTCCAGCCTGAAAAATCTTCGAATCCACCCCGGATGGACGACGTCACAGCAGGTGGTGCAAATAAGTGGATGGTGACCTCAACCAACTTGGTGTGCGCAACTGAAGACAGCTGGCTTGTAATCGGGCTGGCTAGAGGGGCTTGTTGGTTGAAGGCCGGGTCCACTATCCACTATAGCGCCACCACCGTTAGATCGTTCTGCGTCCTCGGTTAGGGCTTCCGTTTACATTTGCGTTTCTCACGAACACAATTTGCTATGGGGTGACTCTCCAGCATGAAGGCTGACTGAACGGATGCTCCCGGACTTCTGTCAGAAATCATCCAAAAATCTTTCTATTTCTCAGCAGAAAAGACTTCAGATAACTTATTGACGCCTTACAGGGCACTTTGAGCTTAATAGCTAAACATGTTAAGCTTAATTTTACAACACTGTTAGCAGGAAACTTTACATAAAGAGTGCATTTGACATAGATACATAACAAAGCTTTATTTTTAACTCATCTTCATGCACTAATAAGCAACGAACATCACATAAACCAGTAGACTGAGTGAGTTACATTGCATAACCCTTATACACACATCACCCCCGGCTAGGTACCGAAGAAAGAAAAAGTCTCCCAAGACTGACATAATGGCGTACTTTTACAACCAAAAAGATATAAAACAGCGCACCTTTGCTGCCCAAACTGTTTCACACTGATCCTTGGAGAGATAAAGAGAAAACGAACTGCAAAACCGGTATCTGTCACTTCGAAACGAAAACGAGAGTGACTCCGGCATATCGAAAAGGAGGTGGTCTTACAAGCAGGCTGTCTTTTGCAAGCTGAAGTGTAACATCGTCCCACTTAATCAGGCCAACCTGAATTCTAATTAACTTAACACATTTTTCGTTCCATCAACTATGCAGACAGCCGTGCACGTATCTAGAGCAATTATTTAACACCACCACGGCTCTGCACTCTCTTCGCCGAGAGAGGTTTTTGTTTTATTTTTCCTTTATTTGCCTCTCTTGTGAAACGCGACTCGTGCCTAAAACTTGTATCTGAGATACTACTGCTTTCGATTGAGCAACAAAAAAGCTTGTTACCTACATTTTACCTGTCCGAAGGACGGCTGGTTCTGATTTGTTGTGCTTCCAAATGTGTATGTTGTGCATCTACTCAAAAACAACATCAGTAACTTTCAATATTTTGATACCAAGAAGGCCTTTGAGAAGACGTCGATGTCTGTGATACTGTGCAATCGAACACATGAGCTTTCCGGTTGTTTGATTAATTTTTTAGCGAGTGGCAAATTTGTTTGCTGCCGCTGCTGGTACGTTGCGGCAGATAGAGTTTCTAAGCTGTCGCTACTACCGCAACCGCAGCTAGATACATTAACGATCTATAACCGCAGGTGGTGTATGAATGGTCGACAGAGTCTGGTTTGGATATCACATACAAGACTGGTAGACCAGTTACCATGCCACACTTACTGGTGTAATATGCCACACCTTTTTGCAGAGGAGAGAAGTGCCTAAAAAGATCGAAAAGAGGTTTGACTGAGAGATAAGATAGGTGAACTTATTTGTAACTAAAAGTTCATTTTACATTGAATACGCGTTAGTAGATGGTTTGCTTTACCCAGGTGCATGGGTTTAAATTTTTTGGGATACAGTGACGAACGTATTTATTAAGTCGCTCCCTCTCTGATGTCCCGAGAACTTTAGTATTTTTAGCCGCACTATCGATAGTATTCTTATTCATTACAACTTCATTGACAAAGTGATGCTGTCATATCAATGAAATCTAAAGCATCAGATGTAGCAGCTGACTATAAGTAAAATAACCATCTACGTTAATGAGTTAACCGATCGTAGAACTATTCTTTATTTTTAAAGTCTGACTTGAGAGAGTAGCGGAACAATTAAATGCTAATTTCAGTCTACAGTTGAAAAATACATCAATTAGGGAATGAACTCGACTAGGACACTGCGTCTTAGTTGACCAGTGACGATGAAGCGGCGTGATGGTAACATAATAACAAGTGAGTGGCAAGCAAAGTTTGTTGCTATTAGAAAAGGTTATCGTATACTGACCGTTTTCCCAACATCTGACTGCATGATTGCTGTCTTCACTAGTAGCTAATCTGCCTTCAAAGTCATTGATTCAGCGACCACATCTTCAAAACGGGTAGAGTCCCAAGACACAATACCTTTAAAAAAAAATGGGCGAGCCGACTATCTGGCCAGGCAAGGGTCAGCGGCTCTTTGGTGAAAAAAGTCAACATTCCGCTAGGAGTTGTTAGGGGTAACATACATCATCACTCTTAGAGCTGGCCAACATCGGGTGGAACACGCTTTCCAGCTGCGCTATATCAAGAAAGACATGGCACAGCTACAACAAATCTAAATCGATGGAGCTACTAAGTAGATCAAGGCCAGATCAACTATAGATACTTATCCATCTTATCTACTTATCTATAGATACTTATCTAAAACATATTTTGGGTAATTAAAGCATACAATATGATAACATACTTTGTGGTCCTAAAAAAAAACAGTGTTTATTATTATTACAATATTTTAAGGTCAAAAGCCAAAAGGAAAGGAAAAAAAAGAATGTAGTTCACGAGATATAAAAAATGAGAAAAAAGCCTGCAATGGATACATTTTGTTTATTAAATCGTAACTTGTATAAGGGTCTCTACCTTAGACCTAGAGAGTAGCCACTGCGGAGTCTATGAAACCGGTAACCATGTGCAATTTGACTAGATAGTTTCGACGGCAGTTTATTGAAAATAAAAGGTGCACTGGAGCTAAGAAAAGGCCTACTGTGCCCTTTGTTAACTATTGGGACGACCACAGTCTGCCTATTTCTCAGCAAGTACACCTCATTTCTTCTGTAATCAATGTTACCACTTCTGACGAGAAGACTTTAAGTGCTTTGTATACATAAAGATATCCCAACCCCAACATGCAAGACCATACTCTATACGTGAATGAACCAGTGCATAATAAATTATTATAATACTATATAATAGTTCCTGTTTGCATAAACTGTAATCATTGGCAACGAGGTTATAATAAATTATGCGACGTGTTACTGAATTTAAGAACAACGTATCTTATGCTATTAGGAGATTTTAACAGCCGAATTGGTCCGATGCAAAATAACTTTGTAAGTGGATAGGTTAGGTAAGGTTAGGTTAGGTAGGGTTATGAGGTTATCATAAAACACTAGGCACCAAAGTGGGCCCATCGCGATCCCTAGGAAATCTTCACGGCAAAAGACTTAAACCCATTCCCTCAAGCAACTAATCTCCCTACAAAATTTGAAGAGATCCTTGTTATGGTTCAAGGACCTCACTTCCTCCAAGTTATCGAAGAAGTATCTACCCAGGTACTTTAGCCTTATCCTGGCAATTCCCTGACATTCACAGAGTATGTGAGTTATATCCTCTGAGACATGTACAAAGGTCATCGCAGTACCTACAAACATCCGTATCGGATAACCCTAGTCTCATGGCATGCCTCCTTAGGAGACAGTGGCCAGAGAATATTCCTATCGCTGTTCTAAGCCTCGATCTATCTAACTTAATTATCTCCCCAGATTTTCTTCGATCTAACACAGGCCACAAGGCCTTAGACACCCTGTGACCATCTAAGTTGGACCATCTTAGATTAGCCTTGTCAATGATTTTATCCCGGATAATTCCCTTAGTTACGCACCCTGGTGGTTTAATACTACCAATTATATCGCTACGTGGGAGCACCGCTCCTCTTTTAGCCAGCGCGTCGGCTTGCTCGTTGTTTTTGATATCGCAGTGTCCAGGTACCCAACATAATCTGACTCGGTTCTGCATACATAATACCCTAAGCATTGTGCGGCAATTCCTGATTATCTCAGATTTGGTGACGTAAGACTCTAGCGCCCTTAGCGCAGCCTGACTGTCAATGTAGATGGCGATATTCTTATCGGATATTGATCCCATCTCAAGTAATTCCGAAGCTTTAAGTACAGCTAGAACCTCTGCTTGAAACACACTGCATGTGTCCGGAAGTCTCAGGGCCACCTGTAGGTTCGTATCTCTCGAGTAAATACCTGACCCCGTGCCCTCACTGGTCTTAGAACCATCTGTGTATATTGCAATCTCGTTATGGACAGAGACTGTCTTCCTTCCTTCCTTTCTAATAGGATACAGTACTTCGTATGGTGTGTCGAAGTCTAAGGTGCCAAGTATATCGTCCGATTCGTCAGGGATTCCGGGAAAAGATTCATTGAGAATGGAGCTGTGTCCTATGTTATTAGTCCTGAAGAGACCAACGCTAGTGAGCCGAAGCGCACTGTTGCCCGCTTGAAATTTAATTTGTAGATATAATGGTAAAAGATACAGGAAGATCTCGAGTGCAGCCGTAGGTGTTGTGCGTAGAGCACCTGTGATGGCAATGCAGGCTGATCTTTGTACCATGGCCAACATATCCCTTGCGTTTTTCGTATTCGTTGCCCTCCACCACACAAGAGCCCCATACGTAAGGATGGGTCTGACTGCCATGATGTATAGCCAGTGCATCATTGCGGGCTTCAGGCCCCATTTTTTCCCTGCAGTCCGCTTACAGATGTAGAGAGCATTATATGCTTTGCGGACTCGTTCCTGTATGTTAAGTTTCCAATTTAATTTCCTGTCCAGCATTATACCAGGATATCTAGCGCGATCCGAAAGGTAAAGCTCCACCGCTGCTAGCTTAGGCAGTTTGAAGGGTGGTATCTTGTATTTTCTACTGAAGAGTACCAATTCAGTTTTATCCGGGTTGACGTGTAGTCCACACCCTCTAGCCGATTTTTCGAGACTATTAAAAGCTGATTCCATCATTTCACTTAATGTATCAAGGAACTTACCCTGAACCAAAATCACCACGTCATCCACGTAAGCAGTGACGCTTATGCCTGTATTGCTTAGTTCTTTAAGTATCCCATCGATGACTAGAACCCAGAGGAGGGGTGAGATAATGCCTCCCTGGGGAGTCCCCCTGGTAACGGATTTTCTTATTGAACTGTTTCCGATAGTGGAGTTAATGTTTCTAGTGCCGAGCATATTGCAGAGCCAATTGGTAATGCTATGCTCGACATTGATAGATTCTAGGGCCTGTTTGGTGGCCCTTCCTTCTACATTGTTGAAAGCACCTTCTATGTCTAGAAAAGCTGCTAGTGCGAATTCTTTATAGTGAAAGCTAGCTTCTATCTTGCCTACTACTTCGTGTAAAGCTGTTTCCACCGATTTCCCCTTCAAATATGCATGTTGAGCTTTGCATAGAATACCGTTGC
This sequence comes from Brachypalpus laphriformis, assembly GCA_945910035.1. Classification (NCBI taxonomy): domain Eukaryota; kingdom Metazoa; phylum Arthropoda; class Insecta; order Diptera; family Syrphidae; genus Brachypalpus; species Brachypalpus laphriformis. The sequence continues at coordinate 87,906,972 of OX246756.1, forward strand.
AACACTTACTCTGATGTGAATATCAAGAAGTCTTTCAAGTGTCTTGAGGAGGAATGACGAGAGGCTTATGGGTCTGTAGTCTTTCGCTGAAGTGTGGCTTGGTTTACCTGCCTTAGGTATGAATATAACCCGCACTTCCCTCCATGCCACTGGTACGTAGCATGACCTTAAACAATGTTTAAAAATTTCCCTAAGCTTGTTTTTGACCTTGGCTGGAGCTTTTTGCAGCATAGCTGGCAAAATTCCATCAGGGCCTGGTGCTTTGAATGGTGCGACTGACATAATAGCCCATCGCAGATTCTTTCATGTAATGAGATTTTCTATGTCGTCCCCTATTGACCTACCATTATACGAGTAGCTATGAGTAGTAGAATCCATTGGCGATCTACTTCCTGGGAAGTGAGCTTCAATTAACGTTTCTAAAACTTCTTCGCTACTTTCTGCCCACGAGCCGTCAGATTTTTTGATGAAGCTTGGGACAGAAGTGTCTTTAGCTAGCATCTTGCGAAGTCTGGAAGCTTCACTAGTATCCGCAATGGACTGACAAAATTCCTTCCACGACTTTCTTTTTGATTGCTTAATTAAGTACTTAAACTCCCGCTTGCGGTCCATATATTCATCCCATTTAGTACCGTCCCCTATTTCTTTGGCCCTGTTGTAGAAATGCCTAACCTGTTTTTTTCTTGGAGTTGATTTCCTTTCTCCACCAAGGAGGTTGGGACCTCTTGGACTTCTTTCTTAGTGGACAGGCCCTTTCGAATGCCATGTTCATTACTTTGCCTAAGTTGTCTACCGCCTTATCTATATCTTGAGGATCGCCGCTGCGAATAGGCCCAGATGTTTCCTTACTAGCTCTGTGTACATACCCCAGTCTGTACTCTTAGGGTTTCTGTAGCTGTTGCTAGCCCTAGTTTGGAAATTAATATGCAAGCGTATCCATCTGTGATCAGAAAGAGATGCCTCCTCCAAAACCCTCCATTTTTCTACCGTTAGGTGATCAGAACAAGAAACTAGTGTTATGTCAATCACTTCTTGTCTGTTCCTTTCTACAAAAGTTGGCGTAGATCCATTATTACATATGGTGAGTTTGGTCGAAAGAATGAAATCGAAAAGACACTCACTGCTACCCCATTGCGAGTGATGCGCATTTGCATCGCAGCCCACGATGAAGAGCCAGTTGTCCTTCCTTACCAACTGCTTCATCTTACCAAATGGAATCTTCGCCAGCTCGTACGGGAGATAAGCAGAGACCATCCGGGAATCTTACTCCCAAACCTAAAGATGCACTTTGTGACAATAGGGTAATTGCGGGAGAGATGCCGCGTCGGGATAGTTGCCGCACCCAACCAAACTCATACATCTAGTCATCCGCGGAAAAATTTCTTTTTTGTTTTTAGTCTGTTAGGTATTCAAACGAAAACGTAGGAAAAAAAAACTATTTACATACGAAATGTAACGGGAGTTTTTCACCTTGTTTGGTTTTTTGCACCCCTTCACGCTATGGAAATTTTTCAGTATGTTGCTACTTGTCGATCCAGAAACAGGTTGTCGCGTGTTTTCTCAAGTGTAAGTATTTTGTGTCATTAATTAGTGTTTAAAGAAGTGATTGGTGTGATTTTTTTTTTTTGTTTTCTTTTTTTGTTAGTTATGAAGCGTGGTGCGGCATCTCTCCCTCACTACAGGGATAAATGCCGCACTTTTTTTTTGATAAGATGCCGCATGTCGAATTTGTTTATTTAAAAGAAGAACGCCAAGTCTCCGAAAGCCCAATCAGAAAAAAGGCTTCAAAAAGAAAGATTGAGCCGGTTGAAAATCCTAATGTTTGTGCCGAATGTTGGGAAAATTATTTTTCGACCAAAAAACGGGAGAATTGGATCCAATGTACGAAATGTAGCAAATGGCTACATGAAAACTGCACACGCTACAAAACACCAGAATCTTCCCTTTGTACAGATTGTGGACGTGACGAAGAGCGAAAAAAACACACTGGGCATACAAATTAAATAAAAAAAAAAACTAAAGCTCAACGAATTTAACATGCGGCATCTCTCCCACACATGTTGGGAGAGATGGCACACCTAACATATTTTATTTTATTATTAATATTTATGAAAAACGTTTTATTTTCTTATTTAAGTAATTTATTATGGTAGAAATAAATCCATATTTAAGTTTTTTTGAAAATTAAAGTTTGTTTTACTTTTATAAAAAAATTACATCGATTTTTAAAAAAGCGCGGCATCTCTCCCGCAATTACCCTAATGGTACCAATATGCTATGGCTTACCGATGCTTTCGACTGTAGTCTTTTGAATGGAAGCTGTGAAGGCCACGCTTGTGGGGAGTTGACGTTTATTCGTAGAACAGCTTGCTCAGTTATTGATTATTACTTCGTTTCTGGTAGCTGGAACCATTTCCTGAACGATTTTCGCGTAGGTTTACAAACTTTTTCGGACCATATGCCACTAGAGATTACATGTAAAGCAACGGGTTCCGCTGATGTAGGTGCAACGAAGAGGCTAGGACTTTTGCCGAAACTGGTGTGGAACAAAAGTAAAAAAGCTATGTTCCAAATCAACCTGAACTTTGAACTTCGCAACCTAAACTTATCGGATTCACCGTCAGATACCGATATGCTCACGGAAATAATAAGGAAGGCGACGACGGAAGGCAATATTTTTTACAAACAAAAATGGTTTGACAGAGAGTGTTTGAAAGCTAGAAATAAATCCTTCAGTTTATTAAGATTATTAAGAAATTACAACTCTAGCAATTTTAAATATCTCTATGGGGAAGCAATAAAAGAATTCAAACGCATCTATAAGGAAACAAGAGTGGCTTTTGAACTCCAAAATATTAACACCTTTAACAACTCAAGAGCTTCTGCTGAGTTCTGGAGAGCAGCAAACTATATTAAAGGCCAAGCAAATGTAATATCCTTATCCATGAAAACGCCTCTTCTCAAGGCACATTTAAGTAACCTCTTGAACGCCTCACTGAGTTCTCCTCCAATGCATTATGCAGTACCCATGATAGTAGACGATTCCCTGGATTCACCGTTTACAACGCTGGAAGTCCAGGAAGTCATTGAGAGAGCCAAAATGAAGAAAGCCGCAGGATAAAACCGCATTACTTTCGAATTTTATAAGAATTGTACAATGGAATACGTAGCTGCTCTCACTTACAAATTCAACCGAATATTCTTGAATGCAAAGTTTCAAAAAGGCACTAGTCTTCCCCCTACACAAAAAAAGAAACCGCAACGACCCATCAAATTACAGGGGAATATCCTTTTTGAATACCTCCACTAAGATATTCGCAGCTTTAATTTTTTACAGACTTAACCATTGGGTCAGGAATAGGAATATTTTGTCGCAATTCCAAGCGGGATTTAGGAAAGAAATTACTCAACGGAAATCATAAAAAGTTATACGCCTTTTTGTAGACTTCCGACCAGCTTTTGACTTAATACAGAGAGAAGCGCTTTTCTACAAATTGCACACGATCGAGATTTCAAACAAAATCATTAATATCTTAAGAGCATTGTACGAGAATAATGTAGGTAATGTGTGGGATGGTGAAACTCTATCCGATGAGTTCGCAACGATAATGGGCGTAAAGCAAAGATGTACAATATTTTAACTGCTCTTCTCTTTCTATCAATGACATCACGGAGGCGGTAGGAGGCGAAATAGAGTTCAACCGGGAAAGGATTCCTTATCTGAGGTTTGCGGATGACATTGTATTTCTCGCCGATACAGTCGAAGGTATGCAGTCGATGATGAATAGGCTAAGGGATTATTGTCAACGTTGGAACTTGAGCGTTAACTTGAATAAACCTAAAATGATGGTATTTAGAAGCGGTGGTGGTAGATACTCATCAAGCCTTCGCCTCTTCATACAATGGTGAAGAAATTGAGATTGTGCGTGAATACAAATACCTGGGAGTGCTGATATCAGCCAACCTTAGTATGATTAAACATCTTGAATGCAGAATGTAGAGAATGTTTTGTTGTAAACTCTCACAAGCTAAGCACGCGATTTCTTCGGTTTGGGGCCTTTGTATCACAAACAAATACATAAAGCATTGCTCTAAACAAAAATTGTTTAACTCAACTGCAGCGTCCATTCTCTTATATGGAGCCGAAGCTTGGAGTTACCGTTCTAATGACTGCGTCGAGAAGTTCCTTCGGTACTTTCTAAAATGAATTTTCCGTTTGCCGTCCAGTTCCCCGAACTATATATTGCACTTGGAGACTGGGACTCCGCCTACGTTTTTAAGTATTTTAAAAATGCATTTCGAATATGTGGTAAAACGTTCTCACACACATCATCAGAACGAGATGTGGCTTAGTACGTGAATGGGAGAGGTTAGCAAGCGATTGTGGCATAAATCTAAGCATTGGTCCTGAGAAACGTCCTTCCACCGTAAGAGTACAATTGAATAGTATTTTAGAAAAAATGGGTCACATATTATATGAGAGATATATGCAAAATCCTCGCAATACAGGGAAATCAATAGTAAATCATAATATCATCTTAAGGGAAGCACGTACTTCTTGAACTGCTACTCAACCGAAAAAATAAGCACCATCTTTAAGATTAGAGGCGAACTTTTGGACCTAAACTTCATACCACGCAGACCAGAACTTCCAATTATGTGTAGTCTTTGTAACATGAAAGTAAGAGAAGATGTATTTCACTTTCTCGGTGTTTGCCCGATTTTAAAAGAGTTCCGTATAGGACACTTCGGAGTACACCCCCTTGATATGGATTCAACCTTCAGTTTTTTAAATGGCGAATGGATGGGATCAACTTTTTAGTTATACTACTAATGCATTGCGCTACAAGAAATGTATCATTGTGGGTAGTGTCTAAGTAATACATTTTTTGAGAGTATCTCTTTTGTATATATAATTTTTTCTTTTTAAATCTATCAATTTGTCAATCTGGTAGACGGCCACAGGCCAAACCAAAACAGATATAGTTTAATTTATACCATTATTATACGAATTTTTGTGAAATAAAAGTCTATTGAAACTAATTAACTAACTAAATTGTTAATAGCAGACTTTGTGGTACTACCTTACGTAGATAGGACAATAAGTTCATGGCGATGTACAGCAACTTCTCTACTGACATAATACGAGACTTCTAGCACAATTTGTTGTCTATTAAAACCCGAAGATACCTGAGATTTTTAATACATTCTAGCACAAAACATTTATCCGAACAGCATACATTATCACATCTGGGGTGGTGAAAACGGATGTCCTCAATCACCAAGTTAGAGTTTGAAAAGGAAAAACACATAGCCTTAGACTTTGTACTAAGTACCATATGGTGGTAATTGAGCCAAATTCCAAGCAAATGCAGATCAGATGTTAATTCATTTTTGTATCTATTATATTCTTGCCTGCATACGAGAGAGCAAGAGTTCTTTAAGAAAAGTACCAACTTGTACCAAACTGGGGCCGGTATACACACACGAAAAACAGGAATTTCTTACCCACTTTCAATTTTAAGGCAACGCAGTCGGCACTTTCCATATCAGGGGTTAACCACTCAATATCATCTTTAAATTCATTTTTCACAAATACCACTTTGGATATGCATTGTAGCCCGGTAGAGAATAATTACTTATTTCCTCTTTAAATACCCAAATTTCTGTCAAAACTATAATTTGTGGCAGTACATTTATGCAATTACGTATAGTATCTAAATAAGCACAGAAAGTATTAAAATTCGCCCTTAAACTCCTAATATTTTGATGAAGGATCGTAACGGAGTTACAAAATCCAACACAGATTTCATTGCCCGCGTTCACATATTCAGGATCGAGATTATTAAAATCATCTAACATATTTTTAAATTTTGTTGTTTTAAAGCGCTGTAGTTGTTAGAGATCAACGATACTCCTGATGAGTTTCACTTCCCATCCTGTTTCCCATCTCATCATTATTTTTCCATTTCGCACCCATGGGTATTCAAAATTCAGTCGCTTCTTCGCCGCCTTAGCCTTCATAAGAAGATGTTCCCTTTCATCAGACAACCACTCATTTATATAAACACTGCCCTTTACAGAGGAAACAATCAAATTCGCTTTGATTGGAGCCTTTTTGGCATACGCCGCAGATAAAATTTTCTCCTTCGTGCATTTCCTCACCGTCTTCAGCAACACAGCATCACATTTTCCATTTAAGCGAGTTTTTTTTTCCGTAGCAAAGGTCAAAGTCTTCTTTCGGTATTTGAAGCCCCAGTCCAGCATCCAAGATTTTCGCCACAGTCGCACTCACACATTCATCCTCGACAATAGGTACGTTGCGAATCTCCAAGCAGTTGGCATAAATCAGCCGCTCAGCGCCGTTGAGTCGCTCATTGCTGGCTTCAAGCTGTGCTCTCAGTTTTTGGTTTTCTTTGACTTCATTCGCCAGGTTCGTTGAATGCTCCAATGACAAGCAAGCTGACAAGCGGCGCGGCGATTCATTGCATAGAGAGAGATAAACATCTTTTCGAAATTGGAGGATCTACGTAAAATACAGCTTAAGACCTCCTGAAATTCATGTCCCTATCTTACTTATTTACTTAGGTGGCTCTAGAATCCGAGGTGGACCTGGGGTTCAAACAATAAGCCTATCCAGGCAGCCCGATTGTGCGCACGCCAAATTCGCTGAAGTCCCCCTCCACTTGTGTGCGGCATCTACCGTGAGTTTGTGCTCTACTGCGCTGTCCATCTGAGGTGGATTCAAAGACTTTCCAAGCTAGAACGTTGGGCTCCATCCGCTATTAATAGCCAACCAGCTTAGTCACTGTATGTGAACTTTGTCGATGTCCTTGTATAGGCCGTATAGTTCAGCATTATACCACCTCCTACACTCGCCATCTATGCAGATGGGAGCTGAGATCACTCGAATCTTCATTCTGATCGGGTTGGCGGGAATTATGACTATCATCGTCACTGTTGAATGATTCATTCTGAATGATAGCGGGATATTGGTCATCCTCGCCGTTTAACAGTCTGCAGAAGTGTTCCTTCCATATGTTCATCACTGACTGAGATTTTACTACTATATTGCCATTTTAGTTCCTGTAGGCTCCAGTTCTGGCTTTGAAACCCTGGCATATTCTTTTTGCCTTTCGGTAAAATGTTCGAACCTGCAATAAAGTCTCTCAATCTCCTCGATCGAGCGCTTCTCATACTCCTTTTTCTTCTTTCTGAGAAGTCGATGTTCCTCTTTTCTCCACCGCTCATAGAGCAAGCGAGCATCTTTAGTCCTTCTATACAGAGCCGCTTTATACGCCTCTTGTTTTGCTGTATGTGCTTGCCAGCATTCCTTATCAAACCAGGGGTTTCGTTGTGGTGGCCGAGAGAAACCCAATACATCAGAGGCGGCATCTCTGATGGCTTGTTGGCAACACTGCCACTAGTCTTCCGCATTTGCAGCTGGCGGCATACCACTTAGATTGAGAGTTAAAGTAACCCGATCGGCTAAGGCTCTAACGGTCTCTTGCGGTTGTAGCCGTCCGGCGTCAAACTTTCTCACAGTATTTCGTTGGTTTTGCTCCGTTCTGGATATCCGCAAGAGCTGGTAGAAGTCATCTTTCGTCGCGTCATTTATCTTCTCGTGAGGAGCGTGAGCGCATATAAGGTTAATGTTGCCGAATTTAGCCTTGATACGAATAGTCATGAGGCGCTTGTTGACTTGCCGGAAACTTAAGACCTCTTGACAAATCCGCACCCGAATAGACTCTGGCCTTGTTGTCTATAGCAATTGCCGTATTAGATGTCGCAGTTTTTCTTTCTCCTTTTGCCCGGCCCATCCCATCGCACTTTTTTGACGGCGGTAATGTCTGCTTTGCAGTAGTCTAGGGCCTCCGCAAGTTGTTCGGCAGCACATGGTTTGTAGAGTGACCGAACATTTAACGTGCAGGCACGAAGATCATTCTCAGTAGTAAAATCGTCCGTATCCGAGGCTGTTGGTTACTTCGTAGCCATTACTTTTTTACATGGTAGGGAAGTTGCCCGATAGCACATCCCCCAACCTGGAGTTCCAGTTCATTTTGTTATACCCCTAGGACACGGGATCAGCTACACCCGTACCAGTAGTCAACTACGGGAGTATGAGCGCTGCTGTTGGTCCATTAAGGACTCCGCCGCCACCATCTCTATTCCAAGATCCGGACTAACCTTGAACATTCCTTACCGACCTGTGATCCAAATATGTCAAAGCAGCTTGCGCGAGGTGTTCGCTAAGTTCAACCTAAGTGAAACTATAGTCGCCATCGTTGACTCCATCTAGGGAATTCGTCCGCTGCCATCTGGAACAAGAAGAAGTGTTGTAGTGAGAGAGTACTCTTCCCCCTCTCTTATCTGCTGCTGCTGCCAAAAATCTTCGAAAGCGGTTGGCTATCCTATCGCTGACCAAGGTACGGTACTCAGCGTTCACCAACGTTGTATTTTCATATAATCGCATGCATTACCGTTTGACCACACATGTCCCTATCTGGGTGGATTTATATAACCGGTTTTTTCTTTGCCGATTGTTGGTCTGAGCCAACAGTGACTTTATCACAAGGCACCCTTTAATCCACCTAGATGCCTATGCTCGTCGCCAATTCATTAATTGTTAATTGCTCGAGGCCTTTGTGAGAACCACTGATCTTACAGAAGACACACCTGTGTCCATTCCAAGTGGTTTCATTAAAAGTATGAAAATTTTTCAACTCTATTAACCCGTCAAATACATAGTTGATAACGGTCTCTCATCTCGATCTCTACCAGTGGCATTTAAACTTTATAGCCTTACTTAACGAACACACAATAAAGTTCATAAAAACTATCGCTGACGCTAAAAAATTAAATACTCGTATCAGCATTGCAAAAAATACCAAAAACCAATAACCAATAACAATAAAAATAAAAACAAATTACGAAATTCAAAAGAAAACCTTTTAAATGCTAAACAACGTGGGATTGGCCCACTCGCTGAGCGTCTCTTAACCTTTCCTTCACATCGTTGAGATAGTTTTATTGATCTAAATTTATTTAACGATCACATCTAAATGCGATGAAAATTTTATACAAAAAGAAAAATAAATTCCACATAAGAATTGTTTATTTTTTAAATATCATATAATAAATTTCATTTGACAGATTTAAACAAAAAAAAAAAAGTTCCACTCTTACTCACGGTCTTGTTGTCCCACGTCTGTCTATGGAAAGCAAATGATCGCGAAACTCGAAACCTTGAACTTTGTCATTTAGTTTGATCACTGGTTTCGCAGACTCCCATATTTAATATGCAACAGTGAATATTAATGTAGCGCCTTGTCTTACCGCGAAAAAGACAGATTGAAGCATTTATAAAAAAAGCAATTTATTATTGTTTCTGTTTGACAACTTTGCACACGTATTTCAAACGACGCTAATGTTTTGTGTATAAGTTTTTTGATGCTATGATGCAATAGTTAGCATGTTGGCTGGTTGGATTTGTTCTTCTTTTTTAATGGAGTTATGTAAGAAGTTAGTCAGACTGTTAGTGGAAATTTACTGGAGCTGTTGCTTCTGTATTTGCATAATAACTTTCCTTAATCATTTGACGTATGTTTTTGATAGTTTATGAGACTTTCAGAGCTTGCTGCAAGCACTTGTGAAGTTCTTGATTATTCTTTTAAAACAGATTCCTTTCCTTTCAGCTGTTTCCAATATGACACAATAATTTAGATTTGTCATGCTTCAAGCTCTATTTTTTTCGAATATTTTATTATTTACTAACAGATACCCGCGGCTTTGTCTGCGCGGGCCACAATAATATTGACTACTAGCTTAATAGTGCTCGACTTTCTTCGCTCGCATTTTAGTTGACACTCATGTGCTTACTTGTTAAAATATAATTGGCCATGCTAACTGAATACGAGGGTGGTCTGAAAAGTTTCCGATCTCAACATGAAGATGGCAGCACTCGTCCAGTTGCGGCATTTAACATATTTTATGCTAAATCTAGCACATATCAACCTTAAATTGCATATAAGTATAAGTAAAATATGCTATGAAATAGTTCGGCAGGGATGCCATCAATACCCACTACCTTGTTCTTCTTGAGGGACTTGATTACTGTTATTATTTCGGTTTTACTGGGAGTAGCGGTACGAATTCGGGAATTTGTTGCTTTAAACTGCTCATTCGATTTCGAGATCATACTACCATCGTCAAAGTGGTTTAGCACTGCAGCAAAATCTTCTCTCCATCTAATGAGCTGGTCCTCATCCGAGATCAGAAAGTTACTGTCTAGGCTCTTCACTGGGTGTTGTTTGGAGTTCCGACCACCAGTGAGCTCCTTAAAAAAAATAAATAAATATTTGACGCAACAGCTCTTTAAGTGCCAGGGCCTAGCTTCTCGCAACCACTCATGTTGTGTGCGTTATATTTTCATACGAATGGAAGGGACCTACAGTTTAGTGCCGTATCCGAACGGCGATTTAAGAAGATTTTTCGAGACAACAATACTCTCGGATATTTGTCAGACGCTCGCGTGAGGTGGGACCGTGAAAAAAACTTTTTGGTGTTTTCCGGGATTCGAACTTGGAACCTCATGCGTAGTAATCCGACCCACTAACCACTTACGCCACGGCGCCCACGAAGTGAGTAGTGATGCTATAAATAATTCTACTGTCGCACCTGCTCGCTGCTTCTTCAGCCCTTGAAGCCAGTGAGTTGATGTGCCGACACTTGTCACGTCTCACACTGCGCTGCACTTCTTTCTTCTTCGCATGGTGTTGGGCTTCTAGCTCGGTTCTTTCTATACGTGAGGCTGCTGAAATCCGATTGCTGTACGCTCCAGGTGTCTGCAGATAGCCATGTGCGATGGTTTTTCTGCCTTTTATCGACATAAGTGCGTGCCCCAACCGTAAAAGTATTTTTCACAGCATTCCAGTGGTCATCCATGCTCTCCTGCATTGTGCTGCTGATTGCTTCTGCTTCTAAGGCAAGATGGTCCCTGAACTGTTGGCGCACTTCGGGAGCCTTGAGCCTGTCGATATTAAACCTGGTGATGTTAAGTAAGTTTGAGCGGTTGCTATAGACCGATGTCAGCTCCACGTCTGTTTCGGACGTCCAGGAGACAATTTATAAAGCGACGGCTGATCGCAATGTGGTCGATATAGTTAAATGTTCGCTGCCTATCAGTAGAGACCCAACTGATCTTGTGGCAGGTGTTATGCTTAAACAGCGCACCTTCAATAACTAATTGGTTGGTATTGCAGAAGTCCACGAACCGCTCACCGTTATCATTGGGGTCGCCGTGAACTCCCATCGCGTGTTTAAGCATAATGTTGTCGCTATCTACCTTGGCATTGAGATCTCCCATCACCATTACGATGTCCCCATTAGGCGTGTGGTTGTAGACGGCTATAAAATTGTCCTTTTCATCCTCATGGTAATTTTTCTTTCTCCACTGTGGAACCTATCCGACATGAGATATGAGGCTTCCTCGTCCTGTTGGGGTTAGCACCAGTCCTACTCCGGACGTCCGTGCACTTCCAGCTGGTTTACCAGAGTAGAGCATGACAATGCTTTTTGTTGGGGAGATGTGTTGCCCAGCAATGAACCATCTTATCTCGCTCAGCCCTAAGATTTCTATTTTATAGCGTGCGAATTCGCGTTCCATTTGCAGGAATCTGGCGTTATATGGCCCTTCCTGAAGTCAGTCTAGGAGAGTTTTAACGTTACAGAATCCGATCGTTGTCCATGTTAGCCAAAGGTCGTCATCAAAGTATCCGTCCGTATCCGAGGCGTTAGTTTCCGTTTCGGAGCAATGTTTTTTTTTTACGGTTCTGGCTCGCTGGGCCACAGACCAACCGACACTTATCCTGCTTTGTGGCGCAAGGGGGTCGCCTTTCATCCTCTTCCGTTCGCAATTTCCGGAGAAATTTCCAGATCGCACCACGAGGAGGACTATTAACAGAGCTGCAAGGAGAGAGGCATCACAGAAAACTTATAGCAATTATCAAAGCTACATACGAGGGCGGTAAGTGTCACGCCGTACACAATGGTAATATGTCGGAGGATTTTGAAGTCCAAAGCGGAGTACGTCAGGGGTGCATACTGTCACCACTATCGTTCCTTGTGGTTATAAGCGATGTACACCGTGCAGCATTGACGGAAGGCAACTATGGAATTCGTTGGACTATGACATCTTACCTTAAACACCTAGATTACGTTGGCGATGTTTGCCCACTTTCACATCGGATAATAGACCATCATTTACTTACTTACTTACTTAGGTGGCGCTACAGTTCGGGGTGAACCTGGGCCTCAACCAACAAGCATCTCCATTTAGCTCGGTGTTTAGCTAATTTCCTCCAGCTGCGCACTCCAAGCTGGTCGAGGTCCCCTTGAACTTGTGCGCGCCACTTACGGCGAGAAGGTCCTCCACTGCGACGTCCCTCTGGGTTAGATTCGAAGACTTTGCCGAAGCGTTGGTGTCCATTTGCTTTACATGTCCGAGCCATCCCAGATGTCCAATACGCAGTTTTTTGACTAGGTCGATGTCGCTGTATAGCTCGTATAGTTCGTAATTGAATCTTCTCCTTCAAAACCCGTCAACGCAAACCGGAGCGAATATCTTACGAAGAATTTTTTTCTTGCAGCGACCAAGGTTATCTTCATGAAGTCCATGTTTCAGCGCCGTAAAGCAGGACTGGGATGATCAGAGTCTTACACAGAGTCTCCTTAGTTCATTTCTAACTGAAAGTTATAGCTGCCCACTGTGACGTTCTGTCAAATTCGTTGGTGTTGGTTATCCCTTCTTGTTGACAGCAGATACTTGGTTTTGCCCTCGTTTATCGCTAAACCCAATTTGGCCGCTTCCGCCTCAATGCTTGCAAACGCACCGGGGACAGCCCGCTGAGTTCTTCCAATAATGTCAATATCGTCGGCGTATGCAAGCAGTTGTACAGACTTGTGATATATTGTGCCTCCGGTGTTGGCGGTGTTCAAGTACAATATTAAAGAAGTCATATAACAGTGCGTCACCTTGTCTAAAACCTTTTTTGACATCAAAAGTCTCGGTGAGGTCATTACCGACCTTGATGGAGCAGCGAGCGTTCTCCATCATCAGCCTGCACAGACGAACAAGTTTGGCAGGGATGTCGAAACTAGGCATGGCTCTATAAAGCGCCGTGGCGTAAGTGGTTAGTGTGTCGGATCACTACGCGTGAGGTTCCAAGTTCGAATCCCAGAAAATACCAAAAAGTTTTTTCACGGTCTCACCTCTCGCGAGCGTCTGACAAACATCCGAGAGTATTGTTGTCACGAAAAAGCTTCTCAAATCGCCGTTCGGATTCGGCATTAAACTGTAGGTCCTTTCCATTCGTGTGAAAAATATAACGCACACAACATGAGTGGTTGCGAGCAGCTAGGCCCTGGCACTTTAAAGAGCTGTTGCGCCAAATATTGGTTTTTGTCTATAAAGCTCCTCTCTATAGATGCTTTCATATGCGGCCTTGAAATCGATAAAGAGGTGTGAGTATCGATTTGGAATTCTTGGGTTTTCTCCAGGATCTGCCGAAGTGTGAAGATTTGATCAATGGTGGACTTTTCTGGCCTGAAACCGCACTGATAGGGTCCAATCAGGCTGTTGATAAAAGGTTTCAGGCGTTCACACAATATTGCAGAAAAGATCTTATATCCGATGTTGAGGAGACTGATGCCTCTATAGTTGGCGCAGTTGATGGGTCTCCTTTCTTGTGGATCGGGCAAACGATGTTGCGATTCCATTCATCAGGCATGCACTCGTCTGACCAAATCTTAGAGATGAGTTGGTGTATTCTCTCTACCAACTCATCACCAGCTGACTTGAAAAATTCGGCGGTTAAGCCGTCAAGTTCAGCCGCCTTACGCTGACGATGTTTGTCTACTTTCGCATTGGATAATAAACCGTCAGTTGATGGCCCACAATCCAGAAGCTGGGGTAAATAAAGTGGATTTAAAAATAAGCACAGCCAAAACAAAAGCCCTGAGCACTTCTAACACCCGCGCTCAACTTAACATTGCCGGACAGGAAGTCGATAAAGTTGACAGCTGCCTTTACCTAGGAAGTGTGGACTCACCTGACCGCGGTAGCATCGAATTGGGTGTGTGCAGCAGAATCGGGAAGGCTAAAACTGCCTTCGGAATGCTAACCAAAGCCTGGAGAAGCAATGTTATCAGCTTAAGAACCAAGCTGCAACTGTTCCACTCCAACGTAGAATCGGTGCTGCTTTATGGGTGCAGCACCTGGAACGTGGAGACGATTAACACACGCAAGCTGCGAATCTTCGTTAACAAATGTTTAAGAATCACCCTCAGGATTTTCTGGCCGAACCGTATCTCCAACGAAAAACTGTATATGGAACCGGGACAAGAACCCGTAAACATTACTATACGGAGGAGAAAGTGGCAGTGGATTGGACACACCCTGCGGCGCGACATTGCGGATTACGCCATGCAGTAGAATCCGCTTACGCGTTGTAGAACTCCGAACAAGATGGCGCGCAGCCGTGGTTGACGCCCGAGGGGTTAAAGGATCTAAGTTAAGTTAAGTTTAAATATTGAAGTTTCAAAACTGACAGCCGCCGGAAGAATACACAACCTGCTTTTATAGTTATAAAACAAACATAATTCTCCCAAAAAGTATCTGAATTGCAGTTTTTTTGAGAAATTTTATATAAGAAACCAAATTACTTTACTAAAATTTATTTAAAACCCACAAAGTTTTATGATACGTTAATGACGTTTACCGTTTTGTTTTATTGCTCTTTTTCCTAAAACCCTTTACCTGTTTTGAGATGTAATAATGTCTACTATCGACCCTAACAGGATTTGAAGGAATTTTGTTCAATGGGGTCCTGCACAAATAGATAAGCGTGTAATTGTGGAAAAAAAATGTCCGGAAACTTATGTACGGCAGTATAGGTGGGAATGAGAGTAAACATAATATTTTCTTTCCTAAATTCAAGGGTATCAAAGCCTTCTGTGTTCCTAAATGAATGCTTTATTCCCCATCTCGATAGTTCTTTTTTAACACCGTATAAGCAGCCACCGCTAATTGTGCCAAACTGGCTGCTGCGTGTAGCTGCTTTCCAGCAAATATCAAAATTTTTGAAGTAATGCTCAAAATGTCTACATTTGTCAGCTTTAAGTGTGTTTTTAATAAAATAAGAACTTGAAATACTGTACAGGGTGGGCCAACTACAAGTTTCTTTTTAAAAATGCAATAAAATTAACAAAATGACATTTTTTCATGTGTTATGGCTTTATTAGTAAGAGAAAACATTTCCATTAATTATGGAACACAACGTCGTTCAAGTAGCTGCCTCGGCTGGCCACGCAGTAGCGCATTCTATCACTCCAATTTTCCAAGACCTTGTTGATGGTTTCGGACTGTAGCTCACGGATTGCTTGTATGATATTGGCCTTAGGTGCTTGAATCGTTTCCGGATTGTTGGCATAACATTGGTCTTTCGCGGTTCCCACAAAAAAAAGTCCAAAGGGGTCAACTCGCAGCTCCGAGGCGGCCAATTGACATCGCCAAGATGGCTGATAACACGATTTGGGAATTTGGTGCGCAAAAGACCGATGTGTCATGGGCTGTGTGGCATGGCGCGCCTTCCTGCATGAACCAGAGGTCGTCCAAATCCATGTCTTCAATTTCACTAAAAAAAAAAGTCCTTAACATGGCTCTGTAACGCCCACCGTTGACCAAAACGTTGTTCCCAGCCTCATTTTCGAAGAAAAATGGTCCAATGATACCACCACTCCACAATCCGCACCAAACTGTCACTCTCTGTGGGTGCATTGGCTTCTCGACAATAACGTGCGGGTTTTCCGAGCCGTGCCTCGTCAGGAAAAAAGATTTTTCACCCAAAATCGTTATCCAATTCAAGCTGCTCTAAGGCCTAAACTGCGAAGCGATAACGAAGCGGATGTTCATGCGCTTTCAATTGCTGAATCAATTGGACCTTGTAAGCGAATAATCCCAGATCTTTGTGCAGAATTCTCCTCAGGCTAGTGCGTGAAATGTTGAGCTGTTGAGATCGATGACGAGTTGATGTTCGTGAATTGAGTCTCACACTCTCGGCTACAGCAGTCACATTCTCGTCTGTGCGCACCGTACGACGACGGGGACCATGAGTGTTGTCCACAAGCATACCAGTCTAACGAACTTTTTGCACAAACTTGCGTACAGCAGGCGCGGTGGGTGCTTCATTTCGGCCAAAACTTCTTTTCAAAAAACGCACTGTTTGGGCTACACAGCACTCACTTTGGAAATAAGTTTTCAATATTTCCTAATGTTGTTCAAGCGTAAAGCGACTCATTTCGTTCCGCGGAGGTATGATACTAACTTTGTGTCAAGATTTCGAGCGGGAAACAGCTGTCAGTGTTAAAATAACCTATGATTTAAAAATAAATCACTAGTTTGCCCACCCGTTATATGTATTTAAAGTTATTTTTCTTTTTTTTTAATTTGCGCGCACTCAAAGGGTTGTGAATACCTTTAACATGTTTACACACAGTGCGCGTGTTGGAAAGGGTGGATAGATAAAGAGAGATAAAGATTTTTGGTGTAGTGGTTCTTGAAGCTCAGTTGTTTATGCTTCAGCTATTCTCCGGGGGTGGTGTCCAGATAACTGGGGAGATTTTTGTTACTATTGTCATTGCTTCTGATTCACAGTACTTTTTTCCCGATAATCGATGTCAAGGGCAAATCATCATCAACAGAGCGAACAATTTTTCCAGCCACATGACCAAGCTACTGCCAGTGTTATGCCTTCGCAGTAGTGTTCACACAAGCTTTCGCAAATGATCGGACTGACATTGTATATTTCATGAGATTACCACTTCACCATTGCCACCCTTATTTGTGAAACAGTAGTTACTGAATTGCAAGCTATTACACTAACCCATCACTATTAGATGAAACTGACGACAGCCCATTTTGTTCAGTAAGAAAATCAAAAAATCAAAAATAGACCAAGTAAAATACAAAACACGAACCACTTCATGCGCGTGTGGTTGATCACTAAATCTTGTACTTTTAATTAAAAAGTGAAAAATGCAAAAAAAAAAAACAATTAATTGAATTCCAAAGAAATCGAAAGCGTGAAGTTTTATTGCATTAAACACCTTCTTCGCTGGAATAGCATCCGCGTGCGATGTGTATATATATAAAAAAAAGATTTCAATCCACAGGCATAGCTAAAGAGATGCAAGAAGGTAGATGAAGGGTTACAAAGAAGTAATGTTCGTGGTACCTTACAAGATATCCGCTGTGTTTTGCTAAATATAGAAACAAGCTTGTTTAGTTTGGAACGAGTTGTGGATTTACAATGTTCTTTACATGCAACAAAGAGATTGAAGTCGTGCTGAGATGGGTATGGTGAATTAAATGCAATCAGTTCTGAGAACATATTGGAGGTGAAAAGTGGAAGATACTATTTAAAAGGATTTTAACGTAGATGTTGCTATTTACAGAAAATGTGTATATGAGGGAATAAAGATTGGTTCTATTTTAATTATTACTAGACATGAAGAAGGTTGAACTGATTCAATAAAAGATACAAAATAACAAAGGGATTTCGAATCAGAATTGCTATAAATAAAAAGATGTCAATCATCCGAAGACTATAGTATGACAAAGTAGTATTAACTATACTACCACAAGACCTTAGCGAACTCGAGCATAAGTCTAGCATTCGCTGTGTGCCGATATTCAACTTAACAATTTCGTTCACAGTACTCATATGCCCGAGCTACCATTGACAGTTCCACACTACATAAGGTACTTAGTAGTACATAGCATGAGTTGATTTTCTTGGATACTTAGTATCCTCTGTTTACAGGCGCCGCAATCAGAACCCTAATTTAAAGAAGGACTCAATTTTTTGTGAAATTATTCAATTTAGCTAGATTTTTTTATTTTTTTTTTGCCTAAAGGGTGGTGGAAAACGCTACTGCTCATGAGAAACAGGCCCGCTTTGTTTCAAGTAGTGTGAGAATTAATACTCACTAAAATACCACCTTCAACCCTTTTTCAACTTGACACCATCCGCTCTGGGACCACTTTCATATTACAGAGAGAGTGGTGTTGTTTCTTCCCTTCTTGGGTCCGGCTTTTTCATATTCGTCTCCTGTTGCGGGTTATTTCTTTCTTGCCAGCGAAGCTTTCATCAGGTTTGTAAATTTTCTCGTTTCTTTTGACGAAAGATCGCTTCAATATATGTCATCAGTTGCACAATGTTTTCTCTTGTGATTCCGCAAACTCTTGTTCTACTGTTTCTCGTTGTTCGCTCCATTTTTAACAGCGAAAATGATGTGATTAGCGTTATCGAGGTCTGAATCATTGTATGGACATGCTGCACTGCTGATTTTTCCCATTGTGTGCAGTTAAACGTAAAAATACCCATTACCGGTGAGAAACTTCGTCTGGGAATAATTTTCTTCCCCATTTTTGTGCTCAATCCATGCTCGGATTGCATATGAGAATCTTTGTCCATCTCCCTCTTTGATGCATCTCCCAGATTCGTTGCCAAGTCTTTAGCGTACGGATTCTCTTCTCCAGGGCTGCTTGTGCCTTACCTACTTGCCTTTTCCTCTCGTAGATTCTTTTCCGTTCTTTGGCGGGGAGATCTATGGGAATAATCCCGGCTACGATGAGGACAGCCGGCTCTGATACGGTGCGGTATGCATAAGCAAAATCCTCTTCTTTGCACTGCTGCCATGCGTTTACGATACTTTTTCTTCCTAAGCGTGTCTACCCAAATCTCAACACGGTATAGAAGGACGGATTCCGTCACCGACATGAGGAGCCTTCGTTTGCTATGTCTGGGTCCGTTGGTGTTCGCCATTAGTTTACTAAGGAAATGGTTTACCGATGCATCTTTGTCCGACGTCCACTTGATTTGGTCCCAAAAGGTTAGCTTGGTATGTATAGTTACACCTAAATATTTTGCGGACTTTTTTGTCTTAATTATTTCTGCACCCACCGTCATCGGTATTATTCTTGATGAGCAAAACGATTTCCGTCTTTGCTGTAGCCAGGCTTAGATCATGTTGCTCCATCAACCCGTTAACCTGTCGCATAACCTGGATCAAGCTTAGCTCCGCGAGTACTGTGCTTCGAGCTACAATGACAGCTGCAACGTCATCCGCGTATACTACTAGAAAAATATCTTTTGGCATTTTTAATCTCAGGAGACTGTCATAGGAGATATTCCAGAGGTCTGGTCGCAAAATAGACCTTTGAGCTGCTCCAGCGATATGATCTCTTCTCCTTCCGCCTTCTTCCGTATAGTAGACAAATTCTCGGTCCTTAAGGTAGCTTTTTATCATACGTACCAAGTTCTTCGGAACGTTAAAATTTTCTTTCTGGCACCTAAAGTATGTCTCTCAATCTTGCGGAATTAAATGCATTCTTAACATCCAAAGTAAGTCCCTGAGTTACCTAATGGTTGATCCATGGTATGACAAATGACCTTCACTAGTCTAAGTGTGTTTGCTCTCTCGTGTGGACAGCCAACCTAACCTAACCTAACATCCAAAGTAACTAGGGTGCACATTTCGCGTAAGCAGTGGTTTCCTCGCCCCGCTTCCCAGGCAATTTTTGTTACCTGCCTTACAGCTTATACTGTCGAATGACCACGCCTAAACCCGTGTTGATTGTTAGAGATTCCATCAGCTTCTTAAGCGGTCAGAAGCAGACGGGGTTTTAAGAGTTTTTCGAGTAGTTTGCTCGCCATGTCTAGCCCGTAGGATGATGGACAGTTTAAATCTTCTTTACCTTTGCTGATCAGTGCCAGCCTAGCTACTTGGGAACGGGACGCAAAGAGTCCTGCTCTTAGAGAGCTGTTACACATATCAAGGAGCAAACATGGACATATTTGCTTAAGCGTTTCTACTGGAATTCCGTCTGGGCCTCGTGCTTTCTTACTCTTCAGGGAAGTCACGGTTTTGCTAGTTGGAGTACACAGTTAGGGCAACATTGAATTCTTCATTCTAAGCCACAATGAAACGCATAACTGCTGCCGGGACGTCTAGCTTAGTTGAACGTGTTCTTTATGAGTTGAGTTAGCTGGGGTCAATCAGATTTCTATGGTTCAATTGTGCTCCGCAGTTGTGAGATGTCAAAGAAAATCGCAAAATTAACTAGAAGACATTTCTGGAATTTGTAAGTATGTTATAGCACCCCTATGAATTTTAGAATGGCTTTTGGTGGATTTGTAAACAGTTTGCCCAGATTATTGAGGAAGAATTCTACAAGGTCGTCTTCTTGGTTTTGCTTTGGCTTAAATATTCGCGTCTACGTCGCCACAGATTCTGCATATGTCTCCGTAGCTTAAACACATTTCAATAGCAGACCACCAGCCTATTGTAGAGGCCTTTAATAAAACCCTTTAGAAGTGTTAAGTGTGGTCAACTAGAAACAAGAATTTCTTTAGTATTTCTCGTATTGTACTGCAGCCAAGTATGGATGGGGGAAAGCATGCCCGATGACTGGAGTATCAGCTCTATGTGCCCCATCTTCGAAAAAGGTGATCCTATGTCTGTCTTGTAAAAACTATCGAGGCACATCCCTGCTAAATGTCGCATATAAGATCCTATCCAACGTATTGTGTAAACGTCTAAAATCTTTCTGCAACACAGTAATCGGCATGTACAAATGTGGCTTCCGGCCCGGCAGGTCGATAATAAACAACATTTTCACACTAAAGGAACGCCTGAAAAAGACTAACGAATATCAAGTCGAAACTTACCACCTTTTCATTGACTTTAAAGTCGCTTATGACAACATTCATCATCTTGAACTCTACCAAGCGATGACCGAATTCGGGATACCGTCGAATCTTATCCAGATGTGTCGTGTAACGCTGGAAAGCACGCGATCCTCTGTGCAACTTCGAATTAGCTCTTCCAAACTCTTCCAAACATGCACCGTCATTTGACTTCCTCAATATTGTGCTGGAGCAAAAAGTGCGTGGGGCAGGTGTAAACATGGAAGTCACCATATTTCACAAATTCATCCAACTGCTAGGATACGCGGACGATATTGACATCATCCGAAGATCCCGGCAAGGCATTGTAGAGGCATTTACGGCAATTAAAGAACAGGCGAAACGAGTAGGTCTTGAAGTAAATGAGGACAAGACGAAGAACATGTTCTCAACAAATAAGATATTATCTGCCCAAAACCTTGGACAAAACGTCACTGTTGATGACTACAGCTTTGAGGTAGTTAAGAAGTTTACCTACAGCGGAGCAAACATAAGCCTCACAATTGACACCTTTGTGGAAATCCAACGAAGAATAACCCTAGCAAACCGCTGCTACTTCGGTTTGAAAAAAACAGCTGGGTTCAAAACTCTTGACCCGATGAACCAAATTAATGCTCTAGAGAACGCTAATCGTACCTTACCAGTCTTGCCTTATGGCGCCGAGTGCTGGACAATAAGTAAAAAAGCAGAGCAAATATTGGATACCTTTGAATGAAGAATACTTCGTCGAATAAAAGGTCCCAAATGCGAGAAGGGTGAATGATAAAGAAGGTACAACTGCGAGCTATATGAGTTGTACCAGGATATGGATGTAATCCAAAACGCCAAGGCACGTCGACTACATTGGCTAGGCTACATCGAGTGCAGGGACAACAAGACTCCAGCCAAGAGAATCTTTGACTCTCAGCCCCCAGGTTCGACAACGGCGAAAAAGACCGATCCTACGGTATAAAGAGCAAGCTGTGGCAGATGGCAGAAAACTTTGTCTTCCCAACCGGAAGCAGCATGCCTGGGACCGCAGAGGATGGAAGAGACAGGAAGAGACAGTGACTCTCAGGCAAAAACACTTCAAGGTTCGGGAGCTCTTTAAGTAAGTAAGTAAGTACTGTGCCCAGAGTTTTTCTTAAATGCGGCAAGATGCGATTGCCAATGGAATCAGGATTGAATTATATACCATACCATATCAGTGAGTTCGATTTTGAACACTCTCTGACTAATTCGTTGGCCATCTCATTACCAGCAGAGTGACCGTTGTGGCTTTTAGAGAGCTGTCTTAGCTCAGCATGACATCGCTTAACTAACTTCTAATTCGCTGCTATGGTTGAGATAAATTTTGTTGCTGCTTGGCTGTCTATATAAATGTCGATATCCTCAACTGAAACTAAAAAAAAACAAAACTAATATTTGGCGCAATAGCTCTTTAAGTGCCAGGGCCTAGCTTCTCGCAACTACTCATGTTGTGTACGTTATATTCTTCACACGAATGGAAGGGGCCTACAGCTTAGTGCCGTATCCAAAGGGCAATTTGTTTTGAAAAGCTTTCTAGAGACAACAATACTTTCAGATGTTTATCAGACGTTCGCAGGAGGTGGGACCGTGAAAAAACTCTTTGGTGTTTTCTGATATTCGAACTTGGAACCTCACGCGCAGTAATCCGACACACTAAAAACTTGCGGTGACGACCAGAACATTCTACTATAACTACAGAACAACTATAGTTTCAAAGTCTTATTAACAGGAAAATGTCGGTTTCTATTGAAAACGTATCGACGCCCACACCTTCCTTCATTTTAAAACCATGTGTGAAGATCGAAATTTTGTTCAGTTTAATGACTCTTCCGTCTATGTGAAAGCTTTATACGAAGCTCAAGAAGAGAGGTAATATAATCAGTTCTCGTGTCCTTTTTTGCCCTCTTGACAAAATTTACGGTGGCCGTATTTTAGCTTTCCCGAAATTGGAAAATTGTAATTCACAGGGTGGTTTTTACCGCTATTTCGTTCATATGCAGGTCAAGTGATGTCAAAGTAAATATGGTTGCAAGCACCGCAGTCGGTCTTGTTCTGATAACGCCAGTTTTGGTGAACTCTTTTAGGTTTTTGACCTTCTGTACAACTGACCATCAGACCAAACGCCCATAAGTTAGAATGATTATGACAAAGGCTGTATATATCCAGAATGGGTTTGGGCACCAAATTTTGCCGAGAAACCTGCTGCATGTAATTGACGATTTTATTAATTCTTTTTTAGGAGATTTTTTTGGAGAGTAGTTTACAGGCGAATAAACACCCGAGGTACTCGTATTTAGCTTTTTCTAATATTGACATTCATTTAATCTCAGGTGCTCAAACATCGGTATCGTTTGCTTGCTTGTGTGTGGTACCACCTCTGTTTTTTTTTTTTTATTATTATTCCGTTCAGTGAACATTGCCTAATTGTTCAGAGAATTTATGGCTACTTGTAATACTTCAGCGATGGTAGGCAAGAACTTTGCTCTTGACAATAAAACAACTTCATCGGTATTAATAAAGGCCCTTAGTCAGAGGTGAGAGTTTCTCCTCCTTACCGAGTGACCATAGAGGCCATACTTACTTTACTTACTTACTTATGTCCTGTATCCCCTTGTGGGTTCTAGGGCCTCTACTACGCCTACGCACCATCGTGTACGGTTTCTGGCACTGTGTCTAGGCCATACCATTTACTTGACTCCCTTTCAGTTGTGATCTAATACGTCTAATTTTGAGCATACATTCCGCCCAATCTGAGGAAGGGATACACATTTAAATTATCTAGTGCTTGTCTCATAGCTTTCAGCTCTTCATCATTGAAGACATTTGTGATATCTAGGACGGCCATCAGCTTGAACTTTTTCTGGTAAAGCGCTATCTCTACTAATCAGCCCTTGATATGGGCATGTTAGGCTGGCGAGAATTCCCATGAATCTTATATGGAGCGAATGTGAATTTCAGCAAGTGTCTCGAACGTTTTCAATCGGAAAGATGATAGTCTTATAAGTCTGAAGTCTTTGGGCCTCGTGGGCTGGGTTGTCTTATTGTAGGAATAAAAATGACATTGAACTCTCTCCATGCTAACAATTTGACAACCTCGAAAAATCTACGCGAGCCGTGGGACGATGCCTTAGAGAAAAATTTGTGACGTTGAGTGGTGAACGTGTTAAGCCCGCATTACAGTGTATTCCTTTACAATCCAAAGCGATCTGCCTTACCTAAGCTAATGCAGCCCTGGGGTCTTTTTTTCCAGGATATATTTGGATTTCTTCTCTGTGAATGGCTGTGCTTGTGGCTCTATGGAGGAGTTGATAACAAGCTTTCTTGTAAGGGCAGAAGTTATTCTCTCTTCATCATGGACAACGCAATTTTGACAAGTTTCAAGTTATCCTACGATAATTTCGATAATTTAAGCCGTCAACATTTAAGTCAAACTCCTCACGTGTTCACAAAAATGAATTTAAAGTATTTGTTTCCAAAATTGTGATTTTTGCTGGACAACAGGTAGAGAGAGTAGAGAGTTTCCAGGATATTGTGAACAATAGTGGAAACAAACGGGATGTAGCTAGCTGAATCGACAAAGCAAATATAACGTTCGGGTTGCCGTCCTAAATATGTCGTAGTAGTGCAATTAGCTTAAACACCAAGCAACGACTGTTCCGTTCATGGGTTGAGTCCGTGCTGTATATGGGTGTAGTACTTGGAAAGTGACTTCTAGTGTGGTGGAAAAATTGCAAACGTTCGAGGATCTATGTTGTATATGTACGTGGGAATGAGCCAAACTTACCAAACAACAGCGCCCGATACTTAACCAACGAGACGTGTTAGCTTTAGTACATAGTACATAACAACCACATAACAAACAGCAAGATCATCCCATGAGACGACCGACGCCATGAACACACACACACACAAGCTGAGCTTCCCTCCCTATTTATTCTTTATTCTTCTTTAGTGCCTTTGATGTAAACGAGCAGTCGTAAGGAAGTTTAGTTTATTCCTGGCCACCGACGCAAGCGCATCAACGCACGCGATCATTATCAATTTAATTAAGTTAAATAAACAATAAATCGCTTAGTATCGGAAGTAATACCGCATTCGCCTTTTTATTTTAAAGTCGGGGAAAATCAAATCCCACATGAATTGTACAGCGTGGGGCAGAAAGAACTCCCCCATTTGAGATGCTAATATAACAAAAAACAAGCAAGACATAAAAGAGATAACTTTATTTCTAAATTATACGCGCAGTTTTTAAATTAAGTTTTAAGAATTACATCACTCAAGTGACGGCCTCTATTATCGACACACTGAGTAACCCTCTCTCGGAAGTTTTCCATTACACGGCGAGTCGTTTTAGGCGGAATGTTAGCGACTTCGTCTGTTATTGCAGTCTTTAGAGCTTCCAACGTTTGCGGACGATGTTTGTACACCTGGACTTTAAGAGAAAGAAATCAGAGAAAGAAATCGCAAGGCGTCAAATCAGGCGAATGTGGTGGCCACCAGATGAGTAATGAGACAATACGCGCAGGAAACATTTCTCTAAGAATCGCTTATGACTGGCGAGATGTGTGAGGTGTTGCACAATTTTTTTTGGAACCACACATATTCTTGTCCATGTTGATCGAATAGATCACGCCGAAGGAAATACTCCAGTATTGCACAACATCGATCGGAAGTTAAAGTTACGGCATCACTGTTCTCTTCAAAAAAGTATGGACCTCATACAGCATCATCAAAAACAGCAACCCAAACTGTAACCTTGCGACTATGAAGTGGTTCTTGGTGAAGTTCCCTGGGATTATTTTGAGACCAATACCGGAAATTTTGCTTATTGACTGTGAAGATGGAAAAGAGGTTCGTCGGTACACATTAAAATATCTGTGCGGGAAATGTTCAGAAAAAGATCTCGACACGCAACTGTAAGGGTTCCCCAATCATGTTCACTCAGTTCTTGTGCAACCATAATTTTGTAGGCATACATTTTCAGCTCACGGTGAAGAATTCTGCGAACACTTCGATTTGATAAGCTCAATGCCACCGCGTGCGTGCGTGCAGAACGCCGTGGAGATTGCTGAATCGAAGCCCTGACAGCGGCCACATTTTCCGCGCCTGTTGAAGTACGAGGTCGTCCAGAAGACTTCTTTTCGAGTGCAGAGCCTGTTTCTCTATAGTTTAACACCCAAAGGCGTATTGTTTTTTTATCAGGAATGGAATCACGTCGACCGAGTGCGAAGTGTATGCGAAAAGTCCAGTCATTTTTAATGAATTCTTCGACAACAAACGCACGGTGTACTCCCGTCCAAACCATTATGAGAACTGAATACCGCACGATTGCCGCTGTCTATCGCCACCTCCGGCACTTTGCTATCCCCATCTTAACCTTATCTACGCTCTCCTTAAATCGGGGAGTTCTTTCTGCCCCACTCTGTATTGTAATATTCTGAAGATTGTGTGACCTTAGGTTGAAAAAATAAATGCAGTAAATGTATACAGTAGCATCTTATGCATTTTTTAAGTTCGCACGTCAACTCTTTTGTTTTATTCGTTTGGAAATTTTATCGACGTCTTGTTACTTTCATGCTATTGAAAAAGTGTGTTGCTAAAAGTGACTTATCTTGTGTTCCAAATTTATTATATTTCTTCGTAAAACAAAGAAGGGACACCAAGATCCAACAAAAAAAAAAAAGAAAAAGATGGCGCAATAGCTCTTCAAGTGTTTGTGCCCGGTTTCTCGCATCCACTCGTGTTGTGTGCGTTATATTTTTTCACACGCTGGGAAAATTGTTCGCTCTGTTGGATGATGGTTTCGCCTATGGTGTTCGTAGTCGCGAAAAACATACTGTGAATCAGAAGCAAAGACAAAAAATAACGAAATTCTCTCCAGTTATCTGGACGTCACCCCCTGAAGCATAGACAGCTGAGCTTCAAACCAGTACACCATAATTTTTATCTTTCTCTATCTATCATTTTCAACGCCCGCTCTGTGTAAAAACATGTTAAGGGTGTTCATATAACCCCTTGAGTGCGCGTAAATTATAAAAGAAAAAAATGGAAGAACCCTACAATTTAGTGCCGTATCTGAAGGGCAATTTGAGAAGCTTTCTCGTGACAACAATATTCTCGGATGTTTGTCAGAAGTTCGCATGGAAGATTTTCTTAACTTTTTCCAGTAAAATATGGAATCGTTGCCTTTTTTGGGCTTATTTGAATGATTTCGTTGATATGCCGCTTCCGTAGTTCAGGAAGTACCTGCCGCAGCATTTCCGCTTACTAATATACCTACGTCACTAGTGTAGCTTATCACCTTGGTTGTAAACCTATTCAAGAAGATTGTTTAAGCACGGATGAAACTCCCTCTTGCATCACTTTCCAATTGTAACCACCGGTGTCGTAGCGACGTTCACATTGATGCCGATCACTCTCACCGATCACTGACCATAGAAAGTAGATGGACGATAATAGATGGTCACTTTCCTATGTGTTCGTCATTTAAAAATACTGATGGAACTGCTTTTGTGTGTTAAGCTGAGTATAATCCTAGCCCGTCGATCATTACGCGTCTTAGTGTTTCTTACTTTGTCATGGTTTAAAGAACGTTACACTTAAAACTCTATGAATTTGAATCATACAACCAGTATCCAAAAAGTCTGGCAGTGTTTCATATGAAAAAAATACTTAATAAATATTCACTTAACCACCGATTCCTTAGTGCTCTCGGTTTTATTATTTTTTTGACACACTGTAAATACCTCAGAAAGTAAAAGTAAAAAAAACAACACTTAACTCACTTTTCATACCCAAGCACGGTAAAACAAATTAATTACACATCAAATCTGTTGAAATGGCAGCCCGGTTAATTGCTCCACATTTTCTTCGAAAACTTCATGGCACTGCACCACACTTTTGCTGAAAGAATATGTATCTATTCATCGTTTTCTTTAGAAAGTAAAAGCATTTCGGTTTTTCTCAATGAAACCAATGCAAACCAAAGGCATGGTAATGGCCGAAAATAAAAGTGAGACTATGATGTTGAAGGTGATGATGGATCACCAGACTCAGCTCAGTTGTGTACTTTTCAATTACACGCTTTTTAGAAAAAAAAAAAGCTCAACTCATTTCTTTTTTGTTACTTTTCCTATTATAATAATTATCTTATGCTTTTCCTTCTTTTCTTTTGTCATTTTAGGTGTTTTAACACAGCCGAACAATGAGAAGAGCCAAACGGTGGCTTCTTATATTTGCAGGTGAGTTATGCGTTGAATGACATTGCAGGAACTTTTAATAGATAAATTAATTCTAATTTAACTGACAACTTTTTACTTCCGCTTATTCGGATTAAACAGATTAGTCAAGTGGTTTAATCAAACATTTGTGTCGCATGTTATAGTCAAGCATAAGTCGTATAAGAAGAACGATTCGGGGAATTTTGATCTCGTAATAAATAATTCATCGGATTTTGCATGGAAATCCTTTCAAAATGCCTTGGAGTCCATGTGGTACGAGTATAAGCCAGAGATTATGTATGTTTCATAAGCTAGAAACGTGTTTTCCATAGAATGATAAATGCCTTGACAAAGTACTACGCAGTATGAGGTCGTAGTAAGTCGAAAAACTGACTTTTTGCGAAACAGCCACTTAGTGGAGTCAACTTTTTCCAGTTCTTGTATCGCATTTACATATGTACATATAATACCTTTAGACTCCAACGACGCACGCAAAATTTGCGTCACTCTTTTGATGTTTTCTTAATTTTGCAAAAAAAAAGTGAGTAAACTCTTCTTATCGTGTGAAGCGTGAGGGATGTAAGTGCCTTCCCAATCCTTGGCCAGAAAAACTGGATGCATTTGCTTAGTATGGTTCCCAAATTTCATTTCTCCATAAGGTGTGGTCTATGGATGTCAGCAGAGGAGTATATATAACGGGTGCGCCATCTTTTATGTGGGTATGAAAACATTGAATAACTTTGACATTTATCAACCGATTGACATGTCTATGTTTTTGAAACGTCAATTCAGTTTTTAACCGTGAATCGTTTCATACCAAAACAACGAAATAGTGACGCTGTATATTGGAAATAGTCGTTCAGTTGTGCTAACTCAACGTGCATATCGTCGAAAATATCGTGGCCAACAAGCACTGTCTGACAACACTATTCGTCATTTGGTGTCAAATTTTGTTGAGCACCGGACAGTGGGAGATCATCGACATGCCGTTCATCAACGCCCAACATTCCAATGAACTGGTTGAAGTGGTAAGAGAGAGTGTTGCCGAGAACACACATGTGTCATATTGTCACTGCGCTCAGCATTTTGGTGTCAGTGCAACCACCTTGCGGCGCATTTTGAAGGATGATTTGCATTTGTTTCCATACAAAGTGCAATTGACTCAAAGAATATTGCTGACAGGAATGCGGCCAAACAGTCGCTCGAATGGTTGACACTGAACCTGATTTTTGGAACCAAATTTTGATGACCGACGAGGCCCATTTCACACTCTCTGGCGCCGTTAACAAGTAAAATTGCTGCATTTGGGGAACAGAGAATCCACACGAGATCCATGAAACACCATGAAACATGGCCGTCATTTATGCCAAAACCATCATTGGGCCACTTTTCTTCAGAGAAGGCGAAACAGTCAATGGGAATCGATATCAGTGAACGTTGGCTCATAATGTCTGCCCACAAATGTGTGAAAAGGTCTGAACGGTTACTGGTTTCAACAAGATGGTGCGCCATAAATAAAATAAATAAATATTTGGCGCAACAGCTCTTTAAGTGCCAGGGCCTAGCTTCTCGCAACCACTCATGTTGTGTGCGTTATATTTTTCACACGAATGGAAGGGACCTACAGTTTAATGCCGAATCCGAACGGCGATTTGAGAAGCTTTTTCGAGACAACAATACTCTCGGATGTTTGTCAGACGCTCGCGAGAGGTGGGACCGTGAAAAAACTTTTTGGTGTTTTGTAGGATTCGAACTCGGAACCTCACGCGTAGTGATCCGACACACTAACCACTTACGCCACGGCGCCCACTGCGCCATGCCACACTGCAAATCAAACAATGCAGTTTCTGCAACGAAAATTCCCTGGGCGTGTGCTGTCAAAAAATGGCGACATTGGCTGGCCACCCAGATCTCCGGACTTCTTTTTGTGGGGTTATTTGAAAAGCAAATTATACGTCAGCAAGCCTCAGACCATTGACGAACTCAAGGCAGACATTCGTGCCGAAATCATCCCTATATCGCCCGAGATGCTCGAAAAAGTAATGGAAAATGCAGCAAAAAGGGCACATTTGGCTTTGGTCAATAGAGGTGGCCACTTGATTGAACGTTATATTCAAAAACTAGTCCAAATAAATTGTAAAGGACCAGATTAAATAAAAATATCTCACGTACGGAAATCGGTTGTTTTTTTTAAGTCATTCAATATTCACATACCGACATAAAAGATGGCGCTCCTTGTAGATGTATGCTACCACCTTTTTATTTTTTTTTGGTTGCGCCAACGGACGTGGTAATCTTCGAAAGATACAAGTAATCCGGGCTGCCAGCATGCACCATTCGCAAACCCGAATAATTGAGGGGAATACCCCTACGTACTAATCTCCCCAACACACTTCCACCACTCTATCCCCTGGACTACCGTTTTACGAGGCCGGTTAGCCTTTAAGTCTCTGCTGCCATCTTCGCCGTTTTTTATTCATACGCCCTTGATTCTCCTAAGTTCCACTTTTACGCTAATCACATATCCATTTACTTCGTGCCATGCCTCTTCCGACTCTATTATATCCACAATGATCTGTCTGGGGTCCGGAAAGTTGAGTTCTCTTGGTATGAAGCGCGGATAGTGGAACATCACGTGTTCTGTGCCTCCTTCGTTATCATAGCACGGGAAAAGTGGTAAGCTGACGTGCCCGAATCTGTGCAGGTACTTTCTGAATCCTCCATGACCAGTTGGGAACTATGTGATGTTATAGTTGATCTCTCCTACATTCCTTTTCATCCAAATTTCTATGTTGGGGATGAGTTTGTGTGTCCATTTTCAAGTTGTGGTATCATCCCATCGGTTTTAGTATTATATATAGATACCGCCCTTTTTGTGCTTTAATAGCTCCTCCTTCGCGAGTTTGCTGCTGTACACTCGTTTCATTTCGTCGGTCAGGATATCGATGGGTATCATCCCAGCTATAACATATGCTGGTTCTTTGAACCCTGTTCTATGGGTGCAAATTGTTCTTAGAGTGCTCAGTCTATAGGCAGTTGATAGCTTCCGCCTGGGTTCTTTTATTGCTAAAGCATCAGCCCATACTGGAGATGCGTATAGTAGTGCTAAACATACAACTCTGGACAATAGGATTCAACGACCATATTTGGGTCCACCGACGTTTGGCAGTATACTCGGTAGCGATGATTCCAGCATCGACGCCATTTTTCCTACACACTCTAGGTGTGGCTCAAAATGCAGGCTATTATCTATCATTACACCCAGGTATTTGATAGTCTGTTTAGATTTAATTACTTGGTGTCCTGCGTATACGTTCATATAAGAACTGCTTTCGTCTTTTGTTCCTCTAAGTCAAAGCCTGCTGTCTCCAACCAGCTTTTCATTTTTTAGATCGCTTCATTGTCGCTGATTGTACCTCTTGAACGTGTTTCGCAACGGTCACAACAACGATGTCACCCACGAAGCCTTTGTCTTTCGCTCTTGACAGTATCGGCAACCTAGCGACTTAGCACTGATCCTTGTAGAACACCTACCGACACATATAGCGTTTATTACCTTCGTCGCTTACATACCTCAGCTTCCTACTCTTAAAGAAGCTCCATACTGCACTAAGGGTATAGCATTCCTTCAAGAGAGTCAATTATATATAACTCACTTACTTACTTAGATGGCGCTACAGTTTGGAGTGAACCTGGGTCTCAACAAACAAGCATCTCCACTTAGCTCGGTCTTTAGCTTATTGCCTCCAGCTGCGCACTCCAAGTTTGTCGAGGTACCCTTGAACTTGTGCGCGCCACCTACGACGAGGAGGTCCTCTACTGCGTCGTCCCTCGGGGTTAGATTCGAAGACTCTGCGAGCCGGAGCGTTGGTGTCCATTCGCTCTATATGTCCTAGCCATCTCAGGCGTCCAATACGCAGTTTTTGGACTAGGTCGAAGTCGCTGTACAGCTCGTATTGTTCGTAATTGAATCGTCTCCTCCAAAACCCGTCAACGCAAACGGGACCGAATATCTTAGGAAGAATTTTTCTCTCGAAGCGACCAAGGGACTCTTTTAATAAAATCCATGTTTCAGTGCCGTAAAGTAGGACTGGAATGATCAGGATCTTATACAGAGTATCCTTATTTGTTCCAGATAGGGTTTTACTGTTGAATTGCCTTATAAACCCAAAAAAACAGCGATTGGCAAGAGTTCTTCGCTTGATTTCTGCACTGATCTTGTTCTTAGAGTTATAGCAGAGCCAACATAGGCAAAGTCCATTACTACCTCGAAGTTATAGCTGCCCACTGGGACGTTTTGTCAAATTCATCGGTGTTGACTTTCCCTTCTTGTTGACAGCATATACTTGGTCTTGTCCTCGTTTATTGCTAAGACAATTTTGGCCGCTTCCGCCTCAATGCTTGCAAACGCATCGGTGACAGGACGCTGAGTTCTTCCGATAATGTCAATATCGTCAACGTATGCAAGCAGTTGTACAGACTTGTAATAGATTGTGCCTCCGGTGTTGGCTTGTGAGTTCCACACAATCCGTTCAAGTACAATATTAAAGAAGTCACATGACAGCGCGTCACCTTGTCTAAAACCTCTTTAGACATCAAAAGTCTCGATGAGGACATTACCGACCTTGGTGGAGCAGCGAGCGTTCTCCATCGTCAGCCTGCACAGACGGACAAGTTTGGCAGGGATGTCAAAACTAGACATGGCTCTATAAAGCTCTTCTCTATAGATGCTGTCATAGGCGGCCTTAAAATCGATAAAGAGGTGGTGAGTATCGATTTGGAATTTTTGGGCTTTCTCCAGGATCTGCCGAAGTGTGAAGATTTGATCGATGGTGGACTTCCCTGGCCTGAAACCGCACTGATAGGCTCCAATCAGACTGTTGATAAACGGTTTCAGGCGTTCACACAATAGCGCAGAAAAGATCTTGTATGCGATGTTGAGGAGACGTATGCCTCTATAATTGGCGCAGTTGAGGGGGTCTCCTTTCTTGTGGATCGGGCAAACGATGCTGAGATTCCATTCATCAGGCATACGCTCGTCTGACCAAATCTTAGAGATGAGTTGGTGTATGCACTCTATCAATTCATCACCAGCTGCCTTGAAAAGTTCGGCCGGTAAGCCGTCAAGTCCAGCAGCCTTTCTGGATTTCAGCTTAGGTATTGCTATCCTCACTTCGTTTTGGTCAGGTGGACGGAAATATTCACTATCATCGTCTATGTTGAATGGTTCATTCTGCCTGACAGCGGGATGTTGGTCTTCGTCGCTGTTATACAGTCTGCAGAAGTAGTTTTTCCATATTCTCAGCATCGACTGTGATTCTATTACGAGGTTTCCATTTTCATCTCTACAGGTTTCTGTACGGGCATTGCTTCTCTTACACGTTATTTTTACCTTTTGGTAAAACTTCCGTACATTGTTCCTGGAGTACAAACTCTCGATATTCTCAAACGCGCGCTTCTCATGCTCTTTATTCTTCTTTTGGAGAAGCCCATGTTCTTCCCGTCTCTTTTGCTCGTAGAGCTCACGAGCAGCTCTCATCTTCCTTGTTTTGCTGCATGCACTCGCCGGCATTCTTCGTCTAATCAGGGGTATCGCGGTTTTGGGCGAGCGAGACCCAGCACATCAGTCGCGGCGTTTCTGATGGCATGTTGGCAGCGTTGCCACTCGTCTTCGGCACTTGATGCTGGCGGCATAGGGGTGATTGAGGAATTTCGGAATACGCGTTCAGTGAAAAGTCTGGCGGTCTCTTGCGATTGTAACTTTTCGACGTTAAATTTGGGATACTCGCATTCGTACCTTGGCTAGAACAAGGTAATGATCCGAGGCTATGCTGGCCGCTCGGAAGGTCCGGACATCCAGAATACTCGAGGAATATCTTGCGTCGATCGCAATTTGATCATTGGACCGCCATGTCTGCTTATAAATATCGAGATGAGGAAACCATGTGCTTGCTATGGTGACATTTCGCTCCACAGCGAAATCAATTAGCCTTAGTCCGTTATCAGACGTGGTGTCGTGTAGGCTATGCTTACCGACTGCCCTACCAAAGACGTCCTCCTTTCCTATTTTGGCGTTAAAATCGCCCAATACGATTTTAACGTCGTATTTAGGACATTGCTCGTATGTTGTGTCGAGGAGCTCGTAGAAACAATCTTTGGTGGCAGGGTCATTTTCTTCTGTGGGGGCATGAACACATATTAGGCTTATGTTAGCGAATTTAGCCTTGATCCGGATAGTCATAATACGCTCGCTCATGTGTCGGAAACTTAAGACTTCTTGCCTAAGTCTGCCGCGTATGACAAATCCGCATCCGAATAAGCGTTGCCTGTTGCCTCTGTAGCAATCACCGTAGTAGATGTCACAGTTTTTCATCCTCTTTTTGCCCGGCCCATCCCATCGCACTTTCTGGATGGCGATAATATCTGCTTTATAGCAGTCTAGGACCTCTGTTAGTTGTTCGGCTGCACGTGGTCTGTAAATAGACAGAACATTCCACGTATAGATCCGAAGGTCGCTGTCCTTATTTCGTTTACTGGGGTTGTCATCAGTTGAGTCATCCTTATCCGAGGCTTTTGGTTGTTTCGGAACCATAGGTTTTTTACGTGGTATGGAAGTTACCCCCAACCTGGAGGGCCAGTCCCTTAAGTTATTCCCCTAGGACGAGGGGCCGGGTACACCGGAGCCAATAGTCCACTACGGGAGTATGAGCGCTGCCGTTGGCCCATGAAAGCGAAGGTCCTGACCAACATTGGAAATTACTTACCAACCTATGATCCGAATACGTGGAAGCAGCTCGCGCAAGGTATTCACTAAGTTCAACCTAACTGGAACTATAGACGCCACCGATAACTCCGTCTAGGGAATTCGTCCGCTGCCGCGTGGAACAGGAAAAAGTGCTCTAGCGAGGAAACACTCTTCCCCCCCTCTCTCATCTGCTGCCGCCAAGAATCCGCCAAACGGGGTTGGTTACCCATTTCTTGGATTAAGGTGCTAGGCACCCAGCTGTCACCGCGTGGAGGTTGAGAGTAGGAGTTAGTAGGCCTCAGATAAGTGAAAACGCTTGTGTTTTCATATGATCGCATGCACTACCGTTTGACTAGCCAGCATTATATACGACCAATAGTGTCCGACCGAAGCTTCGGCTTCGACTTCGGCTTCGGTCACATCCGGCTAAAAAAACTACAATCGGCTAAACCCTCGGCTTCGGCCCAGAATAGGCCGAAGCTTTGGCCGAAGCCGAAGGCTTAGTTTATGGTTGATTGGTTGTCGTGCGTCGGGGTAGGTGCCGAAAATTATTGATTGGATACATGTTTTTTACTATTGCTAATGAATTACTTGTTTTTTTTGTTATGTATGAGTTATTTCTTGTTTTGTTTTGAACTATTTCCTATTTCAATAAAATATTACAATTGATATTAGTTTAATTTGTTATTATTTTTAAAAAGTTAATTTATCCCGGTCGTTTGCTTATTGCATGCATACATTCTAGAAAAACTTCCAAAAAATCATTATTTTTTTCACTTTTAGTCAATCTTAAACGGAAATTCTTTAAGTTATTGAAGCTTCGGCTTCGGCTTCGGCTTCGGCTAGAAATCGACCTTCGGTCGGACACTAATGACCAACTTGCTAAATTAAAAGCATTCCTGATATCAAGTGTAACTACGGTATAGTACTCCAACGCCATCTTCTTCTTTCAATGGCTGCAGCAGCGATATATACCACCATAGCGTTTATTGCGCACCGGGCTTTTCGGGTCCTTAACATTCGGCCTTTTTCATTGGCTATTGTTAATAATAATAATATTTGGCGCAACAGCTCTTTAAGTGCCAAGGCCTAGCTTCTCGCAACCACTCATGTTGTGTGCGTTATATTCCTCACACGAATGGAAGGGGTCTATAGCTTAGTGCCGTATCCGAAGGGCAATTTGGTTTGAGAAGCTTTTTCGAGACAACAATACTCTCGGGTGTTTGTCAGACGTTCGCGAGAGGCGGGATCATGAAAAAACTTTTAGGTGTTTTCTGGGATTCGAACTTGGAACCTCACGCGTAGCAGCCGTTAGCAGCCTATTTTCTTCAACATTTCCCCATCGTACTCAGTAGGCAAATGGAGCGATATGATGACGGGGCTCCGGGGTGTTTATTTACCTTATGAAATAGCATTAGAGCTGTGACTTCCAGTAATCCGGGAATATTCCTTCTCTTAGTTCCTGCAGCATTAATTGGTGCATACTCGCTATCAAGTCATTTCCTTCAGCCGTAAGTAGTTCAGATCTCAAACTTTTTTCATATATTCAGGTGGTTAAAGGGTTCGGTCATCCCCGGATAAGGACCGTTTAACAGTCCCCAATAAAATGTCTTCAGATTGACAACACGCGTTTTTCAGGATCGCTCTAGGCTTCAAATTTTTTCACGTTCACCTGTCTGGATTCAAAATCAGATGAGAATTTTGGCCTTGTGGTGAATGTGTGTTAGCAGTGATCCTCTATTCTTGTTTGTGGTTGAGGATTCCTTAAGAAATGGATGGTGGACATCCGACCGCAGAAGGCTGTACCAATTTCTTTTTTTTTAATTGCAACCTTTCAAAGTTGAAACTTCTCACAGTGGTTCCTTTCCTTTTTGCCTTGGAACGTATGTGCGTCTCTTTTATCATCAGTTATCCCATAACTTCAAGACTTTTCGTCTACGTAATCTCTGTAGAGTGTGAGACAGGTTCAGGCTTTTCTCATTCCAAGTTCATTCCATTCCACTGTTCTTTGGGTCTCGGATAGGATACTCAGGTGAACTCTCCAATCTTCTCGACCCTCCGCTACCGATTTCAACTCATTAAGAGGATTCCCAAGACGGATCCAGGAGAGATATCGCACTCGATACAACCATATATTCCTAAACCTGCCAAATGGCATTTTTTACTTGATGGCATGGAAACCATGATACATCATGCAATCCGGTTTGAGGACATGCGCACTACTTGACCGAACCATCGAATCATAGACCATTCTGTTCGGAGAACTGGTTACTCGACAACGAGTACCTCTCATGGCTGGTTGATTGTTTGGTTGAAGTGGCGGTTCAAAAAAAACAATTTTGATACCACAAAACTCATGTGCACCTGGTTGTATGATGGACTATACGGTTGAGGAAAATGGATATGCTAGACCCAGCAAGTCGAGTTCAAGTCTTCCAGATCGTCAAAGAAGGGTTTACCTATGGTACGCTGTCTGGTTCTCGCTAGAGCCGGGCATCTGCAAAACAGGTGAAAAAAAGATTCTCTCTCATTTACGTTCCTGCAGCTACAGCAGAAGGTATTATGGGGGATGCCAAGCATGGTTACATGGTCTCCTATCGGCCAATGGCCGGTACTGATGGCTACTATTCTTACAATATCTGGTCTTGATCTGCTAAGTAGCTCATTTAATTTAGGTTTGTTATAGCAGGGCTATGTCTTTAATGAAATAACGTAGCTAGAAAGCGATTTCCACACGTGCTTAGCTAGCTTTAAGAAATGGTTGTGAATTTTACCCTTGACGACTCTCAGCGGAATATTGACTCTTTTAGCCAGAGAGTCACTAAAGGTTGGCACATGTCTGGCCAGATCGTCCGCTTGCTCTTTTCCGTCGAAGTAACTGTGTCCAGGGACCCAGATGAGGGTAATTTGTTATTGGGTACCTAGTCTGTTTAGCTCTTCCTGGCATTGCACTACTAGTTTTGAAGATGTGATAGCCGAATCAATGACTTTGATAGTAGCTTGGCTATCAGTGAAGATTGCAAGATTGCGGTTGAAAGCTGGGGAACATTCAGTATGCGGTAAGCTTCACGAATCGCAAAGAGCTCCGAGATATTTAGCTTGAAAAAGAAAATGCCAGCGCCGACTCCACAGTCCATTCGATCCGTTCATGTAGGTGGTTATGTCAAAATCTCTTATCACCTTACCGCTTTTCTACACAACTCTGGTTGGGAAGGTTACTGAGAAGAATTTTCTGAAGTTTAAAGTGGGGTTTTTGTGATCAGTCGAAGGCGCCAGGATTCTACTATGGCCGTGGGGCATAGCAGCTCAGCATCGAGACTCTTTGAGCCGGTCTGCGCTGCATAATGCTGTCTTTAATGTTTAGTTCGAGAGGTCAGATGGAGGATCAGAGTTAGGGCATCCCTTGGGCGGGATCTCAGAGCACCCGTGGCACCTACGCATGCCGCTCCTTAGACTCTATTTAGTTTAACGACGTTGTATTTTCTACTAAGGCAGTCCACCAGACGATAGCTCCGTAGGTGAGAATTGGGCGCTCAATGGCTGTGTACATCCAAAGGGTCTATTATATGCGTATTAGGCTATGCCAGCTTTCTTACAACGCTGTTCAATATTTAGCTTCCAACTCAGTTTTAAGTCGAGGATCATGCCTATATGTTTTGCACTAGAACATGAAAACATTGGCCGACCATTCAGTTTATGTGGGGTGAAGTTCCGCATTTTGGTTTCAATGGTAAATAGCATCACTTCGGTTTTATCTGGATTTATTCCGAGGCCACAGCTCATGGCCCATGAGTGCACTAGATCCAG
The DNA here is from genome assembly GCA_945910035.1 of Brachypalpus laphriformis. Taxonomy (NCBI): domain Eukaryota; kingdom Metazoa; phylum Arthropoda; class Insecta; order Diptera; family Syrphidae; genus Brachypalpus; species Brachypalpus laphriformis. Next base: position 87,945,560 of record OX246756.1, read on the forward strand.
ACCACTTTCCATGAGATGGTTATTCACAGAGAGGAACTTTCCTGACACTAAAATTACCAGGTCATTCGCGTACGCGACCACCTTAAAACCCTCCCTATCCAGTTGAGCTAAGATTTTGTTCATGACCGTCAGCCATAAAAGGGGGATATCATGCCTCCTCTACTTACAATTTTAGTTATGCTATCGTTACCGAGTGTCGACTGAATAATTCGCGTTCTTAGCATGGATGCTATCCATTTGATAATGTATTCCTTATGCCAAGATCTGCGAGAGATTCCTGAATAGCTTTAGTATGAACGTTGTTAAATGCTCCATCAATGTCTAAGAAGGAAGCAAGAGTGCATTCTTTGTAGTGAAGTGATTTTCTCAACTGTACGCACAACCTCATGAAGAGTCGTCTCTGTGGATCTTCCTTTAAGGTACTCATGTTGAGAGTTGGACATTTGCGATCGTTCGAGGGTTTTACGGATGTAAATATCCAGGATACGTTACATGCTCTTTAGAACGAAAAAGGTTGAACTAATTGGCTTACAATCCCCTTGCGGACTCATGTCCTCGCCGGCCCTTTCAGGATGAAGACAATTCGGGCATGTCTACAAGTTTGAGGGACATGATTTAGAAATATACAACTCCTGGCACTACCCAGGGAATTACAATACTATGTTTTGTAAATTTTCCGACATAATAGGTATAATGTTGTCGAAGCCAGGAGCTTGTATTGAGAGAAATTATTAATACATAGCCCAGGAGATTGCTATGGTTGAGATACTATCCCACGCGGCTGGCTCCTTATCACTTGAATTAGCTTATTCTTTATAAGGCTGCCAGTATTTGATTTTGTAGCAGATATTGAAGATATCTCAGATCAACTTCCTGAGCTTTGTCAACACGTTGGGGCTTTCTTTTTACTACACGTAACTGAACACGATACTTTGTAAGCAATATTTATTGCTTTCTTATTGAAAGTATTGAGTTGATTCTTTGTGTTGGTGAGTTACCTAGTTTAGTCTTAACATCTTCTTCTTCCTTTTATCAGCGAGGTTTATCTGCCACTTCACCGCATTTCTACTGATCCACAGGCGCCTATTTGACGGTTACTGAGGCCAATGAAATGCCGATGTCGTCGCATTTGTGTGATCCAGGCGTTGGATCGCCTTTCCTACATCGCGATGTCTTTCGAACGTGCATTGATATTGCCTTTTTAACAGGGTTCAAATGATCTCTTCTTTGAACGTGGCAATGCCAGCTGCGCCGGTCGCACTCTGTTTTTCATAAGATAGTTTCCTTGATGTGAAAGCTTCCACGGATCTTCGAACTTCTTATTCGATCAAGCTTTGCCACTCTTGCTGTCATGCGAAGCATCTTCATCTCAGCTGCCGTTAATTTACTCTCATACCTTTTGTACATCATCCAACATTGTGAACTGTATGTGAGCGCTGGACGCACAACTGCGGTGTAGAGCCTTCCTTTCAACTTAGGTGGCATTTTTCTGTCGCAGAAGATAGCGGAATTTTCTCGCCACTTCATCCACCCTACCCTTACGCGATGATTGATGTCGTCATCACAAGTTGCTTTGCTATTGATCATAGATCCAAGATATTCGAACTTTTCGCACTTGGGAAGCACTGTTCCAATCAAATAAATATCTGGAATAGGCCTGAGTGGATCAGAGAACGGGCAGCACAAGTACTCTGTCTTTTTTGAAATAATGCGATACCCATTTCCCTCCAGAGCGTCCACCCACACATCAAGTGCTCGTTGCAGGGATGTAGGATCCTCACTTATGATGGCTTCATCATCAGCAAAGAATAACTGATGTACCTTGGGGTCCATCACTTTACCTTCAAGCAGATAATCAAGGACTGTAATAAAGAGCAAAGGACTTGAAACGCTTCCCTGGTGCACTCCGACTTTGATTGGCAACTCTTCGGTTACTCCAGCGGGGCATCTTACTCTTGTCTTTGCTCCTTCGTCCATGTCCATGATCATCTGTACATAGGTTTCTGGAACCCCTCGATGCCTTAGCGCCACCCATATCAGATCTCGTGGTTGTCTGTCGAATGCCTTTTCAAAGTCAACCAATACAATATGCAAATCCTTTAAGGAATCACAATGTTTTTCCATTATGATCCGTATACTTTGGATTGCATCTGTGGTTGATTTAACCGAGACAAACCCACACTGAACATCAGATAGCCGTATTATTTTTCGCAGTCAGCCACCTAATACCCGCTCAACGATCTTCATGGCGTGTGATATCAGCTTGATCGAACGGTAATTATCACAGTTTCGTGTATCACCCTTCCCTTTGTATACAAGGAGAAGGTAACTTTCCCTCCATTGATTCTGCATTGGGTCACCTCTCACAAATTTGGAGATGAGAATTCTGAGCCATCTGAACCCGATGTCTCCCATCATTTTCCAGAACCCAGAGGGCATCACGTCTGGCCCAACCGCTTTTCGTTTTTTGGAGTATTTGACCACCTCACTAACTTCTTCGACTGTAATGTCGGGTATTTCTTCACAGTTAGGGGTGGCTCTTGGAAAGTATAGCCGGGGAAACTGTTCATTTAAAAGTTCATCACAATACTGCCGCCACCTCTGCAGAATTTTGTCGTCGTCCACAAAAAGATGGGCATGAGCATTGTTAATGAACTTTGGCGAACGAATCTCCTGAGCATTCCTCCTTCTTGGGCGGCTATTTTGAAGATGGAGGCGCTCTTGTTCATATTGTGTCTTCGCAGCTCCTGGATAGCCTGGTTATATTTTCTCCAGTTTCCGATACAGGCCCTCCGTACTCTCTGCTTGAAGCTGGGCGCACTTCTTCTTCGCTTTTTTCTTGCAACATCTGTATTCCATTTCAAGGCGAATTTTTTCGTCACTTTTATTAGAGGGGCACTTTGACCAAGCTTTGAAAGCCGCTTTTTTCTCATTTATCACTTTCTTAGCTTCATCACTCCACCGCTATGTTTCTTTGGCGTGTTGATGGTGGCCTTTTGAAGCTCCTAGCAGTGATTTGCCCTTCTTTAAGCAAGTTCGCTGTAGAGAATCCCACATATTTTGTGCTCTGCACTCTTCATCCTCAGCTCCGTTGATGGTGTGAGAGAGGTAATTTTTCATTACGAATACAAAAGCTTCGCCTTTTTCTTTGTCCAGATTGTACCACCTGATTTTCTCAGAGACAATTGTTTGTTTGCTTTTCTTCAGTTTAGTCTTAACTATACGATTAAACTTTGGTCAGTTTGTTCGCATACTCTGGCGTTGTACAATCGAGCCATGAATTTGTAACCTTGAACTTTCTGTTTCGTTTATTATCCTACTACTTATTTCATGACCATAGGTAAAAGTTGGGTCTTATACCGAGTTAGAGATCAATAGTTCACCTTCAACACTAAATTCGGATATCCTTATAACAGATCGTCCAAGCTCTCTCAAAATTTATCCCACCTGGCTTTTACTAAAGTATTGCTCTTTCCATTACTCGTGAATAGGACTGCAAGATATTACCGAGACCATCTGTGTAGGTGCTAAGACAAATTACCGACGCGGTTAATAAAGCAAATCTCCGGTGGTACCACCTAAAATTCTGAAACACAGAAGAGGAATCCTAGCAAAACTCACAAACGTTCTTACTGTCACATGCCCACAGGTAAGGCATTCCACATAACGATTTCTGCAGAAGCTGCAGAGATGAAGAACATCTGTGACCATTTACGCATGTATCATACACTCACTAGCATTAGAAAGGCTGTATTGGGGGAACACCTGTTTAATGATCTAAGCGATATCTCCAATGGTTAAAATCAGTAAAATGATCGCTAAATGTAAACGCTTCCAGAAGCAGTAAGCTTGGCAACTTTTGCTTTCAAAACTTTCCATTGCAACAAGGAATCATCCGAATCAGAAGACAAGACCATTGACATTCTTACATTCGTCACTCCCCAGCTCGAGCTGGAAATGTTAATTGACATTTCATACAATCGATTAACGCCCATCAAAAAATCTTCGAAATGCCAAAGATCCAAAAGATACCAACAACTGCTATACACTGATACAGCGACGGTATCCAAACCTGTTGTGCTATGAAACGTGTACCAGCAGCACCAGAGCTGTTAAGTATTTAGCAAACACTTATCGACTTTAAGCGAAAGTGACACCCGCGGGGTGGGTGTTACCATTGAAAAATCCAAACTTTATTTATTTTCCAACTTCACATATGTATGTCTAAGCCTATTAATTCATTTGTTCTATTTGCCTTTTGTTTGCTTTCAGCTCTTTTGGGATTAATGTCACATGCGGGGGCACTAAGAGCGTCATCGTTGCTATTCGGTAAAACCACAACAACAACTACGACAACTACCACCACGGAGGTTCCAGAAACGACAGCGGCCATTGAAGAGACCGAGACTAAGGTTAGTATATATGTTATATGCAAATATGACGTTTAACTTGACTTAAATGTCAACTACTGCAACAGGTACCATTAAAATGGTGAGCAAAAGAAGCTCACAGTGTTAATTTCCCCCGTATTTCTTATGGTGTCATAACGTCTACTACCACATGCATTAAATTTAACCAAACATACGTTTACACTTTGCTGTCCCACTTACACAGAAACCCCCATATGGACACCTCACCGTTACTTAATACAAATTAACAACTTAATAATTGTTTTGCGGTACAAATCGCCGCGCAATACCGATTGTGCCAATCTACGAGTACGTATACGATGCCTATGTGGGATAGGTATGCCTGAAAGACACAAGTGACTTTCGATCCACAAGAAGGTCATTCCGTAATCTGACTTTTAGCGGTAGTGTGGGTGGCTGTAATGTACGAAGTCGAAGTTTCCTACCACCAATGGCATGTGGCTTAGTTAGTCAGCTATAAACTGTTTCACCTATTGTTTGTGGCACGCTTCAGAATTTTGTGTGAGAATTAGTGACGACTAAATAAAGTTTTGTTATGCTTTCGAGAGATCTTATCGAATTTAGGCAAAGCGTTGTAAATATGTGGGAAAGGTGATTGATGACCTTAGATACTATGCTGTTGTGTTATGGTTTCCGACAATTCGGTTTTATTAGCTATTGTTGTTTTAAATTTGTGTGGTATTTAGTTGGTTTAGACATTCTAGATTTGTTTCTAAGGCTTTTAGATAATTCGGAAGGAAGTTGTATTTGTTCGACAAATTTATTGGGGTTCTACTCCGGAGGTCAACTTAATTGTATTGGTTGATCTATGGCCGCGACTATATTTAGTTATTACCCATCATAAAGGCACGGGGAATAAAAACGAACGTTTGCTCTCTTCCATCAGTATTGGACTCCCATAGACGAACATTATGACCAATGTAGACTACATTTCAACCCACTTTAGTATTAATTTAAGAACTATCGAACTGGAATAAATAAGATTAGGTTCTGTATTGTTACCTTAGGTAAGGTTAGTTAGTAAGCAAGATCGGTATAGTGCCCAAGACCAGATACTCAGAATCACCGAAAATATTCCATTTCAAGCAGAAGTTCACGCAACGCTACGTTAGATTAGGTTAGGTTAGGTAGGGTTATGATGTTATCATAAAACACTAGGCACCAAAGTGTCTAACACAGGCCACAAGGCCTTAGATACCCTGTGCCCATCTAAGTTGGAACATCTTAGATTAGCTTTGTTGATGATTCTATCTCGAATAATTTCACTAGCCACGCACCCTGGTGGTTTGATACTACCAATTTTGTCACTATATGGGCGCTCCACTCCTCTTTTGGCCAGCGCGTCAGCTTGCTCATTGCCTTCGATATCGCAGTGTCCAGGTACCCAACATAATCTGACTCGGTTCTGCATACATAATGCCCTAAGCACTGTGCGGCAATTCCTAACTATCTCAGAATTGGTGACATAAGACTCTAGCGCCCTTAGCGCAGCCTGACTGTCAATGTAGATGGCGATATTCTTGTCGGATATTGATCCCATCTCAAGTAATTCCGCAGCTTTAAGTACAACTATTACCTCGGCTTGAAACACACTGCATGTATCCGGAAGTCTCAGGGCCACCTGTAGCTTCGTATCTCTCAAGTTAATACCTGACCCCGTGCCCTCTCTGGTCTTAGAACCATCTGTTATATTGCAATTTCGTTATGGACAGAGACTGTCCTCCTTTACCAGTCCTCTCTAATAGGATACATTACTTCGTATGGTGTGTCGAAGTCGAATGTGCCAATCTTTAGTCTTGAAGAGATTTTTTTTTTTTTTTTTTTTTTTTTTCCGAGGGTAGGTGAAAATCTTCAAGAAGACACTATGAGGATCGACAGCGCGTGCTCATAGTAGTGTGGGATTCTTACCCACTAAAAAACCTCCCTTCAAAACAGACTTGTTTTCATTTTTACTACAACTAAGTATTCGACTTATCAAGTAGTTTTCGTTTCACGAAATAAGGACGTTTTGCAGGTACCTTCCCATTAGAAGTTCCTGCTAGCTCCGCAGTTTAGACGCGGTTACTTATCGCGCTAAGTCTAAAGGTTTTGTTCTTTGTAGACGGCGTAGTAAGTTTCTTTCATCCAAAACTTGGAGGACTGTTATATTAACGTGACTTTCTAGTCGACTTTTATGTTTTCTCGCGTAGTTTTTGATTTCGTCTTCGACTGTTTTAATGCCAAGATCTCTGTGGATATCGCTATTTCTGATATACCATGGCGCATTTACAATACCTCTTAGCACTTTGTTTTCAAAAGTTTATAAAATTTGAATATTACTTATTTTGGTACAACCCCAGAGTTGTATACCATATGTCCATACAGGCTTTAGCACTTGCTTATATAAAAGCAGTTTGTTCTCTATATTAAGCTTGGAATATTTTTCAAGTAACCAATACATTTCTCGATATTTGTTAACTAGTTCTTTGCGTTTTTTCTTAACGTGAGTTTTCCATTTCAGCTTTGCATCAAGTATCATTCCAAGATACTTAGCCTCCTTTGCAAACGGAATTTGAACCGAGTTTGAAAAGATCGGCAGATTATTTACTCTCTTATAAGTAAAATTTACATGAACAGATTTGGTCTCATTGAGTGCGATTCGCCAAACCTTTGTCCATTCATTTACTCTATCCAAAGCTTCTTGCAATTTTTCTGTAGTATCTTCGACCGTTTTACCTACTGCCAAGATAGCAGTGTCGTCGGCAAATGTAGCTAGCTCAGTGCCTTCTACTTGCGGTATATCACGAGTGTATAATAGATATAAGACTGGACCAAGAACGCTTCCTTGCGGCACCCCAGCCATTATTTCCTTAAAATCCCAATATTCGTTTCCACATTTGACGCGGAATAGTCTATTCGTAAGGTAGTTCTTCAAAATATTATATAGGTGCTCTGGCAGAACTTGTCGTAATTTAAACTTTAAGCCTTCATGCCAGACCTTGTCAAAGGCTTGAGAGACGTCAAGGAATACGCTTGAACAAATCTTTTTTTCTTCAAGTGACTTTTCGATTACATGTGTTATTCGATGTACTTGTTCAACTGTAGAATGCTTACTCCTGAATCCGAATTGATGATCCGGAATGAGATGCCTCTCTTCCATAACCGGCTGTATTCGCCTAATCAAAATTCTCTCGAACACTTTGGATATGATTGAAAGAAGCGAAATCGGTCTATAAGACGTTTTTTCATTCGGCGGTTTTCCGGGCTTAAGGACCATTATGACTTCGGCCACTTTCCATTGACTGGGAACATATTCTAGTCTAAACGCGGCGTTTATAATGAACAGAAGCTTCATTAGACCTTTTCTCGGAAGTGCTTTAAGAACCTCTCCCGTGATTAGGTCGTATCCAGGAGCCTTCTTAGGTTTAAGTTTCTTTATTTCTTCCTTAAGTTCGATTAGTGTTGCATTTCTTATTATACGATTGTCAATATACGACGTATTTATATTTTGAATAAGAGCCTGTCCATCAAGCGGTTTGAAAGTTTCTTCCAGGTGGGCGGCAAAAACTTGCGCTTTCTCTTTATCATGCCTGGCCCATTCGTCTTGATTTTTCCTAATTGGGGCGGCTTGAATTTGAGGTTTTTTAATACCTTTTATAGCTTTCCAAAGCGAATAATTAGAATCTTTTTCTGCCGTTAAGCTTTCTAGGTTAGTTTGCATTTCATTATTCTTAAGGTCTTTAATAGATCTTTTTAATAAGTTACAAAAACGGTTAAGATGTGCTTTATGTTGCGGAGCCCGAGTTTGTTGCCATTTTTTGCGCGCTTTCCTCTTCTCCTTAATCATCTCTTTTATTTCCTCCGGATAATTTTGAATATAGCTTGCCGGCGTTTTCTTAGGTTTCGGAGTATTCTTCCACGCGGCATTCTGTAGGATTTCGACGAAGCGATCTACTTCAACTTCAAGTTCATAGGGCGTTTTAAGTGATACCGTCAGCTCAGTATTTGATTCAATACCTTTTTTGAAGCCATTCCAATTCGTTTTCGCGCTGGTTAATCTGGCCAGACCTACTTTTTTAATCAGAGCATCGCTTATCGTCATAATGATTGGAGAATGATCAGAGGAGAGATCAAAGCTTTCTTCAACTTTTATACAGTTGCCAGATATACCTTTAACAATAAAGAAATCGATCAGATCTGGTATCTTATTTCTATCAGTCGGCCAATATGTTGGTTTACCCGTCGAGTGAAAATCACAACTATATTGCATACCCGCATTATAAAGCTTTCTACCTTTCTGAGAGGCGTACCTTGAACCCCAGAGGGGGTGTTTCGCGTTGAAATCGCCACCAATAATAAAATTTGGTTTAAGGAAGTTGAAGATGTTTGTGAAATCACTTTCTTCAAGCTTACATCGCAGTGGACAATATATAGACGAAATGTTGAAAGCAAAATGTCTATTTCTAACACGTACCGTGCTTATTTGCATTGCTTCTAATTCAATCTTTACTTCCGCTGAGTGTTCGATACATTCTTTTATAAACAAGGATGATCCGCCTCTGGCTCTTTCCGATGGGTGGAAGGCGTGATACACGCTATATCCCCTTATCTTAACATTCGATTGCTTTGTCAGATGAGTTTCGCAGACCAAGCATATATCAATATCTTTTTCTCGTATAAAGATTTTTAACTCGTCGAGTCTTCGTATAAGCCCGTTGGCGTTCCAAGTAAGAATTTTAAGCGTTTCTTTCATATTCTGGTTGTAGTGCGCCTGTTATGAATGTTGTTTTCTAAAGCAACTAGTCTCTCGAAAATAAGTTTGTTTGTTTTGGATTGCTCTTCACGTTTCGCAAGAATTAGGGAAAAAACATGGGATACATGATCTTGTGAGCTACCTCTATCACCGTTTTCCAATGTCGCAGCTTGAGCAGGAGTCTTTACGTTAGAAATTGGATGATTTCTTGCTTTGATCTCCCGCGAGCTGTCGGTCTTGTACTTGCCGTTAGCTGTCATCGCCGCTTGAGCATAAGACTGCACGCCAAAATTCGAGGATTTAATTCCGGTCACCTTTTCTCTACTACGTTTGGGTTTTTCTTCATTACCCGATCTTAAGAGAATATTGACGGATTTTTTATCTTTCGCTGCTTTTTTCGTAGCTATTTTGGGTCTATTCTTAATTGGTCTTGAAGAGATGTTCATGAGCCGAAGCGCAATGCTGTCCGCTTGAAATTTTATTTATAAGTCTAATGGTAAAAGATACAGAAAGATATCAAGTGCAGCCGTGGGTGTTGTGCGTAGAGCACCTGTGATGGTAATGTAAGCTGTTCTTTATACCATGGCCAACATATCCCGTGTGTTTTTCGTATTCGTTACCTTCCACCGTCAGGCTGGGTCTGACTATCATGATGTATAGTCAGTGCATCATTGCGGGCTTCAGACCCCATTTTTTCACTGCCGTCCTCTTACAGATGAAGAGAGCATTATAAGCCTTCCAGACTCTTTCCTGTATGTTAAGTTTTCAATTTAGCTTCCTATCTAGCATTATATCTAACGCTATCCGGAAGGTTGACGTGCAGTCCACACCCCCTAGCCCATTTTACGAAACTATTAATTGTTGATTCCATCATTTCACTTAATGTGTCAAGGAATTTGGCTTGGACTAAAATCACAAATCATTGGATGATAACCCTTTTGTGGAATATGACCCCACAAAATGCGGGAAGAATTAAGAAAAGAGCAAGAGAACAAATGGGTCAAGCCGTGTGAAGAAATACAACCAGAAAAGAAGCAGAACCTGTCTAAGATTTAGCAAAAGATTCGCATATGTTAACGGGTCACTGCAGACTCAAGGAGCACCTCAGGAAACTGAGAATAGACGTAGGAGGGAGACGAACACTGAAGATTCTGCAGGGATTTCGCTGAAATAACAGCACATCTTCTTATGGAATGCTAAGCACTGATCCACAAAAGAAGAAATCACCTTGATGCCTATCTCCTATCAAAGATGGATCTACTTTTGCTGGATCCACTTAAGATACTCCGGTTCATTAAGACAGCTGGACTGGAGGAAGTGCTCTAGACCGAGTATATCAGCGACTAGAGCCTTAGTTTGAGGGGCACAATAGATCTGCCTAAGGTCGCAGTCCATCTAAGACCGTTAGATCAAAAGTGGTTTCCAGTTGCAGATAAATCTTAAACAGAATTTGCAACACCCATAAAGTTAATATCTGTTGGGTACCCAAACGAAGTAATATAGAAGGGAATGAGATAGCAGATAAAATTTCTAGGAAAGGATCGACATTAAACACAGAATACAGTTGCACATCAGCAGTCATTTCTATCGACCAGCGTGTTTATAAGGGAAATGGACTTTAGAGAAAGAGAACTCGCCAACACGGCCTGATCTGCCAGAGATGACTGTGCTACACCTCGTAACTCATAATCGGGTACGAATGAAAAAAGAAGGGAAGCCTACTAGCAATGAAAAAAAAAGAAATTAATATATTGACAAATGTACTAGCAAGACACTGCGCTATAGGAGCAACGGGCACTAGACGTGGCATAAACTTATCTGACTAATGCTGGAAACTATCAAACACTTGCTAGTGACACCTGACCACTTACCTGCTAGCCATAACAGGAGCTGCGTCCGGAAAAAAGCTCTATCAATAATTGGCTAAAAAAAAAGCGAATCATTACTGGATGGAAACTGAAGGTAACAGACAAGTCAAGATCTTTCTGCCAAACACTTCCCTCAAAAGAACGAAATAACTCCAACAATTAACTAAGTGACCGATAAGAATAGCCTACCTTACAGGCTACTGTCGAGTGACCCCCATGGCTATGGGAATAGCGCAAGACAGCATCTGCAGAATGTGCAACGAAGACGAAGAATCAGCAGAACGCATCTATGTCACAGTAACTGTCTAATCAGAACACGTCATCGTTATTTAGGTAAATTCTACCTTGAAGCAGAAGACTTATCTGCAAGCTCATTCAAAAGCTTAGGAGAGTTCATCACCAAATCGGGCATATTAGGTGAGCTTTAAGATCAGAGGAAATCACAATAGGTCTTCAAGAATCTACAATCTAGTGACACCACAACCCTTTTTTCAGTGGCATCACTAATGCACATGCATGCAAACATTTGTCTATTAAGGAGGGACAGAGCAGTTCAACATTCACTCATGCTGGGTACCAGGCCAAAAGGACATTCCGGGAAACTGCAGGGCGGATGAGCTCATCAGACAGGTTACAACTCTAATCTACTAAAGCTTAACGCTATTTGTAAGACTAACCACAGATGGGAGAACGGATCAACGTGTCATATTTCGAGACAGATCTGGCCTAAGCTGGACCAAAAACGTAGCGCCGAGTTGGTTAAGCTTTTCTGCACAGAGGAAGGTTGTCTGAGAAATTTGAGGTCGAAAGTGGGGTAAGACAAGGCTGTATCCTTTCGCCAATATTATTCCTATTGGTGATTAGCGATGTGCTTCGTGCAGCTTTGTCGATGGGAAACGGAGGAATTCGATGGACTCTTACATCTCAACTGAAACATTTTGACTACGCTGACGATGTATGCTTACTCTCCCACAGAATTATGGACCTCCACCGAATGACAGTAGCTGTGGAGAGGGAGACAGGCGTCATCGGGTTGAAAATTAATATTTCCAGTATCTTGGGAGTATTGTCTCGACCGATGGTGGAACCGAACTGGATATAGCCAATAGGATCGCCAAAGCAAAGTCCGCGTTCGGAATGATGTCCTAAATGTGGCGAAGCCATGCAATCAGTTTGAACACCAAGATAAGACTGTTCCGCTCCAACGTTGAATCCGTGCTGTTATATGGTTGCAGCACATGGAGAGTGACCACTACTATCACCAGAAAGCTGCAAACGTTCGTTAATAGGTGCCTACGCAATATCTTAAGGATTTTCTGGCCCAATCGTATCTCTAACGCACACCTTTACGAGAGAACGGGTCAGGAACCAATAGGCACAACCATCCAACGATGGAAGTGGAAGTGAATTGGTTATACGTTCCGAAAGGGTAACAGTTCCATGGCGAACCATGCTATGCAATGGAACCCTTTAACTCAGGATGGCAGAAGACCTGGCGGTCCGAAAACAACATGGCGCAGAACAGTCGGGAAGGAGGCATGACAGTCGGGGAAAAGTTGGAGAGAACTCAGACACATTGCCAGAAACCGTACACGATGACGCGTAGGCGTAGTAGAGGCCCTAGGACCCACAAAGGGATACAGGACATAAGTAAGTAAGTATCACAAATTAGCTGCGTTATCGGTGTCCTCACTGGACACTGTCTTATAGGCGTATATGGCAAAAGACTTGGCTTCTTCTCTAACGACTCCTGCAGAAACTGTAGTGTCGAGGAAGAAAAAGACACTGCCTTTCACGTACTATGCACATGTCCAGCTCTATCGCGTAAGAGGATGCTCCATCTAGAGGCCCTCTTCCTTGATGAGCTTGGCGATTTGGCGTCCTTATACGTCAGGAGCATCCATCTCTTTATCAAAAGCTCCGGTTGGTTTTAATTAGTCCCTGAGTGGTCTAATGGTAGATTCATGGCATCGCAATGGATCCTTACTACTCTTAGATAGCCAGCCTTACCTAACCTAACTTTCCCGTAGTGAAAACATGTGAACAAAAATTTGCTTAAAATGATGGGATTACTTGGTCTTTATATCGAAGGTTCGGTGGCTGGAGTATTGTTGTACATTCGATCGATATGGCCGAGCCATTGTAGTTCCTCGCACACGAGGAACTCTAAAGAGTTCAATATTAGCTCAGCTTTCTTACTTATCGTCCAGCACTCGGAGCCATATAGTAGGACCGGTCAGATAAGCGTTCTGTAGAGCATCAATTTGGTCAGTTTTTAAGTTCAGTTGGTTTACTAAATCGAAGTAGCAACGGTTTCCTAGGGCTATTTTTCGTCGAATGTTCAACGTAGGTGAACTCCTTGACCACCTTGAAGTGAAGGTCATCAACAGTGACATTCTGACCTACGTTTCGGACAAATAGATTCTGTTTCTTGTTAATAAAATATACCTGGTTTTGTCCCAATTTATGTCAAGATCAAACCATATCGCCTGGTCTTTTATTGCCGTTAATGCCTCTATGACGGCACGCTGAGATCTCCCGATGATGTCAATATCATCTACGTACCCCAGAAACTGGGCGGACTTATGGAAGATAATGCCTTCCGTGTTAACGACCGCTTTGCGGACTATCTGCTCCAGCACGAGATTAAAGTAATCTCGGGTCTTCTGGCCAAAATCCGGTGCAAGTTCAGAATAGTTCGGACGAGTTATTTACAAATTGCATAGAGCACCGCGTATTTTCCAGCGTTATGCGACACAGTTGGATTATATTTGATGCGAACCCCAATTCAGCCATCGCATTGTAGAACTCAAGACACAAAAAAAATATCTGGTACGTGCCGATTACTACGTTGCAGAAGGGCTTAGGACATTCGCACAATACGCTGGGTAGGATCCTGTATGCGACATTTAGCAGGAATATGCCTCGATAATTCTTGCAAGACATAGGATCGTCTTTTTTGAAGATGGGGCATATAGACTCCAGTCATCAGGCATGCTTTCGTCCACCTATACTTGGGCGATGACTTGGTGCATACACCTAACCAAGAGTTCTCCTCCACAGCAGAGCTGTAAAAGAATGCGATCACTTCGTCATTTAACTCATTTGACTTCACGTGGATTTGTTTCAATTCAATGACTTCAATAATGACTTCAACTTAGAAAAAATGAATCCCCATTCATTTTGAAGTCATGATTTAGCAATCATTTTCTGCAATCATAATTTTGAAGTCAAAATGAATGCAATCATTTTGAATGCTCTGCACTCATTGAAGTCACCATGGAGTCACTAGCATTCATTGCATTCATTTGAGGTCATTGAAGTCTTTTAAATCATTGAAGTCATCTGAAGTCATTACTTACTTACTTAGATGGCGCTACAGTCCGGGGTGGACCTGGGCCTCAACCAACAAACCTATCCAGCTAGCACGGTTACGAGCCAGCTGCCTCCAGTTGCGCACGCCAAGTTGGTTGAGGTCCCCCTCCACTTGTTTGCGCCACCTACCGCGAGGTCGTCCTCTACTTTGCCGTCCGCCCGGGTGGATTCGAAGACTTTCTTAGCGGGAAGGTTGGCTCCATCCGCTCTAAATGACCCAGCCATCTTAGTCGCTGTATGTGAACTCTTCTGGCTAAGTCGATATCCTTGTACAGGCCGTATAGTTCGGCATTGTACCTTCTCCTCCACTCCCCGTCTATGCAGACGGGACCAAAGATCGCTCGAAGAACTTTTCTCTCGAAATAACCAATGGCATCCTCATCCGGTTTTGTCAAAGCCCATGCCTCTGCGCCATACAGCAGGACTGGGATGATTAATGTCTTATAAAGAGTTACCTTAGTAGTTCGAGATAGGGCTTTGCTACTCAATTGCGGTTTTAGCCCATAGAAACAACGATTGGCAAGAGTAATTCTCCGTGTGATCTCCCTACTGATGTCATTTGCGGAGCTGACCATAGAGCCTAGGTAGACAAAATCCTTTACTACCTCAAAATGATATCTGTCTATTGTGGCGCTCTGTCCAAGACGCCGATGTTGGGTGTCCTTGTAGACAGCATATATTTTGTTTTGCTTTCATTGACCGCTAGACCCATCTCTGCTGCCTCGTTCTCAATACTCGTAAATGCCCCATTGACGGCCCGCTGAGTTCTTCCGATTATGTCAATGTCATCGGCGTAAGCGAGTAGTTGTACAGACTTGAAGAAGATTGTACCTCCGGGGTTGGCTTGTGAGTTTCGTACAATTCTCTCAAGTACTATGTTAAAGAGATCACATGATAGCGCGTCACCCTGTCTAAGACCTTTCCTGACATCGAATGGTTCGTCGATGTTCTTACCGACTTTGATGGAGCAGCGAAAGTTCTCCATCGTCATTCTGCACAAACGGACGAGCTTGGCATGGATGCCAAGACTAGACATGGCTCTGTATAACTCGTCTCTATACACGCTATCATAGGCAACTTTGAAATCGATGAAGAGGTGGTGCGTATCGATTTTATATTCATGGGTTTTTTCCAAGATCTGCAGTAATGTGAATATTTGGTCAATGGTGGACTTTCCCGGCCTGAAACCGCACTGATAAGGACCTATCAGGTTGTTGACGATCGGTTTTAGGCGTTCACATAATACGGCAGACAGGATCTTATATGCGATGTTGAGGAGACTTATACCTCTGTAATTGGTGCAGTTCAGATGGACTCCTTTCTTCAGGATCGGGCAAACGATGCTGATGTTCCATTCATCGGGCATACTTTCGTCCGACCAGATTTTACAGATGAGCTGGTGCATGCTCCTTACGAACTCATCTCCTCCTGCCTTGAAAAGTTCAGCGGCAAGGCCGTCGGCTCCAGCAGCTTTGTTGGATTTGAGTTTAGATGTCGCTATCCTCACTTCATTCTGATCGGGTTGACGGGAATATTGACTGCCATCGTCACTGTTGAATGGCTCATTCTGCCTGACAGCGGAATATTGATCATCATCGCCGTTTAACAGTCTGCAGAAGTGTTCCTTCCATATTCTCAACACCGACTGGGATTCCACTACAATACTATGTTACCATTTTCGTCCCTGCAGGCTTCTGTTCTGGCTATGAAACCCTGGCATGTTCTTTTTACCCTTTGGTAAAATTTTCGAACATTATTCCTGCAATAAAGTCTCTCAATCTCCTCGATCGAACGCTTCTCATGCTGTTTTTTCTTCTTTCTGATAAGTCGATGTTCCTCTTTTCTCCTGTTCACGTAGAGCTCGTAAGCACCTCTAGTCCTTCTATGCAGCACCGCTTTGTGCGCCTCTTGTTTAGCTGCATGTGCTTGCCGGCATTCCTCATCAAACCAGGGGTTTCGTTGTGGTGGCCGAGAGAAACTCAGAGGCGGCATCTCTGATGGCTTGTTGGCAACGCTGCCACTGGTCTTCCGCATTTGCTGCTGACGGCATAGGACTTAGATTGAGATTAGAAGAAACACGATCGGCAAAGGTTCTGGCGGTCTCTTGCGATTGTAGCCGCCGACGTCGAATTTCCTCACAGCACTTCGTTGATTTCGCTCCGTTGTGGATATCAGCATCTGTACATTGGCTACAACTAGGTAGTGATCCGAGTCCACGTTGGATCCTCGGAAAGTCCGGACACCCAGAATACTGGAAGAGTGCCTTGCGTCGATCGCAATGTGATCGATTTGGTTGACAGTTTATCGATCAAATGAGAGCCATGTTCCTTTGTGAATGTCGAGACGTGAGAACCGTGTACTAGCTACGACAAAGTTTCGCCCCGCCGCAAAGTCGATTAGCCTGAGTCCGTTGTCGGATGTGATTTCGTGCAGGCTGTGCTTTCCGACCACGCTACTAAAGACGTCCTCTCTTCCTAGCTTTGCGTTAAAATCACCTAGGATAATTTTAACGTCGTGGCTAGGACATTGCTCATACGTCTTGTCCAAGAGCTGGTAGAAGTCGTCCTTCTCCTCATGAAGGGCGTGAACGCATGTTAGGCTAAAGTTGGCAAATTTAGCCTTGATACGGGTAGTCATAAGGCGCTCGTTCACATGCCGGAAACTCAAGACTTCTTGACTTGTTTGTTCAGCAAGTTGTTCAGCTGCACGTGGTTTGCAGAAGGACCTAACATTCCATATGCAGACACGAAGATCGTTGTCCTTTTTACGTTTGCATTGGTCGTTCCATATGCAGACACGAAGATCGTTGTCGTTTTTACGTTTGCATGGGTCGTCAACAGTAAAATCATCCGTATCCGAGGCTGTTGGTTGCTTCGTAACCAAAGGTTTTTTACGTGGTAGGGAAGTTAACCCGACGGCACAAACCCCAACCTGGACGACCAGATGCTTTTTTTGCAACCCCTAGGACGAGGGGTCGGGTACACCGATGTCAGTAACCCACTTCGGGGATACGAGCGCTGCCGTTAGCCCATTAAGGGTTCGTCCATCCACCATCTCTTTTTCAATACCCTGACGTAGTATTGAAAATCCTTATAGACCTCAGCTCGAAATATGTTGAAGTAGCTCCGGTAAGGTATCTGCTAGTCTGTAGACGTCACCGTTGATTCCATCGAGAGAATTCATCCGCCGCACGTCCTCCTTCTGAGGAGCTCTTGCTAGACTTCTGAGACGCATATTTCAGCCAATCAGGTCAACAAGAGATGCCTCGTCCGGTTAAACATATGCGCGCTGAAGTTCACCCAGATGTGCTTACGCAGGTCTGAGTGTTCAGCTGCACATACATCGTCAGACTCAGCATACGCTCATCGTTAGTTCACTATCAGATATCTATCCAGCGGGCACCGCGAGGAGATGATGATGCGATTTTGCCCACCCAACCAACCGGAAGAATAAGTTAATAAACATAAAGAAATTACTAAGCAGTACTAATACATAAATTAAAAAAGAAAATAAATAATACTAAAAATGATAACATATTTTCTCTACATTTTCGTGTAAAACCAATAATAAAGTTATTTATTCTCCTGATAGACGACACCAATAAAACACAGATTCAATAACTTGAATGACTTCAACGAATTAAAAGACTTCAATGACTTCAGATGACTTCAATGACTTCAGATGACTTCAATGATTTAAAAGACTTCAATGACTTCAGATGACTTCAAAGACTTCAAAGACTTCAACGACTTCAAGTGAATGCAATGAATGCTAGTGACGTCAAGGTGACTTTAATGAGTGCAGAGCATTCAAAATGATTGCATTCATTTTGACTTCAAAATTATGATTGCAGAAAATGATTGCTAAATCATGACTTCAAAATGAATGGTGATTTATTTTTTCTAAGTTGAA
Source organism: Brachypalpus laphriformis (assembly GCA_945910035.1). Taxonomy (NCBI): domain Eukaryota; kingdom Metazoa; phylum Arthropoda; class Insecta; order Diptera; family Syrphidae; genus Brachypalpus; species Brachypalpus laphriformis. Next base: position 87,963,877 of record OX246756.1, read on the forward strand.
GTCATTATTGAAGTTATTGAATTGAAACAAATCCACGTGAATTCTTAGTATGACTTCAGTGAATGCATTCCGCAATGATTGCATTCTTTTACAGCCCTGTTCCACAGTTTCGCGGGTAGGTCATCAGAGCCAGTGGCTTTGTTGCTTTTCAGGTTTCTAGTAGCTATGCCGGCCTCTTCTAAACTGGATGGAGGTACTACTTCTTCATTGACTGGACTTCTTGCCTTATGACTCTCTCTATTTCTTAAAAAATATATTTTTTCAAAATCAACAGTGGTTGAATTTTATTTTGATACTCATCTCCTCAACAAGAAATTCCATATTTTCCAAAATGGAAAATTTCATAACAGATTTCTTTAAAAGCTTAGTTGTGCATACATTACGCAAATAATACAAATGTCTAAGTGTGCATCGAAAATACTTTCTCAATGCTTCTGTGCCATTCTTAAGTGAGAAAACACTTTTCCCCCTCTCTCTTCTGCTGACCGCAAGACTTAGGGGTTGATTACCCAATCTCCAATCAAAGTACTAGACACCCAGTGGTCACCAGTGTGTAGGTGAAGAGTAGGAGTTGGTAGACCTAGGCTAAGTGAGAACTTTTCTTAGTTATTATATTCTATACTCAAAGGCTCAGTCTAAAACCTTCTTCCAATTAAAGCGCCAGTCTTCATTCATATCTCTTATAATGACGCAAATTTCCTTAAAAACTCAAACAGCATGTCCTCCTATCATCCATAGTTATCAACGGGGCGCAAACAGAACCGAGAAGATTGGCATCCGAGTAAATCTAGACAACACTGGAACTATGTGAGTCTTATATAAATATCTGCCTCGTCAACAGGCCTTTTAATTATTTTCGGCTTACCAACGAAGGAGAAAACATTTGGCTGGTTTTTCACTTAATCCTTCGGAATAAGAAAAAAAATTCAAAATTCATATTCCCTCTTCATATTCTCTGCTGCTTAACTTAATTCCTGAAGATTTACCAGAAAAGCAAAAATTCCCCTAACTTAATAAGGCGGCGCTAGGGTCCAGGGTAGACCTGAGCTTCAACCTACAAACCTCTCCAGCCAGCCCGGTTGCGAACGCCGAGTTGATTTAGGTTCCCATCCACTTATACGCGCTACTTGTCGCCAGGTCGTCTTCTACTGCTCCGTAATAGTAGTTTGAGATAGGGCTTTGTTACTCATTTGCCTTCTTACCCCATAAAAACAGCGATTGGCAAGAGTTATTCTTCGTTTGATCTCCTTTCTGGTGTCATTTGCGGGGTTCATCATAGAACCTAGGTAGACAAAGTCCTTTGACATGAATCATGACTGCCACCGTCACTGTTGAATGGCTCGTTCTGTTTGATAGCGGAATATTGGTCACGGTCGCGGTATAACAGTCTACAGAAATGTTTCTTCCATATCCTCAGCACCGACTGTGATTCTACCACTACAAGTATACTACAAATTTCGTCCCTGTTGGCTTCTGTTCTGGCTTTGAAGCTTTGGCAGGTCCTTTTCCGAACATCGTTCCTGCAATAAAGTCTGATCTCCTCGATAGAGTGCCTCTCATGCTCCCTTTTTTTGTTTTTGAGAAGTCAATGCTCCTCTTTTCTCCTTCGCTCGTAGAGCTCGAGAGCAGCTCTAGTCCATCTATTCGTCTAAAGTAACGTTAAAAATGCTGTCTGATGTTTGAAGAATTTCTATACAAAACTGAGTTAAATATTTTCAGAATCCTATACCAAGTAGACTTCAGCGATATACAGATTCGAAGAAAGAATCTAGCTTCAACTTTACAATTAGTTCAGCTGTTAACAAAAACAACTCTTACCATTCGTAAAAGAACTTTGTTAACCACGGTGAAGGTCGATCAGATCAATAATTAATATCTTGTACTTACACTGAACGTCGCATGTGTACTGACTGGAATAGTAAAACCAATATTGCCTAAGAGCATTTTGTGTAATTATAAGTTTACCTTTGCTAAGTTTGTATACCACCGCTTCAGTGCCGCTATGCCAGTGAAAATAAACAAATCCACGCAGAAATTTCAATCACCAAGGAGCATGGTGTGACAATACTACTGTCATCATGCAGAGAAGTTTGTTCCGCATTTCACACTCCACAATTCACCCATAGCGACACCTAGCATGCTCCGAAATGTTGGATAAATACACCAACCACCATTGGAAAGACACAGTCGATTAAGGTGAAAATAACGAAGAACAATGTTATTACTGTGAGAGTTAATTATTTGCAAATTGTGTGTGAATTTGTAAAGACAGTTTAAGTTGAGATTAATAAAGAATAAACTGATTTGACATATGGTATAACGAAAGTGAAACTAATAGTTGTTTATAAATAGACATTTCAAATACACAGAAGACAGTTTTATTATTATGAACCTCAGCAAGAATATGACAATATGAAAGGTGTAGACTGTAGAACCAAGAGCTGGGCGTCCGCATGGAGAGGGTTGGAGGGCGAAAAGAAAATATTTTCCGTCTTTCTACAAAAGCATCGAGTCGTATGCATTACCAGGTTACAAGAGACGTCTGTTTCGAAAATTTCATGTGAAAATAATCTGTTTTACAACAATGTTTAGATATCAAAGAATGGTACAATAGAGACAAATTTGCAATTATAGAGGGTATATGAGTATATAGATAGTAGTAATCATAGATAGTATAGTATACTAAGCCCAATATAAAAGAATATTATTATAAATTATGATGGCTTTTTTTTATATCTGTGACCTTCGAAAACTTCCATTTTTTTTTAAAGAACTAATGGTTCATGGTTTAAAACCTGACGCAAGCCAGCATTTATTTATTTCTCATTAAATATATAAAGTCAGTCCGATCAATTGCGAAAGTCTGTGTGTACACTACTGCGAAGGCATAACACTGGCAGTAGCTTGGTCATATGGCTGGAAAAAAAGTTCGCTCTGTTGGATGATTGATATGACTACGACATCGCTAAAAAAAAATAAAAATTAAATAAATATTTGGCGCAACAGCTCTTTAATGCCAGGGCCTAGCTTCTCGCAACCACTCATGTTGTGTGCGTTATATTTTTCACATGAATGGAAGCGACCTACAGTTTATTGCCGAATCCGAACGCCGATTTGAAAAGCTTTTTCGAGACAACAATACTCTCGGATGTTTGTCAGACACTCGCGAGAGGTGGAGCCGTGAAAAAAACGTTTTGGTGTTTTCTGCGATTCGAACTTGGAACCTCACGCGTAGTGATCCGACACACTAACCACTTACGCCACGGCGCCCTATGACATCGCTATTCGCCAAAAAAAAATACTGTGAACCAGAAGCAAAGAGAAAAAATAGCAAAAATCTCTCCAGTGATCTGGACGCTACTCCCGGAGTTTCTCTGAAGTATAAAAAACTGAGCTTCAAACCACTACACCAAATCTTTCTATCTCTCTTTATCTCTCTTTTCCAACGCCCGCACTGTGTAAAAACATGTAAAGGGTACTCATAGCTTCTTGAGTGCGCGCAAATTACAAAAAAAGTGTTTATTTCTGTATATATACACGTATTATAGTTATCAGTTAGTACATCATTCATTCATTCATTTATTTCATCTTTATTAAGCAGAACTCTGCTATTTAAATTCAATGTCTACGATTTGAACTTAACCTCAGATACATTCGTGTACAATTAATAATATTTAAATTGATAATACTGAAATTAACATTTAATTATGTGGAAAATCACATTTTATGAATACAGTGACATTTCTTTTAAATGTTTAAAATTTTATTTTACTTTTTAATATTGTTCGTAAGGAAATTTAATAGATGCCAAACCTTATAAACTATACGTATAGTACTTCGGTTAGATTATAAATACATTGCGGTAACCTAAAATCATCTTGGTTTCTTAAATGGTTGAGAATCTCCCATGTATCTGAGATATTTCTGAATGTAAAGGGTCATTCAGTAGCTATGATAGAACTTTGACAGCCGACTGCGGTCATATTTCAAAATATCATATTTTGGTGTTATTCTGCTCTCATTGTGTTCTGTAATAGTCACTATTTTACCATGGAGCGCTACACGATTAACAACTCATCGAAATTTTAAAAATGTATTATCAAAATTCGAGTTCTGTTCGCGGAACGTTCCGCGCGTTACGTACAATTTACACTCGTAATGAGCGTCCTTCCGATCTCATCATTCAGCGAATTATGAGGAAATTCGAGGAAAGTGGTGTTCAGTGGCTAACGGATCAGTTTCAGTACGTTAACGAAACGCGCGGTCGACCGAAAATATAATATTACTGCAGTGGCACAGAGTGTGCGCTTCGACCAGTATCCGTGCAAAATTCGAATTGTACAAGAACTGCAGCTTATTGACCATTCCATGCGTCACGCATTCGCTGATTGGGCTGTCGAATAGTTGGAAACCGATCCCAATTTTAGGCAAAAATCATTTTCAGCGACGAGGCGCATTTTTGGCTAAATGGCTATGTGAACAAACAAAATTGTTGATTTTGGAGCAATGAAAATCCAACACCTTGGCACACCGAAAAACACACTATTTTGTGTGGATTATGCGCCAATGGCATAATCCGACCTTATTTTTTCAAGGATGAGCGTGGGCGGGCGCTGACTGTCAACGGGGAGCGGTACCGGGCCACGGTAACCAAGTTTGTTTGGCCGGAAATTCATCGTTTGCATATTACTTACTTACTTAGATGGCGCTACAGTTCGGGGTGAACCTGGACCTCTCCATTTAGCTCGGTTTTTAGCTCGGAAGCTAATTGCTTCCAGTTGCGCATTCCAAGTTGGTCAAAATCGCCTTGAACTTGTGGGCGCCACCTACGGTGAGGAGGCCCTCTATTGCGTCATCCCTCGGGTTAGATTCGAAGACCCTGCAAGCCGGAGCGTTGGCGTCCATTCGCTCTACATGTTCAAGCCATCTCAAACGTCCAATACGCAGTTTTTTGACTAGGACGATATCGCTGTTCACTATTGAATATTCTCCTCCAAAGCTCGTCAACGCAAACGAGACCGAATATTTTCCGAAGAGTTTTTCTTTCGAAGCGACCAAGGATATCTTCATCCGCTTTTAATATAGTCCATGCTTCAGCGCCGTAAAGCAGGACTGGGATAATCAGAGTCTTTTACAGAGTCCCCTTAGTTGTTCGAGATAGGGCTTTACTGTTGAATTGTCTTATAAGTCTTGGCAAGAGTTATTCTTCGCTTAAGTTCTGGGCTGCTGTCGTTTTCAGAGCTTATAGCAAACCCAAGGTAGACAAAGTCCCCTACTATCTCGAACACAGGTCGCCACTGTGACGTTCTGTCCAATTCGTCGGTATTGATTGTCCCTTCTTGTTGACAACATGTACTTGATTTGGCCGCTTCTGCTTCAATGCTTGCAAACGCATCGGTGACAGGCCGCTAAGTTCTTCCGATAATGTCAATATCATCGGCGTATGCAATCAGTTGTACAGACTTGTAATAGATTGTTCCTCTGGTGTTGGCTTGTGGGTTCAGCACAATCCGTTCATGTACAATATTAAAGAAGTCACATGACGGCGCGTCACCTTGTTTAAAGCCTTTTTTGACATTAATGGTCTCGGTGAGGTCATTACCGACCTTTATGGAGCAGCGAGCGTTCTCCATCGTCATCCTGCACAGACGAACAAGTTTGGCAGGGGTGTCAAAACTAGACTTGGCTCTATAAAGCTCTTCTCTATAGATGCTGTCATGGGCGGCCTTGAAATCGATAAAGAGATGATGAATATCGATTTGGACTTCTTGGATTTTCTCCAGGATCTGCCGAAGTGTGAAGATTTGATCAATTGTGGATTTCCTCGTCTAAAACCGCACTGATAGGGGCCAGTCAGCCTGTTGATGAAACGTTTCAGGCGCTTACACTATATCGCAGAAAAGATCTTGTATGCGATGTTGAGGAAACTGATGCTTCTATAATTGGCGCAGTTGGGGTCTCCTTTCTTCTTTGGATATTGGCGACATGTAGTTTCAACAGGACAGTGCGACGTGCCACACATCAAACGAAATGCTGGAGATATTGAAGGTGAATTTTCCGGGTCACGTAAACTCAAGAAGGGGCGACGTCAATTAGCCGCCAAGATCGCGCGATTTGACGCCTATAGACTTTTTTCTTTGGCGTTACGTCAAATCTCTGCTCAATGCAAATAAGCCAGCAACAATTGCCGACCTTGAGGGCAACATTGTTTGCATCATTGGGCCAACTTATGTGCCCGAATCATCCAAAATTAGACCCCTCGGATGACCGCCATCGAGCAAAGCCGTGGATGCCATTTGAACGATATTATTTTTAAAACATAATGATATCAAATGCTCTTTAACGTAAAACAAAAGATCCACTATAACTTAAAGAAGGCTTGCTTTACTTAACTTCAAAGGTGTATCGTGTTTAATGGTTGACCCTTTAGTTTGGTAACATGCCATATTTGATTTTAAAACGAAACATTTTGTTTTACATATTTTACATTAATCTTACATGTTGTTATATTCTCGCTGGGGTTCGTAATAATAAAACCGTATTGTGTGTATCTAAACTATTTATTTATAAGCAACAATCAAATTCGCTTTCGTTATACGTCAAAATAATCCAATCACTTTATTCTTTATTAATCTCAACTTATACTGTATCTACAAATTCAGTTCGAATCATAAAATCGTTTATTCTTAACACCAATTCACAAAATTCACTCTCACATTAATCGCACTTGTTCTTTGCTACTTTCGCCTCTATTGACCGTGTCTTCCCTGCTGGTGGTTGGTGTATTTATACCAAATACAAGAACCTCTAGGGGTGAGCGTACCGAAGTGACTGAGGCCGTAGGCTCTTTATGAATGATGTAGACTCTAGATGGCGATAGGAGATGCTTGCGGGAGTAGGTAGGTAGGGGAGTGTTGATCTTGCTGTATTGATCTGTTTTCAATTCTTAAGTTTAACTATATTCTATGTTTACGCTTTAGGTAAATGGGTTGGTATAGCGCGTAGAAATCCTATACACCGCACTCAGGTCATTAGACCCATTGTGATACCCATGAGGGGAAATAGACATAGAACGAATCCCTTCCTCGTGAAAAATATACTTATGTATATGAACATAGCCTAGTAGAAATCAATCAATACTTACTCTGCTCGAGATACAAACCATCCAGGGGATTTATTGAAGTTTGCGATGTCGTTTATCGGACTGTTGGACAACTTATCTAAATCCTTAAAGAAGTATTGTCCAAGGAACTTATTTCTTAGATGGTAAAGGCCTGGGCAATCAGCAGCATAGAGAACATGGATGACCACTGGAGTGCTGTGAAAAATGCTTTTGCGACTGGGGCACACACTTATGTCGGTAAAAAGCAGAAACACCACCGCACATGGCTTTCTACAGACACCTGGAGACGGATCGATGAGCGTACAGCAATCAAGGCTCGGATTGCAGCGGCCTCAGCAGTAGAGAGAACCAAGCTTGAAGCCCAATACCGTGCGAAGAAGAAAGAAGTGCAGCGTAGTGTGAGACGTGACAAACGTCAACATGTCAACTCACTGACCTCAAGGGCTGAAGAAGCAGCGAGTAGGTGCGACAGTAGGACTGTTTACAACATCACTAAGGAGCTCCAAACAACATCCAGTGAAGAGTCTAGACGGTAACCTTCTGATTTCGGATGAGGATCAGCTCACTAGATGGAGAGAACATTTTGCTGCAGTGCTAAATCACTTAGACGACGGCGGTATGATCTTGAATTCGAATGAGCATTTCGAAGCAACAAATTCCCGAATTCACACCGTACCTCCCAGTAAAGCTGAAATAATAACAGCAATCAAGTCCCTCAAGAAAAACAAAGCGGTGGGTATTGATGGCATCCCTGCCGAGCTATTTCAAGCGGCGCCAAATACATCGGCAGATTTGCTGCATCCGCTAATACGGAGAGCTTGGGATAGTGAACAATTTCCACAGGAGTGGAAAAAGGGGATGATCATTAAGCTTCCAAAGAAGGGTAACTTGATGGAGTGCGGTAACTGGAGAGGTATATGTGTTCTTCCAGCTGTAGCCAAAATAATAGCTAGAATAATTCTAGAACGAATTAAAGATCATTTAGATTCAACTCTCGATGTCGAACAGGCAGGCTTTCGCGCTGGATCCTCCTGCATCGACCACATAAACACCTTACGGATCATAATCGAACAATGCGTCGAGTATAGGTCTCCGCTTCATTTACTGTTTATCGACTTCGAGAAGGCTTTCGACAGCTTGAACCGAGATGCTATCTGGTTGGCCTTGCGCAGGAGAGGCATTCCAGAAAAGCTTATAGCTATTATCAAGGCTACATATGAGGGCGGCAAGTGTCACGTCGTGCACAATGGTAAGGTGTCGGAGGATTTTGAAGTCCAAAGTGGAGTACGTCAGGGGTGCATACTGTCCCCACTATTGTTCTTGGTGGTTATCAGCGATGTACTCCGTGCAGCATTGACGGAAACTAATTCTGGAATTCGTTGGACTATGACATCTTACCTTAAACACCTAGATTACGCTGACGATGTATGTCTACTTTCACATCGGATAATGGATCTTCATTTGATGGCCCAAAATCTAGAAGCTAAGGCGAACAAAGTGGGGCTAAAAATAAACACAGCCAAAACAAAAGCCCCGAGTACTTCCAATACCCGCGCTCAACTTAACATTGCCGGAAAGCAAGTCGAGAAAGTTGATAACTTTCTATATTTAGGAAGTGTCGTCTCGGCTAATCGCGGTGGCACCGAACTGGATGTGTGCAGCAGAATCGGGAAGGCTAAAGCTGCGTTCGGAATGCTGTCCAAAATCTGGAGAAGCAATGTTATTAGCTTAAGAACCAATCTACGACTGTTCCGCTCCAACATAGAATCAGTGCTGCCTTATGGGTGCAGTACCTGGAAGGTGGACACCATTAACACACGCAAGCTGCAAGTCTTCGTAAACAAATGCTTAAGAATCATCTTGAGGATTTTTTGGCCGAACCGCATCTGAAACAAACAACTTTATCTGAGAACGGGCCAAGAACCTATAAGCATTACTATACGAAGAAGAAAGTGGCAATGGATTGGACACACCCTACGGCGCGAAGACAACTCCATTGCGAAATACGCTATGCAGTGGAATCCGCTCACCCAGGCAGGCAGAATAGCGGGACGCCCTAGGCAAACGTGGCGCAGAACAGTTGAGGAGGAATCGGGCTCTTTAGGAATGAGTTGGAGGCAGCTCAAACGCGTTGCAGAACTCCGAACACGATGGCGCGCAGGCGTGGTTGACGCCCTATGCCCCCCGAGGGTTAAAGGATATAAGAAGAAGAAGAAAGGCCTGGACAGTGGCAAAGAAAGTGGGTGGTGTTCTGCTGAACTTATTTGTCAACACAGCCCCTACAAAGGTATTCGTTCGTCACATGTAACTTTCTCATCGCATAATGTTATGCACCTTAATGACTCTTGTGAGAGTAGGGAAGGATTTTCCATTCCTCTACATAAGGTTATTGGTTCTTGCTCTGTAGAATACAGGCCATAGCATCCTCGTGGTGATATGAGCATCTAAAGAGGTCCAACTGTTCTTTGCCTCCGTTAGAGCTTTGTTCCCTGCCTCGAGTTTGAGTGTGAAAGGTGTGATGTACACTGAGGGGTCCGATTGGTTCGAATTTAGTGCTGAGCCTTCTCTAGCCAGTTCATCGACTTTCTCATTTCCTGATATGCCTTCATGTCCAGGGACCCAGCAGAGCTTTACATTGTGCTGTGTTACAAGAACCTTGAGCTCTTTTTTACAACACTTCACAACCTTCAATTTTATTTCTGAAGCAGATATTGCTTTTAACGCTGCCTGGCTGTCGATAAAAAAGGTGATAACCTCCCGTGGTATTGCCCTCATCGCTGTCTCACGGGCTGCTATTATCACTGCTAGGACATCTGCCTGAAAAACGCTGCTGTAGTTCGGAAGCCGAACTGACAAGGATATAACAAGTGGTTCAGGGAAGATGCTTACGCTTACACCTATTTCTATTTTGGATCGCTGGATCGCTTGTTAGGATTTCTATCATTTTTCCATTCTTCCCTGCTCGGATAGGTGCTTAGAAATGGTCTCGTGAAGTCCAGGTATGGCGTAGTATAATCTGTACTAGATACATTGCCTAGATATCTCTGTAGGATCGTGGTATCAGCCATTACATTTGGTCTCCAGCTGTCTGTTTGACTTAATCTTACGGCACTTATAGCCGCTGATGCTTGTTTAAAGATGTCAAGCGGAAGCAGGTTGAAAATGGCCTCAAGTCCTACTGTAGGTGTCATTCTCATTGCACTAGTGGTGCTAATGCACGCTTACTTTCTTACTTACTTAGGTGGCGCTACAGTTCGGGGTGAACCTGGGCCTCAACCAACAAGCCTCTACATTTAGCTCGGTCTTTAGCTAATTGCCTCCAGTTGCGCACTCCAAGTTGGTCGAGGTCCCCTTGAACTTGTGCGCGCCACCTACGGCGATGATTCCCTCTACTGCGTCGTCCCTCGGGGTTAGATTCGAAGACTCTGCGGACCGGAGCGTTGGTGTCCATTCGCTCTACATGTCCTAGTCATCTCAGACGTCCAATACGCAGTTTTTTGACTAGGTCGATGTCGCTGTACAGCTCGTATAGTTCGTGATTGAATCTTCTCCTCCAAAACCCGTCAACGGAAACGGGACCGAAAATCTTACGAAGAATTTTTCTCTCGAAGCGACCAAGTCCATGTTTCAGTGCCGTAAAGCAGGACTGGGATGATCAAGGTCTTATATAGAGTCTCCTTAGTTGTTCGAGTTAGGGCTTTACTGTTGAATTGCCTTATAAGCCCAAAAAAACAGCAATTGGCAAGAGTTATTCTTCGATTGATTTCTGCACTGATTTTGTTTGTTGAATTTATAGCAGAGCCAAGGTAGACAAAGTCCCTTACTACCTCGAAGTTATAGCTGCCCACGGTGACGTTTTGTCCAATTCGTCGGTGTTGGTTTTCTCTTCTAGTTGACAGCATATACTTGGTTTTGCCCTCGTTTATCGCCAAACCCATTTTGGCCGCTTCCGCCTCAATGCTTGCAAAAGCACCGGTGACAGCCCGCTGAGATCTTCCGATAATGTCTATATCGTCGGCGTATGCAAGCAGTTGTACAGACTTGTAATAGATTGTGCCTCCGATGTTGGCTTGTGAGTTCCGCACAATCCGTTCAAGTACAATATTGAAGAAGTCACATGACAGTGCGTCACCTTGTCTAAAGCCTTTTTTGACATCAAAGGTCTCGGTGAGGTCATTACCGACCTTGATGGAGCAGCGAGCGTTCTCCATCGTCAGCCTGCACAGACGGACAAGTTTGGCAGGGATGTCAAAACTAGACATGGCTCTATAGAGCTCTTCTCTATAGATGCTGTCATAGGCGGCCTTGAAATCGATAAAGAGGTGGTGAGTATCGATTTGGAATTCTTGGGTTTTCTCCAGGATCTGCCGAAGTGTGAAGATTTGATCGATGGTGGACTTTCCTGGCCTGAAACCGCACTGATAGGGTCCAATCAGGCTGTTGATAAAACTTTTCAGGCGTTCACACAATATCGCAGAAAAGATCTTGTAATGCACGCTAGTCTTTGTACTTTTGTGGTAGCATTTAGGTTGTTAGTTCTGCTAGCGACCTGTCACCATAAAAGGCTGCCATAAGTTAGAATGGGCCTTACTTTAGCCGGATACATCCATAGGATGATTTAAGGGTTCGGTCCCCAAGTTTTCCTGACTATTCTATTACACGGGTAAAAAGCTATCGTGGCTTTTTTTTACTCCGTCGTTAATGTTTAGTCTCCAGTTCAGTTTCCTATCAAGTACCAGGCTGAGGTATCTCGCACTGCTTGAGAGACTTAGGGGGATACCACTTACAGAAGGTGTTACGAATTGTGGAATTATCCTTTTGTTAGTGAATAGTACTAACTCAGTTTTCTGGGGATTAACAGCTAGTCCACATCGCGCCAAATCCAAATCCAAATCGCCAAATCGCGCACTCAAAGGGTTATGTATACCTTTAGTCTATGATTTTTAACGCAGCTTCAATTTGCTCGCTAAGGTTGGGAGAAATTTTCCTGTTGCCAGCAGCACAACGTCATTCGCATAAGCTATGGTTTTGACGCAGTTATATTTGAGTTTTAGGAGTATGTACTTCGTTCAGTACAATTACCCTCAACAGTGGGGATATAACCCCGCCTTGCAGTGTCCCTCTAGAGGCGTAGGTTTCTAACTTTGTTCGAATAACTAGAAATTGGTATTTCTTATAAATTATATATTTCACGTCCACTTTGTTAATTAAATATGAAAAATGGATATCTTGCGATATCTTGCGTCTTGTTGGAGTGAAGCATTTCTAATCGTTTTTATCGTAATTAACACCTAAATTTTGTTGCTTTCGTCAAACGGTTGACCTCACGACGGGCCTTCCTTACAATACACCAGAAAACCGCACAAGTTCGTGAAATAATTTAGCACTTTATCCAAAAGAATTTAGCACATCTTCGTCCAAAATCAGCTCCGCATTTCGTCACCGTCAGGTTTATATAAGCGATAGATGGTAGTATTTACTTATTTAGCGGAAGTGCACTTCTGTCCATCTCAGTTATAAGTCTCCAATATCTAAAATTTTATTAAACCCACGCAACTACCTACATTTGAACACATACTCATGTATTTATTTGATTGTAGGCACCGGCACCAGCAAATGGAACGACAAAACCGTCACGGAAACTGACTGGAATACCACAAATAGACTGGGTCTGGGATCCCAATCTACCACGTGAATTAAATGGGTAAGTACATAATCTACAAGCCTATCGATGAAGTTTGTTTCACTCTGCATTTTTCTGTCCACAGCTACAACCTCTCGAGCTATCCCTTCTTCAGTACAGTACCACCACCGGAAGAGATCTCATTTAGATGTAATGGACTCCATGATGGATTCTATGCTTCCATTGAATACAAATGCCAGGTATGCTAAATAAATTATGAAAAACATAGGAAATGTCCAAGGATTCCATTTCAAGATAACAATGTAAAAAGTTGTTGGCAAAACAATACACAATGGACAGTTTTTTCCCATGCAATTCATATAGACAAAGTGATAGTAGCAACACACTCATCTTCTTCTTCTTTTTTTCACAATTAATTAAAAATAAATACTGTTTATGAATTAATCAAACACAACCTTGGCCGAAATTTCTCAGAAAAAAAGAAGAATTAATTTTATAAGAAAGTCGCTAACTGGTTATGTCGGTGGTTTATTTGAGATCTAGAAAATGTGTTAAGTAGTGATGCAGGTGGTCAAAATGTGTTGATTAAAAAATACAGTGAACCAGAAAAAGACTGTCGACTCCGTAAGGCACTTTAAAGACGTTATGAGTCTGATTGAGTTGAGGGAATTATGTAATTAAATCGCTCGTACTATTGGTTGAGAGGATTGTGTATGTGAACTCTTCTGGCTAAGTGGATGTCCTTGTTAAGGTCGTATAGTTCGGCGCTGTACCTTGTTCTTCACTCACTGTCTATGCAAACGGGAAGAACTTTTCTCTCAAAGTAACCATGCCTCTGCGCCATACAGCAGGACTGTTGTGATAAGTGTCTTATACAGAATTACCTTATTAGTTGGAGATAAGGCTTTGTTACTCAATTGCCTTCTTAGCCCATAGAAATACCGAGTGGCAAGAGTAATTCTTCGTCTGATATCCCCACTGGTGTCATAGAGACTAGGTAGGCAAAGTCCTTTATTACTTCAAAATCGTACATGTCTATTATGGCGTTCTATCCAAGACGCCAATATTGGGTGTCCTTTATTGCATTTAGACAGCATATATTTTGTTTTACTTTCATTGACCACTAAGCCCATCTCTGCTGCCTCGATCTCAATACTCGCAAATGCCCCACTAACGGCCGGCTGAGTTGGCTATGTCAATGTCATCGGCGTAAGTGAGTAGCTGTACAGTCTTGTAAAAGATTGTACGTCCGGAGTTGACTTGCGAGTTTCATAAAATTCTTTCAAGTGTTATTAGAGATCGCATGATAGCGCGTCACCTTGTCTAAGATCTTTCCTGACATCCAACAGTTCTGTTGGTGGTGTTCTTCCGACTTTGGTCGAGCAGCGAGAGCTCTCCATCATCATCATGCATAGACGGACGAGCATACGCGCTTTCATAAACAATTTTGAAATCGATGAAGCGGTGATGCGTAACGATTTTATATTCATGGCTTTTTTCTAAGATCTATCGTAGTGTGAATATTTTGTCAATGGTGGACTTTCCCGGCCTGAAACCTCACTAATAAGGACCTGTGAGGTTTTTGACGATCGGTTTTAGACGTTCACATAATACGGCAGACACGATCTTAAATGCGATTATCAGAAAAAAGTCTTATACTTCTGTAGTTGGCGTAGTTCAGAGGGTCTTTTTTCTTCAGGATCGGAAAACGATGCTGAAGTTTCATTCACCGTTCGACCAGATTTTACAGATGATCCTAGTGGCTTGAAAAGTTCGGTGGCAAGGCCGTCGGCTCCAGCAGCTTTGTTGGATTTAAGTTAAGATATCGCTATCCTCACTTCGTTTTGATCGGGTTGACTGGAATCTGGACTATCAATTTCACTACTGGATGCCATCATTCTGCCTGACAACGGAATATTGGTCATCGTCGTCGTTTAGCAGTCTGCAGAACAGTTCCTTCCATATCCTCAGCACCGACTGCGATCTTACCACTATATTATCATTTTCGTCCCTGCAGGCTTCTGTTCTGGCTTTGAAACCCTGGCATGTTCGTCTTTTTTTACCTTTTTACCTTCGGGTAAAGTTTACGAACATCATTCGTGCAATAAAGTCTCTTAATCTCCTCGATCGAGCGCTTCTCATGCTCTTAGTGTAATGTATCGAAACGACTCCTTATCCCTCTCTGGATCAAATTCTGGCATGTGCTTTCTTACATTAGCTTTACATAAGCCAGAATGTCAACTACCTTACTCTAGTACTTAACACTTAGAGGTCGCCAGCAGTGCCGCTTTGGACTTCTCTTATTTTATTTTATTTATTATGCTGCATTTCATAAACCCAGTGCATCAGAGTCGGCATCTCTGATGGTTAGTTAGCAACGCTGTCACCAGTCTTGCTGTCGCCAAATAACTTAGTTTGAAATTAGAAGACGCAAAGGCTCTGGCGGACACTTGCGATTGTAGGCATCGATTTTGTTGACGGTTTTTCGATCAAAAGAAAGTCGTGTCCCATTGTGAATGTCAAACCGTGGGAACCGTACTAGTTACGATAACGTTTCGTCCAGCCGCGATGTCGACTAGCCTGAATCCGTTGTTGGATGTAGTATCGTGCAGGCTATGCTCTCAAACCATGCTTCTAAAGCCGTTCTCTTTCGTAGCTCCGCGTTAAAATCACCCAGAACAATTTTAACGTCGTAGCTAGGGCATTACTCATACGTCTTGTTAAAGAAATGGTAGAAGTCATCCTTCGTCACGTTGTCCATCTTCTCGTGAAGGGAGTGAGCCCATACTAGGTAAATGTTGTTAGAGCTCAGACACATTGCCAGAAACCGTACACGATGGCGCGTAGCCGTAGTAGAGGCCCTAGGACCCACAAGAGGATAGAGGGCATACGCAACTAAGAAAAGGCTAATATTGGCGAATTTAGCCTTGATACGTATAGTCATGAGCCGTTCGTTCACTTGCCGGAAACTTAGGATGTCGGTAATGTCTGCTTTGCAGCAGTTTAGGGCTTCCGGAAGATTTTCGGCTGCACGTGGTTTGACGAGGGACGTAACATTGCATGTGCAGATACGAAGATCGTTGTCCTGTTTATCTTTGCAAGGGTCGTCAACAGTAGCGCCATCCGTATTTGGCGCAACAGCTCTATAAGTGCCAGGGCCTAGCTTCTCGCAACCACTCTTGTTGTGTGCGTTATATTTTTCACACAAATGGAAGGGACCTACAGTTTAGTGCCGTATCCGAAGGGTGATTTGGTTTGAGAAGCTCTCGGATGTTTGTCAGATGTTCGCGAGAGGTGGGACCGTGAAAGAACTTTTTGCTGTTTTCTGGGATTCGAACTTGGAACCTCATGAGGAGTGGTCGAGCACACTACACTTACGCCACGGCGCCCACAATCTGAGGCTGTTGGTTGCTTCGTAACGAAAGAAGGGCTAGTTCCTTATGTTATATCCCTAGGACGCGGCCCCGGGTACACAGTGCGAGTGCGAATAGCCCACTACTGGAGTGTGAACGCTGCCGTTGGCCCTTTAAAGGTCAAACATTCTGAGAGGTCCAAATGTGAATAAAAACATGCCTTGATTCATTTTTTTTATTTTTCTGGTATTTGGAGCTGGAGACAATAACAATAAAGCCATAGTACGGACGTGACATACCATAACGTACGGCCAATTATAGAATCACCAAAGATCTATCAGGTGAAGGGCAAGCTATTCTGTTTCTTTGGGAAAACACCTCATATCAGCTTATTGCTCGTATTTCAACCACAAAGTTGAGAACTTACTTCCAAAAAATGTTACGGCAATGCAAGAAAGTCAACTGCGACGGTTATAAAACGTTATTCAGGAGCCCTAGCTGGACACTAAGTTTCCTCTGTATAAGACAAGATGATGCTTATTCCGATTTAAAGAAAATAAAAGCAAGAGTTCCACGAGGCAGCATCCTGGGGCCAACACTATATCTACTTTTCACAATTGATATACTTATGATTACTTCAAAAAACTTTTGATATTCAACAATGAAAATTGAGCCAGAATCATTCAATGGTTCCGAAATAATGTGCCACGAAGTATTGTCAACACACCATGGTGCCTGAAGAACATTCTTCAGCGTGACCCAAATTTAGAAACAGTGGTCAACGAAATTACAACGAGTGTGGCATCTCATTCGAAAAAGGTCCGTCAGTTTCCTATACGAATCCTATTTATCTTCTCTACAGCAGTAATGCCAAGATTGATAAAATTCTCAGACGCGACATTTCTCACGAAACCAGTAGTTACCGCTGTAGGTGTAAGTTAAGTTTTATATAAGTAAAGCTTGGGTAAGAGGATTAGGGATAAAGAATCGAGCAAACCATTCCAGACATGTCCACAAACTGTTAAACTTCGTTAGTAGTACTACACCACCCTTACTCTGCTTAGTGTAATGCTAACCTCGTTAAACTGGAGCAGAGTCACTGCTTCCACTGTCATATGTTGCAAATGAATAAACAGTCACGAAAAATCCACTACATATAAGTAGGACTTAGAACCAACAACTAACACTCTTTTATATGATCAGGTCTATCACCACTGTGTGTACGGCATTCGTCACGACTTCCTCTGTGCGAATTTCACAGCCTTCGATCAAAGAACATTCATCTGCCACTTTGTTTCCGATGTGGACTGTAAGAATTCAGAAAAATTCTGGAATAGGTAATCGATAATATGATTTCGTACGCTGAGTCACATCACTCAAGTGATTTTAATTCGCAGAAACGATAATCTATACATGGCCACCACAACAACAACGACCACGACTACAACAACACCGGCTCCAATTACCCCAGAGCCAGAATACAGACCTCGGCCTAATCGAAGACCACTGAGACGTCGCCGGCCATCTGACTATTATTACGATGAAGACTACGATGAGGACTACTATGAGGACGATCGTCGAGTTAATAGGCGCAGAAAGAAACGACCACGTGGTCGTCGTCCAGCCGAGTACGATGAAGATTACGAAGAGAGGAGATCGTATAGTGATGATGATCCAAGGTAAGTCCCATTTCTCAAAAAGACTTAAAACGGTCAAATGACTGACTTCCTTCCAGGTTCGATAATAAACGTCCAAAGAACAGAGAACGGGTCAGAAACGACGAGGACGAAGAATATGTTGATGACCGCCGCACGAGACCAAGAACAAGACCTAAGAACGGCGCTGTTGGTAGACAGGGTGACATATCAGAACGTCGAAAGGTACCGAATGCACGTAAATCGATGGCCGAACGTCAAGCGAGTCTAGATGAGCGACGCAGTCTGAGCGATGATAGGGATAAACCCAGAAATAGACTTGATGATCCAGCAGATGTCGTGGAACGACGTCCACTAGCAGGCGGCAGGCGGCGACATAATGGTGAACGACGTCCAGCACCAATCGATGATGACTATGATAGACCAAGTCGGCGCAGTGAAGCCGAGGAGGAAGAAGAAGAGAAGCCAATTGAGCCGAAGCCGGAAAAAGAACTAGTTCGCCCATCAACATCAGCTGCAGGTGGCAGTCCAATAGCTTCCATCTTTGATCGGCCTCGAGTACCTCCGAAAATCGCAAGGCCAGTACCAATAACTGAGAAGAGGAAATACGGATATCCAGGACAGAAGGCCACCACGTCAACCTCTACAGCTAGCCCGCTTAGCGATGAGTACTACGACGATGAAGAATATGAGGATGTTAGCCCAGTTAAGGATCCTCCCCCACCTCCGGAACCAGTTGATAGCAAAGATACTCCCCGCCGAAGGTTACAGGATGACTTAAATTCACGTCGCACTGATGACATTCCACTTCGTCGAACTCATAGTCAGTCAAGGCGAGGTAGTGATGATTACCCGAGGAGACCAGGTAGACCATTTCAAAGAAAACCACTAGAGCCACTTCGGAAACCAGTGGACGACTATGACTCTGTTCCTGTGAAGGATGAGTCAGGGGAAAGGGTACCTCCACGAAAGCGCCCTTATTCAGCTCGTGACAGACCCGCAGATGACATTGATCCAATAGAGGAGGATTCCCGCGACTACAGAGCACGCCCTCGAGAGCCTCTACGCAGGCCTTTGAAGAAGGAAGATCCGATAGAGGAGGATACCCGAGACTATCGGAGAGATACCCGCCGAAGGCCAGTAGAGTCAGACAGATCTCCACCACCATCAGCACAGGTGGAGGAATCCGAAGAAGCCTACGACGACAAGGGCGAAGACAATGGTGATTCCCTCTCCCCAGAAAAACCCTCCGCTTCATCAGATAGCGAAAAGACAACCCAACGTGAAGGCCGCCCCGTAATACGGGTTGTGAAGCGTCCCTTCTTGCCATCTCGTGGTGGTAGTCCCTACTTACCCAGAGGCTTGCAACCTGTAGGAGCTGCCCTTAAACAACCCACCACCGATAGCACACCCATCGACATGGGCTCAACAATTTCCGGAGTTCGTCTCTTGGAGCATGGAGCACCAATACTCCGAGAGAATTCGGACACCAGCGGTGCGGCGGACTATACAGTGGGTCCACGCAAAGGCCCCAGAACCACCTTGCCACCGCAAGTCGAGTATCCGAAGTCTACTCTCGACGAATTGTATGAAAACGATTATGACGTCACTCTGAATGATGCACTAAACCCCACTATAAAGCCCCTCTCTTCTAGCAATCGCAACTATCTAAGTCCGTTCAACAAGTACGAGCGGGGTGGATACTCGGCACCCAGCAGTAACTATAATAACGGAGGTGACTCCTATTTCTCGTCCACAGACGTCCGAAGGCGTACAGTCCCAGCACCGCGTAACACAAGACAGGAATTTCGAGGAGCGACGAGGATAGCACAGCACTTCTACGATGATTTCGAGTACTAGGGCCGCCGTCCATCCCACCGCTCATTTGCCCAATCCTTTACAAAGAGGATTCGAAACGTTCTTTTTTTTTTATTTAGGACCGGAAGATTTTGCAGTAATTTTAGGAAAAGAGCAGAATATTGAAGAAATTGTAAATATACGAGTATAAACAGATTGGCGAGTAGAGGGCGTTGCTTTTTTTACTTTTTTTTTTTAATAAAATACTCAAGAGTCGTGATAGTGGAAGACAGAGTTCTGTCTTTAATTTTAACTAAAATTGTAAATTATTTAATATTTTCTTTTTTTTTCTATACATACTCTAAAATTACATAAAAAAAAAGTTTTGCAAAATTTCTTTGTACGTTTAAGGATAATAATAGTGCATGTATCTATTTATGTCGCCAATAAGACTTGATAAATAATTTTAAATCGAATAAAGATTTATAAACAAAATAAGTTTAAGATACAATCGGTGGGTGATGTTCATTTTGATGTATCGTAGTAAAGTTGTATATTGGTCTTAATGTTGATTTAGGTAGTTCTGAGGTAAGTGTTCCAGTGAACTTTTAAATATTTCACTTCTGGTAAGAAATGATATATTTATTTGTATTTTTCTGCTTGGTATTATAAACATGTCTTCTTTGCCATTAAGCATTTTATTTTGAATAGTTCAAAATTACACATCAATTCGCAAGTCGTAAACGTTTCATAACTCCGCTCTTCACACCAACATTTTCTTATCAAATGTTATTAATTTACAACAAACTTCTTTTATATTTTCAAATACAGTAATCTAAATCTTTTTATTCGCAGTAATTCAGCCTTTTCTTTAAGCGCCCTACAGACGATCAACATGGTTGACAATCAAGTTGTAAAGACGAAACGTACAGACACCCCAAACTAGTTGTCAACACCATTTCCTTTTTAGTTGGGCAGTGTGCCGATCGCAATTGTCGTGTATTTTGAAAATATTTAGACTATTTGTTGTCAATAAAATAAGAGTTGTTAGCATATGTATTATAGTTAAATCCACAATCAATGAAGAAGAAGTGGAAGTAACTAAAATGAGGAAAATATGATCAGGGGATTGGTTTACAAAACGATCACAATTTCGCCAATTATGCAAATGTTGCAGCTTTTCTTTTATTTCTTTTTTTTGAAAATATCAGATCTTACTTTCCATAGTTCTTACTTACTTACTTAGGTGGCGCTACAGTCTGGGGCGGACCTGGGCCTCAACCAACAGACCTCGCCAGCCAGCACGGTTACGAGCCAGCTGCCTCCAGTTGTGCACGCCAAGTTGGTTGAGGTCCCCCTCCACTTGTTTGCGCCACCTACCACGAGGTCGTCCTCTACTGCGCTGCTCATCCGGTGTGTATTCGAAGACTTTCTTGGGGGGGAAAGTTGGGCTCCATCCGCTCTACATGACCCAGCCATCTTAGTCGTATAGTTCGGCATTGTACCTTTTCCTCCACCCACCGTCTATGCAGACGGGACCAAAGATCGCTCAAGGAACTTTTCTCTCAAAATAACCAAGGGCATCCTCATCCGGTTTTGTCAAAGCCCATGCCTCTGCGCCATACGGCAGGACTGGGATGAGTAGTGTCTTATAAAGAGTTACCTTAGTAGTTCGAGATAGGGCTTTGCTACTTAATTGCCGTTTTAGCCCATAGAAATAACGATTGGCACGAGTAATTCTTCGTGTGATCTCCCTACTGATGTCAATTCAGTGTAGTGCAGTGCATAAAAAAAAAATAAATAAATAGAGTGCGGTAGGATTTTTTTTTTTTTTTCATGCGTGCACCCACAACCGGGTAAAGCATCGTCTGGTGGATAGCGGGTTGTGTGTACAGGTCTTTGTTGGTGGACCAAACCAAATTGTCGTATGGGCATAACACCTGCGATAATCTGTTTTGGGAAACTAACGTTGGATCTGCACTTCACAACTCGACTTAGTTAACGTCGGAGTTGTGTTTTTTATGTCTGTTTTTTATAATGGTAAGGAATTTTAGAGTAGATATGAGCAACATTCGTGGGCTCAGATCGAATTTTTTTTCTGTGTACGTCCACGCCACCAAATATAGACCAGCTGTTTTGGCTCTTTGTGAAACACAGGTGGGTCAAAATTCCGATCCTTCGGAATTCGATCTGCCTGGATATAGCATTGAGCCATTATTCTTCCACCATCACGGTCTCGTTGTATATATACGTAGTGATGTAGCCTACCAAATTCTCCCACAATACGGCCAATGTTCCAATTCGGAATTTAATTTCTTGTGGCTGAAACTCCATGTCCGTATGCAGTTAATCCACTACTGTTTCATTTATAGAAGTCCAAATATTGACAGCAATTCAACTTATAATGAGTTTGATGCGCTGTCAGACTCCATCCTAAGAATTATATCCCTGTACCCACATTCTGAAATCGTCATTGCGGGCGATTTCAATGTCCACAATTCTATTTGGCTTCGCCACTCTGGACAGACAACACCCGAAGGAAGGTATGTTGAAATTTTTTCTGAGGTAAATAACCTAACCCAGCTTGTGAATGAGCCAACTCGTGTTCCGGACATAACTGGCCATACCGCCAACACTCTGGACTTGTTCCTTAGTTCCGATCCTAATAAATACACGGTAAATGTATTATCGCCTCTAGGTTCGTCAGACCACTGTGTCATATCGGCCAATTTCTCGTACTCCAACCACAAAGCTAAAGAACAAACTCCAAAAAGAATAGTTTGGCTATACGAGAAAGCCAATTGGAATGAATTAAATAAGTTCTTTAGGAATTTTAGCTGGTCGCTATGCTTCCTCGATAGCGATGTGGACGCCGCGGCTGATATGATTACTAATACAATTCTCCTAGGTATGAGAACTTACATCCCTCACAGGATAAAAGCTATTAGACCCAAGGAAAATGCGTGGTATGACTCGAGCTGTAAAGAAGCTATTAGGTTAAAGGAATTAAGTTTTCGGTCTTACAAGGCCAACCCAACTGAGGAAAACCGAAAAAAGTTTAAACGAGCCAGAAATGACTTCAATGCCCTCCTTAACCGAGTTAAATTCTCCCACGACCAAAAATTGAGGCAAAAAATACTACATTGTCCCAAGGGTAGTAAAAACTTTTGGTCGTTCGTAAAAAACATTAAGAATTCGGCCTCGTCATCTATACCGACGCTCATTCATAACGACGCACCAACTGTCAGCTCCTTAGACAAAGCTAATCTGTTCGCTGCTCACTTTGCAGCAAACTCCACAATGCCAGATAGTGCTTTGTCTCGACCTGTACTTGAGAGCGTCGAATTTTCCATGGGACAAGTCCACTTTCGCACTCGTACAGTTGCAGGAGTACTCAAAGGTCTTAACATACACAAATCCGCTGGCCCAGATGGTATACCCCCTATTGTTTTAGTTAGTTATTTTCAGTTTATTTAGCTAGAGAGCTGGCAAAACCACTGCGTAAGCTTTTCCACCGATCCTACTCTTCAGGTCTCTTTCCGAGTAAGTGGGAAACAGCATTTGTCCAGCCCGTAGCTAAAAAAGGCGAATCTTCTTCTCTCTCCAACTACCGACCCATTGCACTAACGTCCCTTCTTTCCAAGGTCATGGAAACGCTGATAAACCGTCAGCTAATGAAATATCTTGAATCACGAAAGCTCATCAATGACCGACAGTATGGCTTTCGTGGCAACAGGTCCACTGGTGATTTGATGTCATATCTCACCGATAAGTGGAACCAATCTCTGGACCACTCCGGTGAAAGTAAGATTATTGCTCTTGATATTTCAAAAGCATTTGACAGAGTTTGGAATCAAGCTCTTTTGTCGAAAATGCGTGCATTTGGGATCGATGATACTCTTCTTCTATGGATTAGAAACTACCTTTCGGGCCGTTCAATTCAAGTTGTTTTGGACGGCTTCAAGTCCGAATCTCACCAAATAAATGCTGGTGTCCCCCAAGGCTCTGTTTTGTCTCCGACTCTCTTTCTCATTTTCATAAATGATCCTCTGTCTGCAACTTCTAATCCAATCCATTCCTTCGCTGATGACAGCACCCTCAGTTTTTCATATTCGTTCCCAAACTCACGACCCTGCTCTTCGGCCGTGAACGAAGAACGACAAATTTAAATGGGGTTTAACCAATAGAGTGGAATTTAATGCTTCCAAGACTCAATGCTGACTTCTGTCATTAAAGCGAAACCCTACACATCAGCCATTATCCATGAATGGCACTTGCATTGTAGAAACCGAAAAATTTTCCATGCTCGGTATGTGTGTCAACAACAAACTCTGTTGGAACGACCATGTATTCGAAATCGCTAAGAATGCAGCGAAATGTTTAGGTTTCCTAAAGCGGTGTAAGAAATATTTCACCCCTTCTGATTTGGCTTCAATTTATAAGGCGTACATTCGCCCTAAGTTAGAGTATAACGCTCACATCTGGTCTGGTGCACCAAAAACCATATTACACTTGCTAGATAGGATTCAAAAACGCGCGATAAGACTCATAGGAGACACGAATATTACAAGCAATTTTGCTTCGCTCGAACACCGTCGTAATGTCTCCTGCCTATCCCTGTTTTATCGATATTTCCACAGAAAATGCTCAGTTGAAATAGCAAATAGCATTCCTCCCCTTCTTCGTTTTAACCGCAATACTCGCTATGCCTTGAATGCTCATCAGTTTACCCTTAAGCCTATCTTCGGACGTACCGTGAAATATAGAGATTCTTTTATGAGCCGCACAACACGCTTGTGGAATGCTCTCCCCGAGTCTGCTTTTCCTCTCCGTTATAACCTACAGTCATTTAAGACCAATGTGCATCGGTGCCTCGTTTCCCCCTAACCCCTCTTCCTTAACGCTCACGCTATGTATAATGCATAAAAAGGGTAGTCATAACCCTTTTAGCGCGAGTAAATTATAAAAAAAAAAAAAAAAACCATAGAGCCTAGGCAGACAAAATCCTTTACTACCTCAAATGATATCTGTCTATTGTGGCGGTCTATCCAAGACGCCGATGTTGGGTGTCCTTTTTGTAGACAGCTTTCCAAGTTTTTTCCAAGATCTGCCGTAGTGTGAATAATTGGTCAATGGTGGACTTTCCCGGCATAAAAGCGCACTGATAAGGACCTATCAGATGGTTGACGATCGGTTTTAGGCGTTCACATAATACGGCAGACAGGATCTTGTATGCGATGTAGAGGAGACTTATACCACTGTCTCACTCTGCCTACCAGCGGAATATTGGTCATCATCGCCGTTTAACAGTCTGCAGAAGTGTTCCTTCCATATTCTCAGCACCGACTGGGATTCTACTACTATGTTAACATTTTCGTCCCTGCACGCTTCTGTTCTGGCTTTGAAACCCTGGCATGTTCTTTTTTACCTTTTGGGGAAATTTTGGAACATCATTCCTGCAATAAAGTCTCTCAATCTCCTCGATCGAGCGCTTCTCATGCTCCTTTTTCTTCTTTCTGAGAAGTCGATGTTCCTCATTTCTCCTGTTCACGTAGAGCTCGTAAGCAGCTCTAGTCCTCCTATGCAGCGCCGCTTTGTACGCCTCTTGTTTTGCTATATGTGCTTGCCGGCATTCCTCATCAAACCAGGGGTTTCATTGTGGTGGCCGAGAGAAACCCAGTACATCAGAGGCGCATCTCTGATGACTTGTTGGCAACGCTGCCACTGGTCTTCCAGATTTGCTGCTGGCGGCATAGGACTTTAAGATTAGAAGAAACTCGATCGGCAAAGGCTCTGGCGGTCTCTTGCGTTTGTATCCGCCCGACGTCGAATTTTCTCACAGTATTTCGTTGATTTCGCTCCGTTCTGGATATCCGCATCCGTACCTTGGCTACAACTAGGTAGTCATCCGAGTCCACGTTGGCTCCTCGAAAAGTCCGGACACCCAGAATACTGGAAGAGTGCCTTGCGTCGATCGCAATATGATCGATTTGGTTGACAGTTTTCGATGAAAGAAGAGCCATGTTCCCTTGTTAATATCGAGACGTGGAAACCGCGTACTAACTACGAGAAAGTTTCGTCCCGCCGCAAAATCGATTAGCCTGAGTCCGTTGTCGGATGTGATGTCGTGCAGGCTGTGCTTTCCGACCACGATACTGAAGACATCCTCTCTTCCTAGTTTTGCGTTAAAATCACTTATTATAACATCGTGGCTAGGGCATTGCTCACACGTTTGGCCCAAGAGCTGGTAGAAGTCATCCTTCGTCGCATCGTTTTTTTCTCGTGAGGGGCGTGAACGCATATTAGGCTAATGTTGGAAAATTTTGCCTTGATACGGATAGTCATAAGGCGCTCGTTCACATGCCGGAAACTCAAGACTTCTTGCCTAAGTCTGCCGCCAATGACAAATCCGCGCCCAAATAGACGCTGACCTTGTTGTCTGTAGCAATCGCCATAGTAGATGTCGCAGTTTTTCATACTCCTTTTGCCCGGCCCATCCCATCGCGCTTCTTGGATGGCGGTAATGTCTGCTTTGTGGCACTCTAGGGCCTCCGCAAGTTGTTCGGCTGCACGTGATTTGTAGAGTGACCTAACATTCCACGTGCAGACACGAAGATCGTTGTCCTTTTTACATTTGCTTAGGTCGTCAACAGTAGAACCATCCATATCCGAGGCTATTGGTTGCTTCATAATCGAAGGGTTTTTACGTGGTAGGGAAGTTAATCCGACGACACAACCCCCAACCTGGAGGATCAGATGCTTTTTTTGCAACCCCTAGGACGAGGGGTCGGTTACACCGATGCCGGTAACCCGATTCGGGGATATGAGCGCTGCCGTTGGCCCATTAAGGGTTCGCCGCCACCATCTCTGTTTCAATACCCTGACGTAGTATTGAAAATCCTTACAGACCTCAGCTCCAAATATGTTGAAGTAGCTCCGGTAAGGTATCCGCTGGTCTGTAGACGTCGCCGTTGATTCCATCGAGAGAATTCATCCGCCGCACGTCCTCCTTCTGAGGAGCTCTTGCTAGACTTCTGAGACGCATATTCCAGCCAATCAGGTCAACAAGAGATGCCTTGTTCGGCTAAACATATGCGCGCTGAAGTTCACGCAGATGTGCTTGCGCAGGTCTGAGTGTTCAGCTACACATACATCGTCAGACTCAGCATACGCTCATCGTTAGTTCACTATCAGATAGCTGTCCAGCGGGCAGCACGGGGAGATGATGATGCGATTTTGCCACGCCCTTCCATAGTTCAGGCAGTTCTTTATACATTTGGAAAAACTATTATATCTTTAAAATTGTATATATTATACAATCGATGTACACATATGCTAGGAACTAATGTTTCCAACTGAGTTTACAATACCACCACACACACTGAACTCGGCCCCCAAAATATCAAACACTTTTGATTTTATTCCAACCGTTCGACAGAATTTAAGTTGTAAGCATATATACTCTTCGGGCAAGATGCCCACAAGTCCGGCGCAAAGTTCAGCGATCAAGAAAGAGACCAGACTTCCAACAATGCATCGACATTCTTAAACTGGCAAGACGCAAGCGAAATAGAGCCATCAAGGAGAGCAAAACCTCGTGTTTCAAACGTCTCTGTGAGGAAGCCGACATTAACTCATGGGGCTCAGCATACAGAATGGTAATGCCCAAACTGAAGAGCCATAGAACTCTTCCAATAACATGTCCAATAATGCTGAGATCCATAGTAGAGCACTTTTTCCGCCAAATACCAGCTACTATGGGCAATATTATAAGAGAGGTCAGTGCAGTGGACGGGTAAACTTCCCTACCAGGTAAAAAAACCGATGGTTCTGAAACAACCAAAAGCTTCGGATAAGAATGACTCAACTGATGACGACCCTAGCAAATGAAATAAGGACAACGATCTTTGGATCTGTATGTGGAGTGTTCTGTCCCTTTACTGACCACGTGCAGCTGCAGCCGAACAATTAGCAGAGGCCCTAGACTGCTATAAAGCAGATATTACCGCCATCCAGGAAGTGCGATGGGATGGGCCGGGCAAAAGAGGAAGAAAAACGGTGACATCTGCTACTTTGATTGCTACAGACGGAACAGACAGCGCTTATTCGGATGCGGAATTGTTAAACGCGGCAGACTTAGACAAGAAGTGTTAAGCTTCCGACACATGAGCGAGCGTATTATGACTATCCGGATCAAGGCTAAATTCGCTAACATAACCCTAATATGTGCTCATGCACCCACAGAAAAAAAGGACCCTGCCACCAAAGATTGTTGAGCTCCTCGACAAAACATACGAGCAATGTCCTAAATATGACGTGAAAATCGTATTGGGTGATTTTAGCGCCAAAATAGGAAAGGAGGACGTCTTTGGTAGGGCAGTCGGTAAGCATAAACTACACGACACCACGTCTGATAACGGACTAAGGCTAATTGATTTCACTGTGGAACGAAATGTCACCATAGCAAGCACATCGTTTCCTCATCTCGATATCCATAAGCAGACATGGCGGTCCAATGATCATATTGCGATCGACGCAAGGCATTCCTCGAGTATTCTGGATGTCCGGACCTTCCGAGCGGCCAGCATAGACTCGGATTATTACCTTGTTGTAGCCAAGGTACGAATGCGGATATCACAAACTGAACAACAAAGAAGAATCACTGGGAGAAAATTTAACGTCGAAAAGCTACAATCGCAAGAGACCGCCAGACTCTTCGCTGAACGCGTATCCCGAAATATCTCAATCACCCCTATGTCGCCAGCATAAAGTGCCGAAAACCAGTGGCAACGCTGCCAATATGCCATCAGAAATGCCGCTACAAAATTCAATTAACGAGATATGTGATTGGACGCAGCGATGGCGAATTAAACTTAATGAGTCAAAGTCCATCCATATCAATTTTATACATAAAAAAATAACGAATCTTCCCGTGGTTAGTAATAATCAAGTAGTTCCTTACTCTTACACAGCTAAGTATCTCGGTATGAATCTGGATGCTAGACTGAAATGGAAGGAACATGTGAAAAAGAAAGTAGAAGATCTAAATATTAGATATAAAAAACTTTATTGGTTGTTAGGATATAACTCAGAACTGTCCATTGAGAATAAAATCCTATTATACAATCAGATATTAAAACCCGTTTGGACATATGGTATCCAATTATGGGGTTGCACAAAGAAAACAAATGTTCAAATGCTGCAAATATTTCAAAATAAGGTCCTTCGGGGATTAGTGAATGCCCCATGGTACATTAGAAATAGTGACTTGCATCGAGATTTGCAGATCGACCTCGTAGCAGATACAATTAAAAAGTACGCAATGCGTCACAACGAGCGTTTGCAGATGCATATCAATCCTGAGATAGACGATGTCTTAAATGTACGAATTAATATTCGTAGGTTAAGAAGAACCAAGCCCCATGAACTTTTTTGACAATTACGAGAGCCGGTATTTAAATTATAATACCTTCTCAAACCCGACTTAACGTTGAAAATAAAATCTTTGTCGATCACTAGTTGATTAGTCATGATCAAGGAGGTGTTTTTAGTGCGATTAGAGTCCCACACTACTTTGGGTTTCTAACCCCACTGTGTCTTTCGAGATTTTCACCTTCATAAAAAAAAAAAAAAAGAGACGGGAAGAACATCGGCTTCTCCAAAAGAAGAAGAAAGAGCATGAGAAGCACGCGTTTGAGAATATCGAGAGTTTATACTCCAGGAACAATGTACGGAAGTTTTACCAAAAGGTAAAAAGAACGTGTCAGAGGAGCAATACCCGTACAGAAACATGTAGAGATGAAAATGGAAACCTCGTAGTAGAATCACAGTCGGTGCTGAGAATGTGGAAAAACTACTTCTGCAGACTGTATAACAGCGACGAAGACCAACATCCCGCTGTCAGGCAGAATGGACCATTCAACATAGACGATGATAGTGAATATTTCCGTCCACCTGACCAAAACAAAGTAAGGATAGCAATACCCAAGCTGAAATCCAACAAGGCTGCCGGACCTGACGGCTTACCGGCCGAACATTTCAAGGCAGCTGGGGATGAATTGGTAGAGTGCATACACCAACTCATCTCGAAGATTTGGTCATACGAGTGTATGCCTGATGAATGGAATCTCAGCATCGTTTCCCTGATCCACAAGAAAGGAGACCCCCTCAACTGCGCCAATTATAGAGGCATCAGTCTCCTCAACATCACATACAAGATCTTTTCTGCGATATTGTGTGAACGCCTGAAACCTTTTATCAAAATCCTGATTGGACCCTATCAGTGCGGTTTCAGGCCAGGAAAGTCCACTATCGATCAAATCTTCACACTTCGGCAGAACCTGGAGAAAACTCAAGAAGTCCAAATGGATATTCACCGTCTCTTTATCGATTTCAAGGCCGCCTATGACAGCATCTATAGACAAGAGCTTTATAGAGCCTAGCCTGTCTAGCTCTGACATCCCTGCCAAACTTGTTTCTCAATGCAGGACGACAATGGAGAACGCTCGCTGTTATGTGACTTCCTTAATATTGTACTTGAACGGATTGTGCGAAACTCACAAGCTAACATCGGAGGCACAATCTACCATAAGTCTGTACAACTGCTTGCATACGCCGACGATATTGACATTATTGTAAGAACTCACCGGCCTGTCACCGGTACGTTTGAAAGCATTGAGGCGGAACGGCCAAAATGGGTTTAGCGATAAACAAGGGCAAAACCAAGTATATGCTGTCAACAAGAGGGGATCACCAACACCGACGAATTGAACAGAACGTCACAGTGGGCAGCTGTTGAAAAAATACAAAAAGGAAAGTGTCATTCATTATTGTAATAGTTTGGTTTATTTAATGTTTACTTGTTTCATTCTATGTACGATTGTTTATTCTCCTCTATCTTTTTTGTTTATTAATTATTAAGCCTATTATTATTATTATTATAATTAGCCTACTGCAACATGTTTCACAACTTTTCAGAACTACTATATATGAAAAAAAGCAAAAAACAAACTTCTATAGTTAAATTATTATATAACCAAGCCTTACTTTTACCAAATAAATATAACTTCGAGGTAGTAAGGGACTTTGTCTACCTTGGCTCTGCTATAAACTCGAAAAACAAGATCAGCGCAGAAATCAATCGAAGAATAACTCTTGCCAATCGCTGTTTTTTATAAGGCAATTCAATAGCAAAGCCCTATCTCGAATAACTAAGGAGACTCTGTATAAGATCCTGATCATCCCAGTCGTGCTTTAACGGTGCTGAAATATAGAATTTATTAAAAGAGGATGAAGATATCCTTGGTTGCTTCGAGAGAAGAATTCTTCGTTAGATATTCGGTCCCGTTTGCGTTGACGGGTTTTGGAGGAGAAGATTGAATCACGAACTATACGAGCTGTATTGGACGTCTGAGATGGCTAGGACATGTAGAGCGAATGGACACCAACGCTCCGGCCCTCAGAGTCTTCGAATCAAACCCCGAGGGACGACGCAGTAGAGGACCTCCTCGCCGTAGGCAGCTCGCACAAGTTCAAGGGGATCTCGACCAACTTGGAGTGCGCAACTATAGGCAATTAGCTAAAGACCGAGCTAAATTAAGAGGCTTTTTGGTGGAGGCACAGGTTCATCCTGAACTGTAGCGCCACCTTAGTAAGTAAGTAAGGGCCCAGATGGTATTGTCATGTTGAAAAAAATACATCATTTGAACCGCGTTAGAAAAGCAATATCAATAAAGGTTCCAAAGATATCGCGAGAAAAAGACAGGCATAAAAACTCATGGATAACACAAATGCAACGACACCAACATTTGGTTTGCCTCAGTAACGAAGTGACCCAACATCAGGAGGCCTGTCTGTATTTTTGGAGGTCAAACATGCGAACCCAATAGACGAATCAGCAGAAATGCAGTGAAGTGGGAGGGCTATGACCCCTTGAGTTCAGATTATAATCTCGCCGAAATAGAAAGAAGAAGAAAATCTCCAAAAAGAAAACCCAGAACTTCCCACACTTTCAACACTACAAAACTTTTTATAGATTTTGTAGTCGCTTACAATATGACTTCCGAAAAATTCTTTAAAGACTTAGCATCTGTGCATCTATCAAGGTAAAGGTTAACCACATTGGTGAAATCTTTGGTTCCAAATAAAGTCATAGACCGACTATGTTATGTGATTTTGTAATAAGTTCTTAAGTCAACATCAGATGTTTGGCCTTTGAACAGCTCAAACAACTACTCTCGTATGCCGATTGCACTGATATAATAATAAAAAATCCAAAGGAGCTGGTTTTTTGGTTTTAGTATATCCAACGGCATAATTTCCAATGGACAAGCAGGTAAATTCACCTTTACTGGTGCTCAAGGATCATCAGTCATATTATTATTGGGAAGACGTGATCAGTAATCTGAAAGTTAAAACGAAGTGCTTTTCCAAAAGTGAATCCTTTGCTGGGCGCCAGTGCGCATTGACATTATAGGTAATGCAAGGCTGATGAGCTCGCCAGACAGGATACGAATTTAAGGATTCTGTAGACATGGTGGGGCCTGGGTATGTACCTCGTTAGGTCAATGTAACACGTGTTGGATCAGAGAGGTAGTGCCAATCACATATCATCTACGTTCTCGGTATCCTCACTGGGCATCAATCAGGAAGGGTTTCGAAATAAAAGGAGTAAACCACATCACAGGTAATTGGATGCTGAGAACTAGGACTGCTGAGACAGAGGTGGGACAAGATAACATCACAATAAGCACCACTAGAGGCTGCCCACAAGTAGGGGTATTATCACCAGTGATGGGAAGCCTAGCTGTAGATAAACTACTGCACAAACGAACAGATGCTGGCATTAAATATATTAAAGGGGACGCCGACGATATGGTCATTATCGCAGGATGAAACTCTGAAGAAGCGTAATGTGAAATTATTCAAATGGGTCTAAGAATCACACAGAAGTGGTGCGAGACGGTAGAACTTAGAGTGAACCAAGAGCAAGAGAAGAGCAATGGGAAACCGTCTGGTGCTGTTGTGGTACAACTTCGTAGCAGGAGAGTGAAAGAGCGAATTTTGGCTGCCGTACACACTAAGAAGACACCGATCAATGCTGGGAAAATCTTTGCATCGAGTAGAGGTAATATTTTTATTAATGACTGGCTGTCAAGTGCGGCAAAAGTTTTGCTAAAAGAGGCGAAAAAAGCGAAAAAGAATTTCAGTTATGATTTTCTTTGGGTTCGGTATGGAAAAATTATGATGAGACGAACGACTGGCATGGAGATCAAGTTCATCAACTGCATCGATGATCTTAATCATTCATGATTAAGTAGTATTTATCTAAACAAAAATTCTTGTTTTTCCTTGTAATGTATTTATTGATCTTAATAGTAGTAGCTCAAGTAATGATATATTTATTGGTTTGGATTACAGTGCATCTTCGAATGACTTAACCGTTTTGCATCTAAATATAAGAAGTATGAGAAAAAATTTTGATAGTTTTTGTTCGTTCTTGCATAATAGTTTTCTAGTCTTACCTCAAATAATTGTCTTATCCGAAATCTGGATTTTTGACCACGAATTATGCAATTATTCGCTTCCGGGCTATAATGTCTATGCTGAGTGCAATGAAAGGTACCCATCCGGTGGAATAGCAATATTTGTAAAAAAAATACCCTTTCAGTCGCTAAAGTTTCTACACCTGATCTGAGAAGTGCAGATTGTATTATAGTAAAAATGAAACTTGATAGCATTTTCTTAGATATTGTTTGCATATATCGGTTGCAATCTGTTCACAGGGATATATTCTTAAAAGATATTTAAGACCTACTATGCGCATTGAACGGTCACAATGTCTGTGTTATTGGTGACATAAATATTGATATACTCGATCTTCCTCTGAGCTGTGATAATTATATACTTCTTTTGTCTTCCCTGGGTTTCGAGTCACTCTTGAATGTACCAACTAGAGTAACCGACAGTACCAAAATGTGCATCGACCATATTTTCGTGAGGAAAAAAAATGAATTGAAAGTCCGTCCGTTTATGCTGGAATGGGATATAACTGACCACTTTGCAATTGGTGTATCTTTTTCTGATCTCCTGAAGGTAACCAATAAGGAGCAGTCGAATTCCAAAAAAGTACACGCATACTTTAAATTAAACTTTTCTAAACTGAACGAATATCTTGCGCAGGAATCTTGGGAGGAGGTTTATAATACACCTTGCCCCTCCAATGCTTTTAGTATATTTTTAAAGATCCTCTCTGACCATGTAGACTCGTGCAAATCCATGAAACAAAAACGACTACTTCAGAAGATTAAACCATGGATGACTGACCAACTTTGCGAAAGAATTAGGGAAAAAAACAATTTTTATGTTAAAAATAAAGGAAGGTTCCACATTCCCTCTGTAAAAAATTCTTACAAAAGAATGCAGAAAGAAATTTTTGTTCAAATAAACAAGCAAAAGGAATCATACTATCACCGAAAATTTAACAAAAACAAGTTCAATCCAAGACAGCAATGGAATATCGTTAATGATTTACTAGGCAAAAGTAAAACAGATAATACCTTAAAATGTTTGAAATTTTTGGATGGAAC
The DNA here is from genome assembly GCA_945910035.1 of Brachypalpus laphriformis. NCBI lineage: Eukaryota > Metazoa > Arthropoda > Insecta > Diptera > Syrphidae > Brachypalpus > Brachypalpus laphriformis. Next base: position 87,998,037 of record OX246756.1, read on the forward strand.
CACAACTTCAAACGAGCTAGAAATGGGCAATGGGTTGAATGCTTTCTTTAAAAATGTAGCGGAAAGCTCAAAAAATAGTCAGCTGAGTCATGGGGAAATAGCCTCTCAGGAATCCATCCTAGATAACGTAGTCCTCTCGTCGTTTTTCCTTGGCACAGTGTCTGAAGCTGAGGTGCTTCATGTCATGTCCAAATTAAAGATTAAACACTCTTGCGGACTAGATGGTATTAGCAGTTTAACAATAAAACAAGTAAGCAACCTCATCACTAAGCCATTAGCATATCTTTTAAATAAAAGTTTCGAAAGTGGTGTATTTCCAGATTGCCTGAAAACGGCTGTAATAATTCCAATTTATAAAAAGGGTGATAGATGTGATCCCAATAATTATATACCTATATCGTTACTTTCAGTTTTCTCAAAAATTTTTGAGAAAATTATAACCAAAAAGATGCTTAAGTTCCTAGAAAAATATAAGCTTCTTAGTAAATCACAATTTGGTTTTATAAAAGGAAAGTCTACGGAAGAAGCTATATTGTCTTTCTTAGAGGATATTAACGCGGGACTCGACAGGACTAATAAATCTGGCGCTCTCTTCCTTGATCTTACAAAGGCATTTGACTTAGTAAATCACAAACTATTACTAAAAATACTTCAGCGATTTGGGTTTAGAAGTTACATCTTGAAGTGGATCTCGTCCTACCTTCAAGATAGAAAACAGCTTGTTCGTGTAAATGCAACTTTGAGTAAGTCCTTGCCCTGTCCAAGTGTCGGCGTTCCCCAAGGATCAGTTATTGGTCCTTTATTGTTCCTTTTATATATAAATTCTATATTTAAGTTGCCTCTGAATGGGAAAATAATTGCCTTCGCCGATGACTTGGCTATCTCATACGCTGCTCCCTGTGTAGGTAATATAAGACATCAAATGAACATGGACCTTTCTGTGTTAAACAAGTGGTTCAAGTATCACCAAATGGTGCTAAGCAGTAAGTCCAAAGTTATGTCTTTTTCATTCTCAAACCAGAATTTTATCGATGGGGTTGGTTTATATGACCCTAATTGCGATCATAAGAACTGCAAGGATTCCTGCATGACGTTAGAATCGGTTGCTGAATTTAAATACTTAGGTATAACTTTTCTTCTTCTTCCTTTTATCAGCGAGGCTATGATCCGAAAACAAGGGATCACAGCCCTCCCACTTCACTGCATTTCTACTGATCCGCCTGTGGGGTTCGCCTATTTGACCTCAGAAAATATCGGCAGGCCTGCCGATTTTGGATCACTCGGTTACTGAGGCCAATGAAATGCCGATATCGTCGTATTTGTCTGATCCAGGCGTTTATAGGCCTGCCTTTCCTACATCGCGATGTCTTTGCAACGTGCATAGATATTGCCTTTTTAACAGGGTTCAAATGATCTCTTCTTTGAACGTGGCAATACCAGTTAGGTGTAACTTTTGACTATAATTTAAATTGGAAACCACACATAACTAATATTAAAAAAACTGTTTATATAGCAATGAACAAGATTTTTCACTTACGAAAATTGGTACCATCCAATCTACTAATTGCCATCTATTATGCGCTTGTTAACTCGCGACTGGAATACGGTATTTCTTGTTGGGGCAGTGCATTCATTAGTAACCTACAACCTCTTATTACAGCTCAGAAGAAGATAATCAGAGTAATGCTGTTCAAACCAAGATGGGAGCCATCGCACCCATTGTTTAATTCTTTAAATATACTGCCGTTAAGAAATCTTTATGTTTATAAGGTATTGAGGCTGTTCTATTTGCGAGGTGGTTATACCAACGTTAGTGAAAATGAAATCTATTCACTAAGGTCTTCAACAGCAGTAATAGTTCCAAGAGCTAGAACAGAACACTACCGTCGCTTTGCTTCTATTATAGCTCCCTTTATATATAACAGACTGCCTCCAGATATATGTAACCATATAGATTGCAAGTCCTTGTTCCTTAGAAGTCTCAGAAACTGGTTGCTGTCCAGATCAGATGTAGAAGAATTGATGCAGGTATTAACGTAAGCAGCACTAAACCCTCTTTATACTACGTAGGCGTAACATTACTTGTCGACTTTTAATGTTTAATACTCATTATTTTCCATATCTTTCATTTTCGCTTCTAAATGTTTACTTTACTTTGATATGTAGCTTCCAATACTGTTCTCTCTCAACATAAAACTTATTACTCTCTCGGCGCGGCTTTTCACAATATTTTAAAACAAAGTTTTAGTTTAATGCACTTACCACTGGTATTTCATGCCACAAAGTGTGTACTAGATACCATTTCACCCAATCGAAAATGATTGCATAATTCGTAGTTAAACGATATTTAAGTTATTTTAATTAAAAATTTGAAATTGAATTTGTAATAACTTAGATATAAGAAATAATATTGTTCTTTTGAAATGGAAATAAATAATAAAAAAAAATAATAATAATAATAATAATAATAATAATATCTATTCTCAGTGTACATTGTCTGATAGGCCAACATTCTAAAAGGTTGCACCTTTTTCCAACGACTTCTGCAGGAGCTGTAGAGACAAAGTGGAAAAGGAAACCATGTTTCACTTCCTGCAAAAAACACTGCTCCATCTAGCGGCTCTTTTCTTTGATGATCTCCGTGAGCTTGCCTCTTCAGGCGTCATGAGCATTATTCGCTTTATTAAAAGCTGCGGTTGGTTTAATTAGTCCCTAGGTAGTCAAATGGAAAGATCCATGGCATCACAATTGACCTCAACTGGTGGAAGTGTGTCTGCACTTTCGTACAGACAGCCACACTACCCTAACCTAACCTAACCTAACCTAACTCATCCTATACTTATAAGTACCTTTCACATAATACAAATAAATCTTTCAGGTTGCAGTATTGCACAAACGGAACTAAAAAGTAAGCAGCCAAAAGAAGTATTGTATTAATATAAGTTCAGCAATGACTGCTTCAAAAGGCAAGAGTTTCGTTGTTGCATAGTTTCCTGACAAGAAAATTGATTACTTAAGGGTGGCACACCAAAGCAACAGTTTTAATAGATGGTAGCAATATCTCAAATCTTTAATATTTATTTAGCTAATACTTTGTTAATTGTATCATCCAATCAACTGAAGACTCATTAACTGAACTGTTACGAATGGGCTGTCAATACGTCTTCGAAATCGAAAGCTATGCCGTTGCGTGTGGAAATTGTGTTGTCAATTTTGGAAAAGTACGTTGTTAGTTTCCTCTATGAAATCTGTGCAGTTTTGAGTTTCCTGGATTTCACCTTCAATAAAAAGAAGTGTCAGTTTAACGCCTTACCTAAACATAAAGTCAAGCAGAGGCATGTAACGATATTTATGGGATTGGCTTTCGGTTTACTAATTCAAATATTGAAATTTCCGAATACCATTAAAACACCTGCCAATATTTATATAACCATTTCGGATGTATTTTATCGAACAAATTTATATTACGAATTCCTTATGCAACGCAAGCAGACAGTGGATTTTTTAAACATGTTCGTCAGATGTCTCACAAGGACGGAACAATTGACACGAAAAATAGTGAGATTCCCTTTAAGTGTGTATCCACAATTTTTGTTGACTGTATTAGGGCTTATTGCACTTTGCTTCCGGGCATGCAAAGAGTTCCAGATGTATCTAATATCACTCTATATAGCAATTTTCATCACTCTTTGCCCAACGTTTATCGCAACAAGCATCCATGTACAAACTGTGTGCTGGGAACTGTATTGTCTTCAAGGGATGTTTGTCAATATGAATGACTACCTAAGCGAGATGCTGTGTGAGTTAGAAGCTAGTCAGCATTTGTATGAGTTAGAAGCTAGAAGCTCGGAAACTACGGACTCCCCTTTCGTGTTTTTTGATAAATTTCGAAAGGAATTTCAAGAATTCTTCTCGATATATTATGAAATGTCACAATTGTTGGTTACGTATAACGCTATTCATGCAGGAAAGGTGAAAAGGATACTCTTGCTGACTGGTATAGGAGTCGTGCTAAGTTTAACTCAAACGTCTGGTCACATTGTTGGATATGTAGAAGTGCTGGGATATATTTATTTTGTGTATTTCTGGAACATCTTTCTGGCTCCTAACTGGTATCGCAAAATACAATTTGAATTGAAAAGATGTCAGGTTCTTGTTGGTATGTATAGGCTCAGGCGAGACTTCAAATGTGAGAGGGAGGTGAGTAATAATTGGACATTCAATCTGAAGAAAATTCAATATCTGATTTGCAGGTTGATACCACGCTCATTGGTATAGCGATGGAGGAACTTAACCTAGCCGCACATTTAAAGAGCGTAACATCAATATTTTACTGCATCATGATAACTATTTGTGTAGTACTTGTCTGTCACTATCAAGAATGGTGTAAGTTTGTTGTGGATTTATGCACGCAGTTTGATGCGGTAGGTACTCATACGTTGATGTAGCTCTTGGAAGAATAAGTAAGAGGAGAAGCGATGTTATGGTGAAACACTTTATCTTAGGAAGTACGGGCATCAATCGACTTAGGAACAAAGAAGCTGAATAGGACGGAATAAAAGGATAAAAAAGGCTGACAGAAGCCAACAATACGACTTCTGTCAACAAATCAGCTAATTATAGTAATTTTGTGTATGAATTATATGAATTATACAACAGGTCCACCATCTGTTAGTTTTTTTTTTTAATTACATGCTATTTTGACACTGCCAGTCGATTTTCATAGATTTTCAGAAAACACGTTTAAAGTTTTAATTTTTTTTTGGAAAACGTATGGGAATTTGGAATTTTAGTCTTGTTCCGTTGCCTATGACTCGATAAGGATAACAGGTAATAAGGTAAACATTTGCTAGCATAGTAGAGACTCTTCTGGCATCCTTAGTTCAATTTTGCCCAAACTCAACTTGAACGGTTTTACCTTGTGGTCAGAAATATATAAGTTTGGGGGTGGCAATGGTGTATTGGTAACGTCGTCAATTGCCACGCTAATGGTTCATGGTTCAAATCCTGATGTCAGCAAGTATTTATTTACTTTTCATGAAATATATAAAGTCAGTCCGATCATTTGCAAAAGCTTCTGTGAACACTACTGCGAAGGTATAACACTGGCAGTAGGTTGGTCATGTGGCTGGAAAAATTGTTCGTTCTGTTGATGATGATTTGCCCTTGACATCGGTTCTTCTTCTTCTTCTTCCTTTTATCAGCGAGGCTATGATCCGAAAACAAGGGATCACAACCCTCCCACTTCACCGCATTTCTACTGATCCGCATGTGGGGTTCGCCTATTTGACCTCAGAAAATATCGACAGGCCTGCCGATTTTGGATCACTCGGTTACTGAGGCCAATGAAATGCCGATGTCGTCGCATTTGTCTGATCCAGGCGTTTATAGGCCTGCCTTTCCTACATCGCGATGTCTTTGGAACGTGCATTGATATTGCCTTTTTAACAGGGTTCAAATGATCTCTTCTTTGAACGTGGCAATACCAACTGAGCCGGTCACGCTCTATTTTTTGTACGATGGTTTCCTTGATGTGAAAGCTTCCACGGATCTTCGAACTTCTTATTCGATCAAGCTTTGTCACTCCTGCTGTCATGCGAAGCATCTTCATCTCAGCTGCCGCTAATTTACTCTCATACTTTTTGTACATCGTCCAACATTGTGAACCGTATGTGAGCGCTGGACGTACAACTGCGGTGTAGAGCCTTCCTTTCAACTTAGGGGGCATTTTTCTGTCACAGAAGATAGCGGAATTTTCTCGCCACTTCATCCACCCTACGCTTGCACGATGATTGATGTCGTCATCACAAGTTGCTTTGCTATTGATCATAGATCCCAGATATTTGAACTTTTCGCACTTGGGAATCACTGTTCCATTCAAATAAATGTCTGGAATAGGCCTGAGTGGATCAGAGAACGGGCAGCACAAGTACTCTGTCTTTTTTGAACTAATGCGATACCCATTTCCCTCCAAAACGTCCACCCACACATCAAGTGCTAGTTGCAGGGATGTAGGATCCTCACTTATGATGGCTCCATCGTCAGCAAAGAATAACTGATGTACCTTGGGGTCCATCACTTTACCTTCAAGCAGATAATCAAGGACTGTAATAAAGAGCAAAGGACTTAAAACGCTTCCCTGGTGTACCCCGACTTTGATTGGGAACTCTTCGGTTACTCCAGCGGGGCATCTTACTCTTGTCTTTGCTCCCTCGTACATGTCCATGATCATCTGTACGTAGGTTTCTGGAACCCCTCTTAGCGCCACCCATATCTCGTGGTTGTCTGTCGAATGCCTTTTCAAAGTCAACCAATACAATATGCAAATCCCTTAAGGAATCACGATGTTTTTCCATTATGATCTTTATACTTTGCATTGCATCTGTGGTTGATTTACCCGAGACAAACCCGCACTGATCATCAGATAGCCGTATTATTTTTCGCAGTCGGCCACCTAATACCCGCTCAACGATCTTCATGGTGTGTGACATCAGCTTGATCGAACGGTAGTTATCACAGTTTCGCGTATCACCCTTCCCTTTGTATACAGGGAGAAGGTAACTTTCCCTCCATTCATTCGGCATTGGATCACCTCTCACGAATTTGGAGATGAGAATTCTGAGCCATCTGAACCCGATATCTCCCATCTTTTTCCAGAACTCAGAGGGCATCTCGTCTGGTCCAACCGCTTTTCGTTTTTTGGAGTATTTGCCCGCCTCACTAACTTCTTCGACTGTAATGTCGGGTATTTCTTCACAGTTAGGGGTGGCTCTTGGAAAGTATAGCCGGGGAAACTGTTCATTCAAAATCTCTTCACAATACTGCCGCCACCTCTGCAGAATTTTGTCGTCATCCACAAGAAGCTGGCCATGAGCATTGCTAATGAACTTTGGCGAACGAATCTCCTGAGCATTCTTCCTTCTTTGGGCGGCTATTTTGAAGATAGTGGCACTCTTGTTCATGTTGTGTCTTCGCAGCTCCTGGATAAACTGGTTTGCATCAGCAACCGGGGAAAATATTTTCTCCAACTCCCGATACAGGCCCTCCGTACTCTCTGCTTGAAGCTGAGCGCACTTCTTCTTCGCTTTTTTCTTGCAGCATCTGTATTCCATTTCAAGGCGAGCTTTTTCGTCACTATTATTAGAGGGGCACTTTGACCAAGCTTTGAAAGCCGCTTTCTTCTCATTTATCACTTTCTTAGCTTCATCACTCCACCATCATGTTTCTTTGGCGTGTTGATGTTGGCCTTTTGAAGCTCCTAGCAGTGATTTGGCCTTCTTTAAGCAAGTTCGCTGTAGGGAATCCCACATATTTTGTGCTCTGCACTCTTCATCCTCAGCTCCGTTGATGGTGTGAGAGAGGTAATTCTTCATTACGAAAACAAAAGCCTCGCCTTTTTCTTTGTCCAGATTGTACCACTTGATTTTCTCAGAGACCCTTGTTTGTTTGCTTTTCTTTGGTGTTTTCATAAAAATTTCTGTAATCGGGAAAAAAGTACTGTGAATCAGAAGCAAAGACGATAATAACAGAAATCTCCACAGTTATCTCGACGCCACCCCCAGAGAATAGCTGAACCTTGAATCTTGAGGAAGAAAATAAAACACTCCGAATCAAGCTTAACGAAATGGATTTACTCTATCAAGATCTTAAGAAAGAGATAGACTTATTAAAAGAAGAAAATAAGGTCCTAAAGAACACGCATTTCGAGAAAGAACGCGAATGTACTCCAGCACGCTTAGCTAGTCTTGAATATCACACAGACGAAGAAGAGCTAGCACGCGAAACGTATCGGGTCCCCAAGAAAAGACCTAGTAAAAAACAGAGAGCCGGTTCATCGCCCCAAGTCGAGCCCGTGAAAGAAGAAAATCACAAAGAACCGCAAGAAAAGCAACTTCGAGCGCAATTTCGTCCACCCCCACCAATAAACATCGTCGGGATAACGGAATACAATAAGTTGCAAAGCCTCCTTAAAGGAATAATAACATCCAAGTATAAGGTTACATCTTTGAGGGATAATGCGTGGAAAGTTAACGTCGATGACTACAATGACTACCGAGCTGTGTCCCAAAAGCTAAATACCGAAAAGATTCAGTGGTATACTTTCGAAATCAAGTCAGAAAGGCCACATCGTGTCGTTGCAAGGGGACTCCACCCCTCATGCACCAAAGAAGAAGTTATGACTGATCTTCAAGCCAAAGGCTTTAAAATTCTTGATGCCGTTGATATCATCAAGAAGGAGAAGCAACAAACGGACATAGATAAAGACGTCTTGGTAAGGCGTGGACTTCCGCTTTTTATGCTTACCTTCGATAAGTCTGATAATATCGACGATATCTACCGAATTAGAGCTATACTAAATATCGTGGTCAAAATCGAGCCCATGCGTAGAAATTTAAGGATGATTCCGCAGTGCAAACGTTGCCAAGGATTAAACCATACGCAAATGTACTGCAAAAAAGAACCGCGATGTGTGAAATGCGCCGGAAATCACCTCTCCCAAGTCTGTGGAGTAAATAAACAAACCTCTGCAACATGTTCTAATTGTAAGGGAAAGCACCCGGCAAATTATAGAGGCTGTGAAGTAGCTAAGGAGTTGCAAAAACGGAGAGATGTGCTCCTTAAGCCTCAAGCTACAAACTAAGCCAAAGCGTAAGAATGCACAGGAGAAACTAGTCAAACTAAAACTACCGGGTTCAAAGCCCAAAAAGGTGAGGGAAAGAGTGACAACAGAAAAGTCCTCGACCTCTGTTCTTAAAAGAAACGGTACAGAAAAGTTAACATCGAAAAAGCCGACAGGTAATAACCCTCGGACAGCAGGAGTGCAGACTTACGCCCAGGCCGCGGCATCCAAAAAGCCAAAAAACGTTCAAATTTCGACGGACCCTGTCTCTCATATTTTGTCGGTTATTCTCGAGAAATTTGAAGAACAAAGCAAAATAAATAAAATTATTCTCGATAGGCTGGTTAAGCTTGAAAATAATTCTCAGAAAACGCGTACTTCAACTAGAATATGAATAACAAACGAATGTTAAAAATATGTACTTGGAATGCAAACAGACTTTTGCAAAAACTCGACGAATTGGAAATATTCATGCGTGAAAAAGATATTGATAATATTTGTTTGACTTCTGAAACCCACGTAAAAAAGGAATCGCATTTAAAAATAAAAGGCTATAATGATTACCACGCTTGTCACCCTTCGGGAAAAGCGAGAGGCGGATCATCCTTGTTTATTAAAGACTGCATCGAACAATCTGAAGACCTAAAGATAGAACTTGAAACTTTGCAACTGTGCATGATTCGAGTTAAAAATAGTCAGCGCACTCTTAAAATCTCATCTATCTACTGTCCACCGCGTTCCGCGCTTGAAAAATCTGATTTTACTAACTTGTTTGAATCGCTGAAACCTAATTTTACCATCAGCGGCGGCTTTAATGCGAAACATACGTTCTGGGGCTCAAGATACAGCTCGAAAAAAAGTAGAATGCTCTATGGGGCAGGTATGGGGTACAGTTGTGATTTCCATTCGACGGGTAAACCGACTTACTGCCCAACTGATACTTCGAAAATACCTGACCTGATCGATTTTTTCGTTGTGAGAAGAATATCTACCAACCACATAAAAGTTAAAGAGAGCTTTGATCTGTCGTCTGATCATTCCCTGGTTATTTTAACAATCAGCGAAAAACTAGTCTATAACCTAGAGCCAGCGAGATTAACTGGTCGAACAACTAACTGGGAAGGCTTTAGGAACGGAGTTGAAGATAATGTTGAACTGAGCGTTCCACTTACGATACTCTATAAACTTGAGGTTGAAGTTGATCGCTTCGTTGAGATCGTACAGCTCTTGGAACAATACGCCCAATCCAAGGAAAACGCCGGACAGATACGGTTTGCGATATCCTCCGGAAATTAAAGAATTGGTCAAGGAAAAAGGAAAGCGCGTAAAAAATGGCAACAGAGTCATGCTCCGCAGCATAAAACACACTTGAATCGTCTATGCAATTTGTTGAAAAAGACTATTAAGGATTTTAAGAATCTTGCAATAGGCTCTTAGCTTGAAAGTTTAACAGCGGAAAAAGAGTCCAATTATTCAATTTGGAAAGCCGTAAACGGCACCAAAAGGCCCAAAGTCACCGCGCCGCCAATCAAATTAAACCAAAATGAATGGGCGAGGGAAGATAAAGAAAAAGCGGACGTCTTTGCGGCGCACCTGGAAGAAACCTTTAAACCGTACGATGGTCAAGTGGTTTACGACAACCGCAATAGGCTCGATTTAACATCTGACGATTTGACGCTCACAAGTGCAACGCTAAGGGAACTCAAACATGAGATCGAGAATCTAAAACCTACGCAATCTCCTGGTTATGATTTGATTACCGGAGAAATTGTCAAATTTTTACCTAGGAAAGCATTAATTAAGCTTCTCCGTATTGTAAATGCTGCACTCAGATTAAAACACGTGCCGAACCAATGGAAAGTTGCGGAAGTTATAATAGTTTTAAAACCAGGAAAACCGCCAAATGAGGTAAAATCGTATAGGCCGATCTCGCTTCTTCCAATCATATCGAAAATTTTCGAGAGGATATTATTAAGGCGTCTCCAAACGGTTATAGAAGTAAATAATCTTATCCCTGACCACCAGTTTGGGTTCAGAAGCAAGCATTCGACGATTGACCAGATGCATAGAGTTACTAACGTAATCGAGGAAGCACTTGCAGATAAAAAGATATGCTCAAGCATATTTCTTGACGTCTCGCAAGCCTTTGATAAGGTGTGGCATGATGGCTTGAAATGCAAACTACGAGAAGTTCTCCCTGTATGCTTATACAATATTCTAGAATCATATCTCGGGAATAGACTCCTTCGTGTTAGACATGGAGTCGAATACTCCGAGCTCAAAGAAATTTCGGCCGGCGTACCGCAAGGAATCGTTCTTGGGCCGATTCTCTATTTGCTATATACTCGTGATATACCGAACAAAGATGGCACTATCCTTGCTACGTTTGCCGATGACACCGCTATCCTAGCAGTAGGTAAAACAATCGAAGAAACGACTGCAAAACTGCAAAACGCACTGAATAAAGTAAATGAATGGACGAGGGACTGGCGGATCGCCCTCAACGAATCTAAATCTGTTCACGTGAATTTCACTTACAAGAAAACTAATGACTTGCCAATTTTCCTAAACTCGGCCCGAATACCTTTTTGCAAACGAGGCCAAATACCTGGGAATGACCCTTGACGCAAGACCGAAATGGAATTCGCACGTGAAAATGAAACGAAAAGAACTCGAAATCAAATATAGAGAAATGTACTGGTTACTCGGAAAACATTCCCAGCTCAGAACTGAGAACAAACTGCTTTTATACAAGCAAGTGCCAAAGCCGGTGTGGACCTACGGTATACAACTTTAGGGTTGTACCAAGAAAATTTTTATTATTATTCTTTATTTCGTTTATAAAATAACAGGGGCATGCCACCACACAATTTACAATACAGAGATATGATATATGAGGATTTATGAATATCTTTCAACTGAAATTTTGTTTAATAAATGAAATATTTAGCTTATAATAATTGAATTATTCTTTGAAGGGAAACAACGAGAAAACCACTCATTTGACAAAAAAAAAAAAAAAAACCTAGAATAAAATGGTATGGATTAGTTGCAACATTTTGCGCAACATTAAATATGCTACATACAAATTAAATATAATTATTATTATATAATTAAATATAATTATAATAAATAACAAAAACAGAATAAATTAATCACAAATCAGCTTAGTTAGCAACAAATTAGTATATATTATATAAATAAATAAATAAATAACATAAATAAATAAATTAATAATTAAGTAAATAAATAATTTAGTAGACAAATAAATAAATAAGTAAATTTATAAATAAATAAATAAATAATTAAATAAATAAACAAATAAATAAATAAACAAATAAATAAAGTAATAATCAAATAAATAAATAAACAAATAAATAAATAGATAAACAATTAAATAAATAAATAAGTAATATAATAAATTAACAAATAGTTACAGAGCAACACTTTTACAAAAAATAATTAATTAATTAATAACTAAATAAATTAACATGTAATATAAATGAATTAAATAATATATAAATAAATAAATATAACAAGAAAATATGTAGCTTATGAACTAGGTAAATAAATTATAAAAAGATAAAGGTGCAAATAAACATGCGGAAATCAGTTTAATGTATGGTAAGTAATTTTCAATTCGTGTACTAGAAGGTTATTGGAGAGGTCGCATCTGATCAAAAACGTTCCGATAAGTCTATGAATTCTATCGGAGATCAATTCAACATTGGCTCTCTTATGTAAATCGGAGGTGGAATAATGCCAGGGAAGGTTCTGCATCATTTTTAATAATTTATTTTGCTGTATTTGTAATTTTTTGATATGGCAGTCTGCACATTTGCCCCACACTTGACAGCCATATAGTAAAATTGCCTGGAATATGACTTTGCATATAACAATTTTGTTCTCGTTTGACAACAAAGAATTTCTATTTATAAACGGATATAACATCTTGATAGCCATACTTATTTTATGTAATGTCCTTGCAGTGTGCTCTTTAAATGTTAGTTTTTTATCGAGATAAACTCCTAAATACTTAACAAATGGCTCCCAATCAATCTGATGGCCATTTATTATCAAATGGTTAGACGGTAGGAAGCAAGTCTTTCTTTTTCTTGAGAAAAAGATAGCTTGAATCTTTTCCGCATTTACTTTTATTTTCCATTTGTTGTAATAGTTTATTAATATTTCTGCCGCATTTTGAAGATTCGTCTCAATGTTGAGACCGAATTCATGTGACGAATATATTGCAGTATCATCGGCATAAACAGCAATTTCGCATTCCGGTATGTATGGGATATCTGATGTGTACAAGTTGTACAACAGTTGAACACCTGCGACAATATTTAATAAATTGGACGGACTTTTATTGATATACACTCTACAACAACGATTTGACAAAAAACTTTGGACGATTTTACAAAGAAATATTGGGAAATTAAAATCAAGCATTTTGAATAAAAGGCCATTGTGCCAAACGGTGTCAAACGCCTTTTCAATATCGAGGAGTATCAATCCCGTCGATTTCCCTACAAGACGATTTGTCTTTATAGTATTGCAAATTCTGAGAATTTGGTGGCAAGTACTATGGTAAAGTCTAAAACCAAACTGTTCATTGGGAAAAATATGTTGGTCATTGATAAATTTTAACAATTTGTCCTTAAGTACTCTTTCATAAATTTTACTTAAGCTACTTAGCAAACTAATGGGCCTGTAGCTTTCCGGTCTATTAGCAGGTTTTCCTGCTTTCGGAATAGGTACAATTTTGGCTTCTTTCCATGCAGTTGGAAAATATTGCATTTTTAAACAGGCATTTATTATATACGTTAAAAACATAATACCAATTTTAGGTAATTTTTTTAAGTAGATATTTCTTACATTATCCAGACCACCTGTTTTTTTGTAATTAAGTTATCTGTGAAAAATTTTATATCTGCTTCACTTACAAACACACTCGCCGGTGTTTCTACAACGAGAGAGGTAAATGCCTGCAGAGAGTTGCGTACAAGTAAGTTGGTATTTGCGTCTCCTAGGTGTTGAGCTACAGAATGATTTTCTGCAAATTTCTCGCTTAGTACATTGGCTTTGTCGAGATCAGTGTAATATATGTTAGCACTATGTTCAAGGCTAGGAATTTGCTTATTTTTACTTTTAATGACTTTCACTATATTCCAAAAAGGTTTAGATGCCTTATCTAGTGAATTAAGCTTGGAATTCCATTCATCGTTGCGTTTATTATGAATGAACTTTGCTATTAATTTATTTAGATACTTTACTTGGCTTTGGAAAATAGGTTGCCTGTACCTTTGCCAGTTTCGCCTATGCATATTTCTCAGCCTTATGAGCTCTAGTATGTGACCTGGAAGTGGTACACAAGAATGTTTTTTTTCAATTTTTGGTACACTACAATCGGCATAACTAAGTATATGTTCAGAAAATTGATGGACAATATTATCAACATCTGCTTTGCTAAATACACTTTCTAAACTAGTAGGTAAGTTTCGAAGTTTACTTTTTATTTCTAAACGAAAAACTGCCCAATTAGCATTTTTAAAATTCTGAATATATTGCACGTTTTTTCCCCCGACCATGGAAGTTGAAAAAGGACAGGATTGTGGTCTGATGACAAATCGTTTATGGATACTGGTTGAGAAATATGACTAGATATATTAGTAATAAATAAATCTAATACAGAAGGAAGACCACGTGAACCAGCAGGAAAATAAGTAGGATAGGACGGAAACAGAACACGAACTGGTAACAAAGCAACAAGGTTAGACAATACATTACCCCAAGAATTTGCTCGGATGCAGCCCCAATCTCTGTGTCTACAATTGAGATCACCTCCAATTAAAAATTCTCCAGTTGTACTAAATCCACAAGAAAGGAGACCCCCTCAACTGCGCCAATTATAGAGGCATCAGTCTCCTCAACATCGCATACAAGATCTTTTCTGCGATATTGTGTGAACGCCTGAAACCCTTTATCAACAGCCTGATTGGACCCTATCAGTGCGGTTTCAGGCCAGGAAAGTCCACCATCGATCAAATCTTCACACTTCGGCAGATCCTGGAGAAAACCCAAGAATTCCAAATCGATACTCACCACCTCTTTATCGATTTCAAGGCCGCCTATGACAGCATCTATAGAGAAGAGCTTTATAGAGCCATGTCTAGTTTTGACATCCCTGCCAAACTTGTCCGTCTGTGCAGGCTGACGATGGAGAACGCTCGCTGCTCCATCAAGGTCGGTAATGACCTCACCGAGACCTTTGATGTCAAAAAAGGCTTTAGACATGGTGACGCGCTGTCATGCGACTTCTTCAATATTGTACTTGAACGGATTGTGCGGAACTCACAAGCCAACACCGGAGGCACAATCTATTACAAGTCTGTACAACTGCTTGCATACGCCGACGATATAGACATTATCGGAAGATCTCAGCGGGCTGTCACCGGTGCTTTTGCAAGCATTGAGGCGGAAGCGGCCAAAATGGGTTTGGCGATAAACGAGGGCAAAACCAAGTATATGCTGTCAACTAGAAGGGAAAACCAACACCGACGAATTGGACAAAACGTCACCGTGGGCAGCTATAACTTCGAGGTAGTAAGGGACTTTGTCTACCTTGGCTCTGCTATAAATTCTTCTAACAAAATCAGCGTAGAAATCAATCGAAGAATAACTCTTGCCAATCGCTGTTTTTTTGGGCTTATAAAGCAATTCAACAGTAAAGCCCTATCTCGAACAACTAAGGAGACTCTATATAAGACCTTGATCATCCCAGTCCTGCTTTACGGTGCTGAAACATGGACTTTATTAAAAGAGGATGAAGATATCCTTGGTCGCTTCGAGAGAAAAATTCTTCGTAAGATTTTCGGTCCCGTTTGTGTTGACGGGTTTTGGAGGAGAAGATTCAATCACGAACTATACGAGCTGTACAGCGACATCGACCTAGTCAAAAAACTGCGTATTGGACGTCTGAGATGGCTAGGACATGTAGAGCGAATGGACACCAACGCTCCGGCCCGCAGAGTCTTCGAATCTAACCCGGAGGGACGACGCAGTAGAGGGAATCATCGCCGTAGGTGGCGCGCACAAGTTCAAGGGGACCTCGACCAACTTGGAGTGCACAACTGGAGGCAATTAGCTAAAGACCGAGCTAAATGTAGAGGCTTGTTGGTTGAGGCCCAGGTTCACCCCGAACTGTAGCGCCACCTAAGTAAGTAAGTAAGTTGTACTAAAGAGTTTTCTCAAATCGGATTTCAATCCTAATCTTCTGTCAATTCTACTAATTCCACCAGGAAAATACACACAAAATATTTTCACTGTACTACCATTTCTTAGCTTAACTTCTATACCTAGATTTTCACACACTTCTCACAAGCTTATGTTGAATTGACCTTCTTATTAGAATTGCTACTCCACCGCCTCTTCTATTTTCTCTATCAATTCGATAACATTTAAAAACCGAATTCGAAATTCGAATTGAGGATTTCAACCAAGTTTCCGTGACTAGCGCTATATCGACCTTATTAGCGTTTAAAAAATTAATAAATTCAACATGTTTATTACTAATACCTCTGGCATTCCATGTTACAATATTTATATTACTACCTATTGAATTACTTGACATTAGAGTACAAAAATTTAGTTGCTAATTGTGCAATGGCATTAAATTGTTCTAACTTAGTTTTACAAGAACCTAACTTCATTATCATTTCCATAACGAGCGAGTTCAATTCTTCCATTGTGAACAACTCACCGGTGGTAATAGATGCATTGTTGTTATTGCTTGTGGTTGGCGAAGACGCTGGCGTTGTATGTACCCCCCATGCTCTGGGTCCTGAGAAGTTGCTGCTCTCTATTTCCACCCGCTTCACAGCAGGTCGATTTGGGAGAGCTGGGAAATCGTTCATTGAGTGGAGAGAAATAGTTCCGTTGTTGTTGTTGTTGTGATGAAGCTTTGACTTAATGTTGAGAGATGAACGATTAGACTTCGTTGCAAATTTCTCTCTCATTTCTAAGTACTTGTTTCTGCTTTCGCATTTGCTGTCTGTGGATTTGTGGTCGCCCTTGCAGTTCGCGCATTTGACATTCGAGTTGTCAACTTTGCATTCCTCAGTCTTGTGTGGACCGGCACAGGTAGCACAAAATGTTTTAATATGGCAGTTCTTCTCGCCATGACCAAACATTTGGCAGTTACGGCACTGCGTTAACCGATTTTTTTGCTTACGGTAGAAACTCCACTTCACTTGGGTGTGGAAAATAGAACGAATATTTTTCCTTAGTTCATTCAGCTTAACACTACCACTCTCAAAAAATACTTTGTATATTGTATCTGTATAGTGAACGTATTTTTTGTTTATAATTTTTATGTCTTTGCACTTCAGACCAAATTTAATGAGTTCATTTTTTAGCGAGTTAATGTCAAGCGAGCCTAAGCCGTACAGAACAGATTTAAAAGCTTTTTCACTTTTGACATCATGAGTAAAGTACTGACAATTGTCTTCTTTTAGTTTATTAATAACGGAGTAATAAGACTCCATGGTGTCACACATAATTTTTATGCCAATAGACATTTTCTTTATAGCATAATCGGATACATTTAAAGAGTTCAATGCACCGTGCACATATTCACAAGTTTTTTGTATCACTTTAATAGGCGGAACAACTATTTTGGGAGATTTGTTTGGCGATACGATCTCGTCCATATTTTCACTCTCATTGTCGCTATCCGGCAAACACTGTAAGGGGCTCCAATAATTGGACCGAGGATCCTTTTTGTTTGTTGCCATTTTCGGTAGCGCTCTAAGTTTTTTTCCGAGGACAATGAGGTGTCCCCTATATCGGGCGATCTAGACCGTTTATTAATTTTGATAGTATATCACAGCGAAAGAAAAAAGAAAATTAACGAAAGGTTGATGAGTATTCGATGCGTGTAGCTTTAAAGCTGCGGCTGAACTGTACCAGGAAAATAAATGCAAATATTTTACAAGCTTTTCAAAATAAAGTGCTAAGAGAAATTGTCCAAGCACCGTGGTATATTAGCAACGATGATATCCACAGGGATCTCGAAATTCCGACAATCGAAGCTGAAACTAGAAGCTTCGCGAGAAAGCATAGAAACCGACTAATCGAACATGTGAACAATACAGTCCTACAAATTTTGGATGAGAGCAATTTATTGCGCCGACTACAAAGGACGAAACCTTCCGACTTGGCGAGATAATGATTAACCGCGTCTATATTGCGGAATATGCAGGATCTTTCAGTGGAAAGAAACCTGCCAAACGTTTTTATTTCATGATAGAAAAATTGCTTGATAAGTTAACACTTAGTTGCGATATCTAACAAATTTATATCGAAGGGTGGTGTTTTTATAGTCAGTAAGAATCTGGCACTACTATGAGCACGCGCTTGCTATCCTCATAGTGTCTATGGAAGAATTTTCACCTACCCTCGGAAAAAAAAAAAAAAAAAAAAAAAAAAAAAAACAACTGAGCTTCAAGAACCACTACACCAAAATCTTTCTCGCTCTCCCTCTCTATCCATCCTTTCTAACGCCCGCACTGTGTGTAACCCTTTGAGTGCGCGTAAAATTATATAAAAAAAAAGTGTAAGTTTCAGCTTAATTGGGTGGTTAGTTTTTGAGTCTTTAGCGTACATACTAACATGCAATTTTTATATACATACAAGTACATACGTATACAGATTTCTTCGAAAGAAACTAAAAATAAATTGTCATCTTCAAAAGTATAAAGTATACAATAATGGTCTCAACTCACTTGTTGAAGTCAAAGTCAACTTTAGATTGCGCTGATCGATTCGTCCATTTAGGGACAAACGCCTACAACTGAGATTGAGATTTAAATTAATTCGCTGTACTCACTTATGCTTACTGACTAAATTCAACTCAGTATTGGTGTTGTTATTGATCTGTTAGCTAAAACATAAAATGAGCATTATAAATTTACAAAAAAAAGAAAAACAGCACAATTATGATTTGCCAGTGCTAAGGGCGCCATGGAGTAAGTGGTTAGTGTGTCGGATCAATACGCATGAGGTTCGATATTTGAATCCCATTAAACACCAACAAGTTTTTTCACGGTCCCACCTCTCGCGAGCATCTGACAAACATCCGAGAGTATTGTTGTCACGAAAAAGCTTCTCAAATTGCAGTTCGGATACGGCACTAAACTGTAGGTCACTTCCATTCGTGTGAAAAATATAACGCACACAACATGAGTGGTTGCAAGAAGCTAGGCCCTGGCACTTAAAGAGCTGTTGCGCCAAATATTGTATATATAGTGCTATATAATAGTGCTAAGGGATATGCTATTTTCATTTCATTTCTTTTTCATTTATTTAAACTTAGATTAACATGACACTTCAACCAATTCTTTCTCATAATTAAGCATCTAGAATTGAACTACATACAACTGTAGTGAATACCAACAAAAAATAAAAAGAAAAGTATTTATAAACATAATAAGTAGATACACGAACGTTTTCATTCTTCAGCTGAGTTAACGTGGCGAAACGGCTTAAGAGTCAATGACCCCAAGGATCTGAAAGGACCTCAGGTGAGACATCGAACTAAAAGTCCATTCACAGCTCAGCGACCTACGAATCGTCGAATTGTTAATTTCTTCGCAGAAACTAATTACAATTTAACTTTTTATATATTAATCGATAGATCAATTGAGGTCTGTTCTTTTGGAATAGTAAAATTGCCCATGGCGTGTTTATAAATACCATATGCTAAAAACGGGTTGTTCGCAGTTTGGGCATTCGCAGGTCGCTGAGCTGTGAATGAGCCTTAAATGTTGAAGACGTCTTGACTGCGACGTAAAACTTGTTATAGAGTATGATGGAGAGAACAAATGAGATATCCACTCCAGGTGGAACTCGTGAAAACGATAATCTACCCGTGGTCTTTTCGACTACGTTCGGAACTAGGATTCTGGAGGTCCCAACCACCATACTTTTACCCCCCGCCTCTGGCGTTGAATCGGAAGTAGTAGTGATGCTTGCTTCAGAAGAGTCCTGCAGATCTGTCTCCGACTACTTTGGTAGACTGGGCTGGAATGATAAAGAAAGTGACGGAAAGTCTTCGACTGGAACGTCTAATCTCTGTCTCAATAGACGGGCAGCTGATCGAATTTGTGTTGGTGACGGTTTGACTCGGGAAACCAATAAGGCTGAACGAGCTCCTGGAGCGGCGTACTCCGATAAGCTCCTGACTAAGAGTCAACTGAAAAGGAGAAGAAGGAAGGCGACGATGACGCGGTGCAAAGAGGCTGCAGAGTCAGCTGAAGGCGCACACGCCGAAACTGGAGCCGATCAATCCCTAAGACCGAACTCTTTTTCAATCGGCTCGAACAGGTCCAATCTGACGAAGCAAGTTTCGCCTGCTCTTCTTAGTGAAAACGTCTCCTAGACTACATATACGTACTATCGTCTAGTATGGTAATTAACAATGTTGGCTCCCAGCCAACTTTTGTTACGGCAAGGAGACAGGAGGTAATTGACTTGACTCTATCTAATAGATATTTCAAGTCAATTAGTAACCGGAGGGTACTGCCAAAGTTGTCCTTGTCAGACCATAGATACATCGCTTTCCAAATCGAATACGAGGCGATAACTTTGCAGGAGAGGAGAAATCCGAGGAAAACCAACTGGGTGCGGTTTAGGAAAGAGCTAGACAGATCTGTCAAAACTCGAACGAAAATCAGAACGAAATGAAAGGTTAAGGATGCTGTTCAAATCCTAACTAGCGTCCTTACCAGCTGTTTTGAACTGACATTGACAAAAAACCCCTGCAGACCGCCGGTTTCCTGGTGGAGCCCAGAACTGCAGCGACTTAGGAAAGAATTCAGAAAACTTCTAAATAGGTCACTCAAGACAAATTTAGAGGGCGACTGGGATTTTTTTAGATCGAAGACAAAAGACTATAAGAAGTTAATTCGGTTGTCGAAAAGTGCTTCTTATAGAGATTTTTGTGAAAAGGTCGACACACTCGGTGAAACCAGTAGGTTGGTTAAGGTCCTCAAAAGGGGGAAGCCGACCAAACTGGAGTCACTCAGAAAGTCTGATGGCAAGTTTACTGAGAGGAAAGCGGAAACTTTTAGTCTTCTGCTGGAAACTCACTTTCCTGGCAATCAGATAACCACTAGGTCGCAGCTCTGCCGCTTACCCAGGCTGAGCTCGATCTAAGTCAGAAAACTCGGCGCAACTGGTATATTGCATCAGCCGTGGTAACAGATGAGGACATCAAATATGCTGTGGCATCTTTTGATGGTTTCAAATCGCCTAGCACCGATGGAATATATCCACCTATGCTGCAACAGGGTATAGATCAGCTATTGCCAACTCTGAAAAGAATTGTCACCGCTGGTTTGGCACTGGCATATATTCCTACACCTTGGCGGACAGTCAGAGTAGCTTTCATACCGAAAATTGGTAAGGAAGACTATTCGCTCCCCAAGAGTTTCAGGCCTATAAGTTTGACATCCTTCTTACTGAAAAGTATGGAGAGACTGTAAGAATTTCACGTGCGCAAAGTTGCTTTGAAGCTGCATCCACTATCGGAGATGCAGCATGCTTATCAGCGTGGGAAAAATTGAATGCGCGCTTGATAGGAAAGAATACGCGATGGGTATCTTCATCGACATTGAGGGTGCTTTTGACAATGCGACTTTTGGCTGCATGTGCGACTCATCACGGGGTAGATGAAACATTAGTATTGTGGAGCAAAGCAATGTTAATGAATAGAACTTTGGTAGTGGATGCGGATTGTGACCGATATATTATGACAGGGGTAAACAGGAGCTGTCCGCAAGGTGGCGTTCTGTCTCCATTGTTATGGTGCATGGTGGTTGACTCTCTGTTGAATGCTCTAAATAGTTCTAACGTCTACGCTCAGGCATATGGGGATGATGTCGCTGTAGTTGATACCATGATATAATACCCAGAATACCATACCTGGCGATGGTCTGTGCTAAATCGCAGGCTGCGCTGGACATGATCCATGAATGGTGCACTAGAAGTAGGCTTTCGGGGAATCCTCTTAAGACTGAGGTTGTTCTTTTTACGAGAAGGAGGATTTTGACCGGTCTGACTCAGCCAATGCTAAAAGGGGTCACTATCCGCAATTCCAATGAAGAAAAATATCTGAGATTGATTTTAGATAATAAACTTAATTGGTCTAAACACGTCGAGTCGAAAACATCCAAGGCGCTCTCAGTTTTCTGGCAGTGTAAGGGTGCTTTTGGCAGGACATGGGGCTTGTCACCGAATAAGGTTCTCTGGATCTACACTATGATAAGACCATTCCTCGCATATGCGTCGGTTGTGTGGTGGAAGGGGCTCTCGCATAAATATGTGGTTGCCTTTTGCGCGAAACTGCAAAGAACGGCTTGTCTCGGCTGCACGGGAGATTTTTCCGAGTAAGCCTGGCTCTGCTCTAAATGCTTTGCTGAACTTACCTCCCCTTGATACTTACATCACGGGTTGCACTATCAAAACAATCCTTCGTCTTAGGCGGAGCGGTTTTTGGTATACTCCACACTGGAATTTTGATGAACTTGCGCGACACTTATTTTACAACTCCGGTCTTATGGATATGCCGTCTGATGCAGTGACACCAAAACTTCAGCTGATGCGCAAAATTCAGAGTGTGAGAATAGTACGTGATCACCATCTTATGATAGCTACTCTCCAACTACGCACTGCTGCAGTTCAAAGATCCCACGACAACACAAGAATGCCCAAGTTCAACATCGATAGACTTAGTGATCCCTCAGTGTGCCAACAATTAAGGGAGCACTTTTCGCAAGGTGTGGAAGCAATCAGCAACTCAATGCCCGCAACCATCCAAGACCATTGGTGTGCTGTGAAAAATGTTCTTACATCTGGTGCTGAAAGAATCGTCGGTCGATCGCACGGAAGACATAGGGCGTGGCTTTTCGAGGATACCTGGAGACGGATTGACGAACGAAAACAGCTGAAGGCTCGCATTGCAGCTACCCCAGCAGCAGGGAGAAGCGAGCTAGAGTGCCTATATCGCATGAAGATGAGAGAAGTTCAGCGTAGCGTGCGACGTGACAAGCGCAACTACATCAACACGCTGGCTACAGAAGTAGAAGAAGCTGCACGGAGTCGATACAGCAGGACTGTCTACAGAATCACCAAAGAGCTGACAGGCGGTCGCAGCTCCAGCCAACACCCAGTGAAAAGCCTAGACGGCACCTTGCTCATTTCGGATAAGGACCAGCTCAAGAGATGGAAAGAGCATTCTGCTACGGTTTTGAACCGCGTGTTCGCTAGCGATATGCACCTAAATCAGACCGAGATGCCCGAGGTGAGAAGTTTCCGAATACACACCACGACTCCCAATAATGATGAGATCACTGCCGCCATCAAGGCACTCAAAACCAACAAGGCGGTAGGACTTGACGGTATTCCAGCAGAGCTCTTACAAGCAGCGCCCACAACATCGGCTGAGCTTCTGCTTCCACTTATGCAGAGACCTTGGGAAGCTGAGAACTTTCCTAACGAGTGGAAAAAGGGAATGATCGTCAAGCTTCCTAAGAAAGGAAATTTAATGGAGTGCGGAAACTGGAGGGGTATCTGCGTGCTGCCTGCTGTAGCTAAGATAATAGCTAAAATCATCCTGGAGCGAATCAAAGAACATCTCGAAGACGCACTCGATGCCGAACAAGCAGGTTTCCGCTCTGGATCCTCCTCTGCCGACCACATCAACACCTGCGGATTATCATCGAACAGTGCGTTGAATATCGATCGCCACTCCACCTGCTGTTCATCGATTTTGAGAAGGCGTAGTGTCAACAGGGAGTTTATTTGGCGTGCCTTATGCAGGAGAGGTATCCCCGATAAACTAATTGCTATTATCAAAGCTACATATGAAGGCTCCAAATGTCACGTTCTGCACAGGGGGACGTTGTCTGAGGAATTTGAGATCCAATGTGGAGTAAGACAAGGCTGTATCCTTTCACCAATATTATTCCTATTGGTGATTAGCGATGTGCTTCATGCAGCTTTGTCGACGGGAAACGGAGGAATTCGATGGACTCTTACATCTCAACTGAAACATTTTGACTACGCTGACGATGTTTGCTTACTCTCCCACAGAATTATGGACCTCCACCAAATGACAGCAGATGTGGAGAGGAAGGCAGGCGTCGCCGGGCTGAAAATTAATACGACAAGAACTAAAATTATCAGCCTTGGAACAAACTCATCGTCTCAAATATGCTGGACAACCGGTAGACAGAGTAGAGGATTTCCAGTATCTTGGGAGTATTGTCTTGACCGATGGTGGAACCGAGCTGGATATAGCCAACAGGATCGCCAAAGAAAAGACCGCGTTCGGGATGTTGAAATATGGCGAAGCACTGCAATCAGTTTGAACACCAAGATAAGACTGTTCCGCTCCAACGTTGAATCTGTGTCATATCTTAAGGATTTTCTGGCCAATCGTATCTCTAACGAACACATTTACGAGAGAACGGGTCAGGAACCAATAGGCACAACCATCCAATGACGGAAATGGCAGTGGATTGGTCACCCATTCCGTAAGGGTGACAGTTCCATAGCGAACTATGCTATGCAATGGAACCCTTTAACTCAGAATGGCAGAAGACCTTGAGGTCCAAGGAAAACATGGTGCAGAACAGTCGAGAAGGAGGCACGGCAGTTGGGGAAAAGCTGGGGAGAACTCAGACACATTGCCAAAAACCGTACACGATGGCGAGTAGGCGTAGTAGCTCCCGAGGACCCACAAGAGGATACAGGATATAAGTAAGTAAGTAAGTATGAGCACGCGCTTGCTATTCTCATAGTGTCTATGGAAGATTTTTCATTTACCCTCGAAAAAAAAAATTCCAAAATAGTTCGTGAAACCAAAAACTCTCTGAACTCGGTCGCAAGACCGAATTCTCTGTCTCTTATCTGGGTCCCACGTCACACTGGGATCTTGGGGAACGAGATCTCCGACGATATTGCTAGACAAGGCCCAGAGGAGGTTTTCTCAGGTCCCGAACCCGCGTTGAGTCTCCCTGCGTCCTCTGTTAGGGCTTCCATTGATGATTGAGTCTCTCACGAGCACAATTGTCTGTGGCATGACTCTCCAGGATACAGGTTGACTAAACGCATGCTCCCGGACGTCTCTAAGAAATCAGCGGCATTCTTGCAGTCTCTCAGCAGAAAAGACTGTAGACAACTTATTGCGGTCTTGACAGGCCACTTTCGCCAAGCAGCTTAACGTGCTGGGCTTGAGTGACACTACAATCTGCGACGCTTGTGGAGAGAGCGACGACACCGCGGAACATTATCTCTGTGAGTGTCCGGCCTTTGCTCGTGTCAGTTGGCAGATCCTCGATGCTGATGTGGTGAGTGCTGGTACTGTAAGCTCCTCATCACTGAAGTGCTTGCTTGGCTTTCTTCGACAGTCAAGGAAATTCCAATAAAATGGGTAAATCAGGGTTTGCTCTCTGGTAGTACAATGGACCAGTTGCGTCTGAGTGCTCCAGTCGAGCGTTTCCTATCCCGACAAAAAAAATAAAAAATACACTGACGAGTACCTAAATATTAAATATAATTGAATTGAGATATAATTGTTAACTTATTTTAAATTGATTGTGACATGTATAAGAAAAGCCTCCCCGATATACAGCTGACGAATCAATCCTTTGTAATAGATGTGGAAAATTATTCCACAACCGAATCGCTCTAACAAAATAAGACCGCTCTCGTGTGTGTGAATCGTGGCAAAGTTAATCGTAGGCCTCTTGGTGACTGTACAAATCCAAGATCTTCGTCTTCCTGTTTCGGCGAGGTTATGATTCGAAAACTAGGGATCATAGTTCTCCCACTTCACCACATTTCTACTGATCCGCCTGTGGGGTTCACCTTATTTTTTACAAATCTAAGATACTCTACTAAATATTCAGGACATTTTTTGTGGATTATGTTATGGAGTTTAAGGATAGATCTGAAGTCATAATATTCATCTTGACTCATTCCAAGCAGGGACCTCTTGTGCTGTGAAACGTTTACATACCTTGGCCTTGGGATGTTAAATATGTACCGTATGCAGTCATTAAAGGCGACATTGATTTTATGCTTACATTCATAGTCAAGACAGGGATATACTATACAATTACACGAAAAAAAATG
Source organism: Brachypalpus laphriformis (assembly GCA_945910035.1). Taxonomy (NCBI): domain Eukaryota; kingdom Metazoa; phylum Arthropoda; class Insecta; order Diptera; family Syrphidae; genus Brachypalpus; species Brachypalpus laphriformis. Next base: position 88,023,856 of record OX246756.1, read on the forward strand.
GCAGTATTCAACTTTTTACTAAATGTAATTTCATCTTTGGATGCAGTAAACTCGAAGAGGCTCTCAAACTGCAATCCACAGTAGATTTTACTGATTGTATCAGATGCGGCATCGCAGCAACTCATTTTTCTGTTTATCCTAAAACCCAAATATTTGACATTCTCAACATAAGTTACAGTAACACCATTTACAACAAGGGGAGGGACATTGAGTAAGCATACTTGACTTCTGGCTCATACCATACCCACAAATTTAAGTAAATTAAGACAAAGTTTATTTAAATCTTCATTTAGTCTAGCCACACAATCATCTATTAACCCCAGTCTTCTGGAAAGATAAATAACAACATTATCTGCGTAATGACAGTTCACAAGAATATCAGGGAGATCATTCACAGATAGAGAAAATAGGAGTGGTCCCAGGACCTATCCTTGTGGAGCGCCTGTATTCACTAGATACGGACTAGAGCTTCCATGTTCCGCTTGAACCCTCTGTAAACGATAACTCAGACAATGGAAAATCAGTGCAAGTACAAATCTAGAAAACTTGAAATTATTTTTAAGTTTGTGCAGTAGTAATGAATGATTAATAGAGTTAAAAGCCTTTGAAAAATCGAATAGTACCATCACACTGATCTCATCTAGATCCAATGCTGCCCTTAAATCGGTGTTTACTTTGACTACCGCTGATTTACAACTATACCTTTTCCGAAAGCCAGATTTCCACTTAGAAATCTTAATACGTCTATCCAACTCTTCTTGAATCTGTTTTGCCACGATCTTTTCAAAGACGTTCGATAGGAAGGGTAATAAGCTTGTGGGTCTAAACTCTGCAGGGTTCTTAGGATTTGACTTTTTTGGGATTGGAATAATTTTGGCTCTCTTCCGCAACTCCTGAAATTGACTGCTGTATATACAGTGAATATGTGCACTAAGTAAGGAAGAAGTACAGGAAGGATCAACCTAACGAATTTCGGAGAAATATCGTCTGGCCCATCGCATTCGATTTAACTGCGCGAATCGCTAATTCAACATCCATTTTAAAAGACGATAACACAGCTCAACAAAAAAAATATTTGTTTTTGTTGCCCTAGATATCTCTGCGGATTTCTATATTTTCAAGTACCTAGTTTGCAAATAAAATACTAAATTGACTCTAGTTTTCATGATGTGGCAAAGTGCGAATGTGTCCCTCTATCGCCCTTAATTTTCAACCAATTTAATTGTTTTTTTTTTAATGTAGATAATTACGGTACAAAGGTATCAAGGTATATGGGACTGTCACATGATGGCAGATTACTGCTGGTCTTTAAGAAGAGATTGCCCCAAAAAAATTATAGAAGAAGAGCTTGTAAAAGGTGTTTCCTTAAAGTATAACATAAGTTTTACAAATTTTTCTCTCTTTTCACTTCTATGTACATTAACTAAACACTAAAACAAAACAATTAGTAATAATTTTCAATAAAATTTTGATAGTGAAGAATATTTTCCAAAATCATTCATAGTTTCATAAATTGTAGGAATTTTTTTTTTTTTTTTTTTTTTGTCGGGATAGGAAACACTCGACTGGCGCACTCAGACACAACTGGTCCATTGTACTGCCAGAAAGCAAACCCTGATTTACCCATTTTATTGGAATTTCCTTGACTTCCGAAGAAAGCCAAGCAAGCACTTCAGTGATGAGGAGCTTACAGTACCAGCACTCACCATCGAAGATCTGCCATCTGATACGAGCAAAGGCCGGACACTCACAGAGATAATGTTCCGCGTTGTCGTCGCTCTCTCCACAAGCGTCGCAGATTGTAGTGTCACTTAAGCCTAACACGTTAAGGTGCTTGGCAAAAGCGAAGTGGCCTGTCAAGACGCCGATAAGTTGTCTACAGTCTTTTCTGCTGAGAGACAGCAAGAATGCCGCTGATTTCTTACAGACGTCCGGGAGCATGCGTTTAGTCAACCTGCAACCTGGAGAGTCATGCCACACACAATTGTGCTCGTGAGAGACCCAATCGTCAATGGAAGCCCTAACCGAGGACGCTGGAAGACCCAACACGGGTTCGGGACCGGAGAAAGCCTCCTCTGAGCCTTGTCTAGCAATCTCATCGGAGATCTCGTTCCCCAAGATCCCAGTGTGACCTGGGACCCAGATAAGAGACAGAGAATTCGGCCTTGCGACCGAGTTCAAAGAGTTTTTGGTTTCACGAACTATTTTGGAAGTGGTTCAAGGGTTAAGCAAGGCCTTAAGCGCAGCCTGACTGTCACTACAGACACAAATGCTACGTCCCTTCCACCTGTTCTTCACAACATAGTTCATGGCCATTAGGATTGCATAAGTTTCCGCTTGGAAAACAGACGCATATTTGCCTAACGAGAAGTGAAGTCTAATGTGCGTCGACTTCAACGAAGACCCCAGCGCCAGACCCTTGACTGGTTTTGGAACCATCCGTGAAAATACGACTACATTCCATTCCCGGCTCAGACTCCGACCGAAGCCAGTCCTGGACACAAGGAAAGTCGACTCTGAATTTGCGCATCAGCTGGAGTTCTGGTGTAATTGCATCAGACGGCATATCCATAAGACCGGAGTCGTAAGATAAGTGTCGCGCAAGTTCATCAAAGTTCCAGTGTGGAGTATACCAAAAACCGCCTCGCCTAAGACGATGGATGGCTTTGATAGTGCAACCCATGATATAAGTATCAAGGGGAGGTAAGTTCAGCAAAGCGTCTAGAGCAGAGCCAGGCGTACTCGGGAAAGCTCCCGAGCAGCCGAGACAAGCCGTTCTTTGGAGTTTCGCGCAAAAGGCAACCACATATTTACGCGAGAGCCCCTTCCACCAAACAACCGACGCATATGCGAGTCTTATCATAGCCGTGTAGATCCAGAGAACCTTATTCGGTGATAAGCCAAGCCAAGCCAAGTCTTGCCGAAAGCACCCTTACACTGCCAGAAGACTGAGAGCGCCTTGAATGTTTTCGACTCGACGTGTTTGGACCAATGAAGTTTATTATCTAAAATCAATCCCAGATATTTGGCTTCATTGAAAATGCGAATGTTGACGCCTTTTAGTACTGGCTGAGTCAGACCGGTCAAAATCCTCCTTCTCGTAAAAAGAACAACCTCAGTTTTAATTGGATTCACAGAAAGCCCACTCCTAGTGCACCATTCATCGATCATGTCCAGCGCCGCCTGCGCGTTAGCACAGACCGTCGCCAGGCATGGCCCGACAGAAAGTACGGCGACATCATCCGCATATGCCTGAGCGTAGACGTAAGAACTATTTAGAGTGTTCAACAGAGAGTCGACCACCATGCACCATAACAATGGAGACAGAACGCCACCTTGCGGACAGCCCCTGTTTACCCCTGTCATAACATATTCGCCACAATCCGCATCCACTACCAACGTTCTATTCATTAGCATTGCTTTAATCCACAACACTAATGTTTCATCTACCCCGTGTTGTCTGGCAGAGTCGCACATGCAGTCAAAAGTCGCATTGTCAAAAGCACCCTCAATGTCGATGAAGACATCGCGTATTGTCTCCTATCAAGCGCGCATTCAATTCTGGCCGCTAGATTTTGAAGTGCAGTCTCACAGGATTTCCCACGCTGATAGACATGCTGCATTCCGATAGTGGATGCAGTTTCAAAGCAACTTTGCGCACGTGAAATTCTACCAGTCTCTCCATACCTTTCAGTAAGAAGGATGTCAAACTTATAGATCTGAAACTCTTGGGGAGCGAATAGTACTCCTTACCAATTTTCGGTATGAAAGCTACTCTGACTGTCCGCCAAGGTGTAGGAATATATGCCAGTGCCAAACCAGCGGTGACAATTCTTTTCAGAGTTGGCAATAGCTGATCTATACCTTGTTGCAGCATAGGTGGATATATTCCAGCAGTGCGAGGCGATTTGAAACCATCAAAAGATGCCACAGCATATTTGATGGCCTCATCTGTTACCACGGCTGATGCAATATACCAGTTGCGCCGAGTTTTCTGACTTAGATCGAGCTCAGCCTGGGTAAGCGGCCAAGCTGCGACCTAGTGGTTATCTGATTGCCAGGAAAGTGAGTTTCCAGCAGAAGACTAAAAGTTTCCGCTTTCCTCTCAGTAAACTTGCCATCAGACTTTCTGAGTGACTCCAGTTTGGTCGGCTTCCCCCTTTTGTGGACCTTAAGCAACCTGCTGGTTTCACCAAGCGTCTCGATCTTTTCACAAAAATCTCTATAAGAAGCACTTTTCGACAACCGAATTAACTTCTTGTAGTATTTTTGCTTCGATCTAAAAAGATTCCAGTCACCTTCTAAATTTGTCTTGAGTGACCTATTTAGAAGTTTTCTGGATTCTTTCCTAAGTCGCTGCAGTTCTGGGCTCCACCAGGGAACCGGAGTTCTGCAGGGGGTTTTTGTCAATGGGCACGTCAGTTCAAAACAGCTGGTAAGGACACTGGTCAGGTTTTGAACAGCACCCTCAACCTTTCGTTTCGTTCTGAGTTTAGTTGGAGTTTTGACAGATCTGTCTAGCTCTTCCCTAAACCGCACCCAGTTGGTTTTCCTCGGATTCCTCCTCTCCTGCAAAGTTATCGCCTCGCATTCGATTTGGAAAGCGATGTATCTATGGTCTGACAAGGACACCTCCGGCAGTACCCTCCAGTTAGTAATTGACTTGAAATACCTATTGGATAAAGTCAAATCAATTACCTCCTGCCTCCTTGCCGTAACAAAAGTTGGCTGGGAGCCAACATTGTTAATTACCATACTAGACGATAGTACGTATATGTAGTCTAGGAGATGGTTTCCTCGTATGTTACATTTGCTGCTGCCCCAGACTGTATTCTGAGCATTCGCGTCGCAACACATGACTAGTCCCATCTCCCGAGTGTCACAGTACGTTATGAGTTCGGCAACCGCCTTCGGTGGTGGAGGCATTACCAAATCATAAGGGAAGTAAGCCGACGCAACGACGAAGGTTTTCCAACTTCCGGTCGTTTCGTAGCTTACAGCTGCAGCAACCAGGTTCTGTCCACAGAATTGTCCAAGCTTGGTTACTGAGAGGAAATTCGGCACAATTAGACAAGCTCTCGGTCTTTCAGATCGCTCGTCACATAGCACCGTTACTCCACGAACACCCCCAAAACCCCATATGCGCTTGTTCCGCACGTATGGCTCCTAGATAGATGTTATGTGGGGTTTTGTACGCACAACGGAAAGTCTGCTACTTAAGAGAGCGGTAGCAGCCTTTGAGTGGTGGAGGTTTATCTGCGAAAATATCAAAGATATAGTCGCAGTTTTATTAGCAGAACGGCGCGCACCAGGTGCGCACATGCTTCTGACGAGGCGAGCGCCCCTACCCGTGGCATTGCCTGCGTCAGCCATTTTCTGTCCGCTAGTGCTGGGACCTTTAGGGGTAACAACACCAGTATCCACCAGATTTTGTGCGCAGATAACGCCAGCGGTAAGAGTGTGCCCGGCAGAAGAGCGCGCATCAGATGCGCACACGCTTCCACCAAGAAGAGCAGGCGAAACTTGCTCCGTCAGATTAGACCTGTTCGAGCCGACCGAAAAGGAGCCAGCGTTGGGTCTGAGGGATTGATCGGCTCCAGTTGGAGTACTTTCTGCCGACCTAGGCTTCTTTCCTGTCGCTACTGAAGGATGACTGCTTTCGGCGCTTGCGCCTTCAGCTGGCTCTGCAGCCTCTTTGCACCGCGCCATCGCCGCCTTCCTTCTTCTCCTTTTCAGTTGACTCTTAGTCAGGAGCCCTTCGGAGTGCGCCGCTTCGGGAGCTCGTTCAGCCTTATTGGTTTCCCGAGTCAAACCGTCACCGACACAACTTCGACCAGCTACCCTTCTATTGAGACAGAGATTAGACGTTCCAGCCGAAGACTTTCCGCCACTTTCTTTGCCATTCCAGCCCAGTCTACCAAACGAGTCAGAGACAGAGCTGCAGGAGTCTTCTGAAACAAGCGTCGTTACTTCTTCTGATTCAACGCCAGAGGCGGAGGGTAAAAGTATGGTGGTTGGGACCTCCAGAATCCTCGTCCCGGCCGTAGTCAAAAAGACCACGGGTGGATTATCGTTTTCACGAGTACCACCTGGAGTAGATACCGTACAAGTTTCTTCCATCATACTGTCAACAGGTTTTGCGTCACAGTCAAGACGTCTTCAGCCTTTAGTTCGATGTCTCACCTGTGGTCCTTTCGGACCCTTAGGGTCATTGACTTTTAAGCCGTTCCGCCACGTCAAGGCAGCTGAAGAATGGGAATGGTAGGCATACAATTATTCCAAACCACTTTGTTGACCAGTGTAATAATTCTAAACCAACATTTCTTTTTTTTTTTATATAATTTGCGTGCACTCAAGTGGTCATGAATACCCTTAACATGTTTTTTATACAGAGCGGGCTTTGGAACGGCTAGCTAGAGAAAGAGAAAGATTTGGTGTAGTGGTTTGAAGCTCAGTTGTTTATGCTTCAGAGAAACTCCGTGGGTGGCGTCCAGATAACTGAGGAGCTTTTTTTACTGATTCATAGTATTTTGTTCACGATTTCCGACGTCATAGGCAAATCAATCATCTAACAGAGCGAACAATTTTTTCCAGCCATATGACCAAGCTACTGCCAGTGTTATGCCTTCGTAGTAGTGTTCGCATAAGCTTTCATAATTGATCGGACTGACTTTATATATTTCATGAGAAATAAATAAATGCTTGCTGACATCAGAATTCGAACCATGAACCGTTAGCGTGGCAATTGACGACGTTAACACTATATAATTGATTACATTTGCGACATACAGTTAACGCTGTATTCCATTCCATTTATAATCTGCTATAGAACTAACACAAAATCCACAATTAAGCCGACAAAATTGTGCAACAAATGCACTGACCAGAGAAATTACAATCATATCTACAATTGAGGAACCAATTGTCCAATGCTGCCGTTAGATTGCCAGATTTGTATTCCGCCTATTTCCTTTTTCATACCAAGAATAGCCGCATGTACGAGTATATAAGTGGCCTGCTTTCACAAAATGAATTCTTTTAGCATGAGACCCACCTTTACTAAAGAGCCTTTAATAAGCAAGTCTAGGAGTAGATAGTGAAATATTAAATTGATTTCTGTTTGCCGTGTATGTGGGCGGCGTGGAGCAATGGTTAGTGTGTCGGACCACTGCGCGTATTTTTTTCACGATCCCACATCTCCCAAGCGAAAGCGCCAAATATACATGCTTACGGTGTATTATAAAGGGTGACCAGATAGCAATGATACTTTTTCCAATTGTTATGTTTCAGCAGCTGTCAAAGTTATCAATGACATCCCGCTGTCAAAATAATCAATAAGGTTTGCCAATTCCTCATGCATCGTTTCACGATTGCCGAACGTGCGGAAATTATTAAAAAATATTATCGAAATTCCGGCTCAGTTGGAAATACGCAACGTGGATTTCGTCGTGAGGTCGGTCGTCATCATGGCTTCAGTGTGCAGGCAATTTGTCGCACTGTAGAAAAGTTTGAGCGTGAGTACACTCTTTTGGACCTTAAGCCACCAACCAGATAGAGTTTGGTGCGAAAAAAAGCGCCGTAGTTGCCAGTATCGAAGAAGACCCAGAAATGATCAGCTGAATTGGGGATTGTTAACCGACTTTCTGTGGCCAGAGCTCGAGAACATCGATATATCTGAGCTGTGGTTCCAACAAGACGGCACTCCATGCCATACAAGCGACGAAACACTCAAAGTTGTGAAGAAGAAATTTGGCGACTGGGTTATCTCACGGCGAGCGTTCATCAATTGGCCGCCGCGATCATGCGACTTGACACCACTCGATTATTTTCTCTGGGGCTACGTCAAGTCTTTTGTCTACGCTAACAAGGTTAACATTCAAGACACTATTGCCAGAATAAGGCCATACATATTGAACCGAATCATCAAAAATTGGGCCGACCGCTTGAAGCACTACTAAAAAACCCAAGGCGGCCATTTAAATGATGTGATATTCCACACATAATGGCATGAATGCAGCTTCAAAATAAAGCCAGAATCAATTTTATATCTCACACCGTTGTTATTTTAATTGAATTTTTTTTATCGTTCTTATCTGGTCACCCTGTACCTCCCCATGGCCCCTTCTTCTTCTTCTTCCTTTTATTAGCGAGGTTATGATCCGAAAACAAGGGATTACAACCCTCCCACTTCACCGCATTTCTACTGATCCGCCTGTGGGGTTCGCCTTCTCCATGGCCCCGTTGTACCATATATATATATATAATTCGAGGGATTTCCGAATCAGACCACCATGTTGGGTCCCTTTTTGTCTTTTTACCACGATCCATTTTAGCCGGAGAGACTCTGGATTCCTCCACAGTTCTTCTCCGGCTTGGATTCCTCGTGTCGACGCTGGTATCTGTTTAACGGAAATCTGGTTCATCTTCTGGGTTTCCATCTAGTGGCGCCCCAATACCTCCCTTCTTCTGCAATATATGTACCGTAGTCTCAACTTTTTCCAGGCATAGTTCACAGGTGTCAACCTCAAGTAGACAAATCTTCTTCAGGTGTAACGCGAAATTCCCATGGTCTGTAGACAACGCTACATTTCAGTGTTCTTCGCTCCAGGCTCTCTATGAGTGGTGTCAGTCGGCATTTGCCTGCCTGCAACTTTCCACCGCTGATCACCTTCTATAGTGTTCCGCCGCGGCCCAGTTGTTGATCAGGCGCTCTACCATTCCCCTGCCAATTGCACCAAATGGTTCCCGACTAGAGAATTCAGAGTTTACCCATGCTTTGCCTTTTAGTTACACTCAGTCTTTACGTGCCCTCTCACCCAGAGCAGCGTCATTTCATTTCAAAGTTAGCACTCATGGAGTTTCTGAACACATTCCAATATCAATGATGTATTAATATCTGTTTCTTCCATGCGTTTATTCACTGATTGATTGTCCAGAGCTGTAGTAATATTTTACCAACAACTTGACCATCTTTCAGGTGATCCAACGCATCCAACAAGGCAATCATTTCGGCTTGATAAACTTTACTTTAACAGTTTTCTGGAAGGCTTTTCGCCACCACATAACTGACACATATGAGATCTAACTATCATCGTATACATCCAGTGTGTTGACCTCGACAAGATTCCCCATCATTGTCTGCATACCCTTTTGCATTAATGAAGCACACTTTTCGCTTTCCAGATTTTCTCTTCTACATGAAAGTAACAAGTAAGTCCACTATCTAGATATGCACCCAGATATTTAACTTTTTTAGTCACCCTTAGCTCTGATCCGAAAAGTTTCAAGTGCCGTGAAACTCCAGGGGTCGAATCGCGTCCTCCATAAACGGATAACTCGTCACGTAATTTGTATGTATGTTGTTGCTAGATCTACCAACAACACAATACAAATTACGTAACCAGTCATCCGTTGACGGAGGACGCGATTCGACCCCAGATCTTCCCTCTTCCTTTTGAAGATGATTAGATTTGTCTTATCCGCATTGATGAAGAGCCCTTGTTCCTGACATTTCCGCTCCACCACTCGGAGATCATTCCCCATGGTGTCTGCTGTGGCATTCATGAATTTGCATATTGCTACTCGTATTATTGCTGCCATTGGCATATCCCACAATGTGCATGCCAGTCTTTTCAGGAGAGAGTCCACAGTTATATTCCACAGAGTAGGTGAGAAAACTTCTCTCTGCGGACAGCCTCTGCTAACTCTTCCTCTAAGTCTTGAAGTTCCCGTCTTAGTATATATTTATTGCCCTATTTTTCAGCATATTGTTCACCCATCTCGTTTTTCTAAAGCAAATCTCAAATTTACTAAGCATATTTTATCGAAGGCACCTTCAATGTCCATTATTTTGGTCATTGCACTACCTGTGGTATTTTTTTTTTTTTTTTAGGTTGCGCCAAGGATGTGTAATCTTCATAGATACTAATAGCCTGAGTGCTACTAGCATGCACGATTCGCAAACCTGAGTAATCGATTCCAGGAATACGCCTACGTACTAAACACACATCCTACACATTTCAACCACTCTCCCCGCGGTACTGCCGTTAGGTATTTCTTCGCGGGGCTGGTTACCAATTATGCTCTAGTCTCCGAGGCCGCCTCTTGGGCTCTTCTTGGGGTTTCTGCTTCTCGCAGCGCATTCTGCACACATATCAGATCTCCATCCACTCGCCCTCTGATCGTGTCATGTGACTTACAAGATTTTCTGGACTTGGTAGGTTTGCTCTGTCTTCTGCAAAGCGTCTGCAGTAGAACACTGCATGCTCCGCGTCCTCCTCTTCGTTTGGACATATTGGACACAGGGGCGAACTATCGTGTCCAAATCTATGGAGGTATTTCCGGTAGCCACCGTGTCCGGACAGGAACTGTATGATGTGGTAGTTACAGTTCCCCATCGCTCTCTCTGTCCATGATTTTATAGTGGGAATAAGCTTGTGGGTCCACCTGCCTTTGGTAGAGCTGTCCCACCTGGTTTGCCACAGCGTTGCTGATGCTGCCCTTTCCTCCTCCTTAATCCTTTTTGCCTCTTGCCGGTTCGAAGGACGTCTAAGGTATACCCTCTGCATCTCATCAGCGAGGATGTCGATTGGGACCATCCCAGCTAAAACGCAGGCTGCATCGTCGGAGATAGTTCGTACCTGTGATATGTATCGAGTCTTCCGCTACGCGTACAACTTGGTGTAGCGCTGTTTCCGTAGACCTGCCAGTTCTCTACGCATGTTGTCTACTGTTCAAATGTTCCACTTTCAGCGGAGTTCTCCCCATATGGTCCACCATAATCCATTCCATTGTTTTCAATGGAAATTATGTTAGGCTGACCGCTCTAAAGGACTTCGCTTTAGTATAGTTCATCTTACCGGTATGTAGCATATTGCTAGGCACGTAACGTACAAGACTCTTAGCCTAGGTACAATGAAGTCTGCCCCCATTGCATTAAAGCTGGAAAAATAACATCTGGTCCTGCAGTCTTATAAGGGGAAAGCGTTGCTATCGCTCCTCTAACCGCTTCCTGAGTTACTATCCGTTCTGCTTCCGCCATATCCATCAATTTTGCTCCTTGTTTTCTCTTTGCCCAGGGCTGATCTGACTGAAAGCTTCAGCCTAGGGCTGATCTTGTAATGGAGAGATGAGCGGCTGAAGCGGAAGAAGAGATTTTTAATAGGGGAAGAAAAAAAAAAACAATTGCTGAGGGAAAGGGGATCGGGGATAGGATTGGAAGAGAGGATAGGATGAGGAATTTCTTTAGGGTAGGCTCAGATGCGGGGGTGCACGCCTTGCTTGATCGAAGCTAAAGCTCGTCGGAGGGCGGGTTCTTGCATCCAAGTTCCCCCAAATATCACCACTACAAAAAAAAATGCATGCACAGAATCGGTAATTGGTATCTCAAAAAAAAGTCTGACAAAGGTAAACGATGCCACTACGGGGAGGATCAGATGGTCGTCCTCCATGCGGGTCTTGTAATATTTCGAAAGGTGACGTCAACTTTTATGCTACCAAGTACTGCTTGAAGCCGACCCTCTGCGGTTATGTTATGCATGGTATTTGTTTAATTTCACTCCAGACATCAATACTTCCGCAGCAGCCTTAGCTCCGAAGCAACTTCTAGAAGCGCCTGAGTCCAATAAGCCGCTTATTGACTTTCCGGATATCATGACTTCAGCGTAAGGACGTATGTCTAAAGAATCCCTCTGAATGACCGCACTAAGAAGATATTTTCTCGACCTTCGGACGCCTTCCCAAAAGTTGCGCAAACGCAATGTTGATCTTTTACATTTGTGTTTAACGTTCAATGCACTACTCACGAAAAATATTCTAGAGCGAATTTGGTTATATTCACGCAATCTTTGGTGAAACGGTTTCGAAGGGTCGATACTTAAGGGTTTTCTTGGACACTAAATGTCACATTCCTCCGTCTGTACTACGGTATTTAATGATTTCGGGGCTGAGGATGTGACCTGGTGTTACTGGTCACATCCAGTTTGGAGTTTACCGATAGAGAACACTTAGGACATTGGGGCTTGTAAATATTTTTGGCACCACAACCATAACAGAATACTTTTCTTTCTTCAATGCAATCATGGTATGAGTGCCCTAATGCCTCACAATTCCAGCACATAAGGGTCTTATTCGAGTGATAATTTATGGCGGATAGATCTTCTTCCACCGAAATATCAGATACGAACTTCTTTGGAGGAATATTTCTATTATAACTTCCCTTATTCATCTCATGAATGAAGTTTTCATAACGGTGACAAGCTGCTCGTGACTCAGGGATAGAATTGAACTTAAGGTGAAGTAGTTCATGCCTAAGGTCTGGTTTCAGATTCCGACTGAGAACTTCCAAAAATTGCCTATCGGATAGGGGTTCTGCTAACCTATCAGTTATAGATATGGCTACCTCGAAGTAATCGTCAAACGATTCCCTTTCTCGCTGTTTCCTACTTCGTAATGTTTCCATTATGTCCAAGTCTGTCCGGGTGTCAGAAAATTGAAAGCCCAAAGCCTCGCAAAGAGCATTCCACTCAATGCTATGCTGCTTGCCGGCGAATAGATTGTGGACGTTACTACACAGTAACGCCAAATTACCATTCAGTGTATTGTACGTTAATGCCTGAATTCTGTAAATAAATTCCTCAACTCTAATACCCTCATTGGTTCCATCGAATCTAACTTTACAATTCAAAATGAGATTAGACACTTTGTCGGGGTTCGAAGAGAAACGAGAGTCGTTAAAAGGTCTATTTGTGCATGGCCGGGTATCTTGAGGAATCGCCTGTTGGTTTGGTTGAGTCCAGTTGATACGATCAGTCATTGATGAGTTTCGGGGTGCTAAGCTTTGGGGTGCTAAGTTTGCTGGCTCGGACGGTTGTATAAAGAGTCTTTGAAACATGGTTTCAATAGTTTGGTTGATTTCAATCAAGTTTCTATGCCTATCTTCTTCCATTTCTTCACGAACACTTTTTCGAATGTTGTCTTCGAGGTTGGAAGGAGTGTTATTTAGCTGATTGGCCAAATTTGATGGCGCTATGGACTGGTAAAGAAGGATCTGGTTGTTGAGTACTACTCTTATGAGCTGAGGATGCCCTGCTGTCTATAATACTAGAATCTCGCAAGCTCCAGTCGCCTGGGTTTCGGTGAACCGTTGATCGCGTATTAGGTCGTCGCCTTTTCGGAACAGCGCCTTTGCCCCGACTATTAATTTGAGATAAGGGATCAATATTTGAGTCTTGAAACTCCTCGGAAATATTTTGCCGACAATATGGGCAAGAGACAGAGGTCTTAAGCCATTCTGTTATACAACATTTGTGAAAGGTGTGACCGCATAAAGTTTTCCAAATCTCAACCAAAGATAATAATGGTTCTTGACATATAGAACATATTATGGTCCTATCTTGCTCTTCCAAGACTTGAGGTAATTTCTCAGGGCTTCGTAAGACAGCCATATTTATGTATTATAATTCTTAAGTCCGGTAAAATGCAATATATGTATATCGAAATTTGTAACAGTAGGTATAAGGGAAGATTTAAAAAAAATGCTTAAAATTCTATGGCAGTCTTTTTTTTGTTATTATTAGGTTATGTTTAACGGTATACGTTTCGTATGAAAGTTATGATTTATGTTCATATGGATGGTCTCATTTCAAAGGCTTAGCTACATGTGGTCCTAGTTGGTTGAGTAGTGGCAATCGTTAAAACTGATTATTTATAAAGTTTAATGGATTGAAATTAATTAAATAATTTTTATATTTTTTTTGCTGCCAGGTTTTTGCACCGAAATAATCTCCAGAGCAATACAGCTCCACGACAACTAAATTTACTATTGTGAATGTATGTAATGCAAGTCAAAAGATAAAATAAGTGACCCTGGTTGTTTCTAATCATCGTATGCTTGAAAAGAGACTGCCTGTGCAGGGACGGGTTAAGAATATCACTGCAGCGCCAGTGTCATAGAAGAAAGATCAAACAATACTAAAACAGGAGCATGCACGTGTCAAACAACAAACACCATCGCAATATGGTAATATTGCAAAACTGTATCATTATAGTAATACTTGCAGAAAGGAAAGGCATTACCCCGCCAGGCACTACCACTGCTGTGCATGGTACTGATCCTGGACCGAGCAGAAATGTTCGGGTCAGAGCTATACGGATTCCGGTGGCTAGCAAAATAAGTTTGGATGCAATTTGAAGGTCGCGAGTTGGAACGTTGGAAGCATGACCGGTCGAAGTTACGAGCTGGAAGAGATGATGAATAGAAAGTGGATGGACATCTTGTGTGTCCAAGAGACGAAATGGAAAAACACCGGAAATCGGGCGCGTTTCTTCGACGTTAGAACAAAAGATTACAAGATGTTCTACTACGGAACGGAAAAGGCTAAGAACGGAATCGGTATCATCCTTGCGGCAGAGCTACTTGGAAACGTCTTGAGCATTTCGAAGTCCAGCGACCGTTTGATGTCTCTCAAACTAGTAATACAAGGAGAGGTGTGGAATATTATCAGTGCATATGCTCCCCAAAATGGGTGCAATCAGAGAGATAAAGGTGCATTTTGGCTAGATTTCCACAATCTCCTTAAGAACATCCCAAAGGAAGAGTTTCTGTTTGTTGGAGGAGATTTGAATGGACATGTCGGGAAATCAAACGAAGACTATGAAGACTGCCATGGAGGATTAGGATATGGCACCAGGAACCTTCCTGGTGAAGACATCCTAAGCATGTGCAAATCACACGGTCTTATAGTGTTAAATACCATGTTCATCAAACAAAGCCGACACCTGATCACTTACAGCAGTGGTGGAGATGAAACTCAGATTGACTACCATTTGGCAGCCAGTTTCATGAAGCATCGGGTAAAAGATTGCAAAGTGATCCTGGGAGAGGCAATCGCTCGGCAACACCGTCTCCTGCTAACAGAAATTTTTATGAAAACACCAAAGAAAAGCAAACAAACAAGGGTCTCTGAGAAAATCAAGTGGTACAACCTGGACAAAGAAAAAGGCGAGGCTTTTGTTTTCGTAATGAAAAATTACCTCGCTCACACAATCAACGGAGCTGAGGATGAAGAGTGCAGAGCAGAAAATATGTGGGATTCTCTACAGCGAACTTGCTTAAAGAAGGCCAAATCACTGCTAGGAGCTTCAAAAGGCCACCATCAAAGAAACATGGTGGTGGAGTGATGAAGCTAAGAAGGTGATAAGTGAGAAGAAACGGCTTTCAAAGCTTGGTCAAAGTGCCCCTCTAATAATAATGACGAAAAAGCTCGCCTCGAAATGGAATACAGATGCTGCAAGAAAAAAGCGAAGAAGAAGTGCGCCCAGCTTCAAGCAGAGAGTGCGGAGGGCCTGTATCGGGAGCTGGAGAAAATATTTTCCCCGGTTGCTGATGCAAACCAGGCTATCCAGGAGCTGCGAAGACACAATATGAACAAGAGCGCCACTATCTTCAAAATAGCCGCCCAAAGAAGGAGGAATGCTCAGGAGATTCGTTCGCTTATTAGCAATGCTCATTGCCAGCTTCTTGTGGATGACAACAAAATTCTGCAGAGGTGGCGGCAGTATTGTGAAGAGCTTTTAAATGAACAGTTTCCCCGGGTATACTTTCCAAGAGCCACCCCTAACTGTGAAGAAATACCCGACATTACAGTCGAAGAAGTTAGTGAGGCGGTCAAAGACTCCAAAAAACGATAAGCGGTTGGGCCAGACTAGATGCCCTCTGAGTTCTGGCAAAAGATGGGAGACGTCGGGTTCAGATGGCTCAGAATTCTCATCTTCAAATTCGTGAGAGGTGATCCAATGCCGAATCAATGGAGGGAAAGTTACCTTCTCCCTGTATACAAAGGAAAGGGTGATACACGAAACTGTGATAACTACCGTTCGATCAAGCTGATGTCACACACCATGAAGATCGTGGAGCGGGTATTAGGTGGCCGACTACGAAAACTAATACGGCTATCTGATGATCAGTGCGGGTTTGTCTCGGGTAAATCAACCACAGATGCAATCCAAAGTATAAGGATCATAATAGAAAAACATCATGATGCCTTAAGGGATTTGCATGTTTCATTGGTTGACTTTGAAAAGGCATTCGACAGACAACCACGACATTTGATATGGGTGGCACTAAGACATCGAGGGGTTCCAGAAACCTAAGTACAGGTGATCATGGACATCTGCGAAGGAGCAAAGACAAGAGTAAGATGCCCCGCTGGAGTAACCGAAGAGTTCCCAATCAACGTTGGGGTGCACCAGGGAAGCGTTTTAAGTCCTTTGCTCTTTATTACAGTCCTTGATTATCTGCTTGAAGGTAAAGTGATGGATCCCAAGGTACATCAGTTATTCTTTGCTGGCGATGGAGCCATCATAAGTAAGGATCCTACATCCCTGCAACAAGCACTTGATGTGTGGGTGGACACTCTGGAGGGAAATGGGTATCGCATTAGTTCAAAAAAGAAAGAGTACTTGTGCTGCCCGTTCTCTGATCCACTCAGGCCTATTCCAGACATTTACTTGAATGGAACAGTGCTTCCCAAGTGCGAAAAGTTCAAATATCTGGGATCTATGATCAATAGCAAAGCAACTTGTGATGACGACATCAATCATCGTGCAAGCGTAGGGTGGATGAAGTGGCGAGAAAATTCCGCTATCTTCTGTGACAGAAAAATGCCCCCTAAGTTGAAAGGAAGGCTCTACAGCGCAGTTGTGCGTCCAGCGCTCACATATGGTTCACAATGTTGGACAATGTACAAAAAGTATGAGAGTAAATTAACGGCAGCTGAGATGAAGATGCTTCGCATGACAGCAGGAGTGACAAAGCTTGATCGAATATGAAGTTCGAAGATCCGTGGAAGCTTTCACATCAAGGAAACCATCGTACAAAAAATAGAGCGCGACCGGCTCAGCTGGTATTGCCACGTTCAAAGAAGAGATCATTTGAACCCTGTTAAAAAGGCAATATCTATGCACGTTCCAAAGACATCGCGATGTAGGAAAGGCAAGCCTATAACCGCCTGGATCAGACAAATGCGACGACATCGGCATTTCATTGGCATCAGTAACCGAGTGATCCAAAATCGGCGGGCCTGCCGATATTTTCTGAGGTCAAATAGGCGAACCCCACAGGCGGATCAGTAGAAATGCGGTGAAGTGGGAGGGTTGTGATCCCTTGTTTTCGGATCATAACCTCGCTGATAAAAGGAAGAAGAAGAAGAAGTATGCTTGAAAAGAGACGCAATTCCAAATGGTGTTACTTGATTATTGACGTGCATGTTATTGTGAGCGGTAAACTAATAAAAATTCGAGCAAATAATGAACAAAAAAAAACGTTGAAAAGGAGTAATCTAGTAAGCCTTTAGGCTTGAAAAGTTGTTGTTTTGGTTTGACTTGCGGGCCCCACGTTGGGCGCCATTTATGTAATGGAGAGATGAGCGGGTTTGGAAAGTTACCGTGGTCGGGCTAAAATCTCAAAAACGTCAAAACGCGATAAAAAAAGAGTTTATAGATAAACCTATAGTCCATCCATTGAAATAAAAAAAATCTAAAAACTACAAGTGGACAAAAAAAGAAGGAGAAATAAGATAATAACGAAACAAAAACCAAATAAAAAAAAAAGGTTTGCGACGCCTAGTCAGTGCCACCAGTGACACGTGCAAATGACCCCTATGTTCCCAAGCGAAAAAAAAACTGACCCCTAAGTCCTCGGGCGCAAGGAACCAACCCCTAAGTGCTATCGTCCTCCTCCTCAACCTTTTGGGTATCTGCAGCCCCGAACAACAAAAGAAAAAGAAAGAAAAAAAAATTCATTAATTGCAAATCACAAATCAAAATTTTAGAATTACTCGCATGGTTAATTAAGGGGAATTGGGAAAAAAAGTAGTTTTGTCTGGTCGTGGTTTCGAAAAAAAAAAAAATAAGAAAAAGTAATATATAAATTAAAAAAAAAAGGAAAAGAAAGAAGTGTGTGTGTGTGTGTGCTAGAAAGGGGAGAGAGAGCTTTCCCTTTATTTTTTGTTTCCCCATTTTTTTTTTTGCAGCTATAGGAGGAGTCCTAATCGGCAGGCCTGGCGAAGCGGAACCTCAGGTAAGAGCGTAGCGTCGTTTTTTTGTGTGTTGTACCCCCTCTCAAGTTTTGTATGCTCACCTTCAAGAAGCACTCACAAACAGAGTTGCAAAATGTTTTTATTTTTTCTTGTATTTGAATGAATTTTCGGTACTTTGATTTAAAAAAAAAATAAAAATAAAGTACATAACAGACAAGACTACTTGAATTAAATGAATCAATACTGTTTTTTTATTTAAATGAAAGGTACACCTATGCATACCTATATGTATAAATAAAGTACGGATGTGATTATGGTTCACTAGAAAATAAAAGTGTGTCTCATTTCAAAGGTGAAGTTTTTGGTCCTGGTTGGCGGTAATGAAAGCATAGGGCTTTCTAACGGGTGCAAAAAGAAAATATTACGTGGTTACTTGCAGATAGGTTGGGTGGGTAAAGACCCGCATGGAGGACGACCATCTGATCCTCCCCGTAGTGGCATCGTTTACCTTTGTCAGACTTTTTTTTGAGATACCAATTACTGATTCTGTGCATGCATTTTTTTTTTTTGTAGTGGTGATATTTGGGGTGATATGCAAGAACCCGCCCTCCGACGAGCTTTAGCTGCGATCAAGCAAGGCATGCACCCCCGCATCTGAGCCTACCCTAAAGAAATTCCTCATCCCATCCTCTCTTCCAATCCTATCCCCGATCCCCTTTCCCTCAGCAACTGTTTTTTTTTTCTTCCCCTATTAAAAATCTCTCCTTCCCCTTCACCCGCTCATCGCTCCATTACAATCTGACTTAAAGCTTCCCGCAAAGTGTATTTCCATGAGGACCTCATTTGTATGATCTAGTGTCTTCACTATCTACCCCGTTCTGTCCCGAATGCGTCCGACCTTGGAAACTAGATCCCTTGAGACGATTTTCTGAAGTATATTCACCTCAGATGTACTCCTCATATTCCAGCAAAATTCCCTCCATGACACCCTTTTGCGACGTCGTAGAGTTCCTTTTAACTCTTTTTTCTTCGCCTTATATTCATAATTCAGGGTCGTCGCTTCTCATGGCATGATTAAAGGCTTTCTTCACCTCCTTATTTAGGGTTTTAAGTTCCCTACACCCCCAGTTGTACCAAATACTACCAGTCTTTGCACTTTGGTGAGCTTTTAATATGAGTTTTACTAGAAACTATTGATTGCAGTGTTCGAGTACATCCAGTACATCCAATCTAGTATGATGTGTTGTTGCAATTCTGAACTTATTTATTCCAATAAAGGTACCAGGCGAAGCAACTGAGACTGCGTTTACTCAGAAACTTTATACAGTGACGTCCCAGAGCCTCACCTTGTGATGAGAACAACTTGGCAGTTTTAAGAGGTTTTATACTTGCCTCCAATCACAAAACTAGTTCAGGCATTCAAAACCAGTACGTCATTCGTTTTACTTTCAGGCAGTTTTCTTAGAACAATAATTGTTATTCTTTTGCTGATTATTTTGTCTTCAAAATGGATAGTATCGTAGAAAATCTAAATTATGACTTCAACATGGAATTGCATCACTTCAACAAGTGTTTTCATGATCGTCTTAGCGAGTCAGACCAACGTTTGGCTCTCGCTTGGGTTAATAAACTCAAATCTGAATGGAACTCCATAGAGGAAGCTCGTCTTCGAAATGATCTGCTCTACTATTTGGTGAAATCTGCTGAAGCTGGATGTTTAAAACCGCCATTCCATCAAAAACCACCAAAGGGTCGTCTACTGAATATAAGAAGTGTGCTGGTAAGTAACTTGCAATTTTCAAAGCCTCAAAAAAGTTGAGTTTATAACAATGCATTACACATTTCCTTAGCCGCCAGAAATGAGGGCTCAAGTTGACAAGGCACAACCGCAGTCACACCCCAAGCCGGAAATATTTGAGCGTTCACCAGATAAGGGTGCATTTTTGGCTGCTCAACCAGTACCTAGAAGTGGAGCCTTTTGCTATTTAGCCATTGTAAGTAGGGCGCCAAATACCGGTTAGAAACAAGACTATACTGTTTAATGTTCGCCAAAGTTTAATTAATAAAAATTCTGTCTGTCGAATAACAAGATGTTTTAATGGATTTGCGGCTACTGTCTACAATTATCATTTTTAGAATTTCCAATTCTTTCGATGAGATTGGTTTTCCTTATGTGAATTTTATGTCTTAGGTACAACAAATAAAATTTGTTTTAGAAAGTGTAGATAAAGTTAGGTTGAAGTGGCTGCCAGCTGACGCCAGCACACTTAGACCCTGTAATCAATATTTTCTCATTAGAACCATTTTGAACTTCTGATGAAGCGTAGGAGGCTTCTAATATCTATTGTATATTTATCAGATCGCCTTAATCTTTGTAGTAAAAAGATTCTACATGAAGCTTTCTGTGGGAGAGAGCTGGGCATGTACATACAAAGAATAATAGGATGAATGGTTTCTTCTACTTTTCGTCAATGCAGCTTCTGCAAAAACCGTTTGGAAATACCCAAAAGCTTGTTACATGCTTGCCTATAGATACTGCCCAGTGATGACACATTTTCTAGTGCCAATATGCAATCTGTTAAGAGAAATCAGAGCGTTTCAGATCCAGCTTGGGTCAAAAATGTTCCATCGCTAAACATGTTGTTTTATTTGTC
Organism: Brachypalpus laphriformis; assembly: GCA_945910035.1. Taxonomy (NCBI): domain Eukaryota; kingdom Metazoa; phylum Arthropoda; class Insecta; order Diptera; family Syrphidae; genus Brachypalpus; species Brachypalpus laphriformis. The sequence continues at coordinate 88,044,548 of OX246756.1, forward strand.
CACCTAAGATTTGCTCTTTCGATAGCATCCAGCTTAAATTTGAGTTTAAAAGTAGCGATCAGTACACCTGGAGTATCACCAGTTCTTCAGGCCGCGCAATCCTTATCCTAGAACGACATGTAATGCTGCAAAAACACAGCACCAGGTGGTCCCATGGCTAGTACCGATGTATAGAAGCTGCATTCTCCTTAACCACGATCCCCTGACCTGGAGACGCGTTCTTGTTGTGTTTATTTCGAAAGCTGGGAAGCATGGTCATAAATCCGCAAAGACCCATCAGCTTATCCTAATCCATTTTAAAGACGTTGGAACATATTTTAGTCACACACATACGAAACTCCCTAGATCAATCCCTTCTATTAAAATCTCAGCATGCGTACACTAAGGGGCAATTGACAGAGACGACGCTCCATGAAGTTGTGCGAACGATAGAACATACAACTCAGTACAAACAATATACCTTCGCTACCTTCTTAGACGTTGAATGTGCTTTCAATAACGTCATCACGGAATCGATTCAGGATGCTCTGATCCCACTGGATGTGGAAGAGTTTACTAGCAAGTGGATACCTACTGACTATGCTCAAAACTAGAATCATTCAATCGACTCTCGGTAACAGCAGTTCCACCATATCTGTCGTAAGACGATCTCCGCAGGGTGGGGTCATATCTCCTTTTCTTTGGTTTATGGTAATCAACAAAATCCTGTGTAGACATGACAGAGCTGGAGTCAAGGTTGTTACGTATGCGGATGATGTGGTAATACTGGCATCAGGGGTGTTTCCTTCAGTAAAATGAAGTGAATAAACAAGCTTATCTAATTGCGCTTTAAGCTCGTCTGGGAAGGATATGGCTGCGCGTAAAACGTCTGAGACCTATATTTTCGTGATCAGGGCATTTTTTCTTTCGTATAGTACCACATTCAAGTGGTTATAACAAAAATCCACATTTTGGAAAAAAAACACATTTATAGCATGCTATTACTAACCTTAGCTGCGAAAAAAAACTGCCACACTTCCTCATTCGATTTTATTTCTTGAAGTACTTTACATTTATGCATCAATCTTTTAGTTATATCTTCACGCCCAAAAAATGCCATGGGCTCTTGGTCTATTTGCTACCTCAAAATTTTATCTGTCTATTGTGACCTTCTGTCGTAAGACGCCGATATTTGGGTGTCCTTTTTTCCAGACAACATATATCTTGTTTTGCTTTCATTGACCGCTAAACCCATCTTTGCTACATCGATCTCAATACTCCCAAGCGCCACACTGACGTCCCGCTGAGTTCTTCCGACTATAGGCGTGTATTGGTGCAAAGCAAAGTAAAAGCTTCTCACCAAAACGATCCCCAGTCAATTTGGATTTGAATCTTTTCTTTAATATTTGAAGATTGGTGCACCTGCTATCAACTTGGCAAAATATTTGCGCTGTAGAAAATTTTTTTTCAGCGCCCTCTGTGTTACAAACTATAGATCACAACTCACTTTTGACAAAACATAAAGCTAAAGTAGTTGCCAGTCCTTTTTTGTTGTGATTGGGCTGCACCAATGGGTGCAAGTGCTGTCGCAAGCGTTTTACATTCTTCTATTCATGTTAAGAGTATTTATGTCGCCATATTCGGTTGTTTTTATATTAAACTAGCTGGTTGTACCCGCTTCGCTGGGTCTTTAAATACGCGATTTCAAGTACACTTCTTTAGAGCACTCTCCATTTTGTCATTGAAATAGTTTACTCGCTTATCCTTTATGATGGTCGCAGGGGTCGGATGATTAGGTGCACTCCATCATTCTTGATCCTCTGCCGTCGACTCCAACTCATCAGGAGGAATCCCTAGACGGCTTCACGAGAGATGTCGGACTTGATCCGACAATATATTTCTACGCCTACCGAGGGGTCGCTAACTTTATGGCACGGCAATCATGACACGTCTTGGAAACCAGTTTGGGGACATACGCACTACGTGACTAAACCGTCAAAGCATAAATCCCTCCGTTCGAAAAAGCAGCTGCTCAACATTGAGCGCCTCGCGTACTCTGGTGTTACGCACTCGATCCCTACGAGCTATTCCAGCACCGCGAAGGAACCTCTTTCAGCAGCTTGTATCCGCGACTGTAGGTGAGAGTTGGAACATATACCGAGTTAAAAACCGATAATTTAGCTTGAACACTAAGTTCGGCATTCCTTTTAGCAGATCGACCAAGCTCTTTCAAAATTGATCCAGCCTGACCATTTCTACAGAACAACTCGATATACTCGCGGATAGGACCCCGAGATACTTAAACTTACCCACCTGCTTCAGTGGGACTCTACAAACATGCAGAGTGGACTGAAGAGGCGTTCTGGAAACAAAAAATACTTCCGATTTGTTTACGTTTACTTTCATTTCAGCATCATCACAAACGGCTACAAACCTTTCGAGTGCGCGATGAAGTTCGGTTTAAGAGGACACAAGGATGACCAAATCATCCGCGAAGAGAGGATGACTAATCCCCCAATTTGCTGCAACATCCAGTCCATATATGCAATGAAGAGGCGAGGTGATGAAAGGCACTCTTGGCAGAGTCCAACCCCCACAGTAAAGGCACCGCCATTTACCCGAACACAGCTTCTATAGTTTGTATATAAATACTGCATCGCCCTTAATAGGGAACGATCAATCCCATACTCTTGCAGAACACTCCAGAGTTTGCCTCGAGGAACCCTAACACATGCTTTCGCCAAATATACAAAACAGGTGTATACAGGTTCAGCATACTCCCAGGCCTTCCCAAGAACCATTCTGAGAGTGAATAACTGGTCGGTTGTGCTTCTACTGGGCCGAAAACCGAAACCATTGCTCATCCCCCAAACTATCCCCAACCATAACTCTGTAACGCATTTCTAGCACCTTAGCAAAGTCGTTTTCACGGGGACTTAAAGGAGATACACCCCTTTAGTTGATTCAATCTCTTTTGTCCCCATTTTTACAAAGAGGGGTTTTTCACCGCATTCCCATGCCACTTTAATGACACGTGAGAGCCATTGCACTCACTCTTTACCAAAAGCCTTTATCATTTCTGACTGGATTTCATCCACATCGGTAGATTCGCCAACTTTTAGCGATTTGATCGCCAAAGTCTCGAGCATAGGTCTGCCATCTTCCTGATGACATGGCTTGTTCGGGATTGACACATTCTGAAAAATGCTCACTCCATCTCCATCGCTCATTGGACAGCAGTGTACCGTCTTTCGTTTTGACTCCTTTCACGATATTCAACTTTATTCTTCTGATTCGGCGGACGGTCTGCCAGAATATTTTATTTACAGATATGCAGTCACGTTTCAATGAAATAGTTCATTACATATGAAAAACACGTATAATTACCTGAAGTATTTTTCGAAAAACACCCTCTAAAAGGTAGGAAAATAAACTTAAAGTATGAGTATTCAACTTGCAATATACTGCCTACGCCACCCTATTAATAATTTATTTTAAATCTATTGAAAGTCCGCTATTACACGCTGACTCTTGAGTCACGACTCTTTTCTCTATTTTATTTTGAACTTTCGTTCTGTGAGGCTCACGCTATTACACGTTGACTCTTTTTCATGACTCTAATTTGACAGCTCTCTTTCATTTTTCCTTTCGTCGTGAAGTGTTTAGAGCTCTCTAAACAAATATTTTTAACATTTGGCTCGGAAATGCATTGATACGACAGCAATATGAATAGAGAAATAGTTGTTGAGTTGTTAAACATGCATAAATATATACATTTAATTTAATTAATTCCATACTTTCTAGGTCTACCCTCTATAGGCAACGAATAGAAATAAAGTGAAATAGAAAAATAACGAACAAGAAACAGGAGAAACGTTAAAAAGAGTCAACGAAACTCTACCCACGACTCTCCGGGCTGCTGGTTTTCTATCTCATCTTTTTTCTCTTTGCACTTGTGTGATTTCAAAAGAGTCATGACTCAAGAGTCACCGTGTAATAGCGGACAATCATTCTAAAATGTGGACAAATCCAACGATCAACAACATCTTATCTAATAAAATGGAGAAATATTGCAATGTTTCTGTCCGTACATATCCTAATCAATAAAATCTAAAATGTCTTAGATTTGGGATTGGCACTCATAATAATTTTTTTCAATGTTTACCCAGAAGAGATCGCACACAAAAGTTCAAAACAGTGCGCCCATATACTCACTAGTCATGTGTCAACTCGAGTTGATAAACCGGTTCAAACGGAGTTACAGCTAAACCGAGTTAAACCGAATTAGATCAGTTTCAAACCGAGTTTGCACAACCGATGAAACAAACCGAAAAAAATAGTGCATGCGATCATATGAAAACACAAGCGTTTTAACTCAGCTGAGGCCTACCAACTCCTACTCTCAACCTCCACGCGGTGACAGCCGGGTGCCTAGTACCTTAATCCAAGAAATGGGTAACCAACCCCATTTGGCGGATTCTTGGCGGCAGCCGATGAGAGAGGGGGGAGGGAGTGAGAGTGTTTTCTCACTAGAGCCCTTCTTCCTGTTCCAGGCGGCAGCGGACGAATTCCCTAGACGGCGTTAACGGTGACGTCTATAGTTCCAGTTAGGTTGAACTTAGTGAATACCTTGCGCGAGCTGCTTCGACGTATTCGGATTACAGGTCGGTAAGGAATTTCCAATCTTGGTCAGAACATTGGAATAGAGATGGTGGCGGAGGAGCCCTTAATGGGCCAACGGCAGCGCTCATTCTCCCGTAATGGACTACTGGCACCGGTGTACCCGGCCCCTCTTCCTAGGGGAATAATTAAGGAAGTTGCCCTCCAGGTTGGAGGTTGTGCCGTCGGGGTAACTTCCCTACCACGTAAAAAACTCATGGTTCCGAAACAACCAAAAGCCTCGGATAAGGATAATTCAACTAATGACGACCCTAGCAAACGAAATAAGGACAACGACCTTCGGATCTGTACGTGGAATGTTCTGTCCCTTTACAGACCACGTGCAGTCGAACAACTAGCAGAGGCCCTAGACTGCTATAAAGCAGATATTACCGCCATCTAGGAAGTGCGATGGGATGGGCCGGGCAAAAAGAGGATGAAAACTGTGACATCTACTACGGTGATTGCTACAGAGGCAACAGGCAACGATTATTCAGATGCGGATTTGGCATACGCGGCAGACCTAGGCAAGAAGTCTTAAGCTTCCGACACGTAAGCGAGCGTATTATGACTATCCGGATCAAGGCTAAATTCGCTAACATAAGCCTAATATGTGTTCATGTTCATGTTCCGTGGCAAAGGACCCTGCCACCAAAGAGTGTTTCTACGAGCTCCTCGACAAAACATACGAGCAATGTCCTAAATACGACGTTAAAATCGTATTGGGTGATTTTAACGCCAAAATAGGAAAGGAGGACGTCTTTGGCAGGGCAGTCGGTAAGCATAGCCTACATGATACCACGTCTGATAACGGACTAAGGCTAATTGATTTCGATGTGGAGCGAAATGTCATAGCAAGCACATGGTTTCCTCATCTCGATATTCATAAGCAGACATGGCGGTCTAATGACTATGTAACGATCAACCAAATTGATCATATTGCGATCGACGCAAGGCATGCCTCCAGTATTCTGGATGTCCAGACCTTCTGAGCGGCCAACATAGACTAGGATCATAACCTTGTTGTAGCCAAGGTACGAATGCGGATATCCCAATATGAGCAACAAAGAAGAATCACTGTGAGAAAATTTAACGTCGAAGAGCTACAATCGCAAGAGACCGCCAGACTCTTCGCTGAACGCGTATCCCGAAATCTCTCAATCACCCCTATGCCGCCAGCATCAAGTACCGAAGACCAGTGGCAACGCTACCAGCATGCCATCAAAAACGCCGCGACTGATGTGCTGGGTCTCACTCGCCCACCACCGCGAAACCCCTGGTTTGACGAAGAATGCCGGCAAAACAAGAGGCATACAAAACGGCGCGGCGCTGCAAAGGAAGGCGAGAGCTGTTCGTGAGCTCTACGAGCAAAAGAGACGGGAAGAACATCGGCTTCTCCAAAAGAAGAAAGAGCATGAGAAGCGCGCGTTTGAGAATATCGGGAGTTTATACTCCAGGAACAATGTACGGAAGTTTTACCAAAAGGTAAAAAGAACGTGTCAGAGGAGCAATACCCGTACAGAAATCTGTAGAGATGAAAATCGAAACCTCGTAGTAGAATCACAGTCGGTGCTGGGAATATGGAAAAACTACTTCTGCAGACTGTATAATGGCGACGAAGACATACATCCCACTGTCAGGCAGAATGAACCATTCAACATGGACGATGAAAGTCAAAATTTCCGTCCACCTGACCAAAACAAAGTGAGGATAGCAATATCCAAGCTAAAATCCAACAAGGCTGCTGGACCTGACGGCTTACCGGCCGAACTTTTCAAGGCAGCTGGGGATGAATTGGTAGAGTGCATACACCAACTCATCTCTAAGATTTGTTCAGACGAGTGTATGCCTGATGAATGGAATCTCAGCATCGTTTGCCCAAGCCACAAGAAAGGAGACCCCCTCAACTGCGCCAATTATAGAGGCATTAGTCTCCTCAACTCGCATACAAGATCTTTTCTGCGATATTGTGTGAACGCCTGAAACCTTTTATGAACAGCCTGATTGGACCCTATCAGTGCGGTTTCAGGCCAGGAAAGTCCACCATCGATCAAATCTTCACACTTCGGCAGATCCTGGAGAAAACCCAAGAATTCCAAATCGATACTCACTACCTCTTTATCGATTTCAAGGCCGCCTATGACAGCATCTATAGAGAGGTGCTTTATTGAGCCGTGTCTAGTTTTGACATCCCTGCCAAACTTGTCCGTCTGTGCAGGCTGATGATGGAGAACGCTCGCTGCTCCATCAAGGTCGGTAATGACCTCACCGAGACCTTTGATGTCAAAAAAGGTTTTAGACATGGTGACGCGCTGTCATGTGACTTCCTTAACATTGTACTTGAACGGATTGTTCGGAACTCACAAGCCAACACCGGAGGCACAATCTATTACAAGTCTGTACAACTGCTTGCATACGCCGACGATATAGACATTGTTGGAAGAACTCAGCGGACTGTCACCGGTGCGTTTGCAAGCATTGAGGCGGAAGCGGCCAAAATGGGTTTAGCGATAAACGAGGGCAAAACCAAGTCTATGCCGTCAACAAGAAGGGAAAACCAACACCGACGAATTGGACAAAACGTCACCGTGGGCAGCTATAACCTCGAGGTAGTAAGGGACTTTGTCTACCTTAGCTCTGCTATAAATTCTACAAACAAGATCAGCGCAGAAATCAATCGAAGAATAACTCTTGCCAATCGCTGTTTTTTTGGGCTTATAAGGCAATTCAACAGTAAAGCCCTATCTCGAACAACTAAGGAGACTCAGTATAAGACCCAGATCATCCCAGCCCTGCTTTACGGTGCTGAAATATGGAATTTATTAAAAGAGGATGAAGATATCCTTGGTCGCTTCGTAAGATTTTCGGTCCCGTTTGCGTTGACGGGTTTTGGAGAAGAAGATTGAATCACGAACTATACGAGCTGTACAGCGACATTGACCTAGTCAAAAAACTGCGTATTGGACGTCTGAGATGCCTAGGACACATGAGCGAATGGACACCAACGCTCCGGCCCGCAGAGTCTTCGAATCTAATCCCGAGGGACGACGCAGGAGAGGGAATCGTCGCCGTAGGTGGCGCGCACAAGTTCAAGGGGACTACGGCCAACTTGGAGTGCGCAACTGGAGGCAATTAGCTAAATACAGAGCTAAATGGAGAGGCTGGTTGGTTGAGGCCCAGGTTCACCCCGAACTGTAGCACCACCTAAGTAAGTAAGTCAACCGAGTAAAAATGCCAAACAGCATTAAACCGAGTTGAACACACAATTCGATTTGAGTTCGTTAGGATAAGTATACTCAATGCACTAACACATCAATGTACCCGTATATAAGACGAGTTGGATAGCATTTTGTTGTTTATATATTGTACGAACCGAGTTGCACTGCCCGATTCCATACCTATTTGGAATTCGGTTTCGTTTCGGTTTCTGATGAGACGGTGCTTCCTGTTTTCACTCATTGTTGTTTTTTTTCACATAGTTTTGTCAGTTTTCTTGTGTATGCGCTGTTTTGGTGTGTGTTCCATCGAACCAAGTCAGTTTAGCGTATACACACCGAGTGAAACCGAGTTGCAAGCTGATTCATGAATTCGTTTCGTATTCGGTTCGGTTTTAGTTTCTTATGTGACGGTTGGGATAATTTTGTTATACTCGTAAACCGAGTTAGCCAACCCAGTTTGCAACTCGGTTTGCTTAAATTCCAACTCGGGTTAACTCGGTTTGAGAAATGTTCGGTTCGATACATCACTAATACTCACATACACACACTATTGCAGCGATGGCCTCTGCTGCATGGCTACTGGTGGTCTCCGCTGAAGGAAAATTAAGGGCAATGATTAAATTAATTGTTTTTAGCATTGCTTAGCTTCAGGACAACGCAAAAGAATGATTTATAGCTCAAATGAATCTTAGACGAATTTACTAAAACCAATTTTGTTTGTTTTTAAATCCAATAAGCCATTGTTGAGTCAGGATCGTGTGAATTTAATTTTAACCCCCTCTCTGCACTTAGACCTCGAATGTTCAGTTCCTGTAAGTGGTAGAGAAATTTTTTAGTACAATCTTCCCCAGCAAATGCAAATCATAACAGTGAAAACGGCTTCCAAATCCATTCAGTGGTTCCCGAGATTATCGCAGTCATTCACGTTTTGGGGAGTTCCTTTTATACGAAGTAGTTTGTTTGATGAACATGAATATGCGTGCACTCCACTGGTGGGCCATTTATTGCAATGACCCACGCATATCTGTGATATCGGACCAATTCAAAAATGCAGTGTTGCAGCGACATTAAAGCAACAAGTTCAAAAAAGCAACATTTTGGAAGTGTTGCTCAAATCAAGAGTTTTTTTTTGCAACATCAGCGCAACCAAACGCCAAAGAAGAGCAACATGCGCAACAGTCGTTTCGCTGTTGCTTTTCTTTGTTTTGAGCTCTTGTTTGTTTTTTCCAAGTGAGAAATGGATGAAAGGTAAATGTTTAACAATTTTAATGTTCTATTTATATAATATACCTATGTAAATATTTTTACTATATTCTCCATTTTTTCCTATTGTACCTACCATTACAACCATTCACGTATTATACTCGTATATGGACTGCTAGTGAAATATCACTTTCTTACTGCGTCTGCAGAAAAATGTGTTCGAACATCTCCAGCGCCATTGTTTCAGTTCGCTATTAAACAGAAACAAAATATCCGCCATCATAGATATCCGCCAAAGAAACTGGCGCCATCTGTGTTTGTTCCAGTGTACTGGCTGTGAAAAACTGTTAACATTCAAATAGTTTCAATGTTCGTTGCCATAGATGCCACTGTAAATCTTTTCTTGTTTCCTACAGTTACAATATTACGAATTTGAATTTCGTTGCAACACAATCTGTATTGTGAATCACAGCCAACCACACAGCACTTCATTTTATCTCTATCCTCCTTTTTTTAGCTTATTCCACAATGAAATGTTCCCAGCTTATTCTTCCACAATCAAAAACACAAATCAAAACACAATTTATTTATTTTTCCATTGGCTTGCGAACTGTGACATTTATGGGAACGAATATTGAAACTATTTAAATGTTAACAGTTTTTACAGCCAGTACACTTGAACAAACACAGATGGCGCAAGTTTCTATGGCGGATATCTATGATGGCTGATATTTTGTTTCTGTTTAATACCGAACTGATACAATGGCGCTTGAGATGTTGGAACACGCTTGGGCACAAGCAGTCCATATATAATATGTCAATGATTACAATACATTCGTTCACAAATGTCAAAATAAATTGCGCAGGACAATAGCAGTGGCAGGGCAACAGCAACTGAAAACCTGTTCTGTTGCTGCACAGTTTTTTGACGTTTTTGAATTCACCCATCTTTATATTTCAAATAATTATATTTTTGCTTATTACTTCCGTTATAAGAATCACAGAATAATGATTTATACCTCAATCTCTTCAGCAGGAAATGTACTAATCGAGGAATCAAGTCACATTTAAATCGATTAAGCCATTTTTGTCAGTTAAGAAAACATAAAAAAAGAGGTTTAAAAGCCCAATAACACATTCAGGATACTAAAATTACTTCCAAATTTACCTCTTCTCAAGACAAATCGATTGATATATACATATATTGCTGAGGTACCGTTACGTACTTATTCCACATTCGCGGACGAACAGAAAAAACGTGTTCTCTTTTGTAGATATAGAGAAGATTAGGTAAAATCGCCAACTGGTTTTTCATAGATAGTGCGGAAGGCCTATAACGATTTATATTGTTCTTTAAATTACTCTAAATATGTGCATGTGTAAGGCTTAATCTACTTTGTTTCAATTTTTCGTGTGCACAAATCAGACCAAATTGGCACAAACAGCTGAGACCGGCGATAGCACTGACAAGAAAATGACATTTCGGAAAGCTGTACTCCCAAGTTTTGAATAATTCTTTGGGATAATTTTACGGAAAGCTAACAAAGCGTGATCATCAACTTTGACTGTCAAAAGTGTGACTATCAACTATCACATTAGAGAATTCCACTCCAGACTTGTAAAAGATTGTACGCCTGGAGTTGGCTTGTGAGTTTCGTAAAATTCTTTCAAGTACATGTTATAGAGTAATATGTTATAGAGATCGCATGATAGCGCATCACCTTGTCTAAGACCTTTCCTGACATCGAACGGTTCGGTGGTATTCTTTCCGACTTTGATAGAGCAGCGAGGGTTCATTGTCGTCATCCTGCACAGTTGGGCGAGCTTGGGAGGGATACCGAGACTAGACGTGGATCTGTATAACTCGTCTCTATACACAGGCGTGTTTTGGAGAGAAGTGTATAGCCACTTTAGTCAATTTTTCCATACAAATCAACAACAAAACAAAAGTTGGTATAGAAGTTGAGATAATTTACTCAGAAAAAAAAGTGAACATACATGTTTAAGAAACATGAATCTAAGATGTTGCTGATCCGGGTTGTTTACAACTATTCGTTTCGTTAAGGTTGGTAAACATCAATTGTTTGCACTTACAGTAGGACATGTTCGCAGATATTTCCCGTTTTCAATAAAAGCCATTGAATTACCTGATTGGTCGAAGTAGATTTTTGTGATTTTATTTAATTGTTTATTATGTTTTGTTACTACACTCATTTTAGTTGACGCTCATTCACTTATAATAATTGTTAAAATATAATAGCCAACTAAATGCAATACTGAAAATGTGTATTCCCCAGCGGGACTCCTGAGCAGAGTACACAGAGGCCCGTACACAATAAAAAACCCGTCAAGCAGGGATAACTGATGACGCACATTGAAGTGCAAAACATATGATCTCGTTACAACGCGCTTATATACTTACACACACTATTGTAACGATACCCACTGCTGCATGACTGCTGGCAATGGTCTTCACTGAAGGAAATTTGAAGGCGATAATTTGAATAATTGTTTTGAACATTGCTCAGCTTCAGGACAATGCAGGAGGATGTTTTATATTTTAAATTAATAAGGGGGGAATTTACTGAATTTACTTAGTTTTTTTATTTTTCAAACTGATGAGCCATTAATTAGAGCCTGGCCACACGTTCATGAGAATGAAAGTCATGTCCAGCGAGACAGGTAGATTTTAAGTAAGTAGATAAGAGAAGGGTTCCTTTCTTCCATTTGCAAAGATAGTTCTCGGCGCAATCATGAATGTTTCATAAAATCTTCATTTTTGTCTCTTCTCATTTTTTCGTTCTTTTCCAAATCATACCGCTTGTAGAATTTTTGCCGAAAACGCATGTGTAGTTATTAAACATGCAGTACAACGTTCATATTTGCAAATAAAATACTTAGGCAGGTATTTTTTCACATGCTTCCAACCATTTACTCTCATTCGCCGGTTAAGAAAGAGAATCGCCACTTCCCAATACATCATCAATATTGCTTTCATTCTAATGAAGCCTTTTTCGTGTGTAGCCACATTTATTTGAATGACTTTCATTCCCATGAACGTGCAGCTAGGCTCTTATTGAGTTATGGCTTAAAAAAATAAATAAATATTTGGCGCAACAGCTCTTTAAGTGCCAGGGCCTAGCTTCTCGCAACCACTCATGTTATATATTTTTCACACGAATGGAAGGGACTTACAGTTAAGTGCCGTATCCGAACGGCGACTTGAGAATCTTTTTCGTGACAACAGTACTCTCGGATGTTTGTCGGACGCTCGCGAGAGGTGGGACCGTGAAAAAACTTGTTGGTGTTTTCTGGGATTCGAACTTAGAAAACACCAAAAAGTGTTGGCTTAATCTTTTAGTCACCTAAAATTCAACTCTTTTCAATTTTTTTTCTCATATCTCCTGAATGAAATAAACAGATAAAATGTATAATTTTACTATGTGTATAGATATGGGAACAACTACACGCGTATTAGGATGCCTAATGCGGTAAAGGGGACTATTAGTATTAAAAAAAAGAACATATACAGTGCCGGAAAAAAGTTTGGAAACATAGTCTAGAGATTGACAATTTCAGTTGTAACATAAAATCCCTCATACTTACACTGATGAAACTTGGCATAAAAATACACTTTAATATTCTTTTTCAAACTTTAAAAGAACATTGGTATATGGCAACTGAAAAAAAATATTTACCAAGAATTCGGACAACACCTCGTAAAGCTTGCGGAAAAAAGTATGGAAGCATGCAGTTTTTCATGAAAGTAATGTATATTTCTCAGTAATAACAAGTTTTTTATTTAATATTTAGTGCTTCCCCCTTTTGCTTTGAGAACTGCTCTGCATCTCCTTTCCATAGAATCCACTAATTTTTCACCATATGAAACTGGGATCTTCTGCCATTCATATGCAATTTCTTCATAAAGCGCATTCATATTAGAAATTTTTTTGGCTCGAAGTTGTCTTTTTACGTATTCCCACAAGTGTTCTATTGGATTAAGATCCGGGGATTGAGATAGCCGTTCTAAAATATTCACCTTTTCCTTTTGGAACCAATCTTTTACCAGCCTAGAACAATGCTTGGATCGTTGTCTTGCTAAAAAATCCACTTAATTGGCATTTCTTCTTCAGCATATGGAAGCATAATGTTTTGCAATATTTCTAAATAACGATACCGATCCATTATTCCGTCTATACGAAAAATTGGCCCAACTCCAGATCGCTAAAAGCATGCCCAGACCATGACCGAACCTCCACCATGCTTTACGGTTGGTAATTGATATTTTACATTGTATCTTTCACCCTTTGGCTGCCTCACGTAATGGTTTCCATCGCTTCTAAATAATTGGAATTTACATTCATCACTCCACAAGACCGTATTCCATTTCCCAGGAGTCCATAAAACATGGTCCTTTGAAAAATTGAGCCTCCTTTCCATGTTAACTTTTGATAAAAGTGGCTTCTTCAATGGAGATCTTCCGAAAAGGCCGCTTTCTCTCAGTCTATTCCTGATTGTGCGATCAGTCACTTCTGCAATACCTCTCTTCTTCAGTTCGGCATTGATTTCAGTTGCCGTTTTTGCTGATCGGTGGTGGTTGTTGTTTTTCTCGGCCTGCCTGATTTGGGTGCACACTCGACTATCCCTCGTTTTAGGTAGTTTTTTATTATCTTTGAAATTGTCCCTCTGTGTATATTCAAATCACGTGAAATTTGTATTTGTTTTATCCCATTATTGTACAGCGAAACTATCTTTTCCTTCAAATCCGTTGAGTACACCTTGCACTTCGGCTTTTTGTTTTGTTTTCGTTTTTTATAAGACTAATTCAGTTTAAAATTAAACGTTTACACAACAGCTAACTGGCACAGATCTTCACTTTATTTAAAACGGTTCCAATATAAATTTTGACAGTGAATACTGTTATGTTCCCATACTTTTTCCCGCGAGTGTCACCAAATGTAGTGGGTAAAATTGAACCAATTTTTCTTAGTGCTGCCATATATCAATATTTTTTTAAAGATTGAGTAAAGAATATGATAATGTATTTTCATACAAAATTTCAAAGCTAAAGACCAAGTATATTTTACGATGGAGCTAAAAGTATAAATTTCTCTAACATGTTTCCAAACTTTTTTCCGGCACTGCATATATACACATACACCAGCTTTCACAAAATCATTTTCTTGGTCATTTGTATTATAAATGTACAAATAACATTTGTATAATCCAGAAAAGTTCCAGGAAAATAAAAAAATAAAAAATTTCAACATTAAAAAATACGAGAACCTTGTGAACGTAGCCATGAAGTTCTGTAAAACGTCAAACGAGTTAAATTAGGCTGAATTCCTAAACGGCACAATAATGCGCATCGTGAATACATTTTTTTTTTTTTTTTTTTTTTTTTTTTTTTCGTGGGTAGGTGAAAATCTTCATGAGACACTATGAGACCGTGTACTCATAGTAGTGTCAGATTTCTACTGACTAAAAACACCCTTCCCTTCGTTTTGTTTACTACGACTAAGTTTGACCTTATCAAGTAGTTTAAGCTTCAGATTTATATTCGCGTGAGGCAGGTAGATTTTCAATAAAAGCACCTGCTGAAACCGTCATGACATGCGGCTTTTTGTCTTATTGCGCTAATTCGAACGGTTTCGTTCTTTGAAGTCGGCGTGTAAGATTTGTCACATCCAAAGTTTGGAGTATGGCACAGTTGCAATGGCCATGAAGACGAATACGAAGCTTGCGAGCGAAGTTTTTTATTTCGTCCTCCACGGTAGTTATCCCTAAGTCTCTGTGGATATCATTGTTTCTGATATACCAAGGAGCGTTCACGATTATTCTTATAATTTTGTTTTGCAATGATTGTATGAGATTCCTATTGCTTGGTTTGGTACAACCCCAGAGTTGTATACCATACGTCCACACGGGTTTAAGCACTTGCTTACACAGAAGCAGTTTGTTATATACGCTTAGTTTGGAATATCTTCCAATTAGCCAATACATTTCTCTAAGTCGATTTTCGACTTCGTCACGTTTCTTTTTAACGTGAGGTTTCCATTTAAGTTTCGCGTCTAGTGTCATTCCCAGATATTTAGCTTCGTTTGCATGCGGTATTTGTACCGAGTTAATGAAAACGGGAAGGTTGATTATTTTCTTGTAAGTGAAGTTAACATGCGTCGATTTGGTCTCGTTAAGAACAATGCGCCAAGTTTTTGTCCACTCACAGATTTTATCCAAAGCTCGTTGGAGTTTTATGGTTGCTGACTCGATTGAACTTTCCGTTGCCAGAATAGCCGTATCGTCCGCGAACGTAGCTACAATAGTGCCTTCAGTTTGAGGTATGTCCCGAGTGTACAGCAAGAATAAGATAGGCCCAAGGACACTTCCTTGCGGAACTCCGGCGGCGATTTCTTTAAAATCAGAATATTCAGTTCCGTGCTTAACACGAAAAAGTCTGTTTTTAAGGTACGATTCTAAGATCTTATGAAGTTGCTCCGGAAGGATTCGTCTTAGCTTATAATTCAATCCATCGTGCCAAACCCTGTCGAAGGCTTGAGATACGTCAAGAAAAGCGCTAGAACAAATCTTTTTCTCCTCAAAGGCTTTTTCAATTTCGTCGGTTATTCTATAAACCTGGTCAATTGTGGAATGCTTGATTCTGAACCCGAATTGGTGGTCAGGTATTAGGCGTCTCTCTTCAATGACCGGAAGAATCCGTTTCAGAAGGAGTTTTTCAAATACCTTCGATATTATTGGTAGTAGCGATATCGGTCTGTACGATTTTTTGTCATTTGGAGATTTCCCCGGTTTCGGAACCATTATGACTTCTGCGACTTTCCATTGATTTGGAACGTATAATAATCTAATGGAAGCATTTATTAAATAAAGCAATTTTAATAGTGCCTTTTTTGGTAATTCCTTGAGGATTTGTCCGGTTATTAAATCATAGCCAGGAGCTTTATTGTTCTTCAGGTTTTTTATTGCCTGGCAAAGTTCTATAAGTGACACACTTTTTATTCTTAGGTTGTCAGATGTCGTAGTCGTACCGGTAAAATCGTCTACCAATGTTTCTCCATCAAATGGCTTAAAAGTCTCTTCTAAGTGCTCGGCAAATAGATCCGCTTTTTCTTTGTCACCTTTTGCCCATTCGTCGTTGTCTTTTCTTATCGGTGGCGAGTGTATTTGCGGTTTTTTAATTCTTTTGACAGCTTTCCAGAGCGAGTAATTAGTGGTTTTTTCGGCGGTTAAACCTTCAAGATAAGCTGAAGTCTCTCGGTTTTTTAGGTCTTGTATCGCTTTTTTAAGCTTATTGCATAGGAAATTCGAGTGGGTTTTATGCTGGGGAGCGCGAGTTTGTTGCCATATTTTGCGTGCTCTCCTCTTTTCTCGAATAAGTTCTTTTATTTCCGGCGGATAATAAGCTTCATTGCATGGGACTTCTTTCCTCCTTAAAGGTGTATTTTTCCACGCGGCATTTTGTATTGATTCAATAAATTTGCCGAGCTCATCTTCTATTTCGAAGGGTGTTTTGAGCGATACACTTAAGACAATATTTTCTTCGCAATCAGTTCTAAAGTCGCGCCAGTTAGTTTTTTTGTTAGTTAATCTAGGCACACCTTCTACTGTCATTAGTCGGTCACTTATTGTCAAGATTACCGGCGAGTGATCTGAGGAGAGATCAAAGCTTTCCTCTACTTTTGCAAAATTTGAAGATACTCCTTTTGCTACGAAGAAGTCTATTAGGTCTGGTGTTTTTGCTGTATCAGAGGGCCAATACGTCGGTTTCCCCGTCGAAAAGAAATCAACCCCGAATTGCATACCGGCTTCGTACAGAAGTCTGCCTTTCCGTGAATTGGATCTGGAACCCCAAAAGGTGTGTTTTGCGTTGAAATCGCCCCCTATAATGAAATTCGGTCCAAGTGAGTCAAGGAGACGTACAAAGTCGTTACTTCTAAACGTGCATCGCGGAGGACAATAAATGGACGCGATGTTGAAATACGAGTGCCTATTCTTAACTCGAACTGAGCTTGTTTGCATTGTATCGATTTCAATCGTCGTATTTATGGAGTGCTCAATGCAGTCTTTAATGAATAAGGAGGATCCGCCTCTAGCTCTTCCGGAAGGGTGGTATGCGTGATAAGCACGATACCCTCTTATTTTTACTCCGGATTCCTTTGTCAAATGAGTTTCAGAGATCAAGCAAATGTCAATGTTGTCATTCCGTAAGAATACTTCTAATTCGGCGTTTTTTTGTAGAAGGCCGTTTGCGTTCCATGTTAAAATTTTTAGTAACTGATTCATATTCATATGGGAGCTCTTTTTTGGCGAGGTTTTAACTCGAGCTTGCTCAATTTATCAAATACGACTTTGTTTACCTTCGTTTGCTCCTCAAGTTTCGCAAGAATTATAGAGAAGACTTGGGAGACTGGGTCTATCGTAACACCACTTTGCTTGGTTTCTAGCGACGCAGCTTGAGCATATGTTAGCGTCTCTGGAGATTGTGGCTTTTTCTTTGATTTTGCCGAAGGAACTTTGCTTTGCTCGACTCTCGTCTTAAGTTTGACGTGTTTGCTGACGGTCGTTACCCTTGGCTTAGCGATTTCACGACTATTTTTAACCGGTTCTGCGTTCTGGCGTTGAATATTTTTAAATGTGTCTCGCCTTTTTTGAAGCTCTTTTGCCACTTCGCAACCTCGATAGTTCGCTGGGTGCTTTCCTTTGCAGTTAATGCAGGTAGCCGGGGCCTGCTTATTTAGGTCACACTTTTCTGAGAGATGGTTACCAGCACATTTTACGCATCTCGGCTCTTTTTGACAATACGACTGTGTGTGATTAAAGCCTTGACAGCGTTTACACTGAGGTATTGATCTCGTACTCGTACGCATAGGCTCAATCTTGACTACGATATTCAGAATAGTTTTAACGTTATAAATATCGTCTACATTTTCGCTCCTGTCAAAGGTAAGCATAAAGAGCGGAAGTCCATGCTTGACCATGATTTCCTGGCCTTGTTCCGTTTGTTACTTCACCTTTTTGAGAATATTGACGGCATTAAGAATTTTTAAACCTTTAGCTTTGAGGTCGTTCATTACGTCGTCTTTTGTGCACGAGGGGTGGAGACCCCTTGCTATAACACGCAGTGGTCTTTCTGACTTATTTTCATAAGTATACCACTGGATCTTTTCCGTGTTTAATTTTTGTGATATTGCTCGGTAGCCATCGGAGTCATCAACGTTAATTTTCCACGCATTGTTCCTGAGTGACGTTACCTTGAATTTCGATGTCGTCGTACCTTTAAGAAGGCAATGTAGCTTACTGTAGTCCGTTATGCCAACGACGTTTATTGCAGGCGGAGGACGCGCTTTAGCTTGAGTTTGTTTTGGCTTCGACTCATTTTGCTTGTCTTCTTTTCGCGGCTCGATTTCGGGCGAAGAGCCGGCTCTGCGTTTTTTGCTAGGTCTTTTCTTTAAGACGCAATTCGTTTCGCGTGCAAGCTCTTCTTCGTCCGTATGATATTGTGGAGCTGCGCGGGGAGGGGAATCTTCGCGTTCTTTTTGTAAAAGCGAGTTCTTTAGAAGCTTGTTTTCCTCTCTCAGCATGTCTACCTCTTTTTTGAGCTCTTGGTAGAGCCGATCCATTTCATCAAGCCTATTGCGAAGTTCGTTATTTTCCTTCTCAAAGCTTTTACATTTCTCTAAGTCCTGTTTCTTGTGCGCTTGCACTTCCGGCGGACTTTTTTTCCCGGAGACATTCGGTCTTGATGGTGGAGACCGAGGTACCCTTGAACTTTTTATAAAGGGATTTATCAATTGCAATAATTGGCTCTCCCCAGAATCCGTAGAGCCTACCTCCGAAGAGGGTGGATTTTCCAGTGAACCTGGACTGCCACCTGGGGTATTAAATCTTTTTGTTTTACTCATTGCATTTTTTTGTATACACTTTAAGCCCGGTATACGAAGGGTGGATTTTAGTCGCCTCTTACGACAGGCATGCCTACCTCGGGTATATTCTAACCCCTACCGGAAGGGGGGGTGAATACATTATTGCCATTGTGATGCGATGTTATGATGCTTTCGTTATGCGATGCTTGGACGTCTTTGACGTTTTGGAACGATATGAACAACTACTATTAGCAACAAAAAAAAGTTTTCGTAGTTTTTAGTAAATTTTACAAAATTTGGTATGTAATAAATAATCTAAAACAATAATTTCTTACGAATCTGGAGAGGACGCTCCCATTTTGGCGAAATAAAAAACAAAATGTCAAATAACATTTGCATCACATTAGTTCATGATGCGCTGTTTACTTTTGTTTGCGCAGTAGATACATGCACGATGCATTTTGGAACGGTATACATTGCATCACCGCAAACTACTGACGTTTAGGAACGCTTGACTTTGCAGTACTGCGACAGTACTGCATTTAGAAATTCAGCCTTTTTTTCTTCTATAACTGCAAAAGACCTGTAACTAGAAACCTCATTGCTGCAAGAAGTTTGCAAATAATTTATTATTTTTAACTCGTGTTTCGTTATCCATTTGAGTTTGATTTTTGTAATTTTGAGTAATTTTTCTTCATCGGTGTCGTCGACAGCTGACATCGAATGTCATTCAAAGTAACTTGATTTTGAATTTCAAAGTTGGTAGTAAAGTGATTATAAGAGTATGGCCGTTTCACTTCTCACCAAAACAAGGCTACTATCGTAGGCAACTTTGAAATCGATGAATAGGTTGTGCGAGGCGATTTTATATTCATGGTTTTTTTTTCCTAGATCTGTCGTAGCGTGAGTATTTGGTCAATGGTGGACTTTCCCGGCCTGAAACCGCACTGATAAGGACCTATTAATTAGGTTTTTGACGATCGGGTTTAGGCGTTCACATAATACGGCAGACAAAATCTTATATGGGATCTTGAGAAGACTTATACCTCTGTAGTTGACAGAGGGTCTCCTCTCTTCAAGACCTTGTACCTGCTGTTCGATAATGTAACTTTTGCCAAAATAACTGACGTTATAATTACGTCTCACAAAAAACCCGATCACCAGAAGATTTTCAAAATACGACCAAGGAAATGCAGACGCTAGACGCAATCTAAAACGCTCCAATTTATTATCAACGGTTCGACCACACCCATTCATATCAGAGTAGAACACTTACTTTTTAAGTAAATAGTTTTATTTATTTTCAAATTTTTATATGACAAATATACATATACTATTTATTTTTTTACCTAACATTACAGTGTTGATGTATAATTATATTTATTTTATACCTAAAGTTATTGAGGTTAGAAATCAAACAAAAGATATTTCTTCAAATATTTTGTTCATAAATGTTTTCATTTAAATTATAAAATATATATATATAAAAATTAAAATAATATTATTCACATTTTCTTTTTTCTTTTTTTTTTGGAAAATAATTTTGTTCTTATTTCGTCCTAAAATATTTAAAATGTTTAAACGATAAAGCAGTTCTAAAAAGTCTTTAACAATGTAACATGTATATCAGTAAAAATAGTTTCCTTTTCAGTTTCAATTGAATTTAATTTTATGTTTAATTATTTTCATTATGTATTTATCTATATCAAATAAAACATTTAATCAGGCTGCTATTTAATATTTAATAGCAGTTTAATTTTGGAAAGTCCGTTATATTAATAGTAAGTAAATTATAGTTAAGCGTTTTGAAAGAATATTATTTATTTATTTTTTTTTTGGGTGGATATTAATTTACGTTCTTTAACTATATATAAACATTTAATACATTTAATACATTTACACAACTAGAAGGGTATACATCTTTTTGTATCAATCGTGCAAACGTACAACTTTAATGTCGACGAATATCCTATCGATTGTAACCGCTAAATCTACTGTTCTAATTGAATTATTAACTATGATAGGTGTCTAAATAGCGACAGATCGCAGTCTATATAATTAGACGTACGTAAGTTTAGTTCAAGTGTAAAACTTTTGGATACTTTGGGTAAGATAGTGTGCGCACTTTATATCTATTAATACCTACTATCGATGTCGCATTCATACACGTAATTAATTAATAATTACAAGTATTAAAAATAACTAGATATTTAACACAGAAGGAATATCAGTTGTTAACATTATTTAATTGTAAATTTAAATAGGTGTCTGTGGAACGTAGTGGTTCTTTGTGTCTTATTCTCGCGTTAATTGTATTGTATGATTGTTGTATTTTTCATTTGCTTTCCTAGGTAGTAAATCCTGAAACTTTAATTTTTATACAAAACCTTTGTTTGTATTTGTTGTTTTTTTTTTTTTTTTTCTTTTTCATACGAATTATTTTAAAAGCTCCTTTTATAATTTTCAAGGTGTTAGAGTTTTATGTTTATGTTTGTTCCTGTTATTGAATAATTGAGAATCTGAATCTCTTCAGTTGAGGCCCAGGTCAATACCGGACTGTCGCGCCACCTAAGTAAGTATCTCTTTCATTACGACTCTATCCTTTTCTCTATATGAATCCGTCTGTTTTTCTTCATTTGTTGAAAAGATTGGAGATTTGTTTCACTGTCACGGGGCTATAACAACCGGAAAAATAAAAAAGTCCAGGATGGGGCAAAATGAAATGATAGTTTTCAAAATACAGGGGTACAGTTTCTTAAATAAAACAAAAGCTGGAAGAAGATGTGAAATGATGGATGGTAGGGATGTGTAGTATGGAGCTACTTTAGGATTAGGAAGCTGAGGTATGTAAGCGACGAAGGTACCAAACACTATAATGTGTCAGTAGGCGTTTTACAAGCGTCAGTGCTAGGTTCCCATTTGAGAAACATTATGTAAGACGAAGTGCTCAGGTTGCCAATGCCGTCAAGAACGAAGCCATAGACTTCGCGGATGACATCGCTGATATGACCGTTGCGGAACACGATAACGAAGTAGAATCAGTGACAAATGAAGCGATCACAAACAAAAATTAATTGGAGACAGCAGGCTTGGACTTAGCGGAACAGAAGACGGAAGTAGTACTAATCACCAGCCGCAAAGCTTTAGAGACCAAATGATTAAATAGAAATAGGCAATCAATTACCTATAGTATGTGTGATAATAGACAATAGGCTGAACATTAAGCCGCACTTAGAGTATGTAGGGAAAAAGGCGTCGATACTGTATAGCGAGGATACTGTTAAACGTCGATGGATCCAAATATAGTCGTAGAATCCTATTATCCACACTAGTAAGCTTAGCACTACTATATGCATCCCCAGTGTGGGGTGATGGTATAGCAACAAAAGAACCCAAGCAGGAACTATCAACTGCCTATAGACTGAGCACTCTAAAGACAATTTGCACCTATAGAACAGTGTCAAAAGAAGCGGCATATGTCGTAGCTGGGATGGTACCCATCGATATCCTGAATACAGAAAGTAGGTAACCGCACAGATTCGAGCACGACAGCTCACCTCTTTGCCCGTGCTCTTATAACCAGGAATAACATGCAGAACACGTGATATTCCACTGTCCGCTCTTTATACCAAGAGACCTTAACTTTGCGAACACCAGAGATCATTGTAGATATGATACAGTCGGAAGAGGCCTGGCACGAAGTACATACATGGATACGTGACCAGCGTTCAGGTTGAACTCAGAAGAATCGAGCGCATAAAAATAGAAAACGGCGAAAATGAGAGCAGAGCCTAAAAGGCTAACCAGCCCCGCTAAGTAACACTTTACGGCAGCCCCGCGGGGAGAATGGTAGAAATCTGTAGGATGTGTATTAGTACGTAGGCGTATTCCTGGCATCGATTATTCGGGTTGCGGAACGTGCATGCTGGTAGCCCGGGCTACTAGTATCTTTCAAAGATTACCACATCCCTTGGCGCAACCAAGAAACTATATAAACAAAAAAAAATAAGATGGAATGCACTTGTACACCTTTCCTGCACAGAAAAATCGTTTTGTGGAAAAGTTTGCGTAAACGTTTAAGACTGCTCATGCCTGTCGATAGTCTGCTTTTGAAATTCGTTGAATCGTAAAAGTGAAGCCGTAGCCGAGACCTTGACATGCTTTAAAGTCGGTTTAAGGGCGGTGTTGCTGTGGAAGGTTCGAATGGAAAGCAAACATATATAAACAGAAGCAGCAGGTCTCTGGGGAATGAACCAATGATTTATTGCCGATTCATTCAGAGTGATATTCCAGAACGGAATATATCAAGCAATCGTATTTGATTCAAAACGTACAGAGATAGATGGATACATTGTAGAACTTACCGAAAAGCTATATTTACTGGGGCATTTTCTCGCGTCCACACGGGTCACCTGTGGAATTCTTAGTGTTCGTTGTTGCGAACAAAGAAGGACTACACGATTACTGTTAAGATTTAAAGGAAGCAGATAAAGTTAAACTTGATAGTTAAAGTTGTACAAATGCTTTGCAGATAGAAATCCAATGAAACTTTCTAACAACTTCTAGAGATTGAATTATATTCAACAAATTCACATACCCAGGCATACAAATTAATCAATCAGGTCATCAACACGAGTTTATCCCCTAAAAATCTTTACACCATTACTTATTACGCCAAGACGAATGTAAGTCTGCTATAATCTCTTCAGTACTAGCTGGTCTTGGATTCCAAGACCAAGAGGGTAGGGTTTTATGTTCTCGACTTGTACTAGGTTTCTCTTCACTTCTATCCACACCATTTTTTAGTACTGCGAACTTATTCACATAACCTCGGCGGCGTTCTTTATCTTTCGATTCTCGCTGAGAACTGTGCACTGCAGGTCGATGGTTAGAATGACTGCCAATAGGTTGACGCTCTGAATGTGATCTTGATTTAGAGCTGATCCCATTACTATGATGGTGTCGTGACTCCTCAATGTGCTTGTTCTTAAGTTTGCGTAACTGTTCGATTTTCTGCTGACGCGATTCGAGTAGGACTTTACGAATCCTATGCTGGCCATATGTTTCACCTACTTCGGGCATTTGATCTAAAGAATCTGATAGCGATTCAATTTCGGCGGTTAATGAAGCCACCATTATAGCATGACCGGGTTCGGAGAATGGAGGTCTTGAACTAACTGTCGCAGTTGGGGTGGATGGTGTTCGTTTATAAGGTGATCTCATGGCAGGAGTATTTCGGTGAGGATTAGCTACTGGAGTGGCGTTTACTGGTCTTTTAATTAACGAAGGAGAACTGGCATCTGATCTACATGATGATGAAGACTTAAGTGGTAGTGCTAGAGGTTTTGCTGACTTCTGAATAGGAGAAGGCGAATTTAGATATGACATTGAAGATGATGGTCTGAGAGGTGGTGGTATGACTTTTCCTGACTTATGAATAGGGGAAGCTGAGTTGTTATATGACATTGAGGACGATGGTCTGAGAGGTGGCGGTATGGCCTTTCCTGGCTTATGACTAGGGGAATGTGAATTGACATATGAGACTGATGATGGTTTAAGATGTGGTGGTATAACTTTTCCTAGTTTCTGACTAGGAGAAGGTGAATCGACGTATGACATTGAGGATGAAGGTCTGGTAGATGGCGGTATGACTTTTCCTGACTTGGGACTAGGGGAAGGTGAATCGACGTATGACATTGAGGACGAAGGTCTGGTAGGTGGCGGTATTACTTTTCCTGACTTAGGACTAGGGGAAGGTGAATCGACGTATGACATCGAAGATGAAGATTTAGGAAGTGGCGGCATAGATTTCACTGATTTTTGACTATGGGACGGTGAAGCGACAAATGTCTCTGAGAATGATGATTTAATAGGTAGCGGTATATTTTTAATCGATTTCTGGCTGTGGGTCGGTGAATCGACTTCTATCCTTGATGACGTTGGTTTAGTAGGACATGGCAAAACTTTTCCTGACTTTTGACTATGAGCAGATAAACTGACAACTGTTTCTAACGACGATGGTTTAAGAAGAGTTGGTGTCAGTTTGACTGACTTCCGACTATCGATAGGTGAACCGACATCTGCCCGAAAGGATGATAGTTTGAGAGCTGGAGGTACTGGTACTGATTTCTGACTATGGGCAGGTGAACAAACATCTGACCCTGCAAATGATAGTTCAATCGGAGTGGGTATATGTTTAATTGATTTTTGACTTTGCGAAGGTGAAGCGGCAACTGACGTGGACGATGAGAATTGAAGAGGTGTTGGTGAAGATTTTATGGTTTGCTGACTGTTAGACAATGAATCTGCATCTGATTGAGGTGAGGATGTTGTGGTCAGTAGGGATTTTATGGTTTTCGTTGTCGTAGGAGGGGCAGCAGCATTCGATTTCAGTAGCACGGTAATTGGACTTACATTTAATTTATTTTGTTCGTGGTCTTTTGTCTTCAAAGTCGACGATTTATCTGCGGGTATAGGAGAAACCGCGACTGAAGCTAATACTGCAATTGAGGGCTTTGTGGTGCGTTCAAGCTTTATGGGGTACGGCGAAGTTACTGTTTTTGTCAGGTGAGATACTGATGGAATCGGACTGCTGCAAGGTGATGATTTTTCGATCAATTTTGTAGTCGAAGATTTCGGTGGGGTCTCTTGTGTTTTCTTCTCATCAATCGGGCGATGGCGTTTCAAACACGGCTTGTCTATTGTACTATAACATGTGGCTGCTGGTGCGTGGGATGCCATCGTCGTTGCGTTTGTGTACTCAACCAAAGGTTTAGGAATATTTTGGATGGATTCTTCTGATGTATTAGGTGAATTTTCCAACCTAGGGGGAGTTGAGATTAAGGGCATTGAAGGAACAATTACAGGTGAGGGCGATGGAGGTGTCGTCGATCGACACGATATTGGAGACATTACACTTGTAACTATTTCAGAGGGCGAGATTAATAGGCCTGAAGCTGAATCTCTTGAGGAGTTATCATCTGTGTCAAAGGATGATTCGTTTTGTAGTTCAGATTTTAGCTTTCGCATTAGTGGATTAACCGGTGACTCTCGTTTAAGTCGATCGAACAGATCATCTGTTGAAATTCTAGTTACAGCCGCAACCTGGGCTTTGTCTTGGCGTGGATTTCTGTTTGGGATTTCAACATGCAATGAGTCGCTTCTTAACTCGTCTAATTCGGGCAGTTTCATCACAACTCCTGGTTTTTTGCTTGCCGACTCAGTGGGCTGTAAGTCACGCTTGTTGCAATCAATTTTGATTGCTTCAGGATGTTTCGATGCAACCCAAGGTTTTTTATTCGGGGGTTCAACAGGTAATAGGTTCCTTTCCAACACATCTTGGACATCGTCAATTTCGCCCAATTCGGGTAGTTTCAACATAACTTGTGGACTTTTCTTCGAGGTTTCAACAGCTGACCGAGGCTTGCTGCTTTTACATTCGTCTAAATCTGACAGTTTGAACGTAACCCGTGCCTTTTTGATCGGAGGTTCAGCAAATGGTAAGTTCTTTTCTGATCCAGGCTTGGTGGCTTCAAATTCATCCAATTCGGGTAGTTTGAACGAAACTCGTAAGCTTTTTTTCGGTGGTTTAGCAGTATGTACGTCCTTTTCTAGCTCACATTTGTTGCCTTCCAATTCGGCTAAGTCAGGCAAATTGAACGAAACTCGCAACTTTTTCTTCGGCGGTTTAGCAGTCGGTGAGTCCCTTTCTAACTTAAGCTTATTGTCCTCAATTTCGCCTAATTCAGGCAGTTTGAACATAACTCGTGACTTTCTGTTGTTCGACGGTTTAGGACCCAGTGAGCATCTTTCTAACTCAGATTTGTTGCCTTCAGCTTCGCCTAATTCTGGCAGTTCTAGCGAAACTTGGGGCTTTCTGTTTGTCTGCTTAGCAGACAAAGAGTTCCTTTCAATATCAGGATCACCAAGCGACAAGTCGCTTGTGGCTGCAAGTGGGCTGTCGTCAATTTCGTCTAATTTAGGTAGATTCAACACAGCATTAGAGTTTTTGTGTGGAGGTTCAGTGGGTGGTTCTACATCTTGTGTATTAGGGTCGATTTCGTCAAGCGCAGGCAGTTTTGTCAAAATTGCTCTCGGTTGTGGATCTTCAATTGAATCTAAACTTCTAGGAGGGTATAATTCTTCATGCATGGTGGTGGTATCTTCAACACATTGAGTTGGATTCTCCTTAAGAGTTTCTGACTTGTCGTCAGCATTAGATTTAGATTCGAATGACCTTACGATTTCAGACACGTCGTCTATACTTGAGCTTGGTGAGGCTGGCTTTGGTTCAGCTATGAGTTGAGAATCGCGTCGAATCGGAGACTTGGATTTGTTCGATTGCTTCCTCCAAAATGGCTTTGGGTGATTTTGTAATTTCTTCGGTGACATAATAGTTTCTATATTCAATTTAGGCTTGTCGATGGTCTTTCTTCTATCCGAAAAACACTTTGCAATATCTAGTTCATTTTCTGTTATTGAATCGCCTTCGTTAGGTTTGATTTCGGGGATAGTTTCTATAATTGGCGTTGGTTTGATGGCTTCACACGACCTTTCTAAACCAGAAGCAACATCGCCTTTAGATGCATTTTCATCTGATTTAGATTCACTGAGCTTTATATTACTTTTCACTTCAGCCCCTGACTCTCCTGTTGGAGGTGGCGTTGCTTCTTTTTCTGTATCAGTGTCAATATCAGAACTTGAGAGTTTCCGCTTTCTATCGTTTTGCGTATCTGAAGGCGGGAAGTAATGGTTATCAGCTAAAAGCTCATCATACGATTCGAAGCCAACTTCTGTTGAAACTTCAACAGCAGGTGCGTAGTAGTTAATAGCACTTTGTTGGACGACGTTGGTGGTTGAGTTTTCAGTTGGCATCTGTACAGAGTTGGGTTTTTTAAATACCGACTCGTCTGAATGGTCTGATTTTGGTATGGAACTCGTTGTAACATCTTTGCCAGCGGCAGAGTTATCGACTTTTACTGGTGTCGACGTGACACAGGTGCTGCTACGACCTTTCAAATTTGCCGACGAATACGAATTGCTTCGACTTTCAATTCTTACCAAGCTAGAATATGACAGCAGTTCACTTTCAAAATCAATCTCAACATCCGGTGAAACATCATTTTTAGAATTGTTAAAACTTTCTGTAACATTAGCCTTTGGTATTTGACGCAGTACATCGAATGGACTCACTGTCACCATTGCTTCATTCTCTTGTTCTAAAAAGAGTAATGGTGGCTCAAATGAGTACAGCGGTTCATGATAATACTTATGTGCATAGTTGCCTGATATCATGCAATCGCTCGACAGGAAAGGTAGTCCATCAATTACTTCGTCTATGTCATCTGTTAGGCAATCGCTTCGTACTATCACATCTGGCATATAATTCTCCTCAAATATTGAACTATTTGGGTTTATGTCCACGATATTGGCCATTGCGAAGGGATCCAATTCAAGTTCTGAAGCAGAATTACCCTCAGATGTGTTGACATTGGTCAAATTTTCAGACTCATCGGTTGCCCCATCTGTTTTCTCTAAAAGTTCCTCTTTGGAATCACCATCATCAGTGGGTTCATTGTCGATCTTTATAGCCGATGATCCATTGCCTGTCTCGTTAGATTTATCATTATTTTCTTCTGTTTGAGTGCTTTTAAGCATAAGATCTTCTGGTTTCAATATTGTGGGATAAAACTTCGTCTCAATGGTATCGCTGATGTCACCATTTCCTGCGAAAATATCATCAGGTACACTGTCGAATCCTTGTGGTTGATTCGTTAAAAGGATTTTCGGCAAGTTAACAGATAAGTTGACATCATCTGTCTCAGATAACTTATTTCCGAGAATGTTTTTTATTGACATTTCCAGTTGGTTCTGAACCTCGTCCTTTGAATTCGTCTCGCTTTTAATTCCAACTGACTCTAAGACCTCAGGTGCTTCTAAGATCTCAGTAGAGGTTTCTTCATCTTCGATAATGTGTGGGGTGGTGCTCGTGGGCTCTTCGGAATTTAAGAGTCTGTTTCGGCTTGGTGCTGTTTGTAGTTTATTCATTTCTATACTATGACTACGTGTGCGAAAGGAAACTGGCGAATTCGAGAGGCTTCGAAGGCAATCTAACGATACCCATTTGCATTTCGATTGTGATCTTTTGAAAACAGCTTTCTTTGCAGGTATTTCTGGTACTTTTGCAGATGCTTTCGAGCTTTCGGTGACACTAACTTTCTTACAAATCCATTCGTAGTTGATTTTCTTTATTAAGACAACTGGAGCTTTTCTCCTAATAGTTTTTTGTAATTTCTCATGTCGACTTTTTGGCCCAGGCTTTTTCTCAAGTTTGCGAAGTGCTTTGACATTCTGGAGAGGTGCTTCAAGATCGGCTTCATTCTCTTTTGAATTTTGATCGGCTTCCGCAACAGTCTTCACAAATTCAGTCGACTGATTATTTTCTACAGATGCATCTGTAGATTCATGAGCATGTTTTTCGAAGTTCTCCGTAGCTGTAACAGACTCCACAGCTGCAACTGGTAAATTGTTGTCTATTTTGTCTACCGCCACAGCAACCGCCTTTGACGTTATCTCCTTCGATGCCAGATCTGTAGATTTACTAATTTCGGAACTTAATTTATTTTCCCTATCTTTAGAATCCTGAATAAGTTCCACAACCAAAGTATGACCTGATTCGTTTTCCTTTACTTCCAATTCAACCATCGCTTTTGAAGTTGAACCCAAGGATTCGATGTCAGCACCCATTTTTGTTGTTTGCTCTTTGGAATTATCAACTGGTTCCACTACTGTAGAAACTGAGTCCACTTTTTCTTCCGGCGCTTGCTCAAATTCTACAGCAGATTGAGGATCGTCCGTCTGACTATCTTTATCCACAACGTTCTGTGATTTTTTGAACTTTTTAAAGTTTTTCCTCGAATATCTGCTACTTTTCTCACTTACTTCGGAACTTTTTGTAAGTGTCACTTTAAGGTGTGTTTCGTTAATAGCAAGACTATGTACCTGCATTCTTAGTTTGGGTTTCTTAAAAACCTGAGTTGGTTCTTTCGTTTGCAGATCCTCATTACTGACATTAATGGATTTCCTCCTCTTCTTTTTATCTACGACTTCTGGAATTTCGTGGTAAACCTCAACAACCGTTAGCTTTTTCGCTTCTGGAGTTTTGAAAACATTATCCACTATTTTGCTTTGTGGAAGTGTTACTACTGACTTTGGTTTAGACTCAAGGGTGTTCTGAATTTGTCCTGTAGTGCTAATGGTTTCCACAGTATGTATGACGTCTTTTGTTGATATTTTGGGAGACTCTAATGTATCTTGGATGACAGTATCTTCTGTTGTCTTACATGCATTTGTACTACCAGTGATTTCGAAATGATCCATTTCGCCAATGAATGGTCTAGGAAATTGCATTATTACTTTGAGTTTTCTAAAATCTTCAGTGGGTTCTTTTTCAAGCATGGTTTTCGAATGGCCTTTACTGTTCGTTTGTAGACCTTTTGTGATTTCATCGTTACTAACATCAATTGAGGTTCGCTTCTTCATTTTATCGACGACTTCTGGAATTTCGTGGTAAACTTCTACTTCCCTCGCGATTTCCGCTTCTGGAGTTTTGAAAACACCCTTCACTATCTTGCTTCGTGTAACACCTATAGAGTCCAGCGTATCTTGGGTCACTTTTGAAGTCTTAACGGTCTTCACAGTGTGTATGGTGTCTTGAAATGATGTTTCTGCGGACTCTATCGTTT
This sequence comes from Brachypalpus laphriformis, assembly GCA_945910035.1. Classification (NCBI taxonomy): domain Eukaryota; kingdom Metazoa; phylum Arthropoda; class Insecta; order Diptera; family Syrphidae; genus Brachypalpus; species Brachypalpus laphriformis. The sequence continues at coordinate 88,075,232 of OX246756.1, forward strand.
CGTGGATAGTGGTATCCTCAGCTGTGTTAGCAGGCTCCGTCATATCAGTGGTTTTCGAATGTTTTTGCTGTGATTTTTGTAGTTTTGTCACTGTAGCCTCCGTCGTCGGTGATGGCGCTTTGGACTCTGCAATCTTCATGGGGCTGTCTTCTGCTTGCCCTTCCAAGTCCGTCATATCAATGGTTTGCAAAAGTTTTTCTTGTGATTTCTTTTGATTTCCCACTGTGGGTTTTATCGTCGGTAATGATGTTTTGAACTCTGCAGGCTGTATGAAACTCTCTTCTGATTGCCTATCACCTTCTGTCCTCTCAGCGGCAAGTTTTTCCTGTGATTTTTCTGGTTTTGCCGCTGTAACCTTCGCCAACAATAATGATGCTTTGGACTCTGCAATCTTCATGGGGCTGTCTTCTGCTTGCCCATCCAAGTCCGTCTTATCAGTGGTTTGCAAAAGTTTTTCTTGTGATTTCTTTCGATTTCCCACTGTAGGTTTTATCGTCGGTAATGATGTTTTGAACTCGGCAGTCTGTATGGAACTCTCTTCTGATTGCCTATCACCTTCTGTCCTCTCATTGGTAAGTTTTTCCTGTGATTTTTCTGGCTTTGCCACTGTAACCTTCGCCAACGATAATGATGCTTTGGACTCTGCAATCTTCAAGGGGCTGTCTTCTGCTTGCCCAACCAAGTCCGTCTTATCAGTGGTTTGCAAAAGTTTTTCTTGTGATTTCTTTCGATTTCCCACTGTAGGTTTTATCGTCGGTAATGATGTTTTGAACTCTGCAGGCTGTATGGAACTCTCTTCTGATTGCCTATCACCTTCTGTCCTCTCAGCGGTAAGTTTTTCCTGTGATTTTTCCCGTTTTGCCACTGTAGCCTTCGCCAACGGTAATGATGCTTTGGACTCTACGATCTGGATGGAACTGTCTTCTGATTGCCTATCCAACTCCGCCTTATCAGTGGTTTTCAAAAGTTGTTCCTGTGATTTCGCTCGTTGCGTCACTATAGGCTTTGTTGTCGGTAATGATGTTTTGGACTCTGCAGTTTGGATAGGTTTCTCTTCTGATTGCATATCACCCTCCGCCCCAACATTGGTTTTCAAATGTTTTTCTTGTGATTTCTCTCGCTTTGCCACTGATGCGTTGGGCTCTATAGTCTCTTTGAATTGTTCCTTGGTTATTGCAGTTTCCACAATGTGTGTGACGTCTGTACCTTTCAAGGGCGTTTTACTTTGTATAGACTTCTTTTCAGTTTCTTTTGGTTGTTTTGTGGCCTTTTCTGCAATCTTAGGAATCTTCTCTTTGCGAGAGGCATCTGCACATTTCAAGGCATCCTTGACAGATATCCTTAACTTAAGCGATGTAGGTTTTGGCGTCTCTATGCATCCCTTGAGTTGCGTTTTGTTGTCTGCTGGAGTTTTTATGGTCTCCTCTGTGGTATCTTCAGATTTCGGAGTATCTTTGACTGATATCCTTAACTTAAGTGGAGCAGGTCTTTTCATCGCCATTGGCTCTAAAGTTCCAGTCTCTGCTTTCGGTGTAACGATTGTAGATTCAAAAACGACTGATTTCTTTCGCTTAACAGGCATTGCCTTCGCTATGGCTTCTGATGTTTCCATGAGCTCATTTGGCGCATCGTCTAAACTATAAGCGGAGCTATCGACTGATTCTGTTTTTTTAGTCCCTGTGGGCTTTGTTGAAGCTTGAGACTCTCTCTTTTCATTTTGCGCCTTTCCTAGTGCAGCGGAGCTATCGACTGATTCATTTTTTTTAGGCGCTGTGGGCATTGTCATAGCATTGGATTCTGACTTCTCATTGACTTGCCTTTTGGTCCTTTCTAGAATATTAGCAATCTCTTCAGTCTGGGTGACGTCTTTACATTTTAAAGCATCCTCGACTGATTTCTTTCGATTGGACTCTGGAGGTTTTATGGCCGTTTTGAACTCTGGTATTACTTTGGGCTCTTTACTGGTCTCTTCGGGCATCGTAACAGAACCTATAGTATCTATAGACTTCAAATCACTTTCGACTGGTGTCTTCAGTGTAGCCTTTGTCGTAGCTTTAAGCACTAATGTTTCTTTGGATTGCTCTTGGATCTCAAGCGTTTCAGAAACATTGGCATGCACAGCTTTTTCTTCTGGTTTCTTCATTTTCAGATAGTTGTTGTCTTCATTATCTTCAGTATTGTCTGTCGGTTCAGCATTAATAATCTTCACAGCACTGCGTAAGCTTTTTCTGCGATTCCTGTTTGGCTGGAGCTGCTTAAGTTCTTCTTTTATTTTTAAAATATCTACCTCACTGTTGAGTGTCCTCGAATGAATCAGTTCAGTTGCACCGGGTTTTGATTTCGTTTTAGATGTTACCATTGATTTCCTTTTGCTTTTAACTCTACTTGGCGTAGCGACGCCATCTGTTGGTGATAATGAAGCTTTCAGGTCTTGCAATAAAATCGAAGTATCAGTGGGCGTTTTATGAGTACTAGCAGGCGGAGTTAGGGGAACTTTTGACGTTTTCGGAGTGGAAAGTTCTTTGACGACTTCGTCGAGTGATTTTTTTCTCAGAGAAAAGTTCGTTAGCCACATTTCTTTATTCATCGTGATTCGCGGCGATGTCGATAGTCCTGATAACTCTTTTTCAGTGTCAGACATTCCATTGCGATCTCCAAGATTGCCGAGAATGGAATCAATGCCGAATGATAATTTTTCTTTTGGTCTCGCCTTGGATTTAAGTTCATTTTCATTCGACTTGCTTGTTGCGCACTTATCAACTGAAGCATCTGCTTTCAGTTTCAGTTCGGTGGTATTTTTGTTTTTCGCTTCAAATTTAGATTCTCTCTCAAGTTGGGTTCTAGACTTTGCTGCTTGCTTAGATTTAGAAGTTGTTCTGGCTTTTACAGGGGGCTTCGCTTCAGTTATTACATTTTCATGTTCTTTCTCGTTGTTAATGTCGAAAATAAGCCTACCAACCGCTCGACCTCTAGTTATTGTAGAGGTTTGCTTACGGGAACGCTTTTGTCTTGTTTTTGGTGTAAATTCAACGTTTTCAGTTATCTGAATTATTGGATACAATTGTGTAAGTTTATTATCAGGATATTTCTGCTCACATACTCGCTTCGTGGAATTAATCGTTATATCTTCGCAATTACCAGTGGTTTTGGGAGATTCCTGCATTTGTACAGCATCGGCCAAGTACACATCTACTTCAGATGTTAATTTGAAGACTGAATTTGGAGACAGAACCATGCCTTCGTTGAACTGTACTTTGGATGTTGAAATCTTTTCTTTCTTTTCTGCCGTTTGCAGCAGCTCGTGGACCGTTTCCTCTAGAGTCAACTTTCTGCGACCCGTACCTCTTTTCGAGTAGTTTCTTGCAGTTTTACCTTTACTCTTGCGTTTAGGAGTTAGAGTGCGCCTGCCACTCAAGTCAATTACCAATTTGCCTACATCATCACTATCTGAGCAGAACTCTGTAGAACTTTTATTTTGCTCATCCGCATCGATAGTCTTGAGTACACTCTCGGAAGTTGTACTGAATGATCGCAGAATTTCTTGAGTCTTGTCTTGTTGCCAAATGGACTCAGTAGAGGAGGAAGACAAAGCCCTTTTCTTATTTGCAGGACTTTTGGTTTCTTTAGGTTCTTTCTTAACGGTTGACTTGTTGATTACAATGACTGGCGGTGTAATCGGCGTATCGGTGCTGTACGGGATTTTGTCTATCAGATGGCTTGTACTTCTGGTTAAACGAGTGAACTCAGCAGACACTTGTTTGCTGGTCTTGTGCTTAGAAGACTTGCGTGATTTGATGGATTTTCCGGATCTAACTGAAAGCCTTTCCTCGACTTTGTGGGATTTTTTGAGCATATCGCTAAGTATGGTGGCGGCCTTAATGTCTTCAGAGTTATATGATGTTTCAACCAATGATGCTTGTTCAAGTGGCATAACAGGTTCTGTTGCTAATTCCGATGTCTTTTGATATATAGATACATGTGGTTGGCATGTAATTGGCTGAGCTGCAGCTGCAATCTGAATTTCTGGTACAAGATGGCATTCAACAGATGAATCGTCCGTCACCGTTTCGGATTGTTCGGTAAGCTTTTTAACGCGGGTCGGTTTTCTACGTCTTCCCTCATTTTTACCTGACACTGGTGTATTTTCTGATAGAATGACATCCTGTTTTTTACTAATTGAAGCTTCTTCTGAAGTTGTTGCTACTTCATCTGATTTGATTTGTGAAATTGTAGTAGAGCTAAGAAGTTCTCTACTCAATGTCTTGTGATTCGTTTTTGAGATACCCAGCTTTTTGAGCCATGACTCCTGATTCTGAGCTTCTTCTTCTGCAGATAAGGCATCCTTATCAGATCTTGCTTGTTGAATATTTTCGATAAGAGTTTCTAGTTTTGATTGCTTATCTGACCGCATAACCAAATTCAGTGGAACATTATAACTTGACTGCACATTTTCTCTGACCTTATCGTCATAATTCATGACCTGAACTTTTGAAATTACCGATTCCATGCGATCCAAGTTGAACTCTTCATTAATACCGGTGCACTGACTTATTCGCCGCTTGAGTCGAATTTTTAAAGGTGTTTTCTGATACTCTGAGTCCGTTTCAAGGGTTGGGTTTGGTTTGGGCGAAGGTTCTATAAATCGCGATTTGTCAGTCGTCGGTGTTGTTGGAATGTCATCCCTCTTCTCTGGGCGTGTTGACTCTGTGATTGAATGATGTGACCGAACCGATGCGTGACTTGAGAAATGATTTGAATTGTCGAGAATTACGGACCCTGCTGATTTTGAGAAGCTTCTAGGAACATAATTACATACGGCAAGATGATTTGGAAAATTGTACTCTGGGTTAGATGGTATTATGGATGCTGGATTAGATGGAATTAGCGGTAATTCCGGAAGTTCTTTCAATATACTCAGCGAAACTATTTTAGTGGTAGTCGGAGATTCAATCTCATCCGAATCTTTTTCATCCATCACCGGAGTACCACAGTCTTCTTGGTATGAATTATACGGAAGAATTTGACCACATTGTGATGTTATTATCGAGACCTCTTGATCTTCTGTACCATAAATTGGGTTGTCATTTGAAATATAAGTCAGTGGACTATCACGTTGTGGTGTCTCGAAACCGTAGGCGGGAGAATTTCCGCCAGAACCAAAAGTTTGAGAAACATTGCCTAGATCGTCTTCCTGAACTTGAACTTCAGTGGATAAGTGTGAATCTTTTGAATCTTCTTCATTAGATAGAACTTCAGTTCTACGTAAATTTAGTATAATTGGCAGCTCTGGCCCGATAGGCCATGTACTTTTTCCAAAATCATTCCGAATTTGAGCGTTCGGCGTTGATTTAGTGCGTGTGGATTGTATTATTTCTTGTTCTTTCTGACATGTCTCACATGGGTAAGACGACTGGTTATTCGACATTATAAGTTGCCCTGCGAATGGTTGAATGGCTCCACTTACACGAAGAAGCTCTTGAGACTGAACTAATGGTTTTTCTAGAATTGTTTGCATATCAGCAGATTTGTATTCAGTTGGTTTGTCCGATAGTATTCTGTTCAAAGAGATCTCGGTTGTATTAGATGTTTTTTCGTTTTCATTGTCTAATCTATCAATGTAGTGCGTCTTTGTAGATTTAGGGCGAATAATGTGTTCCATTAAATACGTCGCAACAGAGGAATTTCCAATGACTACACCATCAATGGATGCATCATGGGTCGTAGTTTCGGTAGATTTACCTGAAAGATTTTCTCCCACGTTATCATAATTATTCTTATTGATGACTCCGAAGTCAGGGGTAGCAGTACCTTCAGTCCAATTACATTTTGTAGGGATAGATATTTCTTCACCGGCTTGTGCTTCTAGTACTTTGATTTTTAATTTCTGGGATTCTTTCTCGCTATTCTTGGTCGCTAGTTCAGAGTCTTCAGATTTGTTTTCCTTGATAGCACCTTCGGTCATTTGGATTCTATTTTGGGAATCAATTTGCTCATCTGTTTGTGCATTCGAAAGCGATTCTACATGCTCATTACTTCTGATCTTTTGAATTGTTACTGTATCTTCTTTGGTAGACTTATCCGTCGACGGTCCTTCTGGTATATAACCATTTGACCTGGCGTCTTTATCTTTAGAAATCGCGTTTTTAGAAGGATCGTCAGATGATTGATCCCCAAAATGGCATTGATCTTTATCAGGCGATCGAATTGGTACATTCCAATCATCGTTAGTGGGATATTGGTCTGCAGCACGAGGATCTAAGGCGGATGTACTTTCGGCAAAATCAGTATTTGATTTAGATTTGGAGGGAGTGATGTCTTTCATTGAATACGTCGCAACAGATTTATTTCCAATGAACACAGCATCAATGGATGCACCATTGGTTATGCTTTCGGTAGATTTTCCAGAAAGATTTTCTCCCACGTTATCATCGTCATGGGTAGCTGTACTTTCAATCGAATTACTTGTTTTAGTGATAGATATTTCTTCAGCAGTTTGTACATCTAATACTTTGATTTTTAATTTCTCGGTTTGTTCCTCACTTCTCTTGACCACTAATGCAGCAGATTCTTTAGAGTTCTTGTCTTTGATATCACCTTCAGTCATTTTGATTGTATTTTTGGTGTCAATCTGCTCATCTGTTTGAGCTTTTGAAAGCGGTTCTATATGCTCATTACTTCTGATCTTTTGAATTGTTACTGTATCTTCTTTTGTACACTTATCAGTCGACATCTTGACATCCTCATCTTTAGAAATCCCGTTTCTAGAAGGACCGACAGATGATTGATCCCCAAAACGGCATTGATCTTTAGCAAGCGATCGAACAGGTGCGCTACACTCATCGTCATTGAGATATTGGTCTGAAACACGAGGATCACTTTCTAAGGCGGATGTACTTTCGGGAAGATCAGCATCAAATTTAGATTTCGGGGGAACGATGACTTCCATTGAATACGTCGCAACAGATTTATTTCCAATGAGCACAGCACCGATGGATGCACCATTGGTTGTGCTTTCGGTAGATTTGCCTGAAAGGTTTTCTCCCACTTTATCGCAATCTTTTTTATTGATGATACCGAAGTCAGAGGTAGCAGTACTTTCAATCGAATTACTTGTTTTAGGGATAGATATTTCTTCACCGGTTGGTGCGTCTAGTACTTTGATTTTTAATTTCTCGGTTTGTTCCTCGCTTCTCTTGACCTCTAATGCAGCAGATTCTTCAGAGTTCTTGTCTTTGATATCACCTTCAGTCATTTGGATTGTATTTTTGGTGTCCATTTGCTCATTTGTTTGAGCTTCTGAAAGTGGTTCTATATGCTCATTACTTGTCATCTTTTGAATTGTTACTGTATCTTCTTCGATGCACTTATCGTTCGACGGCTCCTCTGATATATGATCATTTGACTTGGCATATTCATCTTTACATATCGCACTTTTAGAAGGATCGTCAGATGATTGATCATCAACATCGCATTGAACTTTAGCAGCCGATCGAGCAGGTACGTTCGATAAAACATCAGTGAGATATTGGTCTGAAACACGAGTATCACCTTCTAAGGCGGATGTACTTTCGGCAAGATCAGTATTATATTTAGATTTGGGGGGAGTGATGTCTTCCATTGAATACATTGCAACAGAATTATTTCCAATGATTACACCGTCAATGGATGCATCATTGGTTATGCTTTCGATAGATTTGCCTGAAAAAATGTCTCCCACGTTACCACAATCTTTCTTATTGATGTCAATCGAATTACATTTTGTAGGGATAGATATTTCTTCAGCAGTTTGTACATCTAATACTTTGATTTTAAATTTCTCGGTTTGTTCCTCGCTTCTCTTGACCTCTAATGCAGCAGATTCTTCAGAGTATTTTTCATTGATATCACCTTCAGTCATTTGGATTGCATTCTGGGTGTAAATTTGCTCATCTGTCTGTGCATTCGAAAGCGGTTCTATATGCTCATTATTTCTGATCTTTTGAATTGTTACTGTATCTTCTTTGGTAGACTTATCAGTCGACGATCCTTCTGGTGTACAACCATTTGATCTGGCGTCTTTATCTTTAGAAATCGCGTTTTTAGACGGATCGTCAGATGATTGATCCCCAACATGGCATCGATCTTGAGCAGGCGATCGAACAAGTACGTTCCAATCAGCATCAGTGAGATATTGGTCTGAAGCACGACGATCAACTTCTAAGGCGGATGTACTTTCGGCAAGATCAATATTAGATTTAGATTTGGAGGGAGTGATGTCTTCCATTGAATACGTCGCAACAGAGCTATTTCCAATGATTACACCTTCAATAGATGCATCATCAGTTCTGCTTTCGGTAGATTTGCTTGGAAGAGTTTCTTCCACGTTATCATTATCTTTCTTATCGATGATACCGAAGTCGTCATGGGTACCTTCAGTCGAATTACATTTTGTAGGGATAGATATTTTAAATTTCTCTGTTTGTTTCTCGCTTTTTTTAGCCGCTTGTTCAGCAGATTCTTCAGAATTTTTTTCCTTGATAGCACCTTCAGTCATTTGGATTGTATTCTGGGTGTCAATTTGCACATCTGTCTGTGCATTCGAAAGCGATTCTATATGCTCATTACTACTGATCTTTTGGATTGTTACTGTATCTTCTTTGGTAAACTTATCATTCGGTCGTCCCTCTGGTGTACGATCATTTGACTTGGCATCTTCATCTTTAGAAATTGCGTTTTTAGAAGGATTTTTAGATGATTGATCTCCAGTATGACATTGATCATTAGCAGGCGATCGAGCAGGTACGTTCCAATCATCATCAGTGATATATTGCTCTACAACACGAGGATCACATTTTAAAGCGAATGTACTTTCAGCAAGATCAGAATTTTCGACAGCGGACGGAAAACAAGACTGATCTTCAAGAATTGATCCATCTGGAACATGGCTCTGATCTTCAGCAAAAGTTAGGTTTTCAATCGATGAATGATATTCACTTTGTTTGGCGTTATTATCTTTACATGAATTTTCTTCTAGAACGTGATCTTCAACTGTAAGTGTATGCTCTATTGGCTTATCTGAGATCACTTGCTCCTGTATAGGATAATATGCGAATTGATCAGAACAGTTTTGATCATTCAAAAAGTCTTTAGAGGGTTCTTCTTGAGATAATTTATTTTCAGTGATAGAATCTTGGAACTGTTTACTTCTTTGAGGGTAATTTATTTCCCGACCGCTCAATGGCCTTGAGTTATCTTCAATGCTGGCATTTTTAGTTTGATCCTTGGAGATTTCATTTTCATGTTCAAAATTTGGAACTTTATTTGTATAATAATGGTCACTAACTGTATCTTTTGAAATACCATATCCAATGTTGGGGTCTTCAACTCTCTGGCCTACGACATTTTGATTACTGAAGTCGGTAATTTTTGGTTCCATACTATTTGAAGTCTTCTTCTCTAAAGCCATGACCTTTTCTGGCATTTTCGGAGAAATTGGTTCATATTCTGGTGATTCTATTTCAACGTCGTTCGATTCTTCATCTTCTAGTAAAGACATTGAGAGATCTGCCTCAAATATACATTTAATTGGCGAAGGCCTTTCAGGTTTTTTAATATGATCATCGTCAACTTTAAGGTTGCCGTCAAATTTCGGTAAGTTTAAGTCACTTGAAAGGTCTAATGATGGGAGATCGTCTTCTATAATTTCCGCATAGAGTTTATTTGAAATCCCTGTACTCTGTAAATTATGTAAATCTTTAATTTTAGACTTTCGAGTCTTTGGAATATACTCTTCAAGTTCAGATTTTTGTCCCGAGTGGTTGGTCTTCTGAGTCTCATCTTGTTTTACAATTACTTCGGACTTTTTAGACTGATTCTCTGTAACTATGCTCTCATAGTGACCTTGTTCTTTGGACGTAGATTTTGGAAGCATCTCAGAGTTTGTATCTTTCGAAAGTTTCTTGTTAGATGGCTGCTCCGAGATTTTAAAGTTCGGATTATTCATTTCTGCAGATTCTAAAGCTACTAATTTGTCTGGATCTTCTGATTGCTGCACTTGAACGACTTGACACTCGGGTTTGCCTTCTTCGGAAGCCGACCTTTCAGGATGCAATCCATTATCTACAAAAGATTTGCTTGCTGTTGACGTTTCATTTGCCGAATCATCTGATATACTTGATGCTTCGACATCTTCGTTAGACAAAGATCCTTCAAAAGTAGTATCGTTTTGAGGTTCAGAGGTTATGCCATTTTCTGCAAGTTTAGAAGTTTCATTAAAACCTGGAAAACTATATTCTTCAACTGGTTCACCGATAAGAATTGAAATATCATTAAGGAACTTATCAAGGTTAGAGTTGTCATCGTCGTCGTCAATCGATGAGCACTGTTCATCCTCTAGGACACTAGCAGAACTTGAAGTCATTTCAGTGGCTTTAGGTATTTTTGTAGAGATTGAGTCAGATTCCAAACTGTCTGTGCTTTGTATAGGTTCCACTAGTGAAGTTGAAAGTCTGTCCGCTTTTCCTGATATGCATCTTCCACCATTACCTCCTTTGTTCACCGTTGGATTTACAGCTCCCACATATCGAGAGCATATCGCAACTTCACTATCATTTTTAAACTGCATGCAAGATTCTAATCGTCGATTTGATGGCCCTGCTTCTTCGACCACTTTTCCACCTGCTTTATTCTGTCTGCTCTTTTTAAGAGCTGTTCTCACAACATATGGTGAGCATGTCGCCATTTCACGAACTTCTTCAGACTCGCTGAGATGGGCTGATCGTTTATTGGAAGGCCCTTCTTCTTCTAATGGGTTTTGCTTTGAGTTATTCTCAGCGTTCCTTCTCGGAGTTCTTCCCACAACATACCGGGAACATGTCGCCACTTCACTGTCTTCTCTTGCAGGATCTGAACTTCGCTGAATTTTCGCTCCCAAATCATTATCAAAACATAATGCTGCCACTTCCCTTTCATCTGAGGTGCCAACTAAAGAATTACGTCTCCTCTCCGTAATGCGGCCAGCAGATGTGACTTCCGACTGATTTCTTGAGTTAGGTCTCGTACTACCCGTTCTTATTGTACTCGAAGGGGAGATTTTTGAACAACTATCTATGGGCGATGTAGTTCTTGTTGGGCAAGGACTACTCGACGTCGACCGCCGCTTACGGTATGGATGCATAGAAAATACAACATTTTCTGATGAAGATTCACTACCAGCCTTCATGGGTATCTCAGAAGTGGATGAAGTTGCCTCTTCGACCACTTTAGAGAATTTACTGCAGCTAAGTCGTGTAATAAGCCGATTACCATCAGCCAAACTACTTGGACCGGCATCATCATCAGAAATATCACTGTAATCAGTGTTCACCATGCCGCATCTCGGGGGAGTACGAACCGCACTTAGTATGCCAACTTCTCTAGCATTTCCCAGCGTTTCAGTATTGTGAACAGCTAAATTTTCTGCATCTGGGGCACTCGAACAGTCCAATAACGTAGTACTAGATACCTCACCAGTTATACAATGCAGTTTCTTTTTCCTAGTTGGTCTCTCCGGGTGTAGATCCACGCGACGCAGTATGACTTCTACTTCATCGTCCCGATTCATTCTCAACGGACTTGAAACATTTATTGCCGCATTATTACCATTATTACCACCAACAATGATACTCTCGTCCTCATCTGATGACACTAAAATTGGACCACTAATACGCCTAGATCTATTCCGGTTACTACCTAAGGCTAATTCTCGTTGTTGACGCTTTTCTATGCGGGAGATTTGTGCATTAGATCGATTCAGTGGCGCTTGTTTTTCACGTGTCACTGAAATCGCCGTCGCATCTTTATCTTTATCTTCATTACCTCGATTCTGAATTTTTTCTGTTTGGTTTTCACAGGGCAAGGGATTTGTCGTATCTCTATCGTCATTGATATGGTCTACGTTCTTAGTCTTGACCGTTTTAAAGAAGAAGGAGTCATCGTCATCATCTGATAAAGATATCAATATTGTGGAACTATTCCTTCTTCTTAAGTTGCTTAAACCACTAGGTCCGGGTACAACCCGCTTAATACAATTTCCTACAGCTAATGCGCGTTGCCTAAGCTTTTCAATATAAAACAATTCCGGGTACATTAGATCCGACGAATTTGTCGTCATCATATCTTTATCATCATTAGCACGAACGGGATTCATCGTATCTCTATTGTCAAAAACAGAGTCATCGATATCCGCGTCAAAATTCTCGTCACTATCGAGTTCTATGACAACACCCTTCTCATTATGCATATGTCTTAAATATATATCACTACTTCTATTTTGTGGCTTTTTTCTTAAACTACGACTTAGTTGTTTCTTATTACTACTTAAATTAGAACGACTTAATGCTTTACTTAAATTAGAAATATCACAGTCCTTTGATAAATGCTCATCGACATTACCTTGTTTGCCAGTATTCTCCTCACTTTGTAGTTCCTTCTGATCCTGGTGCTCAGTTTCATTTTGAATTCCAATCGATGGCATATCTTCCATTAAGGATCGATTGCGAGATGGAGATCGTTTCAAATCATCAACTATTAGCATTGGTTGCGGAATTGGGGTCTATGGAAAATTATTAAGAAAGAAGTTTACTTTTAGATATTGCATATAATTGCTAGGACTTTTCATTGTGGTACATATTATTAAATTGATGCCACTCGAATTTTGGCAATGAAAACTAAATAAGTTTTAAAATTTCTGGTCATTCAATATTTTTAAAAATTAAATTTAAGGTGTTAGGAGGAAGATATTAAGATAATTGTTAATAACTCGTAATATATAGCCAAATAGGTATATAATTTGCTAAAGTATTCTTTTGTTGATTGTAGATAAATGTTGATTATAGATAAATGTTGATTGTAGATAAATGTTGATTGTAGATAAATGTTGATTGTAGATAAATGTTGATTGTACGAGTAGCTTATGCAATTTTAGATGTGGGACCTAATATTATAGCCATTCCTTCTAGTTTTTCTGTTAGCTGGAACAGGTATGTTGATTGAAGACATGTTAATTGAAGACATTGTTGATTGAAGCCTTTACGATTGTATATTGCATTTATTGTTAATTACAAGAGCCGCGAAAGTTAAATATCTTTTTGTAAATTAAAATTAAAATCGAGCATAGTTTTAAGCAAAAAGCAAAGCGTATGGCAATCTCGAAGCTGGTTTTTATCGTTTGTACTCTATAACCGTTGCATAGAACATAAAGAAGCTCATTCAAAAACAAAAAGGAAATAATAGACACATATTATCTTTGCCTTACAGTTTCAGCCGACACTGAAAAATCGCTAGATTTTCTTGCATACTCGAGGGGTAATATAAATTACACCAGCCTTGCCTTTGACATACGCTTAGTTTTCACTTTGCCATAACACCTTATGGGCTTGGTGGCTAGTTAATAGCATTTACGTTCAAAAATAAAATCAAATAAACATGTTGATTGAAGAGATGTTGATTGAAGATATGTTGATTGAAGATATGTTGATTGATGTTATGTTGATTGATGTTATGTTGATTGATGTTATGTTTATTGAAGATCTCCTCTGCCGAGTTGATTGAAAATGCCTTCCATGTTGATAGCAGTCTTAAGATGTGCATTAGTTGAAATTTAATTCAATTACTTTCTAAATGTTTCTGTCCTGTTCTGTTTTTTCATATAAAAAAGAAACTTACTAGTTCAATCCGATGTATCAAAAATTCTACATCGAATATCAAAATCATCTAAATCACTATAATTAATTATTTTAATTGGAATTTTTGTTGAATGTTCGCATTTCTTCTGGAATTATTAAAGTCGATACAGTATATTTTGTAACAAAATTCTAGAGAACTACGTAATACATACTTATAATGTTATAAATCTAAAATACTACCCTTAGACCCATTGGACCAAATTTTAATTTAAAAGCTTTGAACTCAGTTTGTGCGAACAACTATATCACAAGGTGGGCGCCTTGGCGCAGTGGTTAATGTGTCTGACCACTGCGCGTGATGTTCCATGTTCGAATCTCAAAAAACATCAACAAGTTTTTTCACGGTCCCACCTCTCGCGAACATTTGACAAACATCCGAGAATATTGTTGTCAGGAAAAAGCTTCTAAAAAACAATGAAACCCTTCGGGTACCGCACTAAACTGTAGGTTCCTTCCATTCGTGCGGAAAATATAACGTTCACGAGAGGTTACGAGAAGCTAGGCCTAGGCCCTTCATGGGCTGTTGCACTAAATATGCAAGTATATATATATGTAATAATAAACGTATACTGCGAGCAGACTAAATATAAATAGATAAACTACAATGTACTAACTAAATGCGGCACAGGAACTAGGCAAAGAAATAGGACTAGACGGGGTTTTAAAAACTTCAACATGTAAAAACAGATTATGCCCACTTCACATTTACCTTATTGGAATTTTCTTGAGTTGAGGTATTACAGACTAGTTGTTTCAAGTTGAGGTAATACCTAGTTTTTGTTTACAGAGAAACTTACAACCTAAATTGTATTATGTAATAAGGACTTTATAGACAAATAGAAATACAACAGATAAGGGAAATTATCCGCTAAATTAAAAAAAAAAAAAAAACGATACATAGCTATTACCCAGGGGATTAGAAATAAAGCTCTCTAACTACGAAAAGCCAGAAAGCCAACACCAGTTGATGGTGTTATTCAACTCAGAGCTATAACTACTTGCGGGCTTTTCCTTGTTTTACAAATTGTCTTCTGAATATAGGATGTATGTGCATATGTACGTGAGAATAAAAAATGATCATCACATACAACAATTTGTATCCACCTTCGTATCGTCTCGTGGTGCAAGGAACGCCATTCCAACGAACGCAGAGAGTTGCTAAAGTGCTGTGGACGAAAGCAGATTGTTATTAGACGTTAGGCTTGTATTGTGGTCACCATGGCGCTATGGTGAGTCGGACCCAGAAAACACAAAAAAAAAGTTTTTGTGCCACCTCTCGCGAATGTCTGACAAACATCCGCAAGTAATGTTGTCATGAGAAAGTTTCTGAAAAATATAATAAAAAGTGCCCTTCCGATACGATACAAAACGGTAGGTCCCTTCCGTTAGTGTTCTGCACAGACGAAGGTTTTCCGAGGAATTTCAAATCCGAAGTGGAATAAGACAAGGCTGTTCTTTCACTATTCCTATTAGTGATTAGCGATATGCTTCGTGCAGCTTTGTCGACGGGAAATGGAGGAATTCGATGGACTCTTACATCTCAACTGAAACATCTTGACTACGCTGACAATGTATGCTTACTCTCTCACAGAATTATAGACCTCCACCAAATAGCAGCAGATGTGGAGAGAAGCAGGAGTCTTCGGGCTGAAAATGAATACGGCAAAAACTAAAATTATCAGCCTTGGAACAAACTCATCGGCTCAAATATGCATTGCGGGACAATCGGTAGAGAGAGTAGAAGTATCTTGGGAGTATTGTCTCGACTGATAGTGGAACGGAACTGGATATAACCAACAGGATCGCCAAAGCAAAGTCCGCGTTCGGAATGTTGTCCTAAATATGGCGAAGCAATGCAATCAGTTTGAACACCAAGCTAAGACTATTCCGCTTCAATGTTGAATCCTTGCTGTTATATGGATGCAGCACGTGGAGAGTGACCACTACTATCATCAGAAATCTGCAAACGGTCGCTAAAAGGTGCCTGGGCAATATCTTAAGGATTTTCTGGCCCAATCGTATCTCTAACAAACACCTTTACGAGAGAGGGGAAAAATGCTCCCTATTGTGAACAACTTTCCGATGAAAATTTTCACAGAATTTCCCTCGAACTTTTTCCCTGACATTTTTCTAGAGAAAATTAGACAAAGAAAAACAAGTTCGCATATTTGTCGCAAAATTTTAAAAATGTGATTAATGATTCGAGTGGTAGTGGATTGTAATTCTTTTAAGCGTACGAAAGTTAAGGGAAACACAAATAAATTTGATCGTTGTGCTACGAACTAGAACACGTCCTCTATTTATTTCGCAGTTACTTTTGAAGTCATCAAACTGGTTTTTAGTTTTTGAGAGAGAGCGATCCCACATGCACATATACAGACCCGATTGATGGGCACAGTCGCATCGACCGCTCATGCAGTGATGTGCGTGTATATGTATGCAGATCCTTTCTATTTTTACAGAATATCGAAAAAAAAATTGTATTTTTGTTTGAATTTTGGTGAAAATATTTATGAGCGTTTCTCCATATTTAGAACCATAACACCAGTTTTAAAAATAATTATTATTATTTCGCTTTTTCACAAATAAACAAACTGATTTCTGATAAATACCAGCAATGACTGCTGTTCAATTTTTTGAACATGATTTCGAATTCAGTCCGGGGAAAAAAAAATTCCGAAGAAATTCACAATAGCAGTAACTTTTTCCGGGAAGGAAAAAGTTCTCTCGGAATTCATGATAGGGGTGATTATATCCGTGGCAAAAAGGAATAACAGCATAAGTGCCTTTACACATTCCGAAAAACGTATTTAAAGATGTCTTTATCGTCTCATTTCCCTGCCCCTAATTCAGTAACCGCTTCAGATAATGAATTCCAGACATATCGAGGCAATGTTTCAGCGTTATAGGTTCGCCTTTCCTGAGAGAATATTATATAAAAAATGTTAAAAACAAAAAATATTTCAATAACGGCATAAGTATACTTATGCTGTTATGCCTTGTTGCCACAGATATCAAGGAAACTTAGAAAAATTACGACGTAACGAAAAGTCGAAAAACCTGTTGTCTACAAATTTTAATTTTCCTTATTTTTCATGGCAAGTGCATATTGGTTTCTGTTTTACGATTTTAACCAATTTTGACCACTGGTTCAATCGGACTATTACAGACGAACCTAAAACGTGGGTCGCTAAATGTTTACTGTTCGTCTGTTGGCATGCACGCTTGACTTCCGTCTAAACGCCTCATTCCGTCTCCAAAATTAATGGTTTTTTCTTAAGATTAATTTTTTAAAAAAAAAAGTTGTTTTTCAAGAAGGACTACAAAATCTTATTTAAATTTCATAATTAGTTTAGTTGTGACTTGTGCTAAAAGATGGCATACAAGATTTATGGCCAAGAATTCGTATAACGGCATCTTTTTTAATTTGATTATTTTTCGATTATGCCGCACTCGATTTTGTTTAAAATTAATATTTAAAGAATATTTGACTTATCGAAGGATATCGCATATCGCATTTAAAGATGTCAAACAATTTGCTTTGCCTTTTAACCGATTCGTAGAACAAGTTTATTTTTTAAGATTTGAAATCCAAAACAAATACGAATCCAGTCATGTTATTCGTTTGTTATGTTACATTTAATTACTAAAAATACAAATAAACTTGCATAAACACCAAACGGGATATTATTGAAGCACTCACAAAAATTAATGGGTAACTTTACAGTCTTTTGTTATTAAATGGTAAAAATTGATTTAATGTGTGAAATGTATGGAAACCTATAGAGGTTTTTATAATAGAACTGTAGAGGGTCGAATGTTCTTTTTTTTCTGTGCACGTATCACACGAATTTTGGTGAAATTTGGCATAGTGATAGTTTATATCGCGGTTCAACATTAAACGAAGTTAAACGGGTTTTCCGCAGTTGCAATGCTTAGAGTAAAAATTATATAAAATACTTTTTTTTTCAGCCGACTGGCTGATGGAAGGCAGGATCGTACTCTTCCTATTTCCTTAAGGGGCCTATAGGCACTTAAACGTGATACGCGTACCATGTTGAGTGTTTGGCATACACACACTCAGACCATGTTCAACCGTTGTTTGCAACGAGATTTCAGTTGGTTAACATTGTTTTATGTATGCGTGCTTAATTTTGATAGAAAGGAAAATTAGTGCAAAAAGAAAACTTTCGACATGAAATTAAAAAAAGGAAAAGAATATGGATGAAAGAGGACAAATTTCCCATATTAAGCTATTAAAAAAAATAATATTGTGCTGCTGATGATTTCAAGAATTTTATTCGAATGGAGGATGCAACGTATTGTCAATTATTGGAGCTGGTGACACCTCTTATCCAAAAGAAAAACAGTTTAATGCGTGACACTATATTTTATATTTTTCGTATAATACATTCCATGACTGTTTTTCTTTCTCCCGATCCTTGAAAATGTTTGCTTTGGCCTGCCAAAGTGCACATAGATCTTTCAGAGTTTCAAAAAATTCTCTCCAACCCTCAGTGTTCGGAAAAGACGCCATATAGTCGTATCTTTAATTGGCACTAAGCTTGGAACAATCTAACACGTCGGTGAACATCCCGCCTTGTATACTTAATCTCGAAGCAGGGAATTAAGCTTTAATACAGGCAAACTACAGGTGGACCTCTGTAGACATGAGTACTTGTGGAAGGAGGCTATGGTCTATATTCGACAAAGCCAGGACCAACAGACTTATGCAGAGGTCTTACCTTGTAGGAGTGATTACAAAGCCTAATACTCTGCGATCTCATATGAAAAAGCTACGCGTAACGAAACGGAAGATCTCTGTAGGGGCAGTGGTGACGTTGAAGTTCAAGAGGATACAACACACTTTCTTTGCCACTGCTCAGGCATCTACCAACTGAGAAACTAAGTTCTCGGACGACACTTTTTCCAAGATAAAAAGGAAATATTTGATAAACCGATTAACGGCATCATCAATTGGATGGTTTGTTATACAGGAACAGTAAGTCATTAAATTATTCGTCGAACAGGAATATCTCTTCTTTTTTTTTGCTACCTCTAGGTGCCAAAATCTGTTTGTATTGACCTGAGTGGCCTATCCCTCTTTGTCTACCTAAGTATTTGAAAGTGTATGTTATGTACTTATGTATGTATACTTATGTCGGAGGTAGGCAGAATACGCTGGTAAAAAAAAACGTCATATGGAGTGGTATATTTGTATCTCCGGTGCAATGGAACGCAGAAATTATTGCATCAGGACTTGGAAGAATATACGTCAGGATATGTAGGAGAAAAAGAGAAATGAAGTTCTGCAGACCGGTCTACCTGGCATAATATCTGTTAAATACCCCGTTTATATGCAGAGGCGAGTAGTCGAGTCAGGTTCGAGTCCAGATTTCGATCTGAGTATTTCTACACACCGAGTCGAATGATCCAAAAGTCCAAATGTGGTCGATCTGACAGATGAGTATAGCAGACACACTGGTTTTGATTGTGTTAGTGTTCTGTTTCGTTCTATTTTTTGAATTTAATAAATATGAAATAACTGAACAGACAACCCTACCCGCAGCTAACCATGAACTCAATCAAAACAAAGCGATTTCCCATCCCGAACAAAAAAAAAACAAAAAAACAAGAAAGAGATCTCACACACCCAGAGACAACATGTCAGTTCAATCACTCGACCCAGGTATATATCCCGTTTATATGTAGAGTCGGAACTGGTTCCAAACTGGTTCCAAATGCATATAAACGCCTTTCGAGTCCAAATGGGTTCGACTGGACTCGACTCAGCTAACAGAGCTGGGTCGAGTCCGAAAAATGCATGTATACCTGGGTCGAGTGGTTGAACTGACATGTTGTCTCTGTGTGTGTGAGATCTCTTTCTTGTTTTTTTTTTTTTTGTTCGGGGTGGGAAATCGCTTTGTTTTGATTGAGTTCATGGTTAGCTGCGGGTTAGGTTGTCTATTCAGTTATTTCATATTTATTAAATCCAAAAAATAGAACTAAACAGAACAATAACACAATCAAAACCAGTGTGTCTGCTATACTTATCTGTCAGATCGACCACACTTGGACTTTTGGACCATTCGACTCGGTGTGTAGAAATACTCAGATCGAAATCTGGACTCGAACCTGACTCGACTACTCGACTCTGCATATAAACGAAGTAATACATGCATTTTTCGGACTCGACCCAGCTCTGTTAGTTGAGTCGAGTCGACTCGAACCCATTTGGACTCGAAAAGCGTTTATATGTATTTGGAACCGGTTTGGAACCAGTTCCGACTCTGCATATAAACGGGGTAAAAGACCATTGTGCTAACCAACGTCGAAAATATATCCGCTTACTATTGTAATAGGCAACATAGATGCATGGATGCATGGATGGGTATTTCTACGGAAATAGCGCTAGTAGAGGAGATATTGCGATGGCTACAATCATAGGAATTGAAGGAATCATAGGAACTGTGTGGAGAATAAGGTGCCAAAATGCAAATGCCTGCACTAAACCATACTATGAATGAGAACTTTTCTCTCTTCACTCTATAAGGGTGTTCTAAGAGAACAAGTAAAATTGAAACCAGAAGAGGAAATACCATTACAAACTCTCCAATTTTGTGAAGTACTGTTAAGAAGAAATTTCCAGGAACGCAACATAAGGTTGCTAAGCCATGAGGACATGAGGACAAACCAGAGAATTAAAGGGCTAATGAATTGCCAAGATGATCTGTACTAAACTTGGAATACCGTAGAGGTCCTTGAGCATCAACAACCCGAGAAATTATACGAAAAAATAGGAAATTCCCACACCTAAGAAATGAATTCTCCGATAGACACTTCTTCCACGATATTGAACAACTATCTGACAAACCGGTATACAACATTTTCTATCATATTAAACACATAGGATGGTTTGCATTCCAAGTACATAGAGTAATTTCTTTATTGACATTTGCAAGTGATATCTTTTTTACCCAATACGTATCACAATGGGTCTGCATTGGATAATGCCCCTCTGTAACGCAGAGGATAATGCCCCCCCTGCGGCAAACCCACCTACCTTATTCTCAGATTTTTAGCGGAAGCGAAGTGTTGAAAAATATGGAAAACTAGAATGTTAGTATGCTTAGCCCGGCCTGTATTATTTATACCGAGACATCAGACCTCCTGGCCTAACAGGCGATTTGTGTAGAGTTACTATTCAGCGCAGAAAATATTGTGTGAATATGTATAACAGTACAATTACATAATTACACACATATTTTCCGAATGAATATTTTCTAGTCGCGATTATGTAATCGCATTTCAATCGGTCATTTGCACGGTGGAGAGAGAAACAAACATCAATTTTTTTAACGATTTTATTGTGAAAATCACAAACATGTTGTGTTACGACATCAGACAAAAAATCACAAGTATGTACGTGCACAGAATTGATAGGTTGGGACTACAATTTCGGTTTTTGTTCTAGCAATCGCGGACACACTACAGAAGATAAGAGTTGATGTTCTGCTGGATAAAACTTAGTAGCAATCGTTAAGCTTACTGATATTCTTTACGCTATCCAAATGGATTTAGAGGAGCTAATGATATGTATTACAAAGGCAACATTGCCAACAGGCTTGACACTCGCAACAAAAAGAGAGACTAAAGCTGACAATTGGTATTGAATAAATGCTTCTTCTAAAAAATAACCAAGGTGGACGATTATTTCCTCGTAAAGCTTTATACCTAATATCTAGCGCGGCCTACAAGCTTAACTGGTTCAAAGTATTAACACTAAAGGCGATTTGAATTTTTACAAACGGTACTCGGTCCAATGGGTTTACAAAATTTCTAATGAACCAATAAAAACGTAGAGCAAAATAATAAAGCATTTCAATTCCAACACAAAACCATTCCAGCATTTCACAACCTCAAAACTCACCGAACTACCACTATTGCCACACAAATTATGAAATATCCTCCGTGGTCTTGTTGATTCACACAAAGTTAAATCACTTTGGCAGATGTGCTTCTCATACTGTTCAAAATATTTAACAATCGTCTCTTCAAGATCTAAAGATCTGTTAATGAGCAAAATCCTAAAAACAAATAACAACCAAATATACATCCATAAGCAGTTATCAATAAATTGAATCCAATGTTTGTACATACCTGGTTCCGTAAGATTTATTTCTCATCGCAAAGCCTATGAGATCAGTTATCGCTGCGAACGTCCGATTATCCTCATTTGCCTCTGGAACCGTCTTTGGCAACATTCCTTCTTCGCAAGTCACTTCAACGGCCTTTGATTGAGCATCTGTTTTTAAATTTTTTTCCGACTTTCCCACAGCAATTTCATTGATCAGCTCCTTATCCTCTTTATAGTGGACTAATTTTTTCCACTGCCTATAGCAGAGGATAAGGCGAAGATAAGAGATCAAATCGTCAGGCTTATAAGCCTTCCTGTCCGAAAGGTATTTCCTGTAGAAAACAAAAAAAAATTCAAATTCACATAAAATTTAGTTCGATGATGATTTATTTTTAGTTTACCTAAATATTGGATCCAAGATCAATCGATAGATATCCTTAACATTAATTTTTAATAGTGTCATCAAGATGCTCGTTGTATTACCACTAAATACTAATCCCAGCGTAATTATAATCTCATCGACTCTTCGGGACACTTCAGTCTCATCGGTAATAGTGGAATAGAGATGGCATTTATAGTTTATGTACTGTGCCATGAAGTCTGTCAGGATTAGATTGTACCTTTCGTCATATCTTAGCTGAGAAAATAAAAAAAAATAAATAAAAAAATCGGGTAACAGTACGGTCAGCAGAAATATTCTAAAAACTCACATCTGATATGCCTTCATAGCACAGTTTCATGGATAAAAGCCATCGTATTAGATTCTTCCAAATGAATGCCTGCGTCGATTTTACGTGTACTAGTTTAAGGGTTTTTCGCACATCCTCTGCCATTTCTTTGAATTTCCCATAAGGGAAAAAAGATGATGTGTACTCCGGCAAAACATAGTGGAACAGTATTGGTTGCACCCTCTCAAACAGCAAGCGAAATTGTTTGTTTTTACCTGTTAAATGAGAAAAATTATAAAAAAAAAATTAATAAGCCATTTAAGGTTTGGAAAGGGGAATCTTCATGGCAAAATACCTAAATCAATTCTTTCATACACTTAAATTCCATGCAGAATTTAAATATATCATAGTTACTAGTACGTTTCAAGGACCCTACCTCTTCTAAGTTATTGAAGAAGTATCTACCAAGATACTTTAGCCTATAGTTCTGGCAATTCCTTGACATTCACAGGGTATATGCGTTATGTCCTCCGACACATGTATGTTACGTTAGGTTAGGTTGATGTGGCTGTCAGCTAAGAATCGCCAACACACCAATAATAGGTCCATTGTGATACCACGTGGATCATGGGAGAAAGTTTCTCTCTACCTACTCGCTAAACTATTTTAAGCTCTTTATTAAGCGTATTAGATAATCCTTATCTCATAGCGTGCTTACTGAGAAGACAATTCTCTCGCTGTTCTTAACCGTGATAATTTGATCCCCAGATTTTCTGTAAAGGTTTAATACAGCTAGAACATCTGCTTAGAGCATACTGCATGTGTCCGGAAGTCTCAAGGCCACCAGTATGTTAATATCTCTCGAGTACCTGACCACGTTCCCTCTCCAGTCTTAAAACCATCTGTATATACATATTGCAATCTCGTTTTGGGCAGAGATGTCTTGCATTGCCAATTATCCCTTATCGTATAGTGTGATGAAGCCTAAGGCACCAAGGATATCGTCCGATTTATCAGGTATATCGGGAAATGATTCCCTAAGAATGGAGCTATGCCTCACATTACTAGTTGTGAAACCTAAGCGCACAATTACCCTCTTGAAATTTTATTTGTAGGTCTAGTGGTAAAAGATACAGAAAGATTTCGAGTGCAGCCGTACGTGTTGTACGTAGAGCACCCGTGATGGCAATATGTTTTTTGTACCCTGGCCAACATTTCTCGATTTTTTTTTCTCGTATTCGTTGCCTTCCACCACAGGGTGGCAATGGTGCAGTGGATAGAGTGTTTGCTTGTTAGCCGATGAGTGCAAGTTCAAGCCCCAGCGGGGAACAGCAATCACCAGCCACCCGAGTATAAAATGGAAAAAAATACCATCGAAGTTTTTCCAACCACTGCACCAACGAGCTCTCACGACGATCGGTTCTACGTACGTACGTACGTCCCGGAGCGACTCGAGGACAATATCTCGACCAATGATCGTCAACCTCAGCTTTACAGCTGCTACAACAACAACAACAACCATACGTAAGAATCAGTCTAACTATTATGATGTATAGCCAGCGCATCATTGCAGGTTTCAGGCCCCATTTTCTCCTTGCAGTCCTCTTACAGATAAAGAGAACATTGTAAGCCTTACGGACTCTTTCCTGTATGTTAAGTTTACAGTTTAGTTTTCTGTCTAGCATTATGTCACCCAGATACCTAGCACGACCCGAAAGGGAAAGCACCACCCCTGCTAGCTTTTGCAGTTTGAACGGTGGTGTCTTCTATTTCCTGCTGTTTTATCCGAGTTAACGTAAAGTCCACAATGTCAATCCCATTTTCAAAGACTATTAAGAGCTGATTTCATCTTTCTTCTTCCTATTTCGGCGAGGTTATGATCCGAAAACAAGGTTGGGGTTCGCCTATTTCACCTCAGAAAATATCGGCAGGCCTCCCGATTTTGGATCACTCAGTTACTGAGGCCAATGAAATGCCGATGTCGTCGCATTTGCGTGATCCAGGCGTTTATAGGCCTGCCTCTCCTGCCTCGCGATATCTTTGGAACGATCACTGATATTGTCTTTTTAACAGAGTTCAAATGATCTCTTCTTTGAATACGGTAATGACAGCTGCGCCGGTCGCGCTCTGTCTTTCATAAGATGGTTTCCTTGACGTGAAGGCTTCCACGGATCTTCGAACTTCGTATTCGATCAGACTTTGTCACTCCTGTTGTCATACGAAGCATCTTCATCTCAGCTGCCGTTAATTTACTCTCATACTTTTTGTACATTGTCCAACATTGTGAACCATATGTGAGCGCTGGACGCATAACTACGGTATAGAGCCTTCATTTCAACTTAGGAGCCATTTTTTTCGGTCACAAAAGATAGCGGAGTTTTCTCGCCACTTCATCCATCCTACGCTTACGCGATGATTAATGTCGTCATCACAGGCTGCTTTACCATTAATCATAGATCCCAGATATTTGAACTTTTTGCACTTGGGAAGCACTGTTCCATTCAAATAAATGTCTGGAATAGGCAGCACAAGTATTCTGCCTTTTTTAACTATGCGATACCCGTTTCACTCGAAAACGTCCACCCACACATCAAGCGCTCATTGCAGGGATGTAGGATCCTCACTTATGATGGCTCCATCGTCAGCAAAGAATAATTGATGTACCTTGGGGTCCGTCACTTTACCTTCAAGCAGATAGTCAAGGGCTGCAATAAGGAGCAAAGGAATTAAGACGCTTCCCTTGTGCACTCCGACTTTGATTGGGAACTCTTCGGTTACTCCAGCGGAGCACCTTTACTTTACTTTACTAGGGCCTTGTACGCACTGCGACCTGTAAGATCTATTGTGGCAGCCCGGTGTTTAGCTGAGAACTTGGTTAAGGCTCTTGATAAACCTCAACAAAGCTCCAGGCTCAATATTCCAGAAGTCAGAGGGACTCAATAAAGCCCTTCCGATATGGAGAAGTCTTTTTCTTGCGGCCATGGGGCATTCACAAAGAATATGTTCTGCCGTCTCTTTTCGCTCTCCACATAGCCGGCATTCGTCTGTATCTGCTACTCCTATCTTATGCAGATGGTACCTGAGTGGGCAATGACCAGTCAAGTAGCCTGTTAAGGTTCTTAGGTCTGTTTTCCTAAGCTCGAGTAGCTTTTTAGCCTTGCAGCGGTTGAGATCAATGAACTTCTTTGCCTGTCTTAGGCCCTTGAGTTTGGCCCAGTACTCTGCATCTTCCCATTTCTTTATTTTTATGTTAACACTACTCCGTGCGACTCCAAAATAGGGTTCAGGACCGACTAGTGGGCGACTAGCGCCTCTTCGGATCACCTTACTTTTGTCATTGCTCCTTCGTACATGTCCATGATCATCTGTACATAGGTTTCTGGGACCACTCGATGTCTTAGCGACACTCGTATTAGATCTCGTGGTTGTCAAATACCTTTTCAAAGTCAACCAATACAATATGCAAATACTTTAAAGAATCACGATGTTTTTCCATTTCGATCCTTATACTTTGGAGTGTGGTTTACCCGCGACAAACCTGCACTGTTTGCAGATTCCGCACCGAGTCCAGTAAAACTCTGGCAGACGTCCTTGAGTTTTGTATAGCACTGACCCATAAAAGAATGAAATATCTAGGCAGGTACCAAATACCAGAGGCGAACCCCACAGGCGGATCAGTAGAAATGCGGTGAAGTGGGAGGGTTATGATTCCTTGTTTTCGGATCATAACCTCGCCGAAATAGGAAGAAGAAAAATGGAATCAGCTCTTAATAGTCTCCAAAAATGGGCTTTACATTGTGGACTTCACGTTAACTCGGATAAAACAGCAGGAAATAGAAGATACCACCGTTCAAACTGCAAAAGCTAGCAGGGGTGGTGCTTTCCCTTTCGGATCGTGCTAGCTATCTTGGTGACATAATGCTAGACAGAAAACTAAACTGTAAACTTAACATACAGGATCATAACCTCGCCGAAAAAAGGAAGAAGAAGAAGAACGTACCAAATACCAGATGCCTATCAACCACACACCAAATTCTGAACTAGAGAGGATTCTCTAAAAGTGGTGTATTCTCACCGAGACTAAGTAAATCTCACATCAAATTCTGGAAAGAATTGTAATGCTAGAGAAACTCTAATGAGGTTATCCAAGGTATTAGTAGGAGACACAATAGAATATAAATAACTGGTGATTGATGTATTTGCAGCCAAAAAGATAGTACATATCTGGTTTCATGATGATTCAGTTTCCTCGAACGCGTACAGCATGAATTCCAGAAGCTTATTTTCAATCATTTTCTAACCAAAGCAATAGACATAGTTCATTGATGTTTTTCTGTTCATCTGTACAGCAAAATAGATCATACGCTTTTAATGAAAAAAAAAAAACAACACAAAACAAGAACACCCTTTTAAGTTGTTTATCGCATGCATGCTGCGCTATGAAATACATAAAAAGTAAAAATTTCTACGCGGCTTTTGTGGGTATGTAAATGTTGGTTTATTTTTAAAATGGCAGCCACTTCTACTCTTATTTATATTTTAAGATGCAACAATCCAATTAGAAGTGATACGTGGAACTTGTTGGAGTTTCGAAGTAGAAATCGCTTATACACACCAACTACTGGGAATCTTGACATTATTCTCTTAATGGATATTTATAATTTGCAATATTTAATTGTATGTACGATATATAAGATGGAGTTATGCACTGCTAAATGAATATGAAGACATGACTAGATAAATATAAAAATGGATAGATGGGAAAAAATTTGGTTCGTACTTTTGAAATCGATTTCAAACACACGTGGCGGACAACAGGTCGAAAAAGTTGTCAGCTTTCTACATCTACTTGTAGGAAGCATGGACTTTGCCCTCGGTTGTGACGCCGAACTAGATGTGTGTGGCAGAATCAAGAAAGCTAAAACTGCATTCGATTCTATCCAAGATCTGGACAGCCAAAGTTTGCAGCAGAAGAACCAAACTGGCGACGTCGACGTCGAATTAGTACTTTCTTTATGAGTGTACTAATTGGAAGGTGACTATCGTTATCACTCTCCAGCTGTACAACCTTCGTAAATAGATTTCTGCGCAGCATCTAAGCTTTATCAGAGGACGGGTCAAGAACCATACGTTGGCGAAAGTGGCAGTGGAATCTACTCATCCAGTCAGGCAGAAGAGCGAGTCCTTCAAACGAAAGGTGGCACAAACAGTTGATGAGGAATCGAGGTCTTTAGGAATGAGCTGGAGACAGATTTATTTTCTTGTCGGGACAGGAAACAGTTCACTGGAGCACTCAGACACAACTAGTCCATTGTACTACCAACGAGCAAAACCCTAATTTGTCTATTTTACGGCAATTTCCTTTCTAAGAAAGTCAAGTAAGCGCTTCAGTGATAAGGAGCTTACAGTACCAGTACTCACCACATCATCACTAAAGATCTGTCACCTGCAAAGGCATGATAATAGAAGCGGAAATGTTCCACAGTATCGACGCCAATCGATTTTCTGCAGTCTCTTCTGCTAAGAGACAGAAAATATGCTACTATACTATTACAGACGTCCAAAAGCATCTATTTAGTCAACCCGCATCCGGGAGTCATACCACACACAATTGTGCTCGTGAGAAACCCAATCGTCAATGGAAGCCAAAGCCGAAAACGCAGGAAGACCCAACGTAGGTAAGGGTCTTGAGAAATCCTACTCTGAGCCTCGCCTAGAAATCTCATCGGAGATATCATTTCCAATGATCCCAGCCTGACCGAGTTCAAATAGTTTATATTCACGATCTACTTTGGAAGTGATCAAAAGGTTGAGCAAGGCCTTAATCGCAGCCTGAATGTCACTACAGATGCAAATACTACGACTCTCACACCTGTTCTTCACAACATAGTTTGTGACCATTAGGATCGCATATTTGCCTAACGAGGAGTGAAGCTTAATGCTGTCTTATTCCATGAAGACACCAGCAACAGACCCTTGACTGGTTTTGTAGCCATCGCTGAAAATTCGACATCCTATTCCTAGCTCATACCTTGGTCGGGGCCAGTCCTGAATACAAAGAAAGTCGACATTGAATATACACAACAGCCGAAGTTCTGGAGTCGAATCGCCATATCCGTCAACGTAAGACTCGCCACGTAAATTGGATGTATTGTTGTTGTTGTATACCAACAACACAATACAAATAACGTGACCAATCGCCTGTTCACGGATACGGTGATTCGACCCCTCGTGTCATTTCGTCGACGTAGGATAAGTGCCGCGCAAGATTATCAAAGCTCGAGTATGGACTATACCAAAAACCACCACCACCGCTTAAAACGATGGATGGCTTTGACAGTGCAGCCAATGTTATGAGTATCAAGAGGAGATAAGTTCAACTGTGCATCTAAAACATAGCCAGGCATGCTCGGGAAAGCTCCCATGCAGCTGAGATGACGAGCAGGAGGCGTCGGCACCCTAAGCCCCTTGTGGAATGAACGAACTTAAGCTAGTAGGCTTTGAAACGGATACTTCGCCTTGGATAAGTATTAATCACAAGTTGACTACTGAGCAAAGTAAGATGATTAGATGCGAGAGAGTACTAGTCCCCAATATGCTGTGCAGTGGAATTCTAAAGGGTGATCAGATAGCAATTATACTTTTTCTAATTGTTATGTTTCAGCAGCTGTTAAAGTTACCAATGATATCCAGCTGTCTAAATATTCAGTAAGGTTTCTTATCTGGTCACCTTGTATTCTAAAGAGTTGAGATTCTAATCATCAGATTAAGCTCAAAAATACTCTCTCTCCCACTATAAGTGGCACCGTATTTCAGCACAAGAAATGCCGCAAAGTCGACGGTCAGACAAGCAAAGTCCAACCACCGTGTAATAGCAACAATTCACCAGACCAGTAACTTCTGCCCTGCTTAGTGATAACATTGCACAACGAGTAACATTTTCTAGATTTTGTTTTATATTTTTGCTTTGAGCCATAATATGCACTGTTATGTATTTTATACAACACAAACATTTTTTCTGCAGTGTAACTATAATTTTTTTTATATTGAAACTTTATAAAAATGTTCCCATTTTATAATACTACAACTAGTTTACACTAACGAGCAGTTCATATTTAATACATATGGTATGTACATTTTAAAACATAATATTTCAATATATACACAATTACAAAACATATAACATCTTTTTAGTTGCCAACAATTAGGTCATGTGGTTTAACACGCTTCAGTCTTCTAGTAAGTCCGTTTGTATCGGTGAGTTTCACTGCTTCTGGGTTCACGTGTTGTCTCAGCCTTTGGTCATGGACTCCTGCGTAATCTGCAATAGTTTGTGCTACAGTCTTCAGTTGAAGATCGCGATGAAGGTCTACTTTCCTAATATACCATGGCGCATTTACTATGCCTCTCAGTACTTTATTTTGAAAACGTTGAATTATGTCGATATTATTTTGAGTCATACATCCCCATAACTGAATTCCGTATGTCCATACGGGTTTTAGTATTTTTTTATACAACAGCAGTTTATTATGTATAGATAAGGGTGATCTTCTACCAATAAGCCAGTACATTTGTCTCAATTTCATGTTCAGTTCTTCTCTTTTCTTTTTCACGTGCTCTTTCCATTTAAGTTTGGTATCTAGGGTCATTCCTAGATACTTGGTTGTGTTGCAGTAAGGGACTTGCATTCCAGAGACTGTAATCGGAAGCCGTTGAATCTTTATATTGATAAAATTGGCATGTACTGATTTAGTGCTCTTAAGATTTATGCGCCACTTCTTGGTGCAGTTGACTACAGTATCTACAGCATTTTGAAGGATCCTGGTTGACTCTACTTCGCTTTTCTCTATTGCAAGTCTTACTATGTCATCGGCGAATGTGGCTATTGTACTACTTGCAGGGACTGGTAGGTCATTCGTAAAGAGTAGATATAATATTGGACCTAATATACTTCCTTGCTGTACTTCAGCTTCAATTTCTTTAAGGCATGAATAAGCATCTACTTTTATTGATACGAAAGTATCTTTTCGAGAGATATGACTCCAGTAGTGCCGTAAATTTGTTGGGAAGGAGTAATCTAAGTTGGTATAGCAATTCTGTATGCCATACTTTGTCGAACGCTTGAGCAACGTCTAAGAATTTGGCTGAGCATACCATTTTATCTTCCAAAGCTTTCTCAATAACGTTGGTTATTCTATGATCCTGCTCAATAGTTGTGTTTTTTTCTGAAACCAAACTGGTGAGTAGGTATCATATTTTCATTTTCAATGAACGGGCTTAGCCTTTTGATGAAAATCTTTTCAAATATTTTTGACATGATGGATAGCAGAGAAATGGGTGTATAAGAAGATACTTCATGAGGATCCTTTCCTGGCTTTGGAATCATAATTATTTCAGCGACTTTCCAATAGCAAGGGACATACTTGAGTCTCAAACAGGCGTTCATTATCGCTGTTAGCTTACGCATAGCTCTTTGTGGCAACTGTTGCATCAACTCCACAGTGATCAGATCATAACCGGGAGATTTTTTCGGTTCTAGTTGTTTCCGAATAATAACTTTGATTTCAGTTTGTGTGACTGGATGGATTTGGGCTTTCAATAGGCTGAAATACTTTTGTCATGTGCTCGGCAAATAACTCAGCCTTTTTGCCGATTGTTTTTAGCCCATGCACTATTAGGCATTTTAATAGGTGGATTATGCTGTATGAATACAATGAATACTCAGTCGTCTTATCTGCAGTTAGCCCGCTTAGATATTGGCTAATACTTTGATTTGTTAGCTCTCTTATTTGGTTGCGTACTAATTCAGCGAGTTGGTTGAGTTGCGATTTGTATAAGGGATACCTTGTTTGTTGCCACTTCTTTCGAACCTTTCTTTTCTGCGATATTAAGTCTAAAATTTGTTTTGGATATCTAATACCAATTTCTTTCTTTTTAGTTAGAGGAGTACTTTTCCAAGCTACTCTTTGTATCTGTTGAGTAAAGACGAGTACTTCATCATCAAGCTGATATTTGTTTAGCAATTCTTTGTGAGGATTCAATTCTTGTTCAAGCAGCTCTTTAAAATAATTCCAGTCGGTATTTTTATGAGTGAGATAGATGTTGTCGGATTTCATAATTAGATTTTCACTTAGACTCATATAGATTGGATAGTGGCCGGAGCACAAATCTGTTCCTTCCTCTATTTGTTGTACGCTTCTAGATATTTGTTTTGTTATGAAAAAATCAATGAGGTCAGGTGTTTTCTTTATATCTGTGGGCCAATATATTGGCTTACCAGTTGACACAGACTCACAATTTGTTTCTTGTGCTGCTTTAAGCAATTCACGGCCCTTTGTTGTTATCAATCGCGATCCCCAGTGCGTATGATTCGCGTTGAAATCACCATCCATGATAAATCGGTTTTTATGTTTTTGTAATGATAATGTTCTGAACTAATTTTATGTTTTGGTGGGCTATAGACAGGTGTGAGTGATAATAAGCTCTGCTTGGTTTTGATGTTTATTGTTGTTACTTGGAATTTGTCTGTGAAATTTTTTTCTTAAAAAAACTATAAAATTAAACAAAAATACATTTTTTCCTTTGAATTCGAATTCCTGTGGCAAACTGCAGTTTAGGCACGTACTATTTCTACTTTATTTCGCAGTAAGATATTAGATATTAAATAGTAGCGCATATTACGTAGAAAAATGCTGAGCAAAATCGGAATTTAAAATTTGAATAGATTGGCTATATCCAACCATAATTAGTTACACAAGGTGAAAGTAAGGTATGGCCACTTCCATAACAATTTTCTTCAAACCAGTTTACTTTAAGCAGAATAAAGACTAAATATGCAAGGGGATGAAATTTAAAATATGAAAAATACATGAGGACACATCACAGACTGCACCTAAGAATATGTATACCTATACACGTTTACAGAGTTCTTTGTTCGAAATACAAAAAAAATGCACGTACCCCAAGGTATTCATATAGTCTTTGATTTTGCTTTGTCCATGCGTAGTTTAAGGGAATAGCAGTGAAACAAAAGCCATAATTGGAGTATAAATACAATAAAAGGCATGGCTGGTTTGCACGTACTTACACTTATACAAAAATGTATCCTGCTTGCAAATTATTCAGATTCTAAATTTAAGCTAAATTGTTAGGTGGTTTTTCTTTTCGAAGTTCCATTAAAATGTTACAAATGCACTTTGACATTTTTCGAAAACTTGATATTTCAAATCGTAGCATACGTTAAATATTGTTTACATTTCGATTATGAACAAAATCTATCGAGAATTATCCAAAAATAGCCAATTTTCATAAACAGGGAATAAGTAAAGTACCGTTATACGGTTTTCTTTTTAAGTGGAACTTCTTTAGCGAGACTAGTGAATCGGAATAGCCTCGACACCAGAAAACAAACACGGAACGATCAACTACGCTCTGCTTGGGAATACCACGTGTTGTTGGCATTTAATTTTTTTCGTTTTATAAGTTACTAGCCTAAACCCCGCCCGCTTTGCCAGGCATTTTTTTCAATGTTTTGGAAAGTTTTTGTAATTTTTTTTGCCTATCACCTTTGTACCGTAATTATCTACATTGAAAAAAACAACTAAATTGGTTGAAAATTACGGGCGGCCGGGTGAAACATACACATTTTGCCACTTCGGGTAGGGGTTAGAATATACCCGAGGTAGGCATGCCTGTCGTAAGAGGCGACTAAAATCCACCCTCCGTATACCGAGTATGGCGTATACAAAAAACATGCAATGAACAAAACAAAAGATTTAAATACCCCAGGTGGCAGTCCAGGTAAACTGGAAAATCCACCCTCTTCGGAGGTCGGCTCTACGGATTCTGGGGAGAGCCATTTATTGCACCTTATAAATCCCTTCTCAAAAAGTACAAGGGTATCTCGATCTCCACCAACAAGATCGAACGTCTCCGGAAAAAGAAGTCCGCCGGAAGCGCAAACGCTTGAAAAACGGGACTCAGCGAAATCTAAAAGCATTGAGGAGGAAAACGACGTACTCCGTACCAAGCTTAGCGAAATGGAGCTACTCTATCGTGAGCTCAAGAAAGAGGTAGATTTACTCAGGCAAGAAAATAATGCCCTAAAAAACACGTACCTACAAAAAGAAAATACAGTTAACTCACATCGCTCACCTAGTCGCGAATACCAGACGGATGAAGAAGAGCTAACACGCGAAACGAATTGGGTCGAAAAGAAACGACCTAGCAAAAAACGAAAAGCTGGTTCCTCACCGGAAGTCGAGCCACAAAAAGATGAAAAGCGCAAGGAGATGCAAGAAAAGCAACAACAACCAAAATTACGTCCTCCGCCACCGATAAACGTCGTTGGAATTACGGACTATAATAAGTTGCATTGCCTCCTTAAAGGAACTCTGGCTTCGAAGTTTAAGGTGACATCTCTGCGAAACAATACGTGGAAAATCAATGTCGATGATGCCGACGGTTACCGATCAGTATCTAAAAAATTGAATGCCGAAAAGATTCAGTGGTATACTTATGAAAATAAGTTAGAAAGACCACTGCGTGTTGTAGCAAGGGGACTCCACCCCTCGTGCACTAAAGAAGATGTAATGCACGACCTTCAAGACAAAGGCTTTAAAATTCTTGATGCCGTCAATATTATCAAGAAGGAGAAGCAACAATCGGAGGGAGATCATGAAAAATTGGTAAAGCGCGGTCTTCCACTATTCATGCTTAGTTTTGATAAAGACGAAAATAAAGACATTATATATGGTATCAAGACTATTCTAAACATCGTGGTCAAAATCGAACCCATGCGTAAGACCTCCAGATCGATCCCGCAGTGTAAGCGCTGTCAAGGCTTCAATCACACGCAGACTTACTGCCAGAAAGAGCCGCGATGCGTCAAATGCGCAGGTAAACATCTCTCGGAAGAGTGTCACCTAAACAAGCAAACCCCAGCCACTTGTATAAATTGCAAAGGAAAACATCCTGCGAACTATCGAGGTTGCGAAGTGGCGAAAGAGCTTCAAAAACGCCGCGACACGCTAAAAAATTCGATGCGTCCGAATATGAAACCAATCAAGAACAGACCCAAAATAGCTACGAAAAAAGCAGCGAAAGATAGAAAGTCCGTCAATATTAACTTAAGATCGGTTAATGATAAGAAATCCGAAAGTAATAGAGATAAGGTAACAGAAGCAAAATCTTCGAATATTGGCGTGCAGTCTTATGCTCAAGCGGCGAAGACAGTTAAGGGTACGTACACGACCGACAATTCACGGGAGATCAAAGCAAGAAACCGTCCAAACTTTAATGTAAAAACTCCTTCTCAAGTTGCGACATTGAAAAATAGTGATAGAGGTAGTTCAGAAGATCATGTATCCAATGTTTTTTCCCTAATTCTTGCGAAACTTGAAGAGCAATGCAAAACAAATAAACTAATTTTCGAGAGACTAGTTGCACTAGAAAACAACATTCATAACACGCGCACTTCAACCAGAATATGAAAGAAACGCTTAAAATTCTTACTTGGAACGCTAACGGGCTCATACAAAGACTCGACGAGTTAGAAATATTTATGCGAGAGAAAGATATTGATATATGCTTGGTCTGTGAAACTCATCTGAAAAAGCAATCGAATATTAAGATAAGGGGATATAGCGGATATCACGCCTTTCACCCATCGGAAAGAGCCAGAGGCGGATCATCTTTGTTTATAAAAGAAAATATCGAACACTCAGCGGAAATAAAAATTGAATTAGAAGCAATGCAAGTAAGCACGGTACGCGTTAGAAATAGACATTTTGCTTTCAACATTTCGTCTATATATTGTCCACTGCGATGTAAACTTGAAGAAAGTGATTTCACAAACATCTTCAACTTCCTTAAACCAAATTTTATTATTGGTGGTGACTTCAACGCGAAACACCCCTTCTGGGGCTCAAGGTACGCCTCTCAGAAAGGTAAAAAGCTTTATAATGCGGGTATGCAATTCAGTTGTGATTTTTACTCGACGGGTAAACCAACATATTGGCCAACTGATAGAAATAAGATACCAGATCTGATTGATTTCTTTGTTGTTAAAGGAATATCTAGCAACTGTATAAAAGTTGAAGAAAGCTTTGATCTCTCCTCTGATCATTCTCCAATCATTATGACGATAAGCGAAGCTTTGATTAAAAAAGTAGGACCGGCCAGATTAACTGGCGCGAAAACTAATTGGGACGGCTTTAAAAAAGATATTGAAGCAAATATTGAGCTGAGCGTATCACTTAAAACGCCCTATGAACTTGAAGTTGAAGTAGATCGCTTCGTCGAAATCTTACAGGATGCCGCGTGGAAGAATACTCCCAACCTAAAGAGAACCCCGGCCAGTTACATTAAAATTTATCCGCAGGAAATAAAAGAGATGATTAAGGAGAAGAGAAAAGCGCGTAAAAGATGGCAACAAACTCGGGCTCCGCAACATAAAGCACATCTTAACCGTTTGTGCAACTCACTAAAACGATCTATTAAAGACCTTAAGAATAATGAAATACAAACTTACCTAGAAAGCTTAACGGCAGAAAAAGATTCTAACTATTCGCTTTGGAAGGCTATAAAAGGTATTAAAAAACCTCAAATTCAAGCCGCGCCAATTAGGAAAAATCAAGACGAATGGGCCAGGCATGATAAAGAGAAAGCGCAAGTTTTTGCCGCCCACCTGGAAGAAACTTTCAAACCGTTTGATGAACAAGCTCTTATTGAAAATATAAATACGTCGTATATAGACAATAGTGTAATAAGAAATGCAACGCTTACCGAACTTAAGGAAGAAATAAAGAAACTTAAACCTAAGAAAGCTCCTGGATACGACCTAATTACGGGAGAGGTTCTTAAAGCACTACCAAGAAAAGCTCTAATTAAGCTTCTGTTCATTATAAACGCCGCGATTAGACTAGAATATGTTCCCAGTCAATGGAAAGTCGCCGAAGTTATAATGGTCCTTAAGCCTGGAAAACCGCCGAATGAAAAAACCTCTTATAGACCGATTTCGCTTCTTCCAATTATATCCAAAGTGTTCGAGAGAATATTGGTTAGGCGAATACAGCCGGTTATAGAAGAAGGGCATCTCATCCCTGATCATCAATTCGGATTTAGAAGTAAGCATTCTACAGTTGAACAAGTACATCGAATAACACATGTAATCGAAAAATCACTTGAAGAAAAAAAGATTTGTTCAAGCGTATTCCTTGACGTTTCTCAAGCCTTTGACAAGGTCTGGCACGAAGGCTTAAAGTTTAAATTACGACAAGTTCTGCCAGAGCACCTATATAATATTTTGAAGAACTACCTTACGAATAGGCTATTCCGCGTCAAATGTGGAAACGAATATTCAGATTTTAAGGAAATAATGACTGGGGTGCCGCAAGGAAGCGTTCTTGGTCCAGTCTTATATCTATTATACACTCGTGATATACCGCAAGTAGAAGGCACTGAGCTAGCTACATTTGCCGACGACACTGCTATCTTGACAGTAGGTAAAACGGTCGAAGATACTACAGAAAAACTGCAAGAAGCTTTGAATAGAGTAAATGAATGGACAAAGATTTGGCGAATCGCACTCAACGAGACCAAATCTGTTCATGTAAATTTTACTTATAAAAAAATAAATAATTTGCCGATCTTTTCAAACTCGGTTCAAATCCCGTTTGCAAACGAGGCTAAGTATCTTGGAATGACACTTGATACAAAGCTGAAATGGAAAACGCACGTTAAGAAAAAACGCAAAGAACTAGATAACAAATATCGAGAAATGTATTGGTTACTTGGAAAATATTCCAAGCTTAATATATATAACAAACTGCTTTTATATAAGCAAGTGCTAAAGCCTGTTTGGACATATGGTATACAACTCTGGGGTTGTACCAAAATAAGTAATATTAAAATTTTACAAACTTTTGAAAACAAAGTGCTAAGAGGTATTGTAAATGCGCCATGGTATATCAAAAATAGCGATATCCACAGAGACCTTGGCATTAAAACAATCGAAGACGAAATTCAAACCTACGCGAGAAAGCATAGAAGTCGACTAGAAAGTCACGTAAATATTACAGTCCTCCAACTTTTGGAAGAAAGAAATTTACTGCGCCGTCTACAAAGAACCAAACCTTTAGACCTAGCGCGATAAGTAACCGCGTCTAAACTGCGGAGCTGGCAGGAACTTCTAATGGGAAGGTACCTGCAAAACGTCATTATTTCGCGAAACGAAAACTACTTGATAAGTCGAATACTTAGTTGTAGTAAAAATAAAAACAAGTCTGTTTTGAAGGGAGGTTTTTTAGTGGGTAAGAATCCCACACTACTATGAGCACGCGCTGTCGATCCTCATAGTGTCTTGTTGAAGATTTTCACCTACCCTCGGAAAAAAAAAAAAAAAAAAAAAAAAAAAAAAAAAAAAATTTTGCCACTTAGTTTTATAAATGCGTAGATGTACATACTCTACACAGATTTTACAAAAGCTTTTGATAGACTACATCACACTTTACTGTTGGCTAACCTTAAGGTGGTTTTCCAATTATATATGTAGGTGATAGAAGACACTATTCCTTATGGCAAATATTCTTAAGTAGCTCGAGTCCTCAAAGACTTCAAGCGTAACTAATCTTCAGGTCCAAATGTAGTATGTATCTCTCCTTGTATCGAAGCGGTGTTCTTTTACCCTGGCGAAAGCTCTGCGCAAGTTCTTCCACTTGAGGTACACAAAAGGGTACTTTCCTAAATATTTTTTTTTTTTTTCCTCTTTTAAAATGCGCCAAGGGGTGTGGTAATCTTCTAAAGATACTAGCAGGCCGGACTGCTAGCATGCACAATTCGCAAACCCAAATAATCGATGCCAGAAATGCCCCTACATACTCATCCACACCCTGCACACTAACTACTAACACTCTTCCCGCGGGATTGCCGTTAGGTATTACTTCGCGGGAAACTTCCCAAAAGGGGCGATAAAACCTCATTGTTAGTGCAGCATAGTTTTAGTATCAGTGCTATCCAAGGTCATGGAAGCATTATCAATTAACACCTTATGAGATAACTCGAAAGAAACCATCTTCTCAACGCTCCACAGGGGACCTTATGGTCTATCTTTCGGAAAAAATAAACCAAAGCAGTCATCGTCACGCTGAATGTGTAGTCCGACTTGATATCTCCAAATCTTTTGATAGAGCTTTGAAAAGTGTTGCTCATCTTTGCGAGTTTCTTTCATATTGCGACCTCTTTTTCTGCTCTAAAAAGACAGGTTTCATCTTCATAAACAATACTTTGAAATATGCGCTGCTATGTCATATGTTTATATTTTGATGCCTCGTTGAGTGATAATGTTCAACCTTTGAGCTGCAGACAGATTAAGTATCCAATACCAATAAGAATTTAAATTCCAAATACATATTGCAAACGCATCGCATTGTTTTACCGAATTGTTCAGAGATCGATCTTTAAATAGATTATTCTTTTTCGGCCAAATCATTCAATTTCGATGAGAGTAACTAGAAAGCTACATATGAAGGGTCACGTTCTGCAGAGAGGAAGGTTGTCTGAGGATTTTGAGATTCAAAGTGGGGTAAGACAAGGCTGTATTCTTTCACTATTTCTATTGGTGATTAGCGATATGCTTCGTGCAGCTTTGTCGACGGGAAACGGAGGAATTCGACGAACTCTTACATCTCAACTGAAACATCTTGACTACGCTGACGATTTATGCTTACTCTCTCACATAATTATGGACCACCACCAAATGACAGCAGATGTGTAGATGGAGGCTAGGCGTCGTCGAGTCGGGCTGAAAATGAATACGGTAAAAACTAAAATTATCATGCGTTGCTGGACAACCAGGAAAGAGAGTAGAGGATTTGCAGTATCTTTTTATGAAGAGCATTATAACAATACAAACAAATCGAGGCTGTTATGGGTCTTAGCAACACAACTCCTTCCGAAAACGTTTCATCGTGAAACACAGGTGAGGTCGTACTATTTATGTGCACCCATTCCAACAGCCTAACCTAACCCAAGATGCGGATGTAGTACAAAAAGTCAAAACTCGTCGAATACATCAGTTCGGTCATAAAAGTGAAAGAAGAACAATTTTCAAGCCAAGACATTTTAGAATCCAAGCTCACAAGTCTGTTTCAAAGACCAACTGATTGCAGATCACAAGAGGCTTTATCCGTTAGACTAGAAGTAACGTGTATAGGATCAATAAGGATGGAATGCTGTGGTGTTTCAGGCTAAACCTCGTCATAGGACGAGAGTTCAATTAAAACAAGTGTTTTTTTTTTAAATTAGGTATCATCAAAATTATCACAAATATTAAAGCGTTAATGTTCTACTCGCAGCGATGCATACCATATGTATACCATATGTATACTGGAACTCTAAAAATATGTTAAAGTATACATCGCTGACATTAAAATCAAATTAAAAGAAGAGGACGTAACGTAGGTGGATTACGTAAAATTAAATTAAAATTAACAGAAAGTAAATGAGCTGAAAACCTGTTGCTGACTTATCAATCTCTCAACAGAACCATCAATTACATACTTTCAATTACCCGCACTTTGAGCTGGTAATTACCGTGACCTATAAATACATACAAGTGGGCGCCGTGTGGTTAGTGTGTCGGTCCACTGCGCGTGAGGTTCCATGTTCAAATCCAAGAAAACACCAACAAGTTTTTTCACGGTCCCACCTCTCGCGAACGTCTGACAAACATCCGAGAGTATAGTTGTCACGAGAAAACCTTTCAAAACAAATTGCTCTTCGGATACGGCACTAAACTGTATGTCCCTTCCATTCGTGTGGAAAAATATAACGAACACATCACGAGTGGTTGCGAGAAGCTAGGCCCAGGCACTTAAAAAGATGTTGCGCCAAATATTTATTTATTATTTTATGTTTTGTTTTTTCTTCAAGAATGGGTAAAAAAAAAATTATTTCACATCGTCAGAAAGGGCAAAAAGTAAAGATCTACCATTCGGAAGCTTGTCTAAACGTGTTATCGCTCGCAAAATCAGTCGAAGAAATGTACATAACAAATTACAAAGGAAACGTTTAAACGGCCCTTTCAGTGAGGTAAAAATGAAAAATGAATCAGACTAGCTTCCAATTCAGCTATTTCGACAGCTCATTTTTTTTTTTTTTTTTTTGTCGGGATAGGAAACACTCGACTGGAGCACTCAGACACAACTGGTCCATTGTACTGCCAGAGAGCAAACCCTGATTTACCCATTTTGTTGGAATTTCCTTGACTTTCGAAGAAAGCCAAGCAAGCACTTCAGTGATGAGGAGCTTACAGTACCAGCACTCACCACATCCGCACCGAAGATCTGCCACCTGATACGAGCAAAGGCCGGACACTCACAGAGATAATGTTCCGCGGTGTCGTCACTTTCTCCACAAGCGTCGCAAATTGTAGTGTCACTTAAGCCTAACACGTTAAGGTGCTTGGCAAAAGCGAAGTGGCCTGTCAAGACGCCGATAAGTTGTCTACAGTCTTTTCTGCTGAGAGACAGCAAGAATGCCGCTGATTTCTTACAGACGTCCGGGAGCATGCGTTTAGTCAACCTGCAACCTGGAGAGTCATGCCACACACAATTGTGCTCGTGAGAGACCCAATCGTCAATGGAAGCCCTAACCGAGGACGCTGGAAGACCCAACACGGGTTCGGGACCGGAGAAAGCCTCCTCTGAGCCTTGTCTAGCAATCTCATCGGAGATCTCGTTCCCCAAGATCCCAGTGTGACCTGGGACCCAGATAAGAGACAGAGAATTCAGCCTTGCGACCGTGTTCAAAGAGTTTTTGGTTTCACGAACTATTTTGGAAGTGGTTAAAGGGTTAAGCAAGGCCTTAAGCGCAGCCTGACTGTCACTACAGACACAAATGCTACGTCCCTTCCACCTGTTCTTCACAACATAGTTCATGGCCATTAGGATTGCATAAGTTTCCGCTTGGAAAACAGACGCATATTTGCCTAACGAGAAGTGAAGTCTAATGTTGTCGACTTCCACGAAGACCCCAGCGCCAGACCCTTGACTGGTTTTGGAACCATCCGTGAAAATACGACTACATTCCATTCCCGGCTCAGATTCTGACCGAAGCCAGTCCTGGACACAAGGAAAGTCGACTCTGAATTTGCGCATCAGCTGGAGTTCTGGTGTCATTGCATCAGACGGCATATCCATAAGACAGGAGTCGTAAGATAAGTGTCGCGCAAGTTCATCAAAGTTCCAGTGTGGAGTATACCAAAAACCGCCCCGCCTAAGACGATGGATGGCTTTGATAGTGCAACCCATGATATAAGTATCAAGGGGAGGTAAGTTCAGCAAAGCGTCTAGAGCAGATCCAGGCGTACTCGGGAAAGCTCCTGAGCAGCCGAGACAAGCCGTTCTTTGGAGTTTCGAGCAAAAAGCAACCACATATTTACGCGAGAGCCCCTTCCACCAAACAACCGACGCATATGCGAGGAATGGTCTTATCATAGCCGTGTAGATCCAGAGAACCTTATTCGGTGATAAGCCCCAAGTCTTGCCAAAAGCACCCTTACACTGCCAGAAGACTGAGAGCGCCTTGGATGTTTTCGACTCGACGTGTTTAGACCAATGAAGTTTCTTATCTAGAATCACTCCCAGATATTTGGCTTCATTGGAAATGCGAATGGTGACGCCTTTTAGTACTGGCTGAGTCAGACCGGTCAAAATCCTCCTTCTCGTGAAAAGAACAACATCAGTCTTAAGAGGATTCACCGAAAGCCCACTCCTAGTACACCATTCATCGATCATGTCCAGCGCCGCCTGTGCGTTAGCACAGACCGTCGCCAGGCATGGCCCGACAGAAAGTACGGCGACATCATCCGCATATGCCTGAGCGTAGACGTTAGAACTATTTAGAGTGTTCAACAGAGAGTCGACCACCATGCACCATAACAATGGAGACAGAACGCCACCTTGCGGACAGCCCCTGTTTACCCCTGTCATAACATATTCGCCACAATCCGCATCCACTACCAACGTTCTATTCATTAGCATTGCTTTAATCCACAACACTAATGTTTCATCTACCCCGTGTTGTCTGGCAGAGTCGCACATGCAGTCAAAAGTCGCATTGTCAAAAGCACCCTCAATGTCGATGAAGATACCCATCGCGTATTCTCTCCTATCAAGCGCGCATTCAATTCTGGCCACTAGATTTTGAAGTGCGGTCTCACAGGATTTCCCACGCTGGTAAGCATGCTGCATCTCCGATAGTGGATGCAGTTTCAAAGCAACTTTGCGCACGTGAAATTCTACCAGTCTCTCCATACTTTTCAGTAGGAAGGATGTCAAACTTATAGGTCTGAAACTCTTGAGGAGCGAATAGTCTTCCTTACCAATTTTCGGTATGAAAGCTACTCTGACAGTCCGCCAAGGTGTAGGAATATATGCCAGCGCCAAGCCAGCGGTGAAAATTCTTTTCAGAGTTGGCAATAGCTGATCTATACCCTGTTGCAGCATAGCCGGATATATTCCATCGGTGCCAGGCGATTTGAAACCATCAAAAGATGCCACAGCATATTTGATGGCCTCATCTGTTACCACGGCTGATGCAATATACCAACTGTGCCGAGTTTTCTGACTTAGATCAAGCTCAGCCTGGGTAAGCGGGCCAAGCTGCGACCTAGTGATTATCCGAATGCCAGGAAAGTGAGTCTCCAGCAGAAGACTAAAAGTTTCCGCTTTTGTCTCAGTAAACTTGCCATCAGACCGTCTGAGTGACTCCGGTTTGGTCGGCTTACCTCTTTTGAGGACTTTAACCAACCTACTGGTTTCACCGAGTGTCTCGATCTTTTCACAAAAATCTCTATAAGAAGCACTTTTCGACAAACGAATTAACTTCTTATAGTCTTTTTGCTTCGATCTAAAGAGATCCCAGTCACCTTCTAAATTTGTCTTAAGAGACCTATTCAGAAGTTTTCTGGACTCTTTCCTAAGCCGCTGCAGTTCCGGGCTCCACCAGGGAACCGGCGTTCTGCAGGAGTTTTTTGTCATTGGACACGCCAGTTCAAAACAGTTGGTAAGGACACTGGTCAGGTTTTGAACAGCATCCTCAACCTTTCGTTTCGTTCTGAGTTTAGCTGGAGTTTTGACAGATCTGTCTAGCTCTTTCCTAAACCGCACCCAGTTGGTTTTCCTCGGATTCCTCCTCTCCTGCAAAGTTAAAGCTTCGCATTCGATTTGGAAAACGATGTATCTATGATCTGATAAGGACACTTCCGGCAGTACCCTCCAGTTAGTAATCGACTTGAAGTACCTATTAGATAAAGTCAAGTCAATTACCTCCTGCCTCCTTGCCGTAACAAAAGTTGGCTGGGAGCCAACATTGTTTATTGTCATACCAGATGATAGTATAAAGTCTAGGAGATGGTTTCCGCGTATGTTGCATTTGCTGCTGCCCCAGACTGTATTCTGAGCATTAGCATCGCAGCATATGACTAGTCCCGTCTCCCGAGTGTCACAATACTTTATGAGTTCGGCAACCGCCTTCGGTGGTGGAGGCATTACCGAATCATAAGGGAAATAAGCCGACGCAACGACGAAAGTTTTCCAACTTCCATTTGTTTCGTAGCTTACAGCTGCAGCAACCAAGTCCTGACCACAAAATTGTCCAAGCTTGCTTACTGAGAGGAAATTCGGCACAATTAGACAAGCTCTCGGTCTTTCAGATCGCTCGTCACATAGCACCGTTACTCCACGAACACCACCGAATCCACATATGCGCTTGTTCCGCACATATGGTTCCTGGATAGATGTTATGTGGGGTTTTGTACGCACCACGGAAAGTCTACTACTTAAGAGAGCGGTAGCAGCCTTGGAGTGATGCAGGTTAATCTGCGAAAATATCATAGATATAGTCGGTGGTTTTCGCCCATTACTTGCACTCATTTGGAAATTAAGCGGAAATGAATCCTTCCAAGATGCAGGTAAGGACGCATGTCATACCTAGACTTCAGGACCTCCACAGAGCCAAGATCTAAACCCACAACAAGCGAAGAACCTTCCACATTTTCCCGATTCTTGCACTTGCCGTGAGAGTAGACGAACCATTCGCTCGTGTCGAGGCCAGGATTCTGGGTACGGAGACGCGTCAGCACATCCGCCGTTTTCCTGAGTTTCCCCGGGATAAAGCAAATGGCGCGCGTTCTCTTGATGGGCATGAGAACCACAAAAGAAGTGGTCCCCAAGGGTGGTATTTTCGGCACCGCATTGCTTAGCCATTCAAGGGTTTGCTGCGAGGAGCACTTCACCACGAAGGTTCCGCTCTTTAACGCACAGCCCTCCACTTGAATGCAGGCATTTGCTGCCGA
The DNA here is from genome assembly GCA_945910035.1 of Brachypalpus laphriformis. Classification (NCBI taxonomy): domain Eukaryota; kingdom Metazoa; phylum Arthropoda; class Insecta; order Diptera; family Syrphidae; genus Brachypalpus; species Brachypalpus laphriformis. The sequence goes on from OX246756.1 coordinate 88,120,097, forward strand.
AGCCAACTCCCACAGACGATCTTCGCAGTGTTTGCACTCCGCGTCGGTCATCTTGTGATCATTGCCAGCTCTTGCGATTCGTAGCGTAAGAGCGGAGGAAGCAGTTTCACTATACAGAATCTGCTCCCTTCGCTCCTTCGATCCGGATTGCTTCTTACCGAGGGTCTTATCCACGTCAGCCAATTTCTGTCCGCAGGTGCTAGAGCTTTTAGAAGTTCCAGCACGCGCATCACCCAGATTTTGTGCGCGGGTAATACCTCCGGTTCGAGGCTTCTTGGTAGAAGGGCGAGCACCTGATGCACCCACGCTTCCGCCGAGACGAGCACCCTTACCCGTGGCTTTGCCTGCGTCTGCCATTTTCTGTCCACTAGTGCTGGGACCTTTAGGGATAGCAACACCAGCATCACTCAGATTTTGTGCGCAGATAACGCCACCGGTAAGAGTGTGTCCAGCAGAGGGGCGCGCATCAGATGCGCACACGCTTCCACCGATGAAAGTAGGCGAAACTTGCTTCGTCCGCTTTGACCTGTTCGAGCCAACTGAAGGGGAGCCGGCGTTGGGTCCGAGGGATAGACCGACTCCAGTTGGAGTACTTTCTGTCGACCTAGGCCTCTTTCCCGCCGCCATTGAGGGATGACTGCTACCAGCGCTTGCGCCTTCAGCTGACTCTGCAGCCTCTTTGCACCGCGCCATCGCCGCCTTCCTTCTTCTCCTCTTCAACTGACTCTTAGTCAGGAGCTTTTCGGAGTGCGCCGTTTCAGGAGCTCGTTCACCTTTTTCGGTATCCCGAGTCAAACCGTCTTCAACACAACTTCGACCAGCTGCCCGACTATTAAAACCGAGATTAGACGTTCCAGCCGAAGCCTTTCCGCCACTTTCTCCGTCATTCCAGCCCAGTCTGCCAAACGAGTCGGAGACAGAGCCGCAGGATTCTTCAGAAGCAAGCATCGCTACTACTTCCGGGTCAACGCCAGAGGCGGGGGGTTTGAGTATGTTGGTTGGGACCTCCAGAATCCTTGTCCCGGCCGGGGTCGAAAGGACCACGGGTGGATTGTCGCTTGCGCGAGTACCACCTGGAGTATATACCGTGAATGTTTCTTCCATCATACTTTTAACAAGTTTTGCGTCACAGTCAAGACGTCTTCAGCCTTTGGTTCGATGTCTCACCTGGGGTCCTTTCGGATCCTTAGGGTCATTGACTCTTAAGCCGTTCCGCCACGTCAAGGCAGCTCGTCATGGTGCGAAACATCTCAAGCGACTAAGGCTTAAAAAATACACCACTTAATGTTTCGCGAAAATGCCAATGATTACATTACGTGAAAGACCACATGACCTAGGATGTGCAACAAGGGCCATTATTTAGATGAACCGGATGGCTATAATTATTACTTCCACGATCTAAGAAAAGATAAGCTCTTTTAAAGCCGCCTTCATAGCAGAGAAGGGGACGTAATGGTCTGGGCTGTCAATATCTTATTATGGCACCATCGACTTGGTGGTTGAAAGCTTAAAAATGACAGAAAATACCTACAAAGCCGTGTTGGAAACAACTTTTCCAAAAATCCATGATCTCTTCGGACCACTTTCATAGATATTTCAACATGACATCGTTCCTATGCACACAGCTCGCGTTGTTAAATCGTTTGCTGCCAGTCAATCTGTTGAACTACTGCCACGACTACCATATTCGCGAGACCTTAACATTATAGAAAATGTTTGGGGCTGGCTCACAGGTAAAGTATACGAAGGTGGAAAGCAATACAATGATAAGGTGACATTTCACTCGACTAATTGGCCTCATTGTACAACTCCTTCAAGGATCGAATTTTTGAGGTTATTTTGAAGAAAAGTGGTCCTACACATTGTTAAAAATTATACCTGGAGTATAAATTCGAAATAAAAATTCACTTTTCATAAAAAAAAAACAAAAACGAAGAAATGTATTTCTTTTTTCATTCAGTTGTATGGTGTATTCTTATGAACCAATTTAAATGCATTCCATTCTGACTTGTTTGCCAAAAGTCTCCAGAGTACCGTTATCTTGCTCTGCAATTTTTTTTTAATTTTGCTTTTGTATTAAACACAAACGACTCTAACTTACACCATCATTTTCTTTTTCTTCCTTGGCATATAACTGGAGAAACATCAATTTTAAATCCCTAAATTGTCTGCTTCTAATCTAGTGAACCGCAGTGTACGTACCACAAGGCATTCATATGGTCCTTGATTTTGCTTTGCCCATCTGTACACATTCAAAAATACTGAATGGTCAAATATCCCGCTTTAGTTTAAGCGAATAACAGTGAAACAAATAACCATAATTGGAGTTTAAATAAAGAAAAAGGCATGACTGGTTCGCACGTACTTGCACTTATATACACACTTAGGCATCTTGCAAATTATTTAGATCTGAAATATAAGTAAAAAACGGCCTAGAAAGGACTGTAATATTATCCTTAAATGTGAAAAATTTCTACGAGACCAAAGATTTAGGTAAAAAAAATACTGCAGTGTCCTAAGGGCAGTAAGTTTTTTTGGTCTTTCGTGGAAAGAATAAAAGGTTCTGCCTCATCGTCCATTCATATTCTTGTTCACCATGATATCATGGACTTAAAAGAGACTCTGCTAGCTGTACTATTCGCAGCGAACTGCACCTTTTCAGACACTTCTCTTCCTCGCATCTACACTGAACTCGCTTCCATATTCTTTAGGTCAAATATTCTTCAGTAGCTCGAATCCTCAAAGGCCTCAACCATAATAAATCTTCAGGTTCAAATGGAGTATCTCCCCTTGTTTCGAAGAGGTTTTCTTCTAACCTGGCGCAACCGCTGCGTAAGCTCTTCCACCTGACGTAAACAACAGGTACCTTCGTTAATAGGTGGGAACTTGCGTATGTCCAACCACTTCCCAAAAAAGGCGATAAAACCTCCTTGTCTAGTTACTGACGCATAGTTTTAACGTCAGTGTTATTCAAGGTCATGGAAGCACTGTCAACTAACATCTTATTAGACAACTCGAAAGAAATCATCTTCTCAATGACCGTTAGTATGGTTTCCGATAACAGCCTTCCACAGGGGACCTTATGGTGTAACTTTCGGAAAAAATAAAACAAATTATTTATCGTAACGCTGAATGTTGTGTAGATTGTAGATTGTAGATTGTTGAAAAGGTGGGATTAGGTCACCTTATCACTGCGGCCACATTAGGCCTATTGTGCTTTTCTCTGATCTAAAAGCTCACTCAATATGCCCGATTTGGTGATGAACTCTACTATGCTTTTGAGTGAGCTTACAGATGTTGTTGTTGTTGTTGTAGCAGCTGTGTAGCTGAGGTTGACGATTCTTGGTCGAGGTATTGTCCTCGAGTCGCTCCGGGATGTACGTACGTACGTAGAACCGATCGTCGTGAGAGCTCGTTGGTGCAGTGGTTGGAAAAACTTCGATGGTATTTTTTTCCATTTTATACTCGGGTGGCTGGTGATTGCTGTTCCCCGCTGGGGCTTGAACTTGCACTCATCGGCTAACAAGCAAACACTCTATCCACTGCACCATTGCCACCCCGCTGAGCTTACAGGTAGGTATTCTTGGCTTGTCAGTTACCTTCAGTTTCCGTCCAGTAATGATGCGCTTTTTTTTGCCAATTTTTGATACATCTTTTTGCCGTACTCGCTGGTAATCCACAGAATCGTCTTGGCATCATAACGTTTGACGCAGCTCACTATTTCAAGGCACTCTGGAGTAGATCCGAGATTATTTCTTCGAATTTTCCTCTGATTAATATCGCAATACCATCTGCGTAGCCTTGGACATAAAAGCATTGAGTGCTTCATGCAGCTTTGTCGACGGAAAACAGAGGAATTCGATGGACTCTTACAGTGGTGGAAAACTAATTAGAAACAAACAATTTTTTTTAGAAAATCTACCTGAAAATTTGCATTTCTCTTAAAAAATTTATATTTGAAATCAAATCGTATTGTTCATTACAATAACTTAATAAATTTATAAAAAAAAGTAATAAAAAGAGATCAAAATTCAAGAAAATAAAAGAATTTTAGTAATATGCACATTCAAGGGTGGAATTATAATTAGAAACAAAACCAAAGTGGGTACAAAATAATGAATAAAAATACGATGAAATGCCAAAATAATTTGAAAAAAACTAATATTTGGCAGCCATTGGCATGTTTTGCCATGCCTCCTTGGTATTCTTGAAAAGTTGGGCTTCATTTGTTGCTTTTTTTCGAAGCCAAACTTCTTTCGACATCGGCCCAAAGGTTCTCAATGCGATTAAGGTCGGGACTTTGCGCTGGCCAACGCAATTGGGAGGATACAGTCAAATGGATTCGCATTACCGACAAATAAGTCTATCCTTTTTAGCCGTCGTTTTTTTAGCCCTTTGTTTTCTTTTGGGATTCTCAACACTCCCTGTTTCAGTGTACACCTTAATAGCACCGTAGACTTTATTTAGATTTATATAAATATTCTAAAAATACGAAATCAGATTAATTTACCCAATTATACTTATATTTTCTCAGTAATTTTCTACTTGTTTCTAATTAATTTTCCACAAATTTTACACTACTGATAGAACGACGCTAAGCTTTTGTAAAATATATCCTTATGGGCATACATGAATGATCAATACAAAATGGAATAAGTGGCAGACAGACAGTTGGCACCAACGAGTATTTTACCGGTACAAAAATCTTGGGATAAATGTGGCAAATATCGAGAAGAAAAAAGTATATTTTGTTTTCATCGTTTCTAATTAGTTTTCCACCACTGTACATCCCAACTGAAACATCTTGACTACGCGGACGATGTATGCTTACTCTCTCACAGAATTATGGACCACCACCAAATGACAGAAGATGTGAAGGGAGAGAGGCAAGCGTCGGTCGCCGGGATGAAAATTAATACGGCAAAAAAATTAATGAATGATGAGTAGAGGATTTCCAGTATTGTCAATATCAGTATTGTCTCGACCGATGGCGGAACCGAACTGGATATAGCCAACAGGATTGCCAAAGCAAAGTCCACATTCGGACTATTTTCCAAAATATGGCGAAGCAATCCAATCAGTTTGAACACCAAGCTAAAACTGTTATTGACGATATTATTGACATTATTGGAAGAACTCAGCGGGCTGTCACCAGTGCGTTTGAAAGCATTGAAGCAGAAACGGTCAAAACGGGTTTAGTGATAAACGGGGGCAACACCAAATACATGCTGTCAACAAGAAGCGACAATCAACATCGACGAATTGGACAGAAAGTCAGCCCCCCATCTGGACACCGCAGCTGAGTGACACTAAGTGGCAGCATCTTCAAGCCAGTGAAAACGCGACCAGGATGATCATCAACGGATATCACATGCTGATCACCGCCATGCTGAGACGAAGTTGCTTCCAGTAAGGGGACCATAACACCATGCTCTCCAAGCAGTTCCTTTTAGCTTGTCACCTTCAAGACCATCCTAATTATTCGCTTACGATGGCACCACAACCACCCCGTTCCATTCACAAAGGGCTCCATATCTACAAATACGACCTCGATGTCTACACGGAGGGCCCCAGAATCGACAGACAGACCTACAAAGATACATTGAAAAGCATTCATCTCACGACTGTGTCCCACTCTATGGAGAATCTCTGCCCCAACGTGGTCCTCGCAGGGCACCCACCACCCATAGCAAACAAAGAACGTAGCCTGCTTCGGAGAACAAGAACCACTCGAGCTCAGCTACGCCCAGGCTGATGTCGCTTACTAAACAGCTACAAGAACCGTCTCGACGCATCCATAGAAGACAAATGCCCTGACTGCGGAAATGGCCCGTACAACACCAAACATCTTTTCAAGTGCCCAGCAAAGCCAACCGATTTGCGCCCCGATGCACTTTGGGAACGACCCATAGACGTGGCTCGATTCCTGAGCCTAGAAACTGATTTGTCCCCAGCGGAACCGTAGCTGCTACAACAACAACAGAACCTCACAGTTGGCAGCTACAACTTCGAGGTAGTAAGAAACTCCGTCTACCTTGGTTCTGCTAAAAATTCAGAAAACGACACCAACTTGCTAATGGCTGCTTTTTTGGGCAAATAAAGCAATTCAACACTAAAGTCCTTTCTCGAACAACTAAGGAGACTTTAATTAAGACCCTGATCATCCCAGTCCTGATTTACGGTGCTGAAATATTCACTCTTTTGAAAGCGGATGTTGATATCCTTGGCTGTTTGGAGAGAAAAGTTCTTGGTAATACATTCGGTCCCGTTTCCGTTGATGGAGCTGATTCAATGACGAACTATACGAGCTGTATAGCGACATCGACTTAGTCAAAAAACAGCGTATTAGAGGTTTGAGATAGCTAGGATATGTAGACATAATGACGACGCAGTATAGGGCCTCCTGGCCATATGTGGGACGCAAAAGTTCAAGTTCACCCAACTTGGGGGTGCTAAAGACTTAGCAAAATGGAGAGGTTTGTTGGTTAAGGAATCGTTTCACTCCGAAATGTAGCGCCACCTAAGTAAAGTCGCAACGGTTATGGAAAAGGGGACATTATCAGATAAAAAAAAAAATGCTTTTTGTGCAAGGTCAGGGGCAGTTTGCGACTTTAATCGCACAACGGTAACCGAAACCTGGCGTACACTTAATTTTTTTTTTTAAGTTCACAGCTCCATATGTACCCATGAATAGATCTCACACCTGAGATCATCGAAATGTTTGCTGACTTATGATATCTTGATAGTAGTACAAAAAAAAAAAGCTAAACCTCTGTCGCATCAGATGAGAGCATTAATACATTTATTGGAAATGCAAATCAGCAAGCTGTTGCTGTGCCAAAGGAATGCAACTTACAAAAGATGTAAAGCTATTCATCGGAACCATTAAATCTAACAAAAGGTAGATTGTGCATATGTACATAAAATTAGCTGAAATTAAATTCTGCGGCACGGAATATTAAAGTTGGAAACATGTCAGCGACAACACAACCCATTGACCACTTCAATCCTTTGAATTGCCCACACTTTCAGCCGGTAATTATCGGAACACAACACTACAAACACAAGGAAACACGTATACAGCGCATGTATACCGCAATTTATGGAGCCCTGTTGTGCCTGCCCAGTATTTCCTTGCAGCAGACACCTAAATGTTGCACCACGCAGTGTTTTTACATGTTATCAGCATTGACGATAACACAACCACACATGTACACAAGCAAGTGCATCCCTCCGCAATACGCAAAATCTAAAGTATTACCGGAACCCTGCCCATCAGCCGTCGCCTTCAATTGTATACACACATGAATCTAGCAAGTATACCATACATAACCCTACAATAAATCCCAGAAATAAAATACAAAATTTAACAAGTGGCAGACAATATTAGATATACAAAAAGCTTCCCAAACCAGCTATTGGCTTTCTCTATGCAGATGAGCTGTCTTGGGTTTTTTTTTTTTTTGTAATACTCACACTTCCTTGCCCATTTGGTGATCCCATCGTCGTCCGAGTCAGAGCTGACGACAATGGTGTTATCGTCGTCCTCCTCCTTCATGGTACTTGTTCCTGAGATCCTGACGACAGGGGTGTTTCGACTTTAGAAAGCACTTTGTGCACGTTAAGCTACTACTTCATCACACAGCACTGCACTACACACACCGCACAGGAATAGAAGTATTCCTTTGCACACGAGTTCTTCAAATGTTTACGTTCTATTCTCGCTGGTACTTCACTGCCAAATGAGGAGAACAAGTCATTGGAAACCTGACCCCCAGCACCAGATAGTCTGCAACGACGCTGGACAACCGTTTGCAATGTAAACACACACAATAGCGGGAATCGGGTAAACAATTAACACTTCATCAGTCCGTTCGCAGTGTGAATGCAAAAAAAAAAAATATTTTAGTTCACTTTTTTTTCCAAATTAAGAAATATTTTTTCGCCAAGCGAGGGATGAGAATTTTCTCGCTATGTAGGCACTGCGCTAACGAAAGTGGCTGTGGTGGTATATCAAGCACTGAGAGCACACACCAGTTTCCATATATACGGTATTTTTAATCAGAAATTTTCGGCTTTTAGACAGGGTTGGGGAATTAAATTTATACCCAAAGTGTTGAACACTATTGGCGGATGGTTTTGATGGTTGTTTGGTTTATTATTGTGGCGGATTTTTAATGATATTGAATATTTTTCTGCGGAAAATTTTTCGAGGCACATTAGCTTGAAAAAAGTATAGATGCTGTTCTCGTTTCTTGTGCGGTAATGATGTTATCCTTGTCTTACAAACAGGCAGGTATAGAAAATCGGCGTGCGGAATGGAATGCTATTAAGTTGTGGATTGTGGAAAGAAGTGGAAGACAGACAGGTTAAGGGTACGATTTGGGAAGATTAAGTGCGACGTTAGCCTTTTAGAAGACAGCGAAAATGTGGGAATCGATTAATTTACGCTATGTTTTCAAAAAATATAAATCCCAAATTTAGTGGAAAAAGATTCATGGACATATTACTCACTTCGTATATAAATCAATTTTAAGTTCATTTTAAACCCGGAAATGTAAACCAATGTCCATAATATCAAGAAAAAGCGAAGAAGAAGTGCGCCCAGCATCAAGTAGAGAGTTCAAGTTATTGAATCTGTTTTTCAGTGTCGTCTACCGGAAGAATAAATTAGTAAAAAATAAGGAAATTGCTAATCAGTACTAATACATAAATTAAAAAAGAAAATATGTAATATTAAAAATTATAACATAATGTCTCTACATTTTCGTGTAAAACCAATAATAAAGTTATTTATTCTTCTGATAGACGACACCAAAAAACAGATTCAATAACTGGAATGACTTTAACGAATTAAAAGACTTCAATGACTTCAATGAATTAAAAGACTTCAATGACCTCAGATGACTTCAATGATTTAAAAGACTTCAATGACTTCAGATGACTTCATTGACTTTAGAAGACTTCAAAGACTTCAATGACTTCAAATGAATGCAATGAATGCTAGTGACTTCAAGGTGACTTTAATGAGTGCAGAGCATTCAAAATGATTGCATTCATTTTGACTTAAAAATTATGATTGCAAAAAATGATTGCTAAATCATGACTTCAAAATGAATGGTGATTTATTTTTCTAAAGGTCGATTCACAGCTCAGCGACCTGCGAATGCGAATAAGCGAATATTCGCAAATTTTGACATTTCTTTCACAGCTACTTGCTTATCTGGTCGCGCCAATCCGCGAATTTCAGTTGTCATTCATTTTGTAACTAATTGCCTAAACGTGAAAAATGCATAAATACATATCGCAGCTTTTACTCAGACGGTAAGATCTTACATTCTTTCGATAAATTAAACCACCATCTTACCCACCAAGAGCAACACAAAAAATTTGTGAGGTTAAACTCTCGCGAATTTTTTGGTCGCGGGAATGTGGTTTGCGTCCTACATGTGTGGAATGTGAATTAAAGTTGACACTTCACAAAAATCATTCGCTTATTCGCGGAAAAATCGACAAATTGTTAATTTCTTCGCAGAAACTAGTTAGAATTTAACTTTTTATATATTAATCGATAGATAAATTAAACTCCGTTCTTTTGGAATAGTAAAATGGCCCATGGCGAGTTTATAAATATGCTAAAAATGGTTTGTTCGCAGTTTGGGCATTCACAGGTCGCTGAGCTGTGAATGGACCTTAAGTTGAAGTTATTGTTGAAGTCATTGAATTGAAACAAATCTACGTGAATTCTTAGTATCACTTCAGTGAATGCATTCCGCAATAATTGCATTCTTTTACAGCCTTGGTATTGGTTGACTTTGAAAAGGCATTCGACAGACAACCTCGAGATCTGATATGGGTGGCGCTAAGACATCGAAGGGTTTCAGAAACCTATGTGCAGATGAGTACGTGTGCTGCCCGTCCTCTGATCCACTCAGGCCTATTCCAGACATTTATTTGAATGGAACAGTGCTTCCTTAGCGCGAAAAGTTCAAATATCTGGGATCTATGATTAATAGCAAAGCAATTCGTGATGACATCAATCATCGCATAGGCGTAGGGTGGATGAAGTGGCGAGAAAATTCTGCTATCTTCTGTTTACATATGCAATGAGCGACAGAGAGCGCTCTCCATCATGTTTGCAAAGTGAACAAACATTTAACGAATCAACGCTGGATTGATTGGGCCGGAAGATAAGATTTGTGAGTATTCCTAGGTTTACATACGCATGTATTTGCAGCCGAATATTCATTACAGTACCCACTTAAGGGTCATCGTGTATTATCAGACTATGATACATATCCATTTTTTTTTAGCGAAATAAAAGAAATGTCAAATTACGAAGAGGTACTAAAATGGTAAGATGAAAAAAAATCATTTCTGCGTGCTCTAGTATTGAGGATTTCGAACTATTCATCGGGTTTTACTTTTCACTTTAGATAAAAAGGTCACGGTTATTGTTGATCTGTATGCTAAATTTTACTACTGAGCTGCGATTTTTCACCAAAACAGACGTAATGTAGTCGGGCCTTGATGCTCCGACGCCTGGTAAATACATTCCACACGGGAAGCAGTTCCATTTGTCAAAAAATCAGCTGAGTGCGATTGTTGTCACGGCCGCAAACGTCATCGAACATTTCCAGTTCGACTGAAATTTTCACCAAAAATCGCGAATAACTAAATAAAGCGACATGTTCACGCTTTGGACGTTAATCGAAGCATCACTCCTGTGCTTAAATGCAGTGTGCGTCCTGCACGACGAGCGGTTTCTTGCAAAAAGTAAACAATTCCTGCTTCTCTTATAAATTCGCCTGCGTATCATATTTCTATTTCACTTATAGTTGGCTGGGGCGCAAACTCGCAGAACCAGGACTTCGGCCAGCCCACCGTGAAGTCCCAGATGCTCAACCTCATTCGCTCCATCCGGACTGTGGCGAAAAGTAAGAGCGTTGTGCTCGGCACAGCCCCCAGACTAATTTTTGTTTAATTTCCAGTTCCACTGATATTCCTGAATGTCGCGGCCATCGTAATAAAACTTGTACTTGGCTGAATAAATACAATTCCATTCAATTTTTTAATTTATTGTGTTTTCCTTTGCAAGACAGACTTGACACGATTTTCTAGCGCTATGCTGTAGGCGTCCAGCTTGTAGGCGGCTGCTTCCAGCTTATCCACTGTATCGGATATTTCGTGGATTTGTTTCATCAGTGGGATCTGGAAGAAGCAAATGTTAGGAGAGTGATAGCCATAGCAACACAGCTCACCAATTGTTGGAACTTTTCGTTCAATTCGTTGGTCGATAGGCTTAGACCCTCGGCAGCGCGCCGCATGCCCGAGTATTTCGATATCGTAGCCTTGTTCATGTCCTCCAACAGCTTGTAGTCTTCCAGTGGAGCGTTTAGTTCGTTTGTTATGTACTCCTCGGTTTTTCTGAACATTTTTGTCGCCAATTTGCTGAGATTTGGATCGTGTGGATCGAGGGCCTCGAAGCTGGAGGTGCTGGTCGACAGTGTAGGACCACGGATCGGTGAGTCGAGGAGATCGTTATGCTCCATGTCACCTTGATCTGTAGTTATTGTTTCAAAGCAATTTAGCAATCTTTACAAATGCAAGTGAAGCTCAAATACTGAGGGAAATATGTTTCCTTTTTTCTTTTTTGACGGATATGATGTTTTTGTTTGTTTGGAACATATGAAAGTGAAGTGCACAGGGTGTATACGAATACATTTTATTTATTTTTCTTTTTACACCCTAGACATGTTCGACGTACGGCGGTTGGAGAGATTTTTTTCGATTCCAGTGTTCCAATTTATTTTTATTAAACTTTCCATTATGACTACTCGCAAAAAAAATAAAAAAAAAATACTGGCGTGAAATAGGGAATAAAGCAAAAAAAAGATTATTTAGTGAAGAAATTGTTATTAACAAATTTATAAACAACTAAAGTTTCCCGACATACGCATGAAATCTACCTATTTTGATACATAACATTACTATATTAGCCGTGTTTTTTGAAACCTAGCTAACCAGTAGTTGCTAGTAAAGTCAAATTTTACACATAAAACAAATACAAACACCGGCTGGCTACTACTCTTGATTTAATCACCAGCCGAAAGTTACTGGCTGGGAAGTTTGTGATGCCTAATTTCAGGCGGCGCAAAAACGATTGTTTTTAGTTATTTATTGTCGCTGTCACTGCGAAGTTGTTTGGTTCCTAGAGATATGTTCGTTTAAAATCGGCTGGCTTTGGCTGGCTGGCAAATCGTTTAAATGAACGACTAGCTGGCTAATACCATGTTCCCACCGAACTGAAATCCCGAGATTTCGCTGAACTTTTACTGAAATCTCGAAAGCCGTTCCCATCGAGTTAAAGTGATTTCAAATGTCAATAATTGTCAATTTTGAGCTGGCTGGAGTGCGTTCTAAGTCAAGCAATTATTATGAATAATTGACAACTGGAGGCAAATCTCTGCCGTGAAAAAAAGTTTAGTCCAGACAACGTATCTGTCAAACTGGAATAAATACTCGCGTTTTTTAAGAGGTAAGTCTACTTGTTTTTATTATCACTATAATTGTTACTAATATTACTTTGACATTGCAGAAATACAACAATAGAAGTGCTCCAAGTCTTTCCTCCCAGTCATCGGTCATCGACAGCGATACAGTTCTAGTCAATTCAACAGTTTCCAGAGCACCTTCGCTACGCACAGGATAAAATAAAATTTATTCCTCGGAATATCGAATAAACAGTGTTTAAGTAAGTATATAACTAATTGTTACTAATATTATCTTTAATTACTGCGACAACATTTCAAAGGATTTTCCACCCCAATTGTCGTCCTAGGCGCCAAAAAAGTTTCATCCCTTGAAACTTCGAGGACGAATGCAAATTATTTGCCCGGAAGACAAGATAGTGAGTGATTATGTTTATTGCATTACTAGTGCATGTGTTATTGTTACTAATATAGTTTTTAATTACAGGAAAATTACATACGAAGAAAAAAAGCTCCAAGTTGTCATCCCCCACCGTCGTCGTAGTCGTCGCCACCGAACCAACATAAAACTCATCCATTCAACCAGGCTGAACTAGATGCAGCTCCTGCTGTCCCCGGAATAACTATCAGTGGTATACGAAGAAACCCGTGGTGTGCTGAAAGTGATCTTGGAAAATGATGTTCGTGATGCTGCTACCAACACCAACAATGGATGTTGCATATGCAAGAGGCAAGGACGCACTTTTTATGGTTTCGGAGGTTAAAGAAAAGTTTTTTTTTTACACAATTGGTTCTTTTAAGGACCACAACAAAATTTCTGAAGTGATTTTATTTCGAATTTCAAGTTACAAAAAAAAATGAAACATCCTCGTCCTGAAGTCTACTTTTAGCTGCAGAGAAGATTTTCTATGCTGAGATGGGGATGAAAGCTTGCAGCTGTCTTGAGTTCCTGTAATGTAGAAGTATTATTAGTGATAAGTATAAGTGTACAAATTAAATACTAAATTAACTCACTGAATATTTGGTGTTCCGGGAAAATTGTTTGCCTTTGTCCTCGAAGTTTCAAGGGATGAAACTTTTTTGGCGATTACGACGACAATTGGGGTGGCAAATGGTTGGAAATATTGTGCAATTGTGTTGTAAGTATATCTGCAATTAAATATAATGTTAGTAACAATAAGTCGTTTACTTACTTAAACACTGAATATTCGATATTCCGATGGAAATGTTTGCTCTTGTCCTGGGCGAAGCGAAGGCCCTCTGAAAACTGTTGAATTGGCTGGAACTGTGTCGACGTTGATGATCGATGACGGGGGGGAAAGGCTTGGAGCACTTCTATTGTTGTATTTCTGCAATTTAAAAGTAATATTGGTAACAATTATAGTGACAATATAAACAAATTGACTTACCTTTCAAAAAACGCGAGTATTTTTTCCAGTTTGACAGATACGTTGTCTGGACTAAGCTTTTTTTTTCAAACCAGAGGGGGTTTTTCAACATTACCATTCGTCAATACCTTTAATCTCGGAACAGCTGAGATAACCAAATTAATCATGCTCGGGAGTGGACAACAATCAACCAATTTTTTTTTTTAGCTTGCGCGCACTCAAGGGGTAATGAACAGCATGTTTGTACACAGTGTGAGTGTTGGAAAAGATATATTTGGTGGATTTGGTAGAGTAGTTTGAAGCTCAGTTGTATATGCTTCAAAGAAACATCGGGGGTGGTGTCCAAATAACTGAAGAAATTTTTGTAATAGAGCGAACAATTTTTCCAGCCATATCACCAAGCTACTGCCAGTGTCAGGCCTTCGCAGTAGTGTTCACACAAGCGTTCGCAATTGATCGGACAGACTTTATATATTTCATGAGAAACAATGCTTATGGACGTCCGGATTTGAACCATGAACCATTAGAATGGCAATTGATGACGTTACTACTAGACCATTGCCACCTCCAAAGATAGCCGAAATGAGATCTGTCATGAGACGTGTTCCACTGAGGGAAGAAATAGCTTCGTATCGGTGAACTTTATAACATTTTTTGTTTTGTTGATACTTTTTTATCATGCAAATAAAGTTTATGTACTCTTTTTTTTACTTCTGTGTCTTACAACTCACTCCCGTGTTGATTTTAAGATCAATATCCCCTTCCGAGAATGTTGTTTCACTTAACAAAAGGATATTCAACTAAGAAATTGGCGAAATATCCCATTTTCCTTTGTATGTCAAGTATGCTTACGAACACAAGGAAAGAGAAATGGCAAATGCTTTCAGCTTATGGGAAATTAATAAATTAACTCGATCTAGTCCCAAATCTAAACTTGCATATTTCGCAAATTTTACAAATTGCGCTTGACCTGGAACGCAGTACTAATGTTTTGATATCTATAAATGAACACCAAAATGAACCCAAGGTAACGCTGTAGGCTTGTTCGGTTTGACAACTTATCACGGATGGATGAACTCGAGGAGATTTCAAGTAGATTTCGAAATCTTGAAAATGTATGACGAAATCTTCAAGATTTGGGGAGATTTGACGAAATCTTGGGATTTCGTTTTTTGGGAACGTGGTATAAACTAACACCAAATTAGTTTAACCCAAACACAAATATATTTAGCCCTTTAGCAATTAACTTTAACCCAAAAGCAAATATGTTTAACCTTTTAGCAAATATGTTTAACCATAGAACAAATATATTTAAACCAAGAACAAATCATTTTAACCAAAACACAAATTTATTTAAACTTTATAATTGTATAAAAACTTAGAAGCCTTCAAATTAATATTTTGAAAAAAATACAATATTTAGTCCATTCGCTGCCTTTGGAATTAGTAAAACCATATCCATTACATAATTACCGCAATCGGTTTGTGTAATTTGTTGCAAAATATCTTCAATAACTGCAACCAAGTTATGGTCCCTGCTGACGTCAGTTAAAACTTGATGTGCGTGTGTCTTTATTTTAGAAAAAGATTTTTCAATGGGGTTAAACATGGGAGAGTAAGGAGGCAAAAATCCGAACTTCTTGTGTCTTATGGATTCTAGCGTTATCCATAATTAAAAAGCCATCATTAAGGGGTGTACTTTCAGATTTCCTGTAATACCACTTTCCCACCAAACGAAATCCCAAGATTTCGCCCAATCTCCCCAAATCTAGAAGATTTCGCCATACATTTTCAAGATTTCAAAATCAGGAGATTTCGGCGAAATCTACTTGAAATCTTCTTGAGTTCATCCAACCGTGATAGGTTGTCAAACCGAACATGCCTACAGCGTGAACTTTGGTTCATTTTGGTGTTCATTTATAGATGTTAAAACATTAGTAGTGCGTTCCAGGTCAAGCGCAATTTGCGAAATTTGCGAAATATGCGAGTTTGGACTTGGGACTAGATCGAGTTAATTTATTAATTTCACATAAGCTGAAAGCATTTGCCATTTCTCTTTCCTTGTGTTCGTAAGCATGCTTGACATACAAAGGAAAAAGGGCTATTTCACCAATTTCATAGTTGAATTTCGTTTTGTTAAGTGGAACAACATTCTCGGAAGGGGATATTGATCTTAAAATCAACACGGGAGTGAGTTGTAAGACACAGAAGTAAAAAAAAAAAGTATAAAAACCTTATTTGCGTGATAAAAGTGTATCAAAAATATAAAAAAATGTTATAAAGTTCACCGATACGAAGCTATTTCTTCCCTCACTAGAACATGCCTCATGACAGTTCTCATTTCGGCTATCTTTAGGGGTGGCAATGGTCTAGTAGTAACGTCATCAATTGCCATTCTAATGGTTCATGGTTCAAATCCGGACGTCCGTAAGCATTGTTTCTCATGAAATATATAAAGTCAGTCCGATTAATTGCGAGCGCTTGTCTGAACACTACTGTGAAGGCATGACACTGGCAGTAGCTTGGTCACATGTCTGGAAAAACTTATCGCTCTACTTCAAAAATTTCCCCAGTTATTTGGACACCACCCCCGATGTTTCTTTAAAGCATATACAACTGAGCTTCAAACTCTCTACCAAATCTACCAAATATATCTTTTCCAACACCCACACTGTATACAAACATGTTATTCATAGCCCCTTAAGTGCGCGCAAATTAAAAAAAAAAATTCGTTGATTGTGGTTGTGAAAACCTATCTTACCTCCACTCCCGAGCATGATTAATTTGGTTATCTCAGCTGTTGCGGTATCTAAGGTATTATTCATAATATTTGCTTGATTTAGAACGCACTCCAGCCTACAAAATTGCCAATTATTTACATTTGAAATCACTTCAGCTCGGTGGGAACAGCTTTTGAGATTTCGGTAAAAGTTCATCGAAATCTCGGGATTTCGGTTCGGTGGGAACATGGTATAAGGTCATGGAGAAATGAACAAAACTTGTTAGAGTTGCAAGTGGAGTTTGTCAAAATCTTATAATGCATTATTCCGTGGTTACTAATTGCTGCAATTAGAGTAACGTTAAAAAAGATATCAAATTCGCAGATGCGTTGAAATTAATTTGTGTTTTGGTTAAAATGATTTGCTTTTCTTTGTTCTTTGGTTAAACCTATTTGCTAAAAACATATTTGCTGAAAGGTTAAACATATGTGCTTTTGGGTTAAAGTTAATTGCTATAGGGCTAAATATATTTGTGTTCGGGTTAAACTTATTTGGTGTTAGGTTAAATAAATTTGCAAATGCTATAGATATACGAATGTTTTCCAACTTATGGGGCAGCCAAATGCATATATTTAGTGCCCAACTTCACGCATCTTCTAACATCTCAAGCTTCCTTGTTTCACCATCGGGAAAAATTTGAAACTGGTAATTTGTTCGACAGTTCGCGAGCCAACGGAAAAAAATAAAGTTGTGTTTTGGTTTGTGTTCTTGAATGCTGGGAACATTTTATTGTGGAATAAATAATAACGCTAACTAATACCATGTTCCCACCAAACGAAATCACAAGATTTCGCCAAATCTCTCCAAATCTAGGAGATTTCGCCATACATTTTCAAAATTTTGAAATCAGGAGATTTCGGCGAAATCTAATTGAAATCTCCTTGAGTTCATCCAGCCGTGATAGGTTGTCAAACCAAACAAGCCTACAGCGTGAACTTTGGTTAATTTTGGTGTTCATTTATAGATGTCAAAACATTAGAACTGCGTTCCAGGTCAAGCGCAATTTGTGAAATTTGCGAAATATGCGGGTTTGGATTTGGGACTAGATCGAGTTAATACATAAGCTGAAAGCATTTGCATTTCTCTTTCCTTGTGTTCGTAAGCATGCTTGACATACAAAGGAAAAAGGGATATTTCGCAAATTTCTTAGTTGAATTTAATTTTTTTAAGTGAAACAACATTCTCGGAAGGGGATATTGATCTTAAAATCTACACGGGAGTGAGCTGTAAGACACAGAAATAAAAAAAAAGTACAAAACCTTATTTGCGTGATAAAAATGTATCAACAAAACAAAAAATTGTTATAAGGTTCACCGATACGAAGCTATTTCTGCTCTCAGTGGAACACGTCTCATGACAGTTCTCATTTCAGCTATCTTTGGAGGTGGCAATGGTATAGTAGTAACGTCGTCATTGCCATTCTAATGGTTCATACGGTTCGAATCCAGACGTCCACAAGCTTCTCATGAAATACATAAAGTCAGTTCGATCAATTGCGAACGCTTGTGTGAACACTACTGCGAAGGCCTGACACTGGCAGTAGCTTGGTGATATGGCTGGAAAAATTGTTAGCTCTATTGGATGATTGATTTGTCTATGACATCGGTTATCGCAAAAAAAAAAATGCTGTGTCGGAAGCAAAGGAAAAAAATTGCAAAAATTTCCCCGGTTATTTGGACACCACCCCCGGAGTTTCTTTGAAGCATAAACAACTGATTAATTTGGTTATCTCAGCTGTTCCGAGATGTAAGGTATTATTCATAATATTTGCATAACTTGGAGCGCACTCCAGCCTACAAAATTACCAATTATTGGCATTTGAAATCACTTTAACTCGGTGGGAACGGCTTTCGAGATTTCAGTAAAAGTTCGTCGAAATCTCGGGATTTCGGTTCGGTGGGAACATGGTATTAAATAAATTTGCAAATGCTATATAACGAATACATTTCTTATGTAATATGTCAATGAAAACACTGTCTTTGTACACCCAACTGCATTCAACGAAATTTCAAACAAGTGTGAGTTTCCATGTTTTTTCGCTCCGAACCAAGAGAGCTAGCGCTAATGTTGGAACCAATGCGAAGTTGGCTACTAGCAGTCCATATATAGTATGTCAATGCTTGAGCACATACATATGTAGGTGTTCTGGACCCATAATCCATTGAACTTAAACCAGAACAGACGTTGTAGAGCTGCATTTCCTTTAAGCTTAGGTAATTGAATGAAAATATTTGACGCCAAGATTTTTATTAATAAAAAAAAAATTACAGAATTTACTATACATAGGAACAAACATTTCTAGAACACTGAACGAAACAGGATAATAAAAGTGGATTGTTGTCAAAAAACATTTCTCAGATAGAGAGTGTGGGCAGATGAACCCAATCATTTCAAGCCTCCCAAAACTAAAAAAAAAACTTAAATAAGCGGTATTAAATATCCTATAAACAAATGCAAGGCGTAATCTTGACTGTAAGCTTTAAGGCAAAATGCGTGTTCTGGTGAGACTAATTCTCAGTAAAGTAAAATCTAGCACGGAGTACAAAAACAAAAAATGACTGGCAACTACTTTACCTTTTATGTTTAGTCAAAAATGAGTTGTGATGTATAGTTTGTAACACTCAATTTCAGAGGGCGCTGAACAGATTTTTTCGGAGTTTCAGAGGCTGATAGTGAGCAGATGCACCAATCTTCAAATATTAAAAAAAGCTTTTAAACCAGATTGACTGTGAATCGTTTTGGTAAGAAGCTTTTGCTTTGGTTTGCAGAATTCTCACTAAAACACGCCTAATGTCAGTAAATTGACCATCGTGATTTTATATTGAAAAGTGTGAGTGTGGCTATCATCTTTAAATTTCCACTCATAAATGGGGACATAGATAACTTTCCTTTCCAACGCCCGCACTGTGTGTAAACATGTTAAAGGTATTCATAACCCTTTGAGTGCGCGCAAATTATAAAAAAAAAAAAAAATACGCGCGCGCCGAAGAGATTGTTAATACCCTTATACTGATACTCGGACACGGGCGGATAGGAAAAGAGGGGAGAGGAACGAAGGAGATGCCGGTTTGCGTTGGCTTTAAATGTTTGAAGGTTGTAATGATTAAGAAATACAGAGGCTGGTAGATCATTCCACAAACGTGTTGTTCGGCTTATAAACGAATCCCTATATTTGACAGTACGTCCGAAGTTGGGCTTGAGGGTGAAATGATATGCATTCGAAGCGTGACCCCTATTGCGGGTGAATTTTTGAAGGGGAGGAATGCAACTGGCTATTTCGTTGGAGCATTTTTTTTTATAAAAAAATCGATAAAATAGAGAAAGACATGAGACATTTCTACGGTGTTCAAGTGAGACTATGGAGTTCACTATGTTTCTATCACCAATTAGTTTTAACGCGCGGTTCTGTACCCTATCTAGAATGTGCAGAACGGTCTTGGGTGCACCAGACGTTATATTCCAGCTTTGGGCGGATGTATGCCTTATAGATGGAGGCCAGATCAGACGGGGTAAAATATTTTTTGCAACGCTTAAGGAATCCTAGACATTTAGCAGCATTTTTGGCGACCTCGAATATGTGATCGTTCCATCGAAGACGGTTATTGATGCACATACCGAGAATGGCAAGTCTTTCGGATTCAGCGATACAAGTACCATTCATGGATAATGGTTGAGGGTCTTGGTTTCACTTGAGAGACAGAAGACAGCATTGAGTTTTGGATGCATTAAATTCCACTCTATTGATTGAACCCCATTTGGTTATGCTGTCTAGGTCGGAATTTAATGAGTTTAACATACATTGCCGTTCCTCTTCTACGGCCGAAGAGCAGGGATGTGAGTTAGGGAACGAATATGAAAAACTGAGGGTACTGTCATCAGCAAAGGAATGGATTGGATTAGAAGTTGCAGACAAGAGGTCATTTATAAAAATGAGGAAGAGAGTCGGAGACAAAACTGAGCCCTGGGGAACACCAGCATTTATATGGTGATTTGCAGACTTGAAGCCGTCCAAGAAAACTTGTATTGAACGGCCCGAAAGATAATTTCTAATCCATTGAAGAAGAGACTCATCAATGCTATATGCACGCATTTTCGACAAAAGAGCCTGATGCCAAACTCTGTCAAATGCCTTAGAAGTATCGAGCGCCAACATCTTTGTTTTGCCGAAGTGATGGAGAGATTGGTTCCACTTCTCGGTGAGATATGCCGTCAGATTACCAGTGGACCTGTTGCTACGAAATCCATATTGCCGGTCATTGAGGAGTTTCCCTGAATCAAGATATTTCATAAGCTTTCATATCAGCGTTTCCATGACCTTGGAAAGAAGTGACGTTAGTGGTCGGTAATTGGACGGGGAGGAAGATTCGCATTTTTTAGGAACGGGCTGGACAAATGCTGTTTTGCATCTACTCGGAAAGAGCCCTGAAGAGTAGGACAGACAGAAAAGCTTAAGCAGAGGTTTTGCCAGCGTGGAAGAACACCTCTTCAGAACTATGGGGGAGATTCCATCTGGACCAGCGGATTTGTGTATGTTAAGACCTTTAAGTACTCCTGCAACTGTACGAGTGCGAGAGTGGACTTGTCCCATGAAAAGTTCGACGCTCTCAAGTACAGGCGGAGATAAAGCGCTATCTGGCAGGGTGGAGTTCGCCGCGAGGTGGGCAGCACGCATATTGGCTTTATCTAAGGAGCTGACAGCTAGAATGTCATTGTAAATGAGCGTTGGGACGGCAGGCGAGGCAAAATTTTTAATATTTTTGACGAATGACCAAATATTTTTACTACCTTTGGGACATTATAGAATTTTTTGCCTCCATTTTTGGTCATATAAGAATTTTACACGTCGAATGAGAGCACGAGGGTCATTTCTGGCTTGTTTAAACTTCTTTTGGTTTTCCTCAGAATTGTTGGCTTTATAAGACCGAAAACTTACTTCTTTCAACCTGATAGCCTCTTTGCAGCTCTGGTCAAACCACGAGTTTGCCTTAGGTTTGATGCTTTTTATTCTATTAGGAATAAAGGCATCCATACCTAAGAGGATGGTGTCAGTAATCATATCCACGGCGGCATTCACGTCGCTATCGAGGAAGCATAGCGACCAGTTAAAACTCCTAAAGAAACTATTATGTCCGCCCCAATTCGCTTTCTCGTAATGCCATACTTTTCTTTTGGGAGTTTTTGCTTTAACTGTGTGGTCAGAGTATGAGAATTTAGCTGATATGATGTTGTGGTCAGACCGGCTTAGAGGCTCTAAAACATCAATGATGTATTTATCAGGGTGTGAAGTAAGAAACAAATCCAGAGTGTTGGCAGAATGCCTTTCCGGTATACGTGTAGGCTCATTTACAAGCGGAGTCAAATTGTTTATGTCAGCGAAAAGTTCAACATAGCTTCCTTCGGGTGTTGTCTGGCCAGAATGTCGAAACCAATCCGAATTGTGTATATTGATATCGCCCGCAATGTCGATTTCAGTATGAGGATACAGGGAGACAATTCGAGTGATGGAATCGAACTGCGCATCAAACTCGTTAAAAGTTGAGTTGCTATCCGCACTAGGGCTTTTGTAAATAAAACAGTAGTGAATTATTTACTTACAGACGATGAATTTTAGCCATTTAAAATTAAATTCCGGATTGGAACAGTGGCCATACTGTGGTGGAACTTGGTAAGCTATATCACTACGGACGTAAATGGCGAGGCCGCGTTGGGGAAAGAATAATGGCACTAAGCTATATCTAGGCAGCTTCAAATCGGATGATTCTTCAACTACCTGTGTTTCACTAAGTGCCAAAACAGCTGGTTTATAGGAGTGAGCGTGAGCATACAGGTCAAAGAAATTCGTTCTAATACATATTTCGCAAAACATTTTTTTTTTCGATTTCAAACAAATAACAAAAAAAAAACCATTTAAACTTGTATCCTGAAATAAAGCAGCGGTGTTAGTAAAACTTAATTAACTGAATTTCTCAAAAGAATGGAAATTATCATCAATTTCGGGTAACGCAATCTATCGTTCTTCCTGCAGCTATTAACACAATCTTAATCTTATCTTAATCTTAATCTTAAAGAGGAATTATGTGGAGAAATTAAAAAATATGAAGATTAAATACCTAAAGTTAAAATTATTTTTGTGTTTTATTATACAATCCACGGATGGCAAACGACTAACAAAGGCCTCGTAGGGGCAGCATCTCCCAAAAGGCGCTGGTCCGCTAAGTAACGAGTAGGAGCCACTGCAGCCGAAAACCTAGCAGCTCTGTTAGTAAGCCCTACTCCCACCTCCTCGTGGTGTCATCTGGGAATTTCTTCGGAAATTGCTAACGGGAGAGGACGAATGGTGAGCTTCCTGCGCCAAAAAACAGGATAAGTGTCGGTTGGTCTGTGGCCCAGCGAGCCGCAACCATAAAAAAAATCATTGCTCCGAAACGGAAACATACGCCTTGGATACGGACTGATCATTTGTTGACGACCTTTGGCTATCGGACACGGACAACGATCGGATTCTGGAACGTTAAGACCCTCCTGGACTCACTCAAGGAAGGGCCTTATAACGCCAGATTCCTCCAATTGGGGCGCGAATTCGCACGGTATAAAATAGACATCTTAGGGCTGAGCGAGATAAGGTGGTACGATGCTGGGGAATACATCTCCCCAACAAAAAGCACTGTGATGCTCTACTCTGGTAAACCAGCTGGAAGTGCACGGAGTTCTGGCGTAGGACTCATGCTAACTCCAGCAGCACGTAGTAGCCTCATATCCTGGAAACCCCATAGTGACCGGATATTGACGGCTAGGTTCCAGAGTAGAGTCAGAAAAATTACCATCATACAGTGTTATGCTCCGACTCTAGACGCGACTGAGGATGAAAAGGATAATTTTTATAGCCACTTAGGTGCCGCCTACAACCAAACGCCTAATGGGGAGGATTACCATCGTAATGGTAATGGGAGATCTCAATGCCAAGGTGGGTAGCGACAACACCATGCTTAAGCACGTGATGGGAGTTCACGGCGTTGGAGACCGTAATGACAATGGTGAGCGGTTTGTGGACTTCTGCAATACCAACCGCCTAGTCATCGGACGTACGTACGCTGTTTAAGCATAACACCTGCCATAAGATCAGTTGGGTCTCTACTGATAGGCAACGAACATCCAACCAGATCGACCACATTGCGATCAGTCGCCGCTTTAGAAATTGTTTCCTGGACGTCCGAAACAGACGTGGAGCTGACGTCGGACTAGAGCGAGATCACCATCTTATGGTAGCTCATTTACGCCTTCGTACTGCATCCGTCAACAGCAACCGCTCAAACCTACTTAACATCACCAGGTTTAATATCGACAGGCTCAAGGTTCCCCAAGTGCGCCAACAGTTCAGGGACCATCTTGCCTTAGAAGCAGAAGCAATCAGCAGCATAGAGAACATGGATGACCACTGGAGTGCTGTGAAAAATGCTTTTGCGACTGGGGCACGCACGTATGTCGGTAAAAAGCAGAAACACCACCGCACATGGCTTTCTACAGACACCTAGAGACGGATCGATGAGCGTACAGCAATCAAGGCTCGGATTGCAACGGCCTCAGCGGTAGAGAGAACCGAGCTTGAAGCCCAATACCGTGCGAAGAAGAAAGAAGTGCAGCGTAGTGTGAGACGTGACAAACGTCAATATGTCAACTCACTGGCCTCAAGGGCTGAAGAAGCAGCGAGTAGGTGCGACAGTAGGACTGTTTACAACATCACTAAGGAGCTCATTGGTGGTCGTAACTCCAAACAACATCCAGTGAAGAGTCTAGACGGTAACCTTCTGATCTCGGATGAGGATCAGCTCACTAGATGGAGAGAACATTTTGCTACAGTGCTAAATCACTTAGGCGACGGCGATATGATCTTGAATTCGAATGAGCAGTTCGAAGCAACAAATTCCCGAATTCGCACCGTACCTCCCAGTAAAACTGAAATAATAACAGCAATCAAGTCCCTCAAGAAAAACAAAGCGGTGGGTATTTATGGCATCCCTGCCGAGCTATTTCAAGCGGCGCCAAATACATCGGCAGATTTGCTGCATCCGCTAATACGGAGAGCTTGAGATAGTGAACAATTTCCACAGGAGTGGAAAAGGGGGATGATCATTAAGCTTCCAAAGAAGGGTAACTTGATGGAGTGTGGTAACTGGAGAGGTATATGTGTTCTTCCAGCTGTAGCCAAAATAATAGCTAGAATAATTCTAGAACGAATTAAAGAACATTTAGATTCAACTCTCGATGTCGAACAGGCAGGCTTTCGCGCTGGATCCTCCTGCATCGACCACATAAACACCTTACGGATCATAATCGAACAATACGTTGAGTATAGGTCTCCGCTACATTTACTGTTTATCGACTTCGAGAAGGCTTTCGACAGCTTGAATCGAGATGCTATTTGGTTGGCCTTGCGCAGGAGAGGCATTCCAGAAAAACTTATAGCTATTATCAAGGCTACATATGAGGGCGGCAAATGTCATGTCGTGCACAATGGTAAGGTGTCGGACGATTATGAAGTCCAAAGTGGAGTACGTCAAGGGTGCATACTGTCACCACTATTGTTCTTGGTGGTTATCAGTGATGTACTCCGTGCAGCATTGACGGAAGCTAATTCTGGAATTCGTTGGACTATGACATCTTACCTTAAACACCTAGATTACGCTGACGATGTTTGTCTACTTTCACATCGGATAATGGATCTTCATTTGATGGCCCAAAATCTAGAAGCTGAGGCAAACAAAGTGGGGCTAAAAATAAACACAGCCAAAACAAAAGCCCTGAGTACTTCCAATACCCGCGCTCAACTTTACATTGCCGGAAAGGAAGTCGAGAAAGTTGATAACTTTCTATATCTAGGAAGTGTTGTCTCGGCTAGTCGCGGTGGCACCGAACTGGATGTGTGCAGCAGAATCGGGAAGGCTAAAGCTGCGTTCGGAATGCTGTCCAAAATCTGGAGAAGCAATGTTATTAGCTTAAGAACCAAGCTACGACTGTTCCGCTCCAACGTAGAATCAGTGCTGCTTTATGGGTGCAGTACCTGGAAGGTGGACACCATTAACACACGAAAGCTGCAAGTCTTCGTAAACAAATGCTTAAGAATCATCTTGAGGATTTTTTGGCCGAACCGCATCTCCAACGAACAACATTATCTGAGAACGGGCCAAGAACCTATAAGCATTACTATACGAAGAAGAAAGTGGCAATGGATTGGACACACCCTACGGCGCGAAGACAACTCCATTGCGAAATACGCCATGCAGTGGAATCCGCTCACCCAGGCAGGCAGCCCTAGGCAAACGTGGCGCAGAACAGTTGAGGAGGAATCGAGCTCTTTAGGAATGAGTTGGAGGCAGCTCAAACGCGTTGCAGATCTCCGAACACGATGGCGCGCAGGCGTGGTTGACGCCCTATGCCCCCCGAGGGGTTAAAGGATATAAACCTTATACAATCCACTAAGTGAACTTTTGTTAGTCCCTACGTACATTCACTTTACGTAAAATACTAGTCTAATATAATGTAATCCATATTTTTTTTAAAAGAAAACTACTGAAGAAACCTGTCGCCTTTTTTCTACATGACGCATGAAGCAACATTACCTTATTATTCGATCATAGTAGTCAGTTAGGTTTTGGCAATCAGAATGTACACATTAAAATTCATATTGAAAATTGAATATATATAAACTGTTCCAATTTGGAAAAACAATTTTATTTAACTTGGGATTGCCTGAACTAACCAACTATAACTCACGCGATGTTTCCTCATCGAAATGACAAACAAAAATAGAAAATGCTCTGAAGCTGTACGACAAGCGTTCACATTAAACGACATGTTTGTTAAGCAAAGCAAATTACAAATTGGATGACTTGCTTGACAAGCGTTCAAATTTAATAATTTGGTCGGTCGTCAAGCAAATCGATCAATATAAACCTGGAAAAAAGGAATTTAATTAATACAAACCCGGTAGCATTTAAACATGGGCGCTCCACCATGGACGCAGTCCTTCATATAGATCACTTCACAGCATCCGCCCTGTCGAGTAAAAGCCACGTTTCAATTTTGTCTATAGATTTCGAAAAAGCGTTTGAGAGTGTTGGAACCCATATCACAGTGGGAAAATTAATCCAATGGAAAATCGGTCCCAAAATGTACAGCCTTTTTAGCAAACAGACAATTTCGGGTCAAATCGAATAACTGCTATTCATCTATCCACAAGCTTGAAAACGGTATACCTCAAGTCTCTCTGCTCTCGGTAGTCCTTTTCATAACCGCTTTTGATGAACTTAGCGAGATTGTTCTCAGACACAAAACTATCAAACACTTCTTGTATGCAGACGATCTCGTTCTGTTCTCTAAATGCAAAGAATTAGGTACAACTGCAACCGATTTTTCCAATTTTCTAGCAGATCTGGACCTGGTGCGACCGCTCTGGGGCAAAGATCTTGCTTGAGAAAAGCAAAATACTTCCCATTTGCAGGAAAACCTCCTGCCCAAAACAATTAATTCTTAACTCTAACCTAGCAACTATACAAAATGTTAGCACTTTACAAGTTTAATGTATTATATTCGATTCTAAGTTTAAATCTAAAACACACTGTCTAGCACTTAAGAATAGTTTAGCTACCAGGTGTAATATCATTAGGTACTTAGCCTCTAAGAATAGCTTTAGCCACACAAACTCTCTCACGAACATCATCAGATCTAATATTTTAGCCAAGATTGATTACGGGTTAAGCCTTTATGGAAAATGTGGAAAATCATCACTCAAACTTTCAAAACCACTATACCACACAGCCATACGAAATAGCCTTAGAGCATTTAGAAGTACACCCATCAAAAATATTTTGACTGGGGCCGGCCTTCCATCCATCGAACAGCGCCTAGATTATTCAACTTCCATATTAATCCAGAAGTTGCACGCCCCGTACACATCACCCATCGCCAGCGTCGTCAAGAAAACTATTCCCAACAGAAAAATCCCTAAATGCCCTTCAACAGTTCATAACATCATCATGCATGCTAGAAACATTGGCATTCCCATCACCACAAAAAAAAATCAAAAACTCCCATCATCCACCTTGCACATTTAGCCACGACTGCATCAATACATACCTCAGCACGTTCCCTAAAACATCCACTTCGAATGCAGAGTATCATCGGTTGAAGCCGAACAGCAAGCCAACTGGATCCCCATCTTCACTGACGGTTCCAAAACTAGTACCGGAGCAGCTTTCGCTGTTGTTGATCAAAACGGGAACACTATCTCCAAAGGACTTCTATCAGAATTCTCCTCAGTCCTAACAGCTGAAGCTATGGGTATACTCACAGCCATAGAGTTAGCATCCAGAAAAAAAGTAATAATATGCATGGATAGTGATGAGGGGGGTTGTAGGGTAGCTCGAAAACTTGTTGGTTTCGATGGAAATGCGCTGGTTTCTTCGGTGTAATGTGGGGGTCACCAATTGTCGGGCACAATTGGAGAATTATGTGTCGGGAAAAAATCAAAGAAAAGACAGGTAGGAGTAAGAAATAAATGCGTTTTGGGTTGAACAATTTTCTTTATTAAAGAGCAGGTCTTACCTCTATGCGAGTCGGGAAACGAATAGGAAGAGAGCTTAGTTTAAGCCACTTAGCTTAACTTAGAAAAGAGGAAATAGGGAATTTTGTGGATATTTCGGGGAGTTTATATGTTACATTAGCAGAGTGCCATCTATTATTTCATGTTGATATAAAAGTATGATTTTGTAATATGTTTTAAACATTTCACCTGAACATTACCGGCCGCCTTGCAGCATCGGCTGCTAAAAAGTGCAGTAAAAATAGGCTCGGTGGTAAGAAAGTAACTTAACCTAACTTAAATCTAGGGGGGAGCTTTTGGTTATGGAGGGACTTCACTCGCTCCTTATAAATTACAATAGCATAATAATAAATAAGGATAGGATGCTAACAAACAAAATGAATTAAAACTATTAACCGATGAGTCTATGAGTCGAAATGTCACCATAGCAAGCACTTGGTTTCCTCATCTCGATATTCATAAGCAGACATGGCGGTCCAATGATTATGTAACGATCAACCAAATTGATCATATTGCGATCGACGCAAGGCATGCCTCCAGTATTCTGGATGTCCAGACCTTCCGAGCGGCCAACATAGACTCGGATCATTACCTTGTTGTAGCCAAGGTACGAATGCGGATATCCCAATCTGAGCAACAAAGAAGAATTACTGTGAGAAAATTTAACATCAAGCTACAATCGCAAGAGACCGCCAGACTCTTCGCTGAACGCGTATCCCGAAATCTCTTAATCACCCCTTTGCCGCCAGCATCAAGTACCGAAGACCAGTGGCAACGTTGCCAACATGCCATCAAAAACGCCGCGACTGATGTGCTGGGTCTCGCTCGCCCACCATCGCGAAACCCCTGGTTTGACTATGAATGCCGGCGAGTACATGCAGCAAAACAAGACGCATACAAAGCGGCGCTGCTCGTGAGCTCTACGAGCAAAAGAGACGGGAAGAACATCGGCTTCTCCAAAAGAAGAAGAAAGAGCATGAGAAGCGCGCGTTTGAGAATATCGAGAGTTTATACTCCAGGAACAATGTACGGAAGATTTACCAAAAGGTAAAAATAACGTGTCGTAGAAGCAATACCCGTACAGAAACCTGTAGAGATGAAAATGGAAATCTCGTAGTAGAATCACAGTCGGTGCTGAGAATATGGAAAAACTACTTCTGCAGACTGTATAACGGCGACGAAGACCAACATCCCGCTGTCAGGCAGAATGAACCACTCAACACAGACGATGATAGTCAAAATTTACGTCCACCTGACCAAAACGAAGTGAGGATAGCAATACCCAAGCTAAATCGAACAAGGCTGCTGGACCTGACGGCTTACCGGCCGAACTTTTCAAGGCAGCTGGGAATGAATTGGTAGAGTGCATACACCAACTCATCTCTAAGATTTGGTCATACGAGTGTATACCTGATGAATTGAATCTCAGCATCGTTTCCCCGATCCACAAGAAAGGAGACCCCCTCAACTGCCCCAATTATAGAGGCATCAGTCTCCTCAACATCACATACAAGATCTTTTCTGCGATATTGTGTGAACGCCTAAAACCTTTTATCAACAACCTGATTGGACCCTATCAGTGCGGTTTCAGGCCAGGAAAGTCCACCATCGATCTTCACACTTCGGCAGATCCTGGAGAAAACCCAAGAATTCCAAATCGATACTCTCCACCTCTTTATCGATTTCAAGGCCGCCTATGACAGCATCTATAGAGAAGAGCTTTATAGAGCCAGGTCTAGTTTTGACATCGCTGCCAAACTTGTCCGTCTGTGAAGGCTGACGATGGAGAACGCTCGCTGCTCCATCAAGGTCGGTAATGACCTCACCGAGACCGTTGATGTCAAAAAAGGCTTTAGACAAGGTGACGCGCTGTCATGTGACTTCTTCAATAGTGTACTTGAACGGATTGTGCGGAACTCACAAGCCAACACCGGAGGCACAATCTATTACAAGTCTGTACAACTGCTTGCATACGCCGACGATATAGACATTATCGGAAGAACTCAGCGGGCTGTCACCGGTGCGTTTGAAAGCATTGCGGCTTATAAGGCAATTCAACAGTAAAGCCCTATCTCGAACAACTAAGGAGACTCTATATAAGACCTTGATCATCCCAGTCCTGCTTTACGGCGCTGAAACATGGACTCTATTAAAAGAGGATGAAGATATCCTTAGTCGCTTCGAGAGAAAAATTCTTCCTAAGATTTTCGGCCCCGTTTGCGTTGACGGGTTTTGGAGGAGAAGATTCAATCATGAACTATACGAGCTGTACAGCGACATTGACCTAGTCAAAAAACTGCGTATTGGACGTCTGAGATGGCTAGGACATATAGAGCGAATGGACACCAACGCTCCGTCCCGCAGAGTCTTCGAATCTAACCCCGAAGGACGACGCAGTAGAGGGAATCATCGCCGTAGGTGGCGCGCACAAGTTCAAGGGGACTTCGGCCAACTTGGAGTGCGCAACTGGAGGCAACTAGCTAAAGACCGAGCTAAATGGAGAGGCTTGTTGGTTGAGGCCCAGGTTCACCCCGAACTGTAGCGCCACCTAAGTAACTACTTACTTTACTTATGTCCTGTATCCCCTTGTGGGTCCTAGGGCCTCTACTACGCCTACGCGCCATCGTGTACGGTTTCTGGCAATGTGTCTGAGTTCTCCCCAACTTTACCCTAACTGCCGTGCCTCCTTCTCGACTGTTCTGCGCCATGTTCTCCTCGGAACGCCAGGTCTTCTGCCATCCTGAGTTAGAGAGTTCGATTGCATAGCATGAATCGCTATGGAGCTGTCACCCTTTCGGAACGTGTGACCAATCCACTGCCACTTCCGCCGTTGGATAGTTGTGCCTATTGGTTCCTGACCCGTTCTCTCGTAAAGGTGTTCGTTAGAGATACGATTGGGCCAGAAAATCCTTAAGATATTGCGCAGACACCTATTAACGAACGTTTGCAGCTTTCTGGTGATAGTAGTGGTCACTCTCCACGTGCTGCAACCATATAGCAGCACGGATTCAACGTTGGAGCGGAACAGTCTTATTTTGGTGCTCAAACTGATTGCATTGCTTCGCTATATTTCGGACAACATCCCGAACGCGGACTTTGCTTTGGCGATCCTGTTGGCTATATCCAGTTTGTTTCCACCATCGGTCGAGCAATACTCCCAAGATACTGGAAATCCTCTACTCTCTCTACCGGTTGTCCATCAATGCATATTTGAGCTGATGAGTTTGTTCCAAGGCTGATAATTTTAGTTTTTCCCGTATTCATTTTCAGCCCGACGACACCTGCCACATCTGCTGTCATTTGGTGGAGGTCCATAATTCTGTGGGAGAGTAAGCATACATCGTCTGCGTAGTCAAGTTGCTTCAGTTGAGATGTAAGAGTCCATCGAATTCCTCCGTTTCCCGTCGACAAAGCTGCATGAAGCACATCGCTAATCACCAATAGGAATAATATTGGTGAAAGGATACAGCCTTGTCTTACCCCACTTTGGATCTCAAATTCCTCAGACAACCTCCCCCTGTGCAGAACGTGACATTTGGAGCCTTCATATGTAGCTTTGATAATAGCAATTAGTTTATCGGGAATGCCTCTCCTGCGTAAGGCACGCCAAATAAACTCCCTGTTGACACTATCGAACGCCTTCTCAAAATCGATGAACAGCAGGTGCAGTGGCGATCGATATTCAACACACTGTTCGATGATAATCCGCAGGGTGTTGATGTGGTCGGCACAGGAGGATCCAGAGCGGAAACCTGCTTGTTCGGCATCGAGTGTGTCTTCGAGATGTTGTTTGATTCGCTCAAGGATGATTTTAGCTATTATCTTAGCTACAGCAGGCAGCACGCAGATACCCCTCGAGTTTCCGCACTCCATTAAATTTCCATTCTTAGGAAGCTTGACGATCATTCCCTTTTTCCACTCGTTAGGAAAGCTCTCAGCTTCCCAAGCTCTATCTATAAGTGGAAGCAGAAGCTCAGGCGATGTTGTTGGCGTTGCTCGTAAGAGCTCTGCTGGAATACCGTCAAGTCCTACCGCCTTGTTGGTTTTGAGTGCCTTGATCGCGGTAATGATCTCATCTTTACTGGGAGTCGTGGTGCGTATTCGGGTACTTCTCACCTCGGGCATCTCAGTCTGATTTGGGAGCATATCGCTAGCGAATACACGGTTCAAAACCGTAGCAAAATGCTCTTTCCATCTTTTGAGCTGGTCCTCATCCGAAATGAGCAAGGAGCCGTCTAGGCTTTTCACTGGGTGTTGGCTGGAGCTGCGACCACCTGTCAGCTCCTTCGTGATTCTGTAGACGGTCCTGCTGTCGCACCTCCGTGCAGCTTCTTCTGCTTCTGTAGCCAGCGCGTTGATGTAGTTGCGCTTGTCACGTCGTACGGTACGCTGAACTTCTCTCATCTTCATGTGATATAGGGACTCTAGCTCGCTTCTCCCTGCTGCTGGGGTAGCTGCAACGCGAGCTTTCAGCTGTTTTCGTTCGTCAATCCGTCTCCAGGTATCCTCGGAAAGCCACGCCCTATGTCTTCCCTGCGATCGACCGACAATTCTTTCAGCACCAGATGTAAAAACATTTTTCACAGCACACCAATGGTCTTGGATGGTTGCGGGCATTGAGCTGCTGATTGCTTCCACACCTTGCGAAAAGTGCTCCCTTAATTGTTGGCGCACTGAGGGATCACTAAGTCTATCGATGTTGAACCTGGGCATTCTTGTGTTGTCGTGGGATCTTCGAACTGCAGCAGTGCGTAGGTGGAGAGTAGCTATCATAAGATGGTGATTACGTACTATCCCCACATCTGCCCCTCGCCTGTTTCGGACGTCCAGGAGACTACTTTTAAAGCGGCGGCTGATAGCAAAATGGTCAATTTGGTTGGAGGTTGCTTGCCTGTCATTGGAAACCCAGCTGACTTTGTGGCAGGTCTTGTGCTCAAACATGGTGCCACCTATCACAAGGCGGTTAGCATTGCAGAAATCCACAAACCTTTCGCCGTTGTCATTGCGGTTGCCTAGTCCATACTTCTCGATTACATGTTTGAGCCCTTCGTTGTCGCTGCCTACCTTGGCATTCAAATCCCCCATCACTATGACAATGTCTCCATTTGGTGTTGTGTTGAAGACGGCGCTTAAGAGATTGTAGAAGCTCTCCTGAAGAAGTGATAAAAGTGCTTAATATTTTTATGTTGGCTTAATAATTAAATGTGTTTAGGTACTTATGCCAAAAAGTGAGGACACAACAAATAACTATGATTTATTTCTGACACTCAGCAGAGCTGCCAAGCTTTACATATAATTTTAATTTTTTTTTTTTGTGAAAAGCCACCTAGTGGTGATCATATTGCGATCGACGCAAGGCATTCCTCGAGTATTCTGGATGTCCGGACCTTTCAAGCGGATAACATAGATTATTACCTTGTTGTAGCCAAGGTACGAATGCGGACATCCCAAACTGGACAACAAAGAAGAATCACTGTGAGAAAATTTAACATTGAAAAGCTACAATCGCAAGAGACCGCCAAACTCTTCGCTGAACGCGTATCCCGAAATATCTCAATCACCCATATGTCGCCAGCATCAAGTGCCGAAAACCAGTGGCAACGCTGCCAATATGCCATCAGCCTGGGTCTCGCTCGCCCACCACCGCGAAACCCCTGGTTTGACTATGAATGCCGGCGAGTGCATGCAGCAAAACAAGAGGCATACAAAGCGGCGCTGCAAAGGAAAACGAGAGCTGCTCGTGAGCTCTATGAGCAAAAGAGACGGGAAGAACATCGACTTCTCCAAAAGAAGAAGAAAGAGCATGAGAAGCGCGGGTTTAAGAATATCGAGAGGTTATACTCCAGGAACAACGTGTAAGAGAAGCAATGCCCGTACAGAAATCTGTAGAGATGAAAATGGAAACTTCGTAGTACAATCACAGTCGGTGCTGAGAATATGGAAAAACTACTTCTGCAGACTGTATAACGGCGACGAAGACCAACATTCCGCTGTCAGGCAGAATGAACCATTCAACATAGACGATGATAGTGAATATTTCCGTCCACCTGACCAAAACGAAGTAAGGATAGCAATACCCAAGCTAAAATCCAACAAGGCTGCTGGACCTGACGGCTTACCGGCCGAACTTTTCAAGGCAGCTGGGAATGAATTGGTAGAGTGCATACACCAACTCATCTCTAAGGTTTGGTCATACGAGTGTATACCTGATGAATTGAATCTCAGCATCGTTTCCCCGATCCACAAGAAAGGAGACCCCCTCAACTGCCCCAATTATAGAGGCATCAGTCTCCTCAACATCACATACAAGATCTTTTCTGTGATATTGTGTGAACGCCTGAAACCTTTTATCAACAACCTGATTGGGCCCTATCAGTGCGGTTTCAGGCCAGGAAAGTCCACCATCGATCAAATCTTCACACTTCGGCAGATCCTGGAGAAAACTCAAGAAGTCCAAATCGATATTCACCATCTCTTTATCGATTTCAAGGCCGCCTATGACAGCATCTATAGACAAGAGCTTTATAGAGCCTAGCCTGTCTAGCTCTGACATCCCTTCCAAACTTGTTCCTCAATGCAGGACGACGATGGAGAGCGCTCGCTGTTATTTGACTTCCTTAATATTGTACTTGAACGGATTGTGCGAAGCTCACAAGCCAACATCGGAGGCACAATCTACCATAAGTCTGTACAACTGCTTGCATACGCCGACGATATTGACATTATTGGAAGAACTCACCGGCCTGTCACCGGTGCGTTTGAAAACATTGAAGCGGAGCGGCCAAAATGGGTTTAGCGATAAACGAGGGCAAAACCAAGTATATGCTGTCAACAAGAAGGGATCACCAACACCGACGAATTGGACAGAATGTCACAGTGGGCAGCTATAACTTTGAGGTAGTAAGGGACTTTGTCTACCTTGGCTCTGCTATAAACTCGAAAAACAAAATCAGCGCAGAAATCAAGCGAAGAATAACTCTTGCCAGTCGCTGTTTTTTTGTTGGGCTTATAAGGCAGTTCAACAGTTAAGTCCTATCTCGAATAACTAAGGAGACTCTGTATAAGACTCTGATCATCCCAGTCCTGCTTTGCGGCGCTGAAACATGGACTTTATGAAGATAACCTTGGTCGCTTCAAGAGAAAACTTCTTCCTAAGATATTCGGTCCCGTTTGCGTTGACGGGTTTTTGAGGAGAAGATTCAATCACGAACTATACGAGCTATACAGCGACGAAGTGACCCAACATTGGGAGGCCTGTCTGTATTTTCGCAGGTCAAACAGGCGAGCCCCACAGACGAATCAGCAGAAATGCAGTGAAGTGGGAGGGCTATGACCCCTTGAGTTGTGATTATAATCTCGCCGAAATAGAAAGAAGAAGAAAATCTCAAAAAAGAAAACTCAGAACTTCCCACACTTTCAGCATTACAAAATTTTTCATAGATTTTGTAGTCGCTTACAATATGACCTCCGAAAAATTCTTTAAAAACTTAACATCTGTGTATCTATCAAGGTTAAGGTTAACCACATTGGTGAGATCCTTGGTTCCAAATAAAGTTATAGACCGATTATGTTATGTGATTTTGTAATAAGTTCTTAAGTCAACATCAGATGTTTGGCCTTTGAACAGATCAAACAACTACTCTCTTATGCCGACTGCACTGATATAATAATAAAAGATCCAAATGAGCTAGTTTTTTTGGTTTTAGTATATTCAACGGCATAATTTCCAATGGACAAGTAGGCAAATTCACCTTTACTAGAGTTCAAGGATCATCAGTCATATTATTATTGGGAGGACGTGATCACTAATCTGAAAGTTAAAACGAAGTGCTTTTCCAAAGGTGAATCCTTTGCTGGGCGCCAGGCCGCATTGACATTATGGGTACTGCAAGGCTGATGAGCTCGCCAGACAGGATACGACTTTAAGGATTCTGTAGACATGCTGGGCCCTGGGTATGTACCTTGTTAGGTCAATGTAACACGTGCTGGATCAGAGAGGTAGTACATATCATCTACGTTCTCGGTATCCTCACTGGGCATCAATCAGGAAATAAAAGGAGTAAACCAGATCACAGGTGGATGCTGAGAACTAGGACTGCTGAGACAGAGGTGGGACAAGAAAACATCACAATAAGCACCACTAGAGGCTGCCCACATGTAGGGGTATTATCGCCAGTGATGGGAAGCTTAGTAGTAGATGAACTACTGCACAAATGAACAGATGCTGGCATTAAATATCAAGGGGACGCCGACGATATGGTCATTATCGCAGGAGAGTGAACCCTACCAAAATCACAAAAAAAAGACAGCTAAAGCGTATGCAACCCATCCTACTTGGAGGGATCAGAGTTGACCCACAGAAACATGTATAACACTAGACAACAAACTTCTGTGAAAGAAACATGTAGAAGTTGTGGTAACCAAAGCCAATAGGGCACATATGGTGTGCAGGAGCACTTCAGGAAAAACCTGGGGATACAGCAAGCCACACTCAGGTGGATGCATATGATGATAGTAAGACCCATCATCATACACGGTGCATTGGTATAGGTTAACGGAACAAGGCTAACCACGACCAGGCACTACTGTGTACCAGGTCATGTAGGAGTGGAGGAGAACGAAGGTCATCACAAAATACGAGAAAAACTAATAAAAGAGGAAAAGAAAAAATGTGTCAAACATTGGGATGATATCCCCCAATTAAGACAGACAAAAGAACTCTTGGGGAAATACAACCAGAAAAGAAGTAGAGCTTGCCTTAGAGTTAGCAAGAATTGACTTCGGATCTTGGCGGGCATGTTAACGGGTCACTGCAGACTCAAGGACCATCTTAGGAAACTGGGAATAGAGGGAGACGGACACTGCAGATTCAGCAGGGATTTCGCAGAAACACTAGCGGACCTTCTTATGGAATACGAAGCACTGATGCGCAGAAAAAAAAATCACCCAGAGACGGATCTACTTCTCCTGGATCCACTTAAGATACTCCGTTTCATAAAAGCAGCTGGGCTGAAGGAAGTGCTCATCATCGACTAGAGCCTTAGTTTGGGGGCTCGATAGATCTGCCAAAGGTAGCAGTGCACTTGGACCTCATTAACACCTATATATCTATTCTCAGTGTACATTGTCTGATAGGCCAACATTCTAAAAGGTTGGACCTTTTTCCAACGACTTCTGCAGGAGCTGTAGAGACGAAGAGGAAAAGGAAACCATGTTTCACTTCCTGCAGAAAACACTGCTCCATCTAGCGCCTCTTTTCTTTGATGATCTCGGTGAACTGGCCTCTTCAGGCGTCATAAGCTTTATTCGCTTTATTAAAAGCTGCGGTTGGTTTAATTAGTCCCTAGGTAGTCAAATGGAAAGATCCATGGCATCACAATTGACCTCAACTGGTGGAAGTGTGTCTGCACTTTCGTACAGACAGCCACACTACCCTAACCTAACCTAACCTAACTCATCCTATACTTATAAGTACCTTTCACATAATACAAATAAATCTTTCAGGTTGCAGTATTGCACAAACGGAACTAAAAAGTAAGCAGCCAAAAAAAGTATTGTATTAATATAAGTTCAGCAATGACTGCTTCAAAAGGCAAGAGTTTCGTTGTTGCATAGTTTCTTGACAAGAAAATTGATTACTTAAGGGTGGCACACCAAAGCAACAGTTTTAATAGATGGTAGCAATATCTCAAATCTTTAATATTTATTTAGCTAATACTTTGTTAATTGTATCATCCAATCAACTGAAGACTCATTAACTGAACTGTTACGAATGGGCTGTCAATACGTCTTCGAAATCGAAAGCTAAGCAATCGAAAGTTGCGTGTGGAAATTGTGTTGTCAATTTTGGAAAAGTACGTTGTTAGTTTCCTCTATGAAATCTGTGCAGTTTTGAGTTTCCTGGATTTCACCTTCAATAAAAAGAAGTGTCAGTTTAACGCCTTACCTAAACATAAAGTCAAGCAGAGGCATGTAACGATATTTATGGGATTGGCTTTCGGTTTACTAATTCAAATATTGAAATTTCCGAATACCATTAAAACACCTGCCAATATTTATATAACCATTTCGGATGTATTTTATCGAACAAATTTATATTACGAATTCCTTATGCAACGCAAGCAGACAGTGGATTTTTTAAACATGTTCGTCAGATGTCTCACAAGGACGGAACAATTGACACGAAAAATAGTGAGATTCCCTTTAAGTGTGTATCCACAATTTTTGTTGACTGTATTAGGGCTTATTGCACTTTGCTTCCGCACATGCAAAGAATTCCAGATGTATTTAATATCACTGTATACAGCAATTTTCATCACTCTTTGCCCAACGTTTATCGCAACATGCATCCATGTACAAACTGTGTGCTGGGAACTGTATTGTCTTCAAGGGATGTTTGTCAATATGAATGACTACCTAAGCGAGATGCTGTGTGAGTTAGAAGCTAGAAGCTCGGAAACGACGGACTCCCCTTTCGTGTTTTTTGATAAATTTCGAAAAGAATTTCGAGAATTCTTCTCGATATATTATGAAATGTCACAATTGTTGGTTACGTATAACGCTATTCATGCAGGAAAGGTGAAAAGGATACTCTTGCTGACTGGTATAGGAGTCGTGCTAAGTTTAACTCAAACGTCTGGTCACATTGTTGGATATGTAGAAGTGCTGGGATATATTTATTTTGTGTATTTCTGGAATATCTTTCTGGCTCCTAACTGGTATCGCAAGATACAATTTGAATTGAAAAGATGTCAGGTTCTTGTTGGTATGTATAGGCTCAAGCGAGACTTCAAATGTGAGAGGGAGGTGAGTAATAATTTGACATTCAATCTGAAGAGAATTCAATATCTGATTTGCAGGCTGATACCACGCTCATTGGTATAGCGATGGGGGAACTTAACCTAGCCGCACATTTAAAGAGCGTAACATCAATATTTTACTGCATCATGATAACTATTTGTGTAGTACTTGTCTGTCACTATCAAGAATGGTGTAAGTTTGTTGTTGATTTATGCACGCAGTTTGACGCGGTAGGTACTCATACGTTGATGTAGCTCTTGGAAGAATAAGTAAGAGGAGAAGCGATGTTATGGTGAAACACTTTATCTTAGGAAGTACGGGCATCAATCGACTTAGGAACAAAGAAGCTGAATAGGACGGAATAAAAGGCTAGAAAAGCTTGACAGAAGCCAACAATACGACTTCTGTCAACAAATCAGCTAATTATAGTAATTTTGTGTATGAATTATATGAATTATACAACAGGTCCACCATCTGTTAGTTTTTTTTATTAACTACATGCTATTTTGACACTGCCAGTCTATTTTCATAGATTTTCAGAAAACACGTTTAAAGTTTTCATTTTTTTTTCCAAAACGTATGGGAATTTGGAATTTTAGTCTTGTTCCGTTGCCTATAACTCGGTAAGGATAACAGGTAATAAGGTAAACATTTGCTAGCATATACTTCGAATAGTAGAAACTCTTCTGGCATTCTTAGCTCAATTTTGCCCTAACTCAACTTGGACGGTTTTACCTTGTGGTTAGAAATATATGTGTAAGTTTCAGCTTAATCGGGTGGTTAGTTTTTGAGTCTTTAGCGTACATACTAGCATGCAATTTTTATATACATACAAGTACATACATATATAGATTTCTTCGAAAGAAACTAAAAATAAATTGCCATCTTCAAAAGTATAAAGTATACAATAATGGTCTCAACTCACTTTCAACTCACTTGCTGAAGTCAAAGTCAACTTTAAATTGCGCTGATAGATTCGTCCATTTAGGGACAAACGCCTAAACTGAGATTGAGATTTAAATTAATTCGCTGTACTCACTTATGCTTACTAACTTAATTCAACTCAGTATTGGTGTTGTTATTGCTCTGTTAGTTAAAACATAAAATGAGCATGTAAATCTCTAAAAAAATAAAAACAGCACAATTATGATTTGCAAGTGCTAAGGGCGCCATGGAGTAAGTGGTTAGTGTGTCGGATCACTACGCATGAGGTTCGATGTTTGAATCCCACAAAACACCAAGAAGTTTTTTCACGGTCCCACCCCTCGCGAGCGTCTGACAAACATCCGAGTGTATTGTTGTCACGAAAAAGCTTCTCAAATCGCCATTCGGATTCGGCATTAAACTGTAGGTCCCTTCCATTCGTGTGAAATATATAACGCACACAACATGAGTGGTTGCGAGAAGCTAGGCCCTGGCATTTTAAAGAGCTGTTGCGCCAAATATTTGTTTTTTTTTTTTTTTTTTACCTCAAATGTGCTCCTCATATTCGAGCAATATTCCCTCCATGACTCCATTTTGCGACGTCGTAGAGTTCCTTTTCACTCTTTTTTCTTCGCCTTATACTCATAATTCAGGGTCGTCGCTTCTCATGGCATGATTAAAGGCTTTCTTCACCTCCTTATTTAGGGTTTTAAGTTCCCTACACCCCCAGTTGTACCAAATACTACCAGTCTTTGTACTTTGGTGAGCTTTCAATATGAGTTTTACTAGAAACTAATGATTGCAGTGTTCGAGTACATCCAGTACATCCAATCTAGTATGATGTGTTGTTGCAATTCTGAACTTATTTATTCCAATAAAGGTACCAGGCGAAGCAACTGAGACTGCGTTTACTCAGAAACTTTGTACAGTGACGTCCCAGAGCCTCACCTTGTGATGAGAACAACTTGGCAGTTTTAAGAGGTTTTATACTTGCCTTCAATCACAAAACTAGTTCAGCCATTCAAAACCAGTACGTCATTCGTTTTACTTTCAGGCAGTTTTCTTAAAACAATAATTGTTATTCTCTTGCTGATTATTTTGTCTTCAAAATGGATAGTATCGTAGAAAATCTAAATTATGACTTCAACATGGAATTGCATCACTTCAACAAGTGTTTTCATGATCGTCTTAGCGAGTCAGACCAACGTTTGGCTCTCGCTTGGGTTAATAAACTCAAATCTGAATGGAACTCCATAGAGGAAGCTCGTCTTCGAAATGATCTGCTCTACTATTTGGTGAAATCTGCTGAAGCTGGATGTTTAAAACCGCCATTCCATCAAAAACCACCAAAGGGTCGTCTACTGAATATAAGAAGTGTGCTGGTAAGTAACTTGCAATTTTCAAAGCCTCAAAAAAAGTTGAGGTTATAACAATGCATTACACATTTCCTTAGCCGCCAGAAATGAGGGCTCAAGTTGACAAGGCACAACCGCAGTCACATCCCAAGCCGGAAATATTTGAGCGTTCACCAGACAAGGGTGCATTTTTGGCTGCTCAACCAGTACCTAGAAGTGGAGCCTTTTGCTATTTAGCCATTGTAAGTAGGGCGCCAAATACCGGTTAGAAACAAGACTATACTGTTTAATGTTCGCCAAAGTTTAATTAATAAAAATTCTGTCAGTCGAATAACAAGATGTTTTAATGGATTTCTGGCTACTGTCTACAATTATCATTTTTAGAATTTCCAATTCTTTCGATGAGATTGGTTTTCCTTATGTGAATTTTATGTCTTAGGTACAACAAATAAAATTTGTTTTGGAAAGTGTAGATAAAGTTAGGTTGAAGTGGCTGCCAGCTGACGCCAGCACACTTAGACCCTGTAATCAATATTTTCTCATTAGAACCATTTTGAACTTCTGATGAAGCGTAGGAGGCTTCTAATATCTATTGTATATTTATCAGATCGCCTTAATCTTTGTAGTAAAAAGATTCTACATGAAGCTTTCTGTGGGAGAGAGCTGGGCATGTACATACAAAGAATAATAGGATGAATGGTTTCTTCTACTTTTTCGTCAATGCAGCTTCTGCAAAAACCGTTTGGAAATACCAAAAAGCTTGTTACATGCTTGCCTATAGATACTGCCCAGTGATGACACATTTTCTAGTGCCAATATGCAATCTGTTAAGAGAAATCAAATTCTAAGAGCGTTTCAGATCCAGCTTGGGTCAAAAATGTTCCATCGCTAAACATGTTGTTTTATTTGTCCACCTAAGATTTGCTCTTTCGATAGCATCCAGCTTAAATTTGAGTTTAAAAGTAGCGATCAGTACACCTGGAGTATCACCAGTTCTTCAGGCCGCGCAATCCTTATCCTGGAACGACATGTAATGCTGCAAAAACACAGCACCAGGTGGTCCCATGGCTAGTAC
The DNA here is from genome assembly GCA_945910035.1 of Brachypalpus laphriformis. NCBI lineage: Eukaryota > Metazoa > Arthropoda > Insecta > Diptera > Syrphidae > Brachypalpus > Brachypalpus laphriformis. Next base: position 88,162,509 of record OX246756.1, read on the forward strand.
CGATGTATAGGAGCTGCATTCTCCTTAACCACGTTCCCTTAAGCTGGAGACGTGTTCTTTTTGTGTTTATTCCGAAGCTGGGAAGCGTCGTCATAAATCCGCAAAGACCCATCAGCTTATCCTCTTCCATTTTAAAGACGTTGGAACATATTTTAGTCACACACATACGAAGTTCCCTAGATTAATCCCTTCTATTGAAATCTCAGCATGCGTACACTAAGGGGCACTTGACAGAGACGACGCTCCATGAAGTTGTGCGAACGATAGAACATACAATTCAGTACAAACAATATACCTTCGCTACCTTCTTAGACGTTGAATGTGCTTTCAATAACGTCAGCACGAAATCGATTCAGGATGCTCTGATCCCACTGGATGTGGAAGAGTTTATTAGCAAGTGGATACTGACTATACTCAAAACTGGAATCATTCAATCGACTTTCGGTAACAGCAGTTCCACCGTATCTGTCGTAAGACGATCTCCGCAGGGTGGGGTCATATCTCCTCTTCTTTGGCTTATGGAAATGAACAAAATCCTGTGTAGACTTGACAGAGCTGGAGTCAAGGTTGTCACGTATGCGGATGATGTGGTAATACTGGCATCAGGGGTGTTTCCTTCAGTAAAATGAAGTGAATAAACAAGCATGGACCTATATTTTCGTGATCAGGGCATTCTTTCTTTCGTACAGTACCACATTTAAGTGGTTATAACAAAAATCCACATTTTGGAAAAAAAAACACATTTATAGCATCTATGGGAACGAATATTGAAACTATTTAAATGTTAACAGTTTTTACAGCCAGTACACTTGAACAAACACAGATGGCGCAAGTTTCTATGGCGGATACCTATGATGGCTGATATTTCGTTTCTGTTTAATACCGAACTGATACAATGGCGCTTGAGATAGTTGGAACATGCGTGAAGTTGGGCACTAGCGGTCCATATATAATATGTCAATGATTACAACACATTCGTTCACAAATGTCAAAATAAATTGCGCAGGGCAATAGCAGTGGCAAGGCAACAGCAACTGAAAACCTGTTCTGTTGCCGCAACACTGCACAGTTTTTTGACGTTTTTGAATTCACCCATCTTTATATCTCAAATAATTATATTTTTGCTTATTACTGCCGTTATAAGAATCACAGACTAATGATTTATACCTCAATCTCTTCAGCAGCAAATGTACTAATCGAGGAATCAAGTCACATTTAAATCGATTAAGCCATTTTTGTCAGTTAAGAAAACATACAAAAAGAGGTTTAAAAGACCGATAACACATTCAGGATACTAAAACTACTTCTAAATTAACCTCTTCTCAAGACAAATCGATTGATATATACATATATTGCTGAGGTACCGTTACGTACTTATTCCACATTCGCGGACGAACAGAAAAAATGTGTTCTCTTTTGTAGATATAGAGAAGATTAGGTAAAATCGTCAACTGGTTTTTCATAGATAGTGCGGAAGGCCTACAACGATTTATATGGTTCTTTAAATTACTCTAAATATGTGCATGTTTTAAGCTAAATCTACTTTTTTTAAATTTTTTGTGGGCACAAATCAGAACAAATTGGCACAAACAGCTGAGACCGACAATAGCACTGACAAGAAAATGACATTTCGCAAAGCTGTACTCCCAAGTTTTGAATAATTCTTTGCGATCGTTTTACGGAGAGCTAATAAAGTGTGATCATCAACTTTGACTGTCAAAAGTGTGACTATCAACTATCACATTAGAGAATTCCACTCCAGACTTGTAAAAGATTGTACGCCTGTAGTTGGCTTGTGAGTTTCGTAAAATTCTTTCAAGTACATGTTATAGAGTAATACGTTATAGAGATCGCATTATTACGCATCACCTTGTCTAAGACCTTCCTGACATCGAAGGGTTCGGTGGGATTCTTTCCAACTTTGATAGAGCAGCGAGGGTTCACTGTCGTCATCCTGTACAGTTGGGCGAGCTTGGTAGGGATACCGAGACTAGACGTGGATCTGTATAGCTCGTCTCTATACACAGGCGTGTTTTGGTGAGAAGTGTTTAGTCACTTTAGTCAATTTTTCCACACAAAGCAACAACAAAACAAAAGTTGGGATAGAAGTGGAGATAATTTACTCAGTAATCAAAAGTGAACATACATGTTTACGAAACATGAATCTAAGATGTTGCTGATCGGGGTTTTTGTCAACTATTCGTTTCGTTAAGGTTGGTAAACATCAATTGTTTTCACTGACAGTAGGACATGTTCGCAGACATTTCCCGTTTTCAATAAAAGCCATTACCTAATTGGTTGAAGTGCATTTTTGTGATTTTATTTAATTGTTTATTATGTTTTGTTACTAGCCTCATTTTAGTTGACGCTCATTTACTTATAATAATTGTTAAAATATAATAGCCAACTAAATGCAATACTGAAAATGTGTATTCCTCAGTGGGACTCCTGATCAGAGTACACAGAAGCCCGTACACAACACAAAACCCGTCAAGCAGGTATAACTGATGACGCACATTGAAGTGCAAAACATATGATCTTGTTAGAATGCGCTAATATACTCACATACACTATTGCAACGATACCCACTGCTGCATGGCTGCTGGCAGTGGTCTTCACAGAAGGAAAATTGAAGGCGATGATTTGAATAACTTTTTTCAACATTGCTCAGCTTCAGGTTTTTTTTTTTTTTTTTTTTTTTTTTTTTTTTTTTTTTTTTTTTTTATAATTTGCGCGCACTCAAAGGGTTATGAATACCTTTACTTAGTTCTTTTATTTTTCAATCTGATGAGCCATTAATTAGTGCCTGGCCACACGTTCATGAGAATGAAAGTCATAAAGTCATGTCCCGCGAGACAGGTTTCCTTTCATCAAAAGTCCATTTGCAAAGATAATTCTCGGCACAATCATGAATGCTTCATAAAATCTTAATTTTTTTCTCTTCTCATTTTTTTCGTTCTTTTCCAAACCATTCCGCTTGTAGAATTTTTGCCGAAAACGCATGTGTAGTCGTTAAACATGCAGTACAATGTTCATATTTGCAAATAAAATACTTAGGCAGGTATTTTTTCACATGCTTCCAACCATTTAATTTCATTCGCCGGTTAAGAAAGAGAATCGCCACTTCCCAAGACATCAACAATGAAGCCTTTTTGTGTGTAGCCGCGAGATTTATTTGAATGACTTTCATTCCCATGAACGTGCGGCCAGGCTCTTTTTGAGTTATAGCTTGAAAAAAATAAATAAATATTTGGCGCAACAGCTCTTTAAGTGCCAGGGCCTAGCCTCTCGCAACCACTCATGTTGTGTGCGTTATATTTTTCACACGAATGGAAGGGACCCACAATTATAAGTACAACAGTACTCTCGGATGTTTGTCAGACGCTCGCGAGAGGTGGGACCGTGAAAAAAGTTTTTGGTGTTTTCTGAGATTCGAACTCAGAAAACACCAAAAAGTTTCAGCTTAATCTTTTAGTGACCTAAAATTCAACTCTTTTCAATTTTCTTTTCCGGATATCTCCTGAATGAGTATCCCGATGTTTCCCTGAAAATTCATACGGATTGGGTTAGTAGTCGTTACGTGATGCGCGTTCAAATAAACAGATAAAATGTATAATTTTACTATATGTATAGATATGGGAACAACTACACCCGTATTACGATGCCTAATGCGGTAAAGGGGAAAATGTTTGTCTTTGAAATTTAAAATTCCTGTATCTTAAAAAAAGCATTGTTTTCCAGTATTAAAAAAAAAACATATATACACATACACTCACTTTCACATAATCATCTTCTTAGTCACTTGTATTATAAATGTACTAATAACATTTGTATAATTCCAGAAAAGTTCCAGGAAAATAAAAAAATAAAAAATTCAAACATTAAAAAATACAAGAACTATGTGAACGTAGCCAGCCATGAAGTTCTGTAAAACGTCAAACGAGTTAAATTATTGTTTTCTTCTATAACTGCAAAAAGACCTGTAACTAGAAACCTCATTGCTGCAAGAAGTTTGCAAATAATTTATTATTTTTAACTCGTGTTTCGTTATCCATTTGAGTTTGATTTTTGTAATTTTGAGTAATTTTTCTTCATCGGTGTCGTCGACAGCTGACATCGAATGTCATTCAAAGTAACTTGATTTTGTATTTCAAAGTTGGTAGTAAAGTGATTATAAGAGTATGGCCGTTTTGTTGAGAAGTGGCTATTCACTTCTCACCAAAACAAGGCTACTATCATAGGCAACTTTGAAATCGATGAATAGGTTGTGCGAGGCGATTTTATATTCATCGGTTTTTTCCTAGATTTGTCGTAGCGTGAGTATTTGGTCAATGGTGGACTTTCCCGGCCTGAAACCGCACGGATAAAAGACCTATTAGGTTGTTGACGATCGGTTTTAGGCGTTCACATAATACGGCAGACAGAATCTTATATGGGACCTTGAGAAAACTTATGGTATACCTCTGTAGTTGACAGAGGGTCTCCTTTCTTTAAGACCTTGTACCTGCTGTTCGATAATGTAAGTTCTGCCAAAAAAAACTGACGTTCTAATTACGTCTCAAAAAAACCAGATCATCAGAAGATTTTCAAAATACGACCAAGGAAATGCAGACGCTAGACGCAATCTAAAACGCTCCAATTTATTATCAACGGTTCGACCACACCCATTCATATCAGAGTAGAACACTTACTTTTTAAGTAAATAGTTTTATTTATTTTCAAATTTTTATATGACAAATATACATATGCTATTTATTTTTTTTACCTAACATTAGAGTGTTGATGTATAATTATATTTATTTTATACCTAAAGTTATTGAGGTTAGAAATCAAACAAAAGATATTTCTTCAAATATTTTGTTTATAAATGTTTTCATTTAAATTATATATATTTATATAAAAATTAAAATAATATTATTCACATTTTCTTTTTTCTCTTTTTTTTTTGGAAAATAATTTTGTTCTTATTTCGTCCTAAAATATTTAAAATGTTTAAACTATAAAGCAGTTTTAAAAAGTCTTTAACAATGTAACATGTATATCAGTAAAAATAGTTTCCTTTTCAGTTTCAATTGAATTTCATTTTATTTTTAATTATTTGCATTATGTATTTACCTATATCAAATAAAACATATAATTAGGCTGCTATTTAATAGCAGTTTAATTTTGGAAAGTCCGTTATATTAATAGTAAGTAAATTAAAGTAGTTAAGCGTTTTGAAAAATATTATTTATTTATTTTTTGGGTAGATATTAATTTACGTTCTTTAACTATATATAAACATTTAATACATTTAATACATTTACACAACTAGAAGGGTATACATCTTTTTGTATCAATCGTGCAAACGTACAACCTTGATGTCGACGAATATCCTATCGATTGTAACCGCTAAATCTACTGTTCTAATTGAATTATTAACTATGATAGGTGTCTAAATAGCGACAGATCGCAGTCTATACAATTAGACGTATGTAAGTTTAGTTCAAGTGTAAAACTTTTGGATACTTTGGGTAAGATAGTGTGCGCAATTTATGTCTATTAATATCTACTATCAATGTCGCATTCATACATGTAATTAATTAATAATTACAAGTATTGAAAATAACTAGACATTTAACACAGAAAGAATATCAGTTGTTAACATTATTTAATTGTAAATTTATATAGGTGTCTGTGGAACGTAGTGGTTCTTTGTGTCTTATTCTCGCGTTAATTGTATTGTATGATTGTTGTATTTTTCATTTGCTTTGCTAGGTAGTAAATCCTGAAACTTTAATTTTTATACAAAACCTTTGTTCGTATGATTTGTTTTTTTTTTCATACGAATTATTTTAAAAACTCCTTTTATAATTTTCAGGGTGTTAGAGTTTTATTTTTATATTTTTTCCTGCTATTGAATAATTGAGATCTTGCTCCTCTCTCTCTTTTTACCTATCTGAATTTCTTTAGTTGAGGCCCAGGCCAATCCCGGACTGTCAGGCCACCTAAGTAAGTATCTCTTTCATTACGACTCTATACTTTTCTCTATATATATCCATCTGGTTATATATCTATATCTGTTTTTCTTCATTTGTTGAAAAGATTGGAGATTTATATAACTGTCACGGGGCTTTAACAACCGAAAAAAAAAAAATAAAAAATGCAGGATGGGGCAAAATGAAATGATAGTTTTCAAAATAACCCTGTATTGCAACAACAAATTTATTTATTTTCCTTATGTACAGTTTCTTAATATGAAATTCAAAAATCTGGAAGATAATGCATAGTCGTAGAATCCTATTGTCCAGAGTAGTAAGCTTAGCACTATTATACGCATCCCCAGTGTGGGGTGATGATATAGCAACAAAAGAACTCAAGCGGAAACTATCAACTGCCTATAGACTGAGCACTCTAAGGACATTTTGCACCTATAGAACAGTGTCAAAAGAAGCGGCATATGTCGTAGCTGGTACCCATCGATATCCTGGATACAGAAAGTATGTAACCGCACAGATTCGAGCACGACAGCTCACCACTTTGTGATAACCAAGAATAACATGCAGAACACGTGATGTTCCACTGTCCACGCTTTATACCAAGAGACCTTAACTTTGCGAACACCAGAGATCATTGTAGATATGATACAGTCGGAAGAGGCCTGGCACGAAGTACATGGATATGTGACCAACGTTCAGGTTGAACTCAGAAGAGTCGAGCGCATAAAAATAGAAAACGGCGAAGATGAGAGCATAGCCTAAAAGGCTAACCCGCCCCGCTAAGTAACACTTTACGGTAGCCCCGCGCGGAGAATGGTGTGTAGCACACCTTTCCTGGACAGAAAAATCGATTTGTGGAACAGTTTGCGTAACCGTTTAAGACTGCTCATGCCTGTCGATAGTCTGCTTTAGAAATTCGTTGAATCGTAAAAGTGAAGCCGTAGCCGAGACCTTGACATGCTGTGGAAGGTTCGAATGGAAAGCAAACATATATAAACAGAAGCAGCAGGTCTCTGGGGAATGAACCAATGATTTATTGCCGATTCATTCAGAGTGATATTCCAGAACGGAATATGTCAAGCAATCGTATTTGATTCAAAACGTACAGAGATGGATGGATACATCGTAGAACTTACCGAAAAGTGATATTTACTGGGGCTTTGATCATGTGCATTTTCTCGCGTCCACACGGGTCACCTGTGGAATTCTTAGTGTTCGTTATTGCGAACAAATAAGGAGTACACGATTACTGTTAAGATTTAAAGGAAGCAGATAAAGTTAAACTTGATAGTTAAAGTTGTACAAATGCTTTGCAGATAGAAATCCAATGAAACTTTCTAACAACTTCTAGAGATTGAATTATATTTAACAAATTCACATACCGAGGCATACAAATTAATCAATCAGGTCATCAACACCTGTTTATCCCCTAAAAATCTTTACACCATTACTTATTACGCCAAGACGAATGTAAGTCTGCTATAATTTCTTCAGTGCTAGCTGGTCTTGGATCCCAAGTCCAAGAGGGTAGTGTTAAAACTTGGTACCACTTAAATCGATAAAATAATCTATCGATCTAAAAGGGACAGATTGCAACATGCATTAAGGAAAATAGCTTTCTCTCTCTCATCAAGTGGCACATGCTCGCGCCATGGAATTTCAATTTCCCCCTTTTTTCCATTTAAAAGTTAATTAGAATATTTTGTATAAAGTTATTTGAAATAAAGTTAATTGAAACAAATAAAAATAAAATTAAAAAAGACTAAAACGTAAGACACAAAGCAATATACATATATGTATGTATGAATTTACCGAAATATTTTATAGGAAAATTAAAGAAATCAGTTTCTAGAAGTTCGGAACAAGTCTTTCATTTTTTTTATTTGGAGAAGTATCGGAGTATAACTCAACAGGTAGGGTTTTGTGTTCTCGACTTGTACTAGGTCTCTCTTCACTTCTATCCACACCATTTTTTAGTACTGCGAACTTATTCACATAACCTCGGCGGCGTTCTTTATCTTTCGATTCTCGCTGAGAACTGTGCACTGCAGGTCAATGGTTAGAATGACTGCCAATAGGTTGACGCTTTGAATGTGATCTTGATTTAGAGCTGAGCCCAGTACTATGATGGTGTCGTGACTCCTCAATGTGCTTGTTCTTAAGTTTGCGTAACTGTTCGATTTTCTGCTGACGCGATTCGAGTAGGACTTTACGAATCCTATGCTGGCTATATGCCATTTGATCCAAAGAATCTGATAGCGATTCAATTTCGGCGGTTAATGAAGCCACCATTATAGCATGACCGGGTTCGGAGGATGGAGGTCTTGAACTAACTGTCGCAGTTGGGGTGAATGGTGTTCGTTTATAAGGTGACCTCATGGCAGGAGTATTTCGGTGAGGATTAGGTACTGGAGTGGCGTTTACTGGTCTTTTACTTAACGAAGGAGAACTGGCATCTGATCTACATGATGATGAAGACTTAAGTGGTAGTGGTAGAGGTTTTGCTGATTTTTGAATAGGAGAAGGCGAATTTAGATATGACATTGAAGATGATGGTCTGAGAGGTGGTGGTATGACTTTTCCTGACTTATGAATAGGGGAAGTTGAGTTGTTATATGACATTGAGGACGATGGTCTGAGAGGTGGCCTTTCCTGGCTTATGACTAGGGGAATGTGAATTGACATATGAGACTGATGATGGTTTAAGATGTGGCGGTATAACTTTTCCTAGTTTCTGACTAGGAGAAGGTGAATCGACGTATGACATTGAGGATGGAGGTCTGGCTGGTGGCGGTATGACTTTTCCTGACTCAAGACTAGAGGAAGGTGAATCGACGTATGACATTGAGGATGAAGGTCTGGTTGGTGTCCGTATGATTTTTCCTGACTTAGAACTAGGAGAAGGTGAATCGACGTATGACATCGAAGATGAAGATGTAGGAAGTGGCGGCATAGATTTCACTGATTTTTCACTATGGAACGGTGAAGCAACAAATGTCTCTGAGGATGATGATTTAATAGGTGGCGATATATTTTTTATCGATTTCTGGCTATGGGTCGGTGAATCGACTTCTATCCCTGATGACGATGGTTTAGTAGGACATGGCAAAACTTTTATTGACTTTTGACTATGAGCAGATAAACTGACAACTGTTTCTAACGTCGATGGTTTAAGAAGAGTTGGTGTCAGTTTTACTGACTTCCGACTATCGATAGGTGAACCGACATTTGTCCGAAAGGATGATAGTTTGAGAGCTGGAGGTACTGGTACTGACTTCTGACTATGGGCAGGTGAACAAACTTCTGCCCCTGCAAATGATGGTTCAATCGGAGTGGGTATAGGCTTAACTGATTTTTGATTTTGCCAAGGTGAAGCGGCAACTGACGTGGACGATGAGAATTGAAGAAGTGTTGGTGAAGATTTTATGGTTTGCTGACTGTTAGACAATGAATCTGCATCTGATTGAGGTGAGGATGTTGTGGTCAGTAGGGATTTTATGGTTTTCGTTGTCGTAGGAGGGGCAGCAGCATTCGATTTCAGTAGCACGGTAATTGGACTTACATTTAATTTATTTTGTTCGTGGTATTTTGTCTTCAAAGTCGACGATTTATCTGCGGCTATAGGAGAAACCGCGACTGGAGCTAATACTGCAATTGAGGGCTTTGTGGTGCGTTCAAGCTTTATGGGGTACGGCGAAGTTACTGTTTTTGTCAGGTGAGATACTGATGGAATCGGACTGCTGCAAGGTGATGATTTTTCGATCAATTTTGTAGTCGAAGATTTCGGTGGGGTCTCTTGTGTTTTCTTCTCATCAATCGGGCGATGGCGTTTCAAATACGGCTTGTCTATTGTACTATAACATGTGGCTGCTGATGCGTGGGATGCCATCGTCGTTGCTTTTGTGTACTCAACCAAAGGTTTAGGAATATTTTGGATGGATTCTTCTGATGTATTAGGTGAATTTTCCAACCTAGGCGGAGTTGATATTAAGGGCATTGAAGGAACAATTCCAGGTGAGGGCGATGGAAGTATCGTCAATCGACACGATATTGGAGACATTACACTTGTAACTATTTCAGAGGGCGAGATTAATATGCCTGAAGCTGAATCTCTTGAGGAGTTATCATCTGTGTCAAAGGATGATTCGTTTTGTAGTTCAGATTTTATCTTTCGCATTAGTGGATTAACCGGTGACTCTCGTTTAAGTCGATCGAACAAATCATCTGTTGAAATTCTAGTTACAGCCGCAACCTGGGCTTTGTCTTGGCGTGGATTTCTGTTTGGGATTTCAACATGCAATGAGTCGCTTCTAAACTCGTCTAATTCGGGCAGTTTCATCACAACTCCTGGTTTTTTGCTTGCCGACTCAGTGGGCTGTAAGTCACGCTTGTTGCAATCAATTTTGATTGCTTCAGGATGTTTCGATGCAACCCAAGGTTTTTTATTCGGGGGTTCAACAGGTAATAGGTTCCTTTCCAACACATCTTGGACATCGTCAATTTCGCCCAATTCGGGTAGTTTCAACATAACTTGTGGACTTTTCTTCGAGGTTTCAACAGCTGACCGAGGCTTGCTGCTTTCACATTCGTCTGAATCTGACAGTTTGAACGTAACCCGTGCCTTTTTGATCGGAGGTTCAGCTTCAAATTCATCCAATTCGGGTAGTTTGAACGAAACTCGTAAGCTTTTTTTCGGTGGTTTAGCAGTATGTACGTCGTTTTCTAGCTCACATTTGTCGCCTTCCAATTCGGCTAAGTCAGGCAAATTAAACGAAACTCGCAACTTTTTCTTCGACGGTTTAGTAGTCGGTGAGTCCCTTTCTAACTTAAGCTTATTGTCCTCAATTTCGCCTAATTCAGGCAGTTTGAACATAACTCGTGACTTTCTGTTGTTCGACGGTTTAGGACCCAGTGAGCATCTTTCTAACTCAGATTTGTTGCCTTCAGCTTCGCCTAATTCTGGCAGTTCTAGCGAAACTTGGGGCTTTCTGTTTGTCTGCTTAGCAGACAAAGAGTTCCTTTCAATATCAGGATCACCAAGCGACAAGTCGCTTGTGGCTGCAAGTGGGCTGTCGTCAATTTCGTCTAATTTAGGTAGATTCAACACAGCATTAGAGTTTTTGTGTGGAGGTTCAGTGGGTGGTTCTACATCTTGTGTATTAGGGTCGATTTCGTCAAGCGCAGGCAGTTTTGTCAAAATTGCTCTCGGTTGTGGATCTTCAATTGAATCTAAACTTCTAGGAGGGTATAATTCTTCATGCATGGTGGTGGTATCTTCAACACATTGAGTTGGATTCTCCTTAAGAGTTTCTGACTTGTCGTCAGCATTAGATTTAGATTCGAATGACCTTACGGTTTCAGACACGTCGTCTATAATTGAGCTTGGTGAGGCTGGCTTTGGTTCATCTATGAGTTGAGAATCACGTCGAATCGGAGACTTGGATTTGTTTGATTGCTTCCTCCAAAATGGCTTTGGGTGATTTTGTAATTTCTTCGGTGACATAATAGTTTCTATATTCAATTTAGGCTTGTCGATGGTCTTTCTTCTATCCGAAAAACACTTTGCAATATCTAGTTCATTTTCTGTTATTGAATCGCCCTCGTTAGGTTTGATTTCGGGGATAGTTTCTATAATTGGCGTTGGTTTGATGGCTTCACACGACCTTTCTAAGCCAGAAGCAACATCGCCTTTAGATGCATTTTCATCTGATTTAGATTCACTGAGCTTTATATTACTTTTCACTTCAGCCCCTGACTCACCTGTTGGAGGTGGCGTTGCTTCTTTTTCTGTATCAGTGTCAATATCAGAACTTGAGAGTTTCCGCTTTCTATCGTTTTGCGTATCTGAAGGCGGGAAGTAATGGTTATCAGCTAAAAGCTCATCATACGATTCGAAGCCAACTTCTGTTGAAACTTCAACAGCAGGTGCATAGTAGTTAATAGCACTTTGTTGGACGACGTTGGTGGTTAAGTTTTCAGTTGGCATCTGTACAGAGTTGGGTTTTTTAAATACCGACTCGTCTGAATGGTCTGATTTTGGTATGGAATTCGTTGTAACATCTTTGCCAGCGGCAGAGTTATTGACTTTTACTGGTGTCGACGTGACACAGGTGCTGCTACGACCTTTAAAATTTGCCGACGAATACGAATTGCTTCGACTTTCAATACTTACCAAGCTAGAATATGACAGCAGTTCACTTTCAAAATCAATCTCAACATCCGGTGAAACATCATTTTTAGAGTTGTTAAAACTTTCTGTAACATTAGCTTTTGGTATTTGACGCAGTACATCGAATGGACTCACTGTCACCATTGCTTCATTCTCTTGTTCTAAAAAGAGTAATGGTGGCTCAAATGAGTACAGTGGTTCATGATAATACTTATGTGCATAGTTGCCTGATATCATACAATCGCTCGACAGGAAAGGTAGTCCATCAATTACTTCGTCTATGTCATCTGTTAGGCAATCGCTTCGTACTATCACATCTGGCATATAATTCTCCTCAAATATTGAACTATTTGGGTTTATGTCTACGATATTGGCCATTGCGAAGAGATCCAATTCAAGTTCTGAAGCAGAATTACCCTCAGATGTGTTGACATTGTTCAAATTTTCAGACTCATCGGTTGCCCCTTCTGTTTTCTTTAAAGATTCCTCTTTAGAATCACCATCATCAGTGGGTTCATTGTCAATCTTTATAGCCGATGATTCATTGCCTGTCTCGTTAGATTTATCATTATTTTCTTCTGTTTGAGTGCTTTTAAGCATAAGATCTTCTGGTTTCAATATTGTGGGATAAAACTTCGTCTCAATGGTATCGCTAGTGTCACCATTTCCTGCGAAAATATCATCAGGTACACTGTCGAATCCTTGTGGTTGATTCGTTAAAATGATTTTCGGCATGTTAACAGATGAGTTGACATCATCTGTCTCAGATAAATTATTTCCGAGAATGTTTTTTATTGACATTTCCAGTTGGTTCTCAACCTCGTCCTTTGAATTCGTCTCGCTTTTAATTCCAACTGACTCTAAGACCTCAGGTGCTTCTAAGATCTCAGTAGAGGTTTCTTCATCTTCGATAATGTGTGGGGTGGTGCTCGTGGGCTCCTCGGAATTTAAGAGTCTGTTTCGGCTTGGTGCTGTTTGTAGTTTATTCATTTCTATACTATGACTACGTGTGCGAAAGGAAACTGGCGAATTCGAGAGGCTTCGAAGGCAATCTAACGATACCCATTTGCATTTCGATTGTGATCTTTTGAAAACAGCTTTCTTTGCAGGTATTTCTGGTACTTTTGCAGATGCTTTCGAGCTTTCGGTGACACTAACTTTCTTACAAATCCATTCGTATTTGATTTTCTTTATTAAGACAACTGGAGCTTTTCTCCTAATAGTTTTTTGTAATTTCTCATGTCGACTTTTTGGCCCAGGATTTTTCTCCAGTTTGCGAAGTGCTTTGACATTCTGGAGAGGTGCTTCAAGATCGGCTTCATTCTCTTTTGAATTTTGATCGACTTCCGCAACAGTCTTCACAAATTCAGTCGACTGATTATTTTCTACAGATGCATCTGTAGATTCATGAGCATGTTTTTCGAAGTTCTCCGTAGCTGTAACAGACTCCACAGCTGCAACTGGTAAATTGTTGTCTATTTTGTCTACCGCCACAGCAGCCGCCGTTGACGTTATCTCCTTCGATGCCAGATCTGTAGATTTACTAATTTCGGAACTTAATTTATTTTCCCTATCTTTAGAATCCTGAATAAGTTCCACAACCAAAGTATGACCTGATTCGTTTTCCTTTACTTCCAATTCCATAACAGGTTCTACAACGGTAACAACATCTGTATTTTCAACCATCGCTTTTGAAGTTGAACCCAAGGATTCGATGTCAGCACCCATTTTTGTTGTTTGCTCTTTGGAATTATCAACTGGTTCCACTACTGTAGAAACTGAGTCCACTTTTTCTTTCGGCGCTTGCTCAAATTCTACAGCAGATTGAGGATCGTCCGTCTGACTATCTTTATCCACAACGTTCTGTGATTTTTTGAACTTTTTAAAGTTTTTCCTCGAATATCTGCTACTTTTCTCACTTACTTCGGAACTTTTTGTAAGTGTCACTTTAAGGTGTGTTTCATTAATAGCAAGGCTATGTACCTGCATTCTTAGTTTCGGTTTCTTAAAAACCTGAGTTGGTTTTTTCGTTTGCAGATCTTCATTACTGACATTAATGGATTTCCTCCTCTTCTTTTTATCTACGACTTCTGGAATTTCGTGGTAAACCTCAACAACCGTTAGCTTTTTCGCTTCTGGAGTTTTGAAAACATTATCCACTATTTTGCTTTGTGGAAGTGTTACTACTGACTTTGGTTTAGACTCAAGGGTGTTTTGAATTTGTTCTGTAGTGCTAATGGTTTCCACAGTATGTATGGCGTCTTCTGTTGATATTTTGGGAGACTTTAATGTATCTTGGATGACTGTATCTTCTGTTGTCTTACATGCATTTGTACTACCAGTGATTTCGAAATGATCCATTTCGCCAATGAATGGTCTAGGAAATTGCATTATTACTTTGAGTTTTCTAAAATCTTCAGTGGGTTCTTTTTCAAGTATGGTTTTCGAATGGCCTTTACTGGTTGTTTGTAGACCTTTTGTGATTTCATCGTTACTAACATCAATTGAGGTTCGCTTCTTCAAGTTATCGACGAGTTCTGGAATTTCGTGGTAAACTTCTACTTCCCTCGCGATTTCCGCTTCTGGAGTTTTGAAAACACCCTTCACTATCTTGCTTCGTGTAACACCTATAGAGTCCAGCGTATCTTGGGTCACTTTTGAAGTCTTAACGGTCTCCACAGTGTGTATGGTGTCTTGAACTGATGTTTCTGCGGACTCTATCGTTTCGTGGATAGTGGTATCTTCAACTGTGTTAGCAGGCTCCGTCATATCAGTGGTTTTCGAATGTTTTTGCTGTGATTTTTGTCGTTTTGTCACTGTAGCCTCCATCGTCGGTGATGGCGCTTTGGACGCTGCAATCTTCATGGGGCTGTCTGCTGCTTGCCCATCCAAGTCCGTCTTATCAGTGGTTTGCAAAAGTTTTTCTTGTGATTTCTTTCGATTTCCCACTGTAGGTTTTATCGTCGGTAATGATGTTTTGAACTCTGCAGGCTGTATGGAACTCTCTTCTGATTGCCTTTCACCTTCTATCCTCTCAGCGGTAAGTTTTTCCTGTGATTTCTCTCGTTTTGCCACTGTAGCCTTCGTTAACGGTAATGATGCTTTAGACTCTGCGATCTGGATGGAACTGTCTTCTGATTGCCTATCCAACTCCGCCTTATCAGTGGTTTTCAAAAGTTGTTCCTGTGATTTCGGTCGTTGCGTCACTATAGGCTTTGTTGTCGGTAATGATGTTTTGGACACTGCAGTCTGGATAGGTTTCTCTTCTGATTGCATATCACCCTCCGCCTCAACATTGGTTTTCAAAAGTTTTTCTTGTGATTTCTCTCGCTTTGCCACTGATGCTTTGGGCTCTATAGTCTCTTTGAATTGTTCCTTGGTTATTGCAGTTTCCACAATGTGTGTGACGTCTGTACCTTTCAAGGGCGTTTTATTTTGTTTAGACTTCTTTTCAGTTTCTTTTGGTTGTTTTGTGGCCTTTTCTGCAATCTTAGGAATCTTCTCTTTGCGAGAGGCATCTGCACATTTCAAGGCATCCTTGACAGATATCCTTAACTTAAGCGATGTAGGTTTTGGCGTCTCTATGCATCCTTTCAGTTGCGTTTTGTTGTCTGCTGGAGTTTTTATGGTCTCCTCAGTGGTATTTTCACATTTCGGAGCATCTTTGACTGATACCCTTAACTTAAGTGGGGCAGGTCTTTTCATCGCCATTGGCTCTAAAGTTCCAGTCTCTGCTTTCGGTGTAATGATTGTAGATTCAAAAACGACTGATTTCTTTCGCTTAACAGGCATTGCCTTCGCTTTGGCTTCTGATGTTTCCATGAGCTCATTTGGCGCCTCTTCTAAAGTATTAGCGGAGCTATCGTCTGATTTTGTTTTTTTAGTCCCTGTGGGCTTTGTTGAAGCTTGAGACTCTGTCTTTTCATTTTGCGCCTTTCCTGGTGCAGCGGAGCTATCGACTGATTTATTTTTTTTAGGCG
Organism: Brachypalpus laphriformis; assembly: GCA_945910035.1. Taxonomy (NCBI): domain Eukaryota; kingdom Metazoa; phylum Arthropoda; class Insecta; order Diptera; family Syrphidae; genus Brachypalpus; species Brachypalpus laphriformis. The sequence continues at coordinate 88,178,636 of OX246756.1, forward strand.
CTGTGGGCATTGTCATAGCATTGGATTCTGACTTCTCATTGACTTGCCTTTTGGTCCTGTCTAGAATATTAGCAATCTCTTCAGTCTGGGTGACGTCTTTACATTTTAAAGCATCCTCGACTGATTTCTTTCGATTGGACTCTGGAGGTTTTATGGCCGTTTTGAACTCTGGTATTACTTTGGGCTCTTTACTGGTCTCTTCGGGCATCGTAACAGAACCTATAGTATTTATACACTTCAAATCACTTTCGACTGGTGTCTTCAGTGTAGCCTTTGTCGTAGCTTTAAGCACTAATGTTTCTTTGGATTGCTCTTGGATCTCAAGCGTTTCAGAAACATTGGCATGCACAGCTTTTTCTTCTGGTTTCTTCATTTTCAGATAGTTGTTGTCTTCATTATCTTCAGTATTGTCTGTCGGTTCAGCATTAATAATCTTCACAGCATTGCGTAAGCTTTTTCTGCGATTCCTGTTTGGCTGGAGCTGCTTAAGTTCTTCTTTTATTTTTAAAATATCTACCTCACTGTTGAGTGTCCTCGAATGAATCAGTTCAGTTGCACCGGGTTTTGATTTCGTTTTAGATGTTACCATTGATTTCCTTTTGCTTTTAACTCTACTTGGCGTAGCGACGCCATCTGTTGGTGATAATGAAGCTTTCAGGTCTTGCAACAAAATCGAAGGATCAGTGGGCGTTTTATGAGTACTAGCAGGCGGAGTTAGGGGAACTTTTGACGTTTTCGGAGTGGAAAGTTCTTTGACGACTTCGTCGAGTGATTTTTTTCTCAGAGAAAAGTTCGTTAGCCACATTTCTTTATTCATCGTGATTCGCGGCGATGTCGATAGTCCTGATAACTCTTTTTCAGTATCAGACATTCCATTGCGATCTCCAAGATTGCCGAGAATGGAATCAATGCCGAATGATAATTTTTCTTTTGGTCTCGCCTTGGATTTAAGTTCATTTTCATTCGACTTGCTTGTTGCGCACTTATCAACTGAAGCATCTGCTTTCAGTTTCAGTTCGGTGGTATTTTTGTTTTTCGCTTCAAATTTAGATTCTCCCTCAAGTTGGGTTCTAGACTTTGCTGCTTGCTTAGATTTAGAAGTTGTTCTGGCTTTTACAGGGGGCTTCGCTTCAGTTATTACATTTTCATGTTCTTTCTCGTTGTTAATGCCGAAAATAAGCCTACCAACCGCTCGACCTCTAGTTATTGTAGAGGTTTGCTTACGGCAACGCTTTTGTCTTGTTTTTGGTGTAAATTCAACGTTTTCAGTCATCTGAATTATTGGATACAATTGTGTAAATTTATTATCAGGATATTTCTGCTCACATACTCTCTTCGTGTCCAAGTACACATCTACTTCAGATGTTAATTTGAAGACTGAATTTGGAGACAGAACCATGCCTTCGTTGAACTGTAATTTGGATGGTGAAATCTCTTCTTTCTTTTCTGCCTCTTGCAGCAGCTCGCTGATCTTTTCCTCTAGGGGCATCTTTCTGCCACCCGCACCTCTTTTCGAATAGTTTCTTGTAGTTTTACCTTTACTCTTGCGTTTAGGAGTTAGAGTGCGCCTGCCACTCAAGTCAATTACATCATCACTATCTGAGCAGAACTCTGCAGTATTTTTATTTTGCTCATCCGCATCGATAGTTTTGAGTACACTCTCTGAAGTTGTACTGAATGATCGCAGAATTTCTTGAGTCTTGTCTTGTTGCCAAATGGACTCAGTAGAGGAGGAAGATAAAGCCCTTTTCTTATTTACAGGACTTTTGGTTTCTTTAGGTTCTTTCTTAACAGTTGACTTGTTGATTACAATGACTGGCGGTGTAATCGATGTATCGGTGCTGTACGGGATTTTGTCTATCAGATGGCTTGTACTTCTGGTTAAACGAGTGAACTCAGCAGACACTTGTTCGCTGGTCTTGTGCTTAGAAGACTTGCGTGATTTGATGGATTTTCCGGATCTAACTGAAAACCTTTCCTCGACTTTGTGGGATTTTTTGAGCATATCGCTAAGTATGGTGGCGGCCTTAATGTCTTCAGAGTTATATGATGTTTCAACCAATGACGCTTGTTCAAGTGGCATAACAGGTTCTGTTGCTAATTCCGATGTCTTTTGATATATAGATACATGTGGTTGGCATGTAATTGGCTGAGCTGCAGCTGCAGTCTGAATTTCTGGTACAAGATGGCATTCAACAGATGAATCGTCTGTCACCGCTTCGGATTGTTCGGTAAGCTTTTTAACGCGGGTCGGTTTTCTACGTCTTCCCTCATTTTTACCTGACACTGGTGTATTTTCTGATAGAATGACATCCTGTTTTTTACTAATTGAAGCTTCTTCTGAAGTTGTTGCTACTTCATCTGATTTGATTTGTGAAATTATAGTAGAGCTAAGAAGTTCTCTACTCAATGTCTTGTGAGTCGTTTTTGAGATACCCAGCTTTTTGAGCCATGACTCCTGATTCTGAGCTTCTTCTTCTGCAGATAAAGCATCCTTATCAGATCTTGCTTGTTGAATATTTTCGATAAGAGTTTCTAGTTTTGATTGCTTATGTGACCGCATAACCAAATTCAGTGGAACATTATAACTTGACTGCACATTTTCTCTGACCTTATCGTCATAATTCATGACCTGAACTTTTGAAATTACCGATTCCATGCGATCCAAGTTGAATTCTTCATTAATACCGGTGCACTGACTTATTCGCCGCTTGAGTCGGATTTTTAAAGGTGTTTTCTGATACTCTGAGTCCGTTTCAAGGGTTGGGTTTGGTTTATGCGAAGGTTCTATAAATCGCGATTTGTCAGTCGTCGGTGTTGTTGGAATGGCATCCCTCTTCTCTGGGCGTGTTGACTCTGTGATTGAATGATGTGACCGAACCGATGCGTGACTTGAGAAATGATTTGAATTGTCGAGAATTACGGACTCTGCTGATTTTGAGAAGCTTCTAGGAACATAATTACATACGGCAAGATGATTTGGAAAATTGTACTCTGGGTTAGATGGTATTATGGATGCTGGATTAGATGGAATTAGCGGTAATTCCGGAAGTTCTTTCAATATACTCAGCGAAACTATTTTAGTGGTAGTCGGAGATTCAATCTCATCCGAATCTTTTTCATCCATCACCGGAGTACCACAGTCTTCTTGGTATGAATTATACGGAAGAATTTGACCACATTGTGATGTTATTATCGAGACCTCTTGATCTTCTGTACCATAAATTGGGTTGTCATTTGAAATATAAGTCAGTGGACTATCACGTTGTGGTGTCTCGAAACCGTAGGCGGGAGAATTTTCGCCAGAACCAAAAGTTTGAGAAACATTGCCTAGATCGTCTTCCTGAACTTGAACTTCAGTGGATAAGTGTGAATCTTTTGAATCTTCTTCATTAGATAGAACTTCAGTTCTACGTAAATTTAGTATAATTGGCAGCTCTGGCCCGATAAGCCAGGTACTTTTTCCAAAATCATTCCGAATTTGAGCGTTCGACGTTGATTTAGTGCGTGAGGATTGTATTATTTCTTGTTCTTTCTGACATGTCTCACATGGGTAAGACGACTGGTTATTCGACATTATAAGTTGCCCTGCGAATGGTTGAATGGCTCCACTTACACGAAGAAGCTCTTGAGACTGAACTAATGGTTTTTCTAAAATTGTTTGCATATCAGCAGGTTTGTTTTCAGTTGGTTTGTCCGATAGAATTCTGTTCAAAGAGATCTCGGTTATATTAGATGCTTTTTCGTTTTCATTGTCTAATCTATCAATGTAGTGCGTCTTTGTAGATTTACGGCGAATAATGTCTTCCATTAAATACGTCGCAACAGAGGTATTTCCAATGACTACACCATCAATGGATGCATCATGGGTTGTAGTTTCGGTAGATTTACCTGAAAGAATTTCTCCCACGTTATCATAATCGTTCTTATTGATGACACCGAAGTCAGGGGTAGCAGTACCTTCAGTCGAATTACATTTTGTAGGGATAGATATTTCTTCACCGGTTTGTGCTTCTAGTACTTTGAGTTTTAATTTCTCGGATTCCTTCTCGCTATTCTTGGTCGCTAGTTCAGAGTCTTCAGATTTGTTTTCCTTGATAGCACCTTCGGTCATTTGGATTCTATTTTGCGTGTCAATTTGCTCATCTGTCTGTGCATTCGAAAGCGATTCTACATGATCATTACTTCTGATCTTTTGAATTGTTACTGTATCTTCTTTGGTAGACTTATCCGTCGACGGTCCTTCTGGTATATAACCATTTGACCTGGTGTCTTTATCTTTAGAAATCGCGTTTTTAGAAGGATCGTCAGATGATTGATCCCCAAAATGGCATTGATCTTTATCAGGCGATTGAACTGGTACATTCCAATCATCGTTAGTGGGATATTGGTCTGAAGCACGAGGATCTAAGGCGGATGTACTTTCGGCAAGATCAGTATTTGATTTAGATTTGGAGGCAGTGATGTCTTTCATTGAATACGTCGCAACAGATTTATTTCCAATGAGCACAGCACCGATGGATGCACCATTGGTTGTGCTTTCGGTAGAATTGCCTGAAAGATTTTCTCCTACTTTATCGCAATCTTTTTTGACGATACCGAAGTCAGAGGTAGCAGTACTTTCAATCGAATTACTTGTTTTAGGGATAGATATTTCTTCACCGGTTGGTGCGTCTAGTACTTTGATTTTTAATTTCTCGGTTTGTTCCTCGCTTCTCTTGACCTCTAATGCAGCAGATTCTTCAGAGTTCTTGTCTTTGATATCACCTTCAGTCATTTGGATTGTATTTTTGGTGTCCATTTGCTCATTTGTTTGAGCTTTTGAAAGCGGTTCTATATGCTCATTACTTGTCATCTTTTGAATTGTTACTGTATCTTCTTCGATGCACTTATCGTTCGACGGCTCCTCTGGTATATGATCATTTGACTTGGCATATTCATCTTTACATATCGCATTTTTAGAAGGATCGTCAGATGATTGATCATCAACATCGCATTGAACTTTAGCAGCCGATCGAGCAGGTACGTTCGATTCAACATCAGTGAGATATTGGTCTGAAACACGAGTATCACCTTCTAAGGCGGATGTACTTTCGGCAAGATCAGTATTATATTTAGATTTGGGGGGAGTGATGTCTTCCATTGAATACATTGCAACAGAATTATTTCCAATGATTACACCGTCAATGGATGCATCATTGGTTATGCTTTCGATAGATTTGCCTGAAAAAATGTCTCCCACGTTATCATAATCTTTCTTATTGATGTCAATCGAATTACATTTTGTAGGGATAGATATTTCTTCAGCAGTTTGTACATCTAATACTTTGATTTTAAATTTCTCGGTTTGTTCCTCGCTTCTCTTGACCTCTAATGCAGCAGATTCTTCAGAGTATTTTTCATTGATATCACCTTCAGTCATTTGGATTGTATTCTGGGTGTAAATTTGCTCATCTGTCTGTGCATTCGAAAGCGATTCTATATGCTCATTATTTCTGATCTTTTGAATTGTTACTGTATCTTCTTTGGTAGACTTATCAGTCGACGATCCTTCTGGTGTACAACCATTTGATCTGGCGTCTTTATCTTTAGAAATCGCGTTTTTAGACGGATCGTCAGATGATTGATCCCCAACATGGCATCGATCTTGAGCAGGCGATCGAACAAGTACGTTCCAATCAGCATCAGTGAGATATTGGTCTGAAGCACGACGATCAACTTCTAAGGCGGATGTACTTTCGGCAAGATCAATATTAGATTTAGATTTGGGGGGAGTGATGTCTTCCATTGAATACGTCGCAACAGAGCTATTTCCAATGATTACACCTTCAATAGATGCATCATCAGTTGTGCTTTCGGTAGATTTGCTTGGAAGAGTTTCTTCCACGTTATCATTATCTTTCTTATCGATGATACCGAAGTCGTCATGGGTACCTTCAGTCGAATTACATTTTGTAGGGATAGATATTTTAAATTTCTCTGTTTGTTTCTCGCTTTTTTTAGCCGCTTGTTCAGCAGATTCTTCAGAATTTTTTTCCTTGATAGCACCTTCAGTCATTTGGATCGTATTCTGGGGGTCAATTTGCACATCTGTCTGTGCATTCGAAAGCGATTCTATATGCTCATTACTACTGATCTTTTGGATTGTTACTGTATCTTCTTTGGTAAACTTATCATTCGGTCGTCCCTCTGGTGTACGATCATTTGACTTGGCATCTTCATCTTTAGAAATTGCGTTTTTAGAAGGATTTTTAGATGATTGATCTCCAGTATGACATTGATCATTAGCAGGCGATCGAGCAGGTACGTTCCAATCATCATCAGTGATATATTGCTCTACAACACGAGGATCACATTTTAAAGCGAATGTACTTTCAGCAAGATCAGAATTTTCGACAGCGGACGGAAAACAAGACTGATCTTCAAGAATTGATCCATCTGGAACATGGCTCTGATCTTCAGCAAAAGTTAGGTTTTCAATCGATGAATGATATTCACTTTGTTTGGCGTTATTATCTTTACATGAATTTTCTTCTAGAACGTGATCTTCAACTGTAAGTGTATGCTCTATTGGCTTATCTGAGATCACTTGCTCCTGTATAGGATAATATGCGAATTGATCAGAACAGTTTTGATCATTCAAAAAGTCTTTAGAGGGTTCTTCTTGAGATAATTTATTTTCAGTGATAGAATCTTGGAACTGTTTACTTCTTTGAGGGTAATTAATTTCCCGACCGCTCAATGGCCTTGAGTTATCTTCAATGCTGGCATTTTTAGTTTGATCCTTGGAGATTTCATTTTCATGTTCAAAATTTGGAACTTTATTTGTATAATAATGGTCACTAACTGTATCTTTCGAAATACCACATCCAATGTTGGGGTCTTCAAATCTCTGCCCTACGACAATTTGATTACTGAAGTCGGTAGTTTTTGGTTCCATACTATTTGAAGTCTTCTTCTCTAAAGCCATGACCTTTTCTGACATTTTCGGAAAAATTGGTTCATATTCTGGTGATTCTATTTCAACGTCGTTCGACTCTTCATCTTCTAGTAAAGACATTGAGAGATCTGCCTCAAATATACATTTAATTGGCGAAGGCCTTTCAGGTTTTTTAATATGATCATCGTCAACTTTAAGGTTGCCGTCAAATTTCGGTAAGTTTGAGTCACTTGAAAGGTCTAATGATGGGAGATCGTCTTCTATAATTTCCGCATCGAGTTTATTTGAAATCCCTGTACTCTGTAAATCTTTAGTTTTAGACTTTCGAGTCTTTGGAATATACTCTTCAAGTTCAGATTTTTGCCCCGAGTGGTTGGTCTTCTGAGTCTCATCTTGTTTTACAATTACTTCGGACTTTTTAGACTGATTCTCTGTAACTATGCTCTCATAGTGACCTTGTTCTTTGGACGTAGATTTTGGAAACATCTCAGAGTTTGTATCTTTCAAACGTTTCTTGTTAGATGGTTGCTCCGAGATTTTAAATTTCTGATTACTCATATCTGCAGATTCTAAAGCTACTAATTTGTCTGGATCTTCTGATTGCTGCACTTGAACGACTTGACACTCGGGTTTGCCTTCTTCGGAAGCCGACCTTTCAGGATGCAATCCATTATATACAAAAGATTTGCTTGCTGTTGACGTTTCATTTGCCGAATCATCTGATATACTTGATGCTTCGACATCTTCGTTAGACAAAGATCCTTCAAAAGTAGTATCGTTTTGAGGTTCAGAGGTTATGCCATTTTCTGCAAGTTTAGAAGTTTCATTAAAACCTGGAAAACTATATTCTTCAACTGGTTCACCGATAAGAATTGAAATATCATTAAGGAACTTATCAAGGTTGGAGTTGTCATCGTCGTCGTCAATCGCTGAGCACTGTTCATCCTCTAGGACACTAGCAGAACTTGAAGTCATTTCAGTGGTTTTATGTATTTTTGTAGAGATTGAGTCAGATTCCAAATAGTCTGCGCTTTGTATAGGTTTCACTAGTGAAGTTGAAAGTCTGTCCGCTTTTCCTGATATGCATCTTCCACCATTACCTCCTTTGTTCACCGTTGGATTTACAGCTCCCACATATCGAGAGCATATCGCAACTTCACTATCATTTTTAAACTGCATGCAAGATTCTAATCGTCGATTTGATGGCCCTGCTTCTTCGACCACTTTTCCACCTGCTTTATTCTGTCTGCTCTTTTTAAGAGCTGTTCTCACAACATATGGTGAGCATGTCGCCATTTCACGAACTTCTTCAGACTCGCTGATATGGGCTGATCGTTTATTGGAAGGCCCTTCTTCTTCTAATGGGGTTTTCTTTGCATTATTCTCAGTGTTCCTTCTCGGAGTTCTTCCCACAACATACCGGGAACATATCGCCACTTCACTGTCCTCTCTTGCAGGATCTGAACTTCGCTGAATTTTCGCTCCCAAATCATTATAACATAATGCTGCCACTTCCCTTTCATCTGAGGTGCCAACTAAAGAATTACGTCTCCTCTCCGTAATGCGGCCAGCAGATGTGACTTCCGACTGATTTCTTGAGTTAGGTCTCGTACTACCCGTTCTTATTGTACTCGAAGGGGAGATTTTTGAACAACTATCTATTGGCGATGTAGTTCTTGTTGGGCAAGGACTACTCGACGTCGACCGCCGCTTACGGTACGGATGCATAGAAAATACAACATTTTCTGACGAAGATTCACTACCAGCCTTCATGGGTATCTCAGAAGTGGATGAAGTTGCCTCTTCGACCACTTTAGAGAATTTACTGCAGCTAAATCGTGTAATAAGCCGATTACCATCAGCCAAACTACTGGCACCGGCATCATCATCAGAAATATCACTGTAATCAGTGTTCCCCATGCCGCATCTCGGGGGAGTACGAACCGCACTTAGTATGCCAACTTTTCTAGCATTTCCCAGCGTTTCAGTATTGTGAACAGCTGAATTTTCTGCATCTGGGGCACTCGAACAGTCCAATAACGTAGTACTAGATACCTCACCAGTTATACAATGTAGTTTCTGTTTCCTAGCTGGTCTCTCCGGATGAAGATCCACGCGACGCGGTATGACTTCATCAGGACTCATTCTCAACGGACTTGAAACATTTATTGCCGCATTATTACCACCAACAATGATATTCTCGTCCTCATCTGATGACACTAAAATTGGACCACTAATACGCCTAGATCTATTCCGGTTACTACCTAAGGCTAATTCTCGTTGTTGACGCTTTTCTATGCGGGAGATTTGTGCATTAGATCGATTCAGTGGCGCTTGTTTTTCACGTGTCATTGAAATCGCCGTCGCATCTTTATCTTTATCTTCATTACCTCGATTCCGATTTTTTTCTGTTTGGTTTTCACAGGGCAAGGGATTTGTCGTATCTCTATCGTCATTGATATGGTCTACGTTCTTTGTCTTGACCGTTTTAAAGAAGGAGTCATCGTTATCATCTGATAAAGATATCAATATTGTGGAACTATTCCTTCTTCTTAAGTTGCTTAAACCACTAGGTTCAGGTACAACCCGCTTAATACAATTTCCTACAGCTAATGCGCGTTGCCTAAGCTTTTCAATATAAAACAATTCCGGGTACATAAGATCCGACGAATTTGTCGTCATCATATCTTTATCATCATTAGCACGAACGGGATTCATCGTATCTCTATTGTCAAAAACAGAGTCATCGACATCCGCGTCGAAATTCTCGTCACTATCGAGTTCTATGACAACACCCTTCTCATTATGCATATGTCTTAAATATATATCACTACTTCTATTTTGTGGCTTTTTTCTTAAACTACGACTTAGTTGTTTCTTATTACTACTTAAATTAGAACGACTTAATGCTTTACTTAAATTAGAAATATCACAGTCCTTTGATAAATGCTCATCGACATTACCTTGTTTGCCAGTATTCTCCTCACTATTTAGTTCCTTCTGATCCTGGTGCTCAATTTCATTTCGAATTCCAATCGATGGCATATCTTCCATTAAGGATCGATTGCGAGATGGAGATCGTTTCAAATCATCAACTATTAGCATTGGTTGCGGAATTGGGGTCTATGGAAAATTATTAAGAAATAAGTTTACTTTTAGATATTGCATATTTGCTAGGACTTTTCATTGTTGTACATATTATTAAATTGATGCCACTCGAATTTTGGCAATGAAAACTAAATAAGTTTTAAAATTTCTAGTCATTCAATATTTTTAAAAATGAAATTTAAGATTGTTAATAACTCGTAATATATAGCCAAATAGGTATCTACTTTGCTAAAGTATTCTTTTGTTGATTGTAGATAAATGTTGATTATAGATAAATGTTGATTGTAGGTAAATGTTGATTGTAGATAAATGTTGATTGTAGATAAATGTTGATTGTACGAATAGCTTATGCAATTTTAGATGTGGGACCTAATATTATAGCCATTCCTTCTAGTTTTTCTGTTAGCTGGAACAGGTATGTTGATTGAAGACATGTTAATTGAAGACATTGTTGATTGAAGCCTTTACGATTGTATATTGCATTTATTGTTAATTGCAAGAGCCGCGAAAGTTAAATATCTTTTTGTAAATTAAAATTAAAATCGAGCATAGTTTTAAGCAAAAAGCAAACCATATGGCAATCTCGAAGCTGGTTTTTAACGTTTGTACTCTATAACCGTTGCATAGAGCATAAAAAAGCTCATTCAAAAACAAAAACAAAAAGGAAATAATAGACACATATTATCTTTGCCTTACAGTTTCAGCCGACACTGAAAGATCGCTAGATTTTCTTGCATATTTGAGGGCTGATATAAATTACACCAGCCTTGCCTTTGACATACGCTTAGTTTTCACTTTGCCATAACACCTTATGGGCTTGGTGGCTAGTTAATAGTATTTACGTTCAAAAATAAAATCAAATAAACATGTTGATTGAAGAGATGTTGATTGAAGATATGTTGATTGAAGATATGTTGATGCATGTTATGTTGATTGATGTTATGTTGATTGATGTTATGTTTATTGAAGATATCTCCTCTACCGAGTTGATTGAAAATGCCTTCCATATTGATAGCAGTCTTAAGATGTGCATTAGTTGAAATTTAATTCAATTACTTTCTAAATGTTTCTGTCCTGTTCTGTTTTTTCATATAAAAAAGAAACTTACTAGTTCAATCCGATGTATCAAAAATTCTACATCGAATATCAAAATCATCTAAATCACTATAATTAATCATTTTTATTGGAATTTTTGTTGAATGTTCACATTTCGTCTGGAATTATTAAAGTCGATACAGTATATTTTGTAACAAAATTCTAGATAACTACGTAATACATACTTATAATGTTATAAATCTAAAATACTACCCTTAGACCCATTGGACCAAATTTTAATTTAAAAGCTTTGAACTCAGTTTGTGTGAACAACTATATCACAAGGTTCCATGTTCGAATCTCAAAAACAAACAAGTTGTAGGTTCCTTCCATTCGTGCGAAAAATATAACGTTCACGAGAGGTTACGAGAAGCTAGGCCTAGGCCCTTCATGGGCCTGCGAGCAGGCTAAATATAAATAGATAAATTACAATGTACTAACTAAATGCGGCACAGGAACTGGGCAAAGAAGTAGGACTAGACGGGGTTTTAAAAACTTCGACATGTAAAAACAGATTATGCCCACTTCACATTTACCTTATTGGAATTGTCTTGAGTTGAGGTATCACAGACTAATTGTTTCAAGTTGAGGCAATACCTAGTTTTTGTTTGCAAATAAACTTACAACCTAAATTGTATTATGTAATACTGACCTTATAGAAAAATAGAAATACAACAGATATGGGAATTATCTGCTAAATTAAAAAAAAAAAAAAAACGATACATAGCTATTACCCAGGGGATTAGAAATAAGGCTCTCTAACTACGAAAAGCCAGAAAGCCAACACTAGTTGATGGTGTTATTCAACTCAGAGCTATAACTACTTGCGGGCTTTTCCGTGTTTTACAAATTGTCTTCTGAATATAGAATGTATGTACATATACGTGAGAATAAAAAATGATCATCACATACAACAATTTTTATCCACCTTGCTATCGTCTCGTTGTGCAAGGAACGCCATTCCAACGAACGCCGAGAGTTGCTAAAGTGCTGTGGACGAAAGCAGATTGTTATTTGACGTTAGGCTTGTATTATGGTCACCATGGCGCTATGGTCAGTATTGCAGAGGTGACGGCAGTATTGTGACCCAATGCCGAATCAATGGACGGAAAGTTACCTTCTCCCTGTATACAAAGGAAAGGGTGATACGCGAAACTGTGATAACTACCGTTCGATCAAGCTGATGTCACACACCACGAAGATCGTTGAGCGGGTATTAGGTGGCCGACTGCGAAAAAGAATACGGCTATTTGATGATCAGAGCGGGTTTGTCGCGGGTAAATCAACCACAGATGCAATCCAAAGTATAAGGATCATAATGGAAAAACATCGTGATTCCTTAAGGGATTTGCATATTGTATTGGTGGACTTTGAAAAGGCATTCGACATACAACCACGAGATCTGATACGGGTGGCACTAAGGCATCGAGGGGTTCCAGAAACCTAAGTACAGATGATCATGGACATCTACGAGGGAGCAAAGACAAGAGTAAGATGCCCCGCTGGAGTAACCGAAGAGTTCCCAATCAATCAAAGTCGGGGTGCACAGGGAAGCGTCTTAAGTCCTTTGCTCTTTATTACAGTCCTTGATTATCTGCTTGAAGGTAAAGTGATGGACCCCATGGTACATCAGCTATTCTTTGCTGACGATGGAGCCATCATAAGTGAGGATCCTACATCCCTGCAACGAGCACTTGATGTGTGGGTGGACGCTCTGGAGGGAAATGGGTATCGCATTAGTTCAAAAAAGACAGAGTACTTGTGCTGCCCGTTCTCTGATCCACTCAGGCCTATTACAAACATTTATTTGAATGGAACAGTGCTTCCCAAGTGCGAAAAGTTCAAATATCTAGGATCTATGATCAATAGCAAAGCAACCTGTGATGACGACATCAATCATCGCGTAAGCGTAGGGTGGATGAAGTGGCGAGAAAATTCCGCTAACTTCTGTGACAGAAAAATGTCACCTAAGTTGAAAGGAAGTCTCTACATCACAGTTGTGCGTCCAGCACTCACATACGGTTCACAATGTTGGACGATATGCAAAAAGTGTGAGAGTAAATTAACGGCAGCTGAGATAAAGATGCTTCGCATGACAGCAGGAGTCAGAAAGCTTGATCGAATAAGAAGTTCGAAGATCCGTGGAAGCTTTCACATCAAGGAAACCATCGTACAAAAAATAGAGCGCGACCGGCTCAGCTGGTATCGCCACGTTCAAAGAAGAGATCATTTGAACCCTGTTAAAAAGACAATATCAATGCACGTTCCTAAGACATCGCGATGTAGGAAAGGCAGGCCTATAAACGCCTGGATCAGACAAATGCGACGACATCGGCATTTCATTGGCCTCAGTAACCGAGTGATCTAAAATCGGCAGGCCTGCCGATATTTTCTGAGGTCAAATAGGCGAACCCCACAGGCGGATCAGTAGAAATGCGGTGAAGTAGGAGGGTTGTGATCCCTTGTTTTCGGATCATAACCTCGCTGATAAAAGGAAGAAGAAGATGGCGCTATGGTCCGTGTGTCGGACCCAGAAAACACAAAAAAAAAGTTTTTCACTGTCTGACAAACATCCGCAAGTATTGTTGTCATGAGAAAGCTTCTGAAAAATATAATAAAAATTACCCTTCTGATACGATAGAAAGCTGTAGGTCCCTTCCGTTAGTGTTCTGCACAGACGAAGGTTTTCTGAGGAATTTCAGATCCAAAGTGGGATAAGACAAGGCTGTTCTTTCACTACTCCTTTTGGTGATTAGCGATATGCTTCGTGCAGCTGTGTCGACGGGAAATGGAGGAATTCGATGGACTCTTACATCCCAACTTAAACATCTTGACTACGATGACGATGTATGCTTACTCTCTCACTGACAGCAGATGTGGACAGAGGCAGACGTCGTCAGGCTGAAAATTAATACGGCAACAATTAAAATGATCAACCTTTGGAACAAACTCATCGGTTCAAATATGGTATGCATTGCTGGACAACCGGTAGAGAGAGTAGAGGATTTTCAGTATCTCGGGAGTGTTGTCTCGACCGATTGTGAAACGGAACTGGATATAGCCGACAGGATCGCTAAAGCAAAGTCCGCATTCGGGATGGTGTCCAAAATATGGCGAAGCAATGCAATCAGTTTTAACATCAAGCTAAGACTGTTCTGCTTCAATGTTAAAACCGTGCTGTTATATGAATGCAGCACTTGGAGAGTGACCACTACTATCACCAGAAAGCTGCAAACGTTCGTTAATGGGTGCCTGCGCAATATCTTAAGGATTTTCTGGCCCAATCGTATCTCTTAACAAACATCTCTACGAGAGATTGGTCACACTTTCGGAAAAGGTGACAGTTCCATAGCGAGCCATGGTATGCAATGCAACACTTTAACTCAGGATGGCAGAACACCTGGAGGTCCGAGGAGAACATGGCGCAGAACAGTCGACAATGTGGCACGGCAGTTGGGGAAAAGAGCTCAGACACATTGCCAGGAACCGTACACGATGGCACGTTCGCGTAGTAGATAGAAGATTATATCAAGGAAACTTAAAAAAAAATTACGACGCAACGAAAAGTCGAAAAACCTGTTGTCTACAAATTTTAATTTTCCTTATTTTTCATGGCAAGTGCATATTGGTTTCTATTTTACGATTTTAACCAATTTTGAGAATACCACTGGTTCAATCGGACTATTACAGACAAACCTAAAACGTGGGTCGCTAAATGTTTACTGTTTGTCTGTTGGCATGCACGCTTGACTTCCGTCTAAACGCCTCATTCCGTCTCCAAAATTAATGGTTTTTTTCTTAAGATTGATTTTTACAAAAAAAAAAAAAAAGTTTTTTTCAAGAAGGAGTACAAAATCTTATTTAAATTTCATAATTAGTTTAGTTGTGACTTGTGCTAAGGATGGCATACAAGATTTATGGCCAAGAATTCGTATAACGGCATTTTAATTGTTGACCTTTTTTAATTTGATTATTTTTCGATTATGCCGCACTCGATTTTGCTTAAAACTAATATTTAAAGGTTTCAAACAATTTGCTTTGCCTTTTACCGATTCGTAGAACAAATTTAATTCTTAAGATTTGAAATCCAAAACAAATACGAATCCAGTCATGTTATTCGTTTGTTATATTACATTTAATTAGTAAAAATACAAATAAACTTGCATAAACACCAAACTGGATATTATTGAAGCACTCACAAAAATGAATGGGTAAATTTACAATCTTTTGTTATTAAATGGTAAAAATTGATTTAATAGGGGTTTTATAATAAAACTGTAGAGGGTCGAATGTTCTTTTTTTTCTGTGCACGTATCACACGAATTTTGATGAAATTTGGCATAGTGAAGCTTATATCCCGGTTCAACATTAAACGAAATTAAACGGGTTTTTCGCAGTTGTAATGCTTAGAGTAAAAATTATATAAAATAATTTTTTTTTTCAGCCGACCGGCTGATGGAAGGCAGGATCGTACTCTTTGTATTTTCTTAAGGGGCCTATAAGCACTAAAACATGGTACTCGTACCATGTTGAGTGTTTGGCATACACACACTCAGACCATGATGATCAACCGCAGTTTGCAACGAGATTGCAGTTGGTTAACATTGCTTTATGTATGCGTGTTTAATTTTGATAGAAAGGAAAATTAGTGCAAAAAGAAAACTTTTGACATGAAATTAAAAAAAGGAAAAGAATATGGACGAAAGAGGACAATTTTCCCATATTAAGCTATTAAAAAAATAATATTGTGCTGCTGATGATTTTAAAATTTTTATTCAAATGGACGATGCAATGTATTGTCAATTATTGGAACTGAACTGACACCTCTTATCCAAAAGAAAACAGTTTAATGCGTGACACTATATTTTATATCTTTCGTGCAATACATTCCATGACTGTTTTTCTTTCTCCAGATCCTTGAAAATGTTTGCTTTAGGTGCCAAAATCTGTCTGTATTGACCTGAGTGGCCTATCCCTCTTTGTCTACCTAAGTATTTCAAAGTGTATGTTATATACTTATGTATGTATACTTATGTCGAAGGTAGGCAGAATACGCTGGTAAAAAAAACGTCATATCGAGTGGTATATTTGTATCTCCGGTGCAATGGAACGCAGAAATTATTGCATCAGGACTTGGGAGAATATACGACAGGATATGCAAAGGCCAGGAGAAAAAGAGAAACGAAGTTTTGCAGACCGGTCTACCTGGCATAATATCTGTTAAAGACCATTGTGCTAACCAACGTTGAAAATATATCCCCTTAATATTGTAATAGGCAACATAGATGCATGGATACATGGATGGGTATCTCTACGGAAATAGCGCTGGTAGAGGAGATATTGCGATGGCTACAATCATAGGAATTGAAGGCTGTGTGGAGAATGAGGTGCCAAAATATAAATGCCTGCTCTAAACCATACTATGAGTGAGAACTTTTTTCTCTTGACTATATAGGGGTGTTTTAAGAGAACAAGCCCATAGTAAAATTGAAACCAGAAGAGGAAATATCGTTGCAAACTCTTCAAGCTTGTTAAGTACTGTTGAGAAGAAATTTCCAGGAACGCAACATAGGGTTGCTAGGCCCATGAGACCATTAGGACAAACCAGGGAATTAAAGGCCTAATGAATTGTCAAGATCTGATATGGATGGCGCTACGACATCGAGGGGTTCCAGAAACCTATGTACAGATGACCATGGACATCTACGAGGGAGCAAAGACAAGAGTAAGATGCCCCGCTGGAGTAACCGAAGAGTTCCCAATCAAAGTCGGAGTTCACCAGGGAAGCATCTTAAGTCCTTTGCTCTTTATTACAGTCCTTGATTATCTGCTTGGAGGTAAAGTGATGGACCCCAAGGTACATCAGTTATTCTTTGCTAACGATGGAGGCATTTTAAGTGAGGATCCTACATCCCTGCAAGGAGCAGGGTGGACGTTTTGGAGGAAAACGGGCATTAGTTCCAAAAAGACAGAGTACTTGTGCTGCCCGTTCTCTGATCCACTCAGGCCTATTACAAACATTTATTTGAATGGAACAGTGCTTCCCAAGTGCGAAAAATTCAAATGTCTAGGATCTATGAACAAAGCAACCTGTGATGACGACATCAATCATCGCGTAAGCGTAAGGTGGATGAAGTGGCGAGAAAATTCCGCTGCCTTCTGTGACAGAAAAATGCCACCTAAGTTGAAATGAAGGCTCTACATCACAGTTGTGCGTCCAGCGCTCACATACGGTTCACAATGTTGGACGATGTGCAAAAAGTGTGAGAGTAAATTAACGGCAGCTGAGATGAAGATGCTTCGCATGACAGCAGGGGTGACAAAGCTTGATCGAATAAGAAGTTCGAAGATCCGTGGAAGCTTTCATGTCAAGGAAACCATCGTACAAAAAATAGAGCGCGATCGGCTCAGCTGGTATTGCCACGTTCAAAGAAGAGATCATTATTTGAACCCTGTTAAAAAGACAATATCAATGCACGTTCCAAAAAGGCATCCCGATGTAGGAAAGGCAGGCCTATAAACGCCTGGATCACACAAGTGCGACGACATCGGCATTTCATTGGCATTGGCAGGCCTGCCGATATTTTCTGAGGTCAAATAGGCGAACCCCACACGGGGATCAGTAGAAATGCAGTGAAGTAGGAGGGTTGTGATCCCTTATTTTCGGAGCATAACCTTGCTGCAAAAAAAGGAAGAAGAAGAATGAATTGCTAAGATGATCTGTACTAAACTTGCAATACAATAGAGGTCCTTGAGCATCGACAACCCGAGAAATTATACGAAAAAATAGGAAATTCCCACACCTAAGAAATGAATTCTCCGAAAGACACTTCTTCCAGGATATTGAACAACTATCTGACAAACCGGTATACAACATTTTCTATCATATTAAACTCATAGGATGGTTTGCATTCCAAGTACATAGAGTAATTTGTTTATTGGCATTTGCAAGTGATATCTTTTTTACCCAATAGGTATCACAATGGGTCTGCATTGGCCTAAGTGTAGCGAAGAGAATAATGCCCCCCCTTCGGCAAACCCACCTACCTTATTCTCAGATCTTTAGCGGAAGCGAAATGTTGAAAAATATGGAAAACTAGAATGTTAGTATGCTTAGCTCGGCCTGTAATATTTATTCCGAGACATCAGACCTCGATTTCTGTAGAGTTACTATTCAGCGCAGAAAATATTGTGTGAATGTGTATAACAGTACGATTACATAATTACACACATATTTTCCGAATTAGGTATATTTTCTAGTCGCGATTATGTAATCGCACGGTCATTTGCACGGTGGAGAGAGAAACAAACATCAATTTTTTACGATTTTATTGTGAAAATCACAAACATGTTGGATTACGACATCAGACAAAAAATCACAAGTATGTACGTGCACAGAATTGATAGGTTGGGACTACGATTTCGGTTTCTGTTCTAGCAATCGCTGACACCCTACAGAAGATAAGAGTTGATGTTCGTTAATCGTTAAGCTTACTGATATTCTTTACGCTATCCAAATGGATTTAGAGGAGCTAATGATATGTATAACAAAGGCAACATTGCCAACAGGCTTGACACTCGCAACAAAACGAGAGGCTCACAAAGGAGTAAAGCTGCCAATTGGTATTGAATAAACGCTTCTTCTAATAAATGACCAAGGTGGACGATTATTTCCTCGTAAAGCTTTATACCTAATAGCTAGCGCGACGTACAAGCTTAACAGGTTGAAAGTATTAACACTAAAGGCGAATTGAATTTTTACAAACGGTACTCGGTCCAATGGGTTTACAAAATTTCTAATGGATCAATAAAAACGTAGAGCAAACAAATAAGGCATTTCAATTCCAATACAAAACCATTCCAGCATTTCACAACCTCAAAACTCACCGAACTACCACTATTGCCACACAAATCATGAAATATCCTCAGCGGTCTTGTTGATTCACACAAAGTTAAATCACTTTGGCAGATGTGCTCCTCATACTGTTTAAAATAGTTAACAATCGTTTCTTTAAGATTTAAAGTGCTAATGAGCAAAACCCTAAAAACAAATAACAACCAAATATACATCCATAAGCAGTTATCAATAAATTGAATCCAATGTTTGTACATACCTGGTTCCGTAAGGTTTATTTTTTTCTCTCATCGCAAAGCCTATGAGATCGGTTATCGCTGCGAACGTCCGATTATCCTTATTTGCCTCTGGAACCGTCTTTGGCAACATTCCTTCTTCGCAAGTCACTTCAACGGCCTTTGATTGAGCATCTGTTTTTAAATTTTTTTCCGACATTCCCACAGCAATTTCATTGATCAGCTCCTTATCCTCTTTGTAGTGGGCTAATTTTTTCCACTGCCTATAGCAGAGGATAAGGCGAAGATAAGAGATCAAATCGTTAGGCTTATAAGCCTGCCTGTCCGAAAGATATTTTCTGAAGAAAACAAAACAAATATTCAAATTCACATAAAATTTAGTTCGATGATGATTTATTTTTACTTTACCTAAATATTGGATCCAAGATCAATCGATAGATATCCTTAACATTAATTTTCAATAGTGTCATCAAGATGCTCGTTGTATTACCACTAAATACTAATCCCAACGTAATTATAATCTCATCGACTCTTCGGCACACTTCAGTCTCATCGGTAATAGTGGAATAGAGACGGCATTTATAGTTTATGTACTGTGCCATGAAGTCTGTCAGGATTAGATTGTACCTTTCGTCATATCTTAGCTGAGAAAATAAAAAAAAAATAAAAAATAAAAAATAAAAAATCGGGTAACATTACGGTCAGCAGAAATATTCTAATAACTCACCTCTGATAAGTCGTCATAGCACAGTTTCATGGATAAAAGCCATCGTATTAGATTCTTCCAAATGAATGCCTGCGTCGATTTTACGTGTACTAGTTTAAGGGTTCTTCGCACATCCTCTGCCATTTCTTTCAATTTCCCATAAGGGAAAGCAGATGATGTGTACTTCGGCAAAACACAGTGGAATAGTATTGGTTGCACCCTCTCAAACAGCAAGCGAAATTGTTTGTTTTTACCTGTTATATGAGAAAAATTATAAAAAAAAAATATGAATAAGCCATTTAAGGTTTGGAAAGGGGAATCTTCATGGCAAAATACCTAAATCAATTCTTTCATACACTTAAATTCCATGCAGAATTTAAATATATCATAGTTACTAGAACGTTTCAAGGACCCTACCTCTTCTAAGTTATTGAAGAAGTATCTACCAAGGTACTTTAGCCTATAGTTCTGGCAACTCCTTGACATTCACAGGGTATATGCGTTATGTCCTCCGACACATGTATGTTACGTTAGGTTAGGTTAATGTGGCTGTCAGCTAAGAGTCGCCAACACACTTAGACCAATAATAGGTGCATTGTGATACCACGTGGATCATAGGAGAAAGTTTCTCTCTACCTACTCGCTAAACCATTTTAAGCTTCTTATGAAGCGTATAAGATAATCCTTATCTCATAGCGTGCTTTCTGAGAAGACAATCCTATCGCTGTTCTTAACCGTGATAATTTGAGTTATATAATCTCCCCAGATTTTCTGTGATTTCGCAGGTTTAATACAGCTAGAACATCTGCTTAGAGCATACTGCATGTGTCCGGAAGTCTCAAGGCCACCAGTATGTTAATATCTCTCGAGTACCTGACCACGTTCCCTCTCCAGTCTTAAAACCATATGTATATACATATTGCAATCTCGTTGTGGGCAGAGATGTCTTGCTTTGCCAATTATCCCTTACGGGTACATTATTTCGTATGGTGTGATGAAGTCTAAGGCACCAAGGATATCGTCCGATTTATCAGGCATATCGGGAAATAATTCCCTAAGAATGGACCTATGCCTCACATTACTAGTTGTGAAGAAACCTAAGCGCACAATTACCCTCTTGAAATTTTATTTGTAGATCTAGTGGTAAAAGATACAGAAAGATCTCGAGTGCAGCCGTACGTGTTGTACGTAGAGCACCCGTGATGGCAATATGTTTTTTGTACCCTGGCCAACATTTCCCGATTTTTTTTCTCGTATTCGTTGCCTTCCACCACAGAAGACCACCATACGTAAGAATCAGTCTGACTATCATGATGTATAGTCAGTGTATCATTGCAGGTTTCAGGCCCTATTTTCTCCTTGCAGTCCTCTTACAGATAAAGAGAACATTGTAAGCCTTACGGACTCTTCCTGTATGTTAAGTTTACAGTTTAGTTTTCTGTCTAGCATTATGTCACCCAGATACCTAGCACGATCCGAAAGGGAAAGCACCACCCCTGCTAGCTTTTGCAGTTTGAACGGTGGTATCTTCTATTTCCTGCTGTTTTATCCGAGTTAACGTGAAGTCCACAATGTAAAGCCCATTTTTGGAGACTATTAAGAGCTGATTCCATTTTTCTTCTTCCTATTTCGGCGAGGTTATGATCCGAAAACAAGGAATCATAACCCTCCCACTTCACCGCATTTCTACTGATCCGCCGCTGATGGGGTTCGCCTATTTGACCTCTGAAAATATCGGCAGACCTCCCGATTTTGGATCACTCAGTTACTGAGGCCAATGAAATGCCGATGTCGTCGCATTTGTCTGATCCAAGCGTTTATAGGCCTGCCTCTCCTGCCTCGCGATGTCTTTGGAACGTTCACCGATATTGTCTTTTTAACAGAGTTCAAATGATCTCTTCTTTGAATATGGTGCCAGTCGCGCTCTGTCGTTCATAGATGGTTTCCTTGACGTAAAGGCTTCCACGGATCTTCTCAGCTGCCGTTAATTTACTCTCATACTTTTTGTACATTGTCCAACATTGTGAACCGTATGTGAGCGCTGGACGCACAACTGCGGTGTAGAGCCTTCATTTCAATTTAGAAGGCATTTTTTCGGTCACAAAAGATAGCAGAGTTTTCTCGCCACTTCATCCATCTGATATTAATTGATGTACCTTGGGGTCCGTCACTTTACCTTCAAGCAGATAGTCAAGGGCTGCAATAAAGAGCAAAGGACTTAAGACGCTTCCCTTGTGCACCCCGACTTTGATTGGGAACTCTTCGGTTACTCCAGCGGAGCATCTTACTTTTGTCATTGCTCCTTCGTACATGACCATGATCATCTGTACATAGGTTTCTGGGACCACTCTTGTCTTAGCGCCACTCATATCAGATCTCGTGGTTGTCTGTCGAATACCTTTTCAAAGTCAACCAATACAATATGCAAATCCTTTAAAGAATCACGATGTTTTTCCATTTCGATCCTTATACTTTGGGGTGTGGTTTACCCGCGACAAACCTGCACTGTTCGCAGATTCCGCACCGAGTCCAGTAAAACTCTGACTGACGTCCTTGAGTTTTGTATAGCACTGACCCATAAAAGAATGAAATATCTTCCAAATTCTACCTACCTATCTATCTACCAAATTCTGAACTAGAGAGGAGTCTCTAAAAGTGGTGTATTCTCACCGAGACTAAGTAAATCTCAAATCGAATTCTAGAAATAATTGTAATGCTAGAGAAACTCTAATGAGGTTATCCAAGGTATTAGTAGGAGACACAATAGAATATAAATAACTGATGATTGATGTATTTGCAGCCAAAAAGATAGTACATATCTGGTTTCATGATGATTCAGTTTCCTCGAACCCGTACAGCATGAATTCCAGAAGCTTATTTTCAATCATTTTCTAAACAAAGCAATAGACATAGTTCATTGATGTTCTTCTGTTCATCTGTACAGCAAAATAGATCATACGCTTTTAATGAAGAGAGAACATTGCTAAAAACAAAAAAAAAAAAAACAACACAAAACAAGAACACCCTTTTAAGTTGTTTATCGCATGCATGCTGCGCTATGAAATACATGAAAAGTAAAAATTTCTACGCTGCTTTTGTGAGTATGTAAATGTTGGTTTATTTTTAAAATGGCAGCCACTTCTACTCTTATTTATATTTTTAGATGCAACAATCCAATGAGAAGTGATACGTGGAACTTGTTGGAGTTTCGAAGTAGAAATCGCTTATACACACCAACTACTGGGAATCTTGACATTATTCTCTTAATGGATATTTATAATTTGCAATATTTAATTGTATGTACGATATATAAGATGGAGTGATGCACTGCTAAATGAATATGAAGACATGCCTAGATAAATATAAAAATGGATAGATGGGAAAAAATTTGGGTCGTACTTTTGAAATCGATTTCAAACACACGTGGCGGACAGCAGGTCGAAAAAGTTGTCAGCTTTCTACATCTACTTGTAGGAAGCATGGTCTCTGCCCTCGGCTGTGACACCGAACTAGATGTGTGTGGCAGAATCAAGAAAGTTAAAACTGCATTCGATTCTATCCAAGATCTATCTGGACAGCCAAAGTTTGCAGCAGAAGAACCAAACTGGCGACGTCGAATTAGTACTTTCTTTATGAGTGTACTAATTGGAAGGTGACTATCGTTATCACTCTCCAGCTGTACAACTTTCGTAAATAGATTTCTGCGCAGCATCTAAGCTTTATCAGAGGACGGGTCAAGAACCATACGTAGGCGAAAGTGGCAGTGGAATCTACTCATCCAGTCAGGCAGAAGAGCGAGTCCTTCAAACGAAAGGTGGCACAAACAGTTGATGAGGAATCGAGGTCTTTAGGGATGAGCTGGTAACAGATTTATTTTCTTGTTGGGACAGGAAACAGTCCACTGGAGCACTCAGACACAACTAGTCCATTGTACTACCAAGGAGCAAAACCCTAATTTATCCATTTTATGGCAATTTCCTTTCTAAGAAAGTAAAGTAAGCGCTTCAGTGATAAGGAGCTTACAGTACCAGTACTCACCACATCATCACTAAAGATCTGTCACCTGCAAAGGCATGATAATAGAAGCGGAAATGTTCCACAGTATCGACGCCAATCGATTTTCTGCAGTCTCTTCTGCTAAGAGACAGAAAATATGCTACTATACTATTACAGACGTCCAAAAGCATCTATTTAGTCAACCCGCATCCGGGAGTCATACCACACACAATTGTGCTCGTGAGAAACCCAATCGTCAATGGAAGCCAAAGCCGAAAACGCAGGAAGACCCAACGTTCCTAGCAATCTCAACGGAGATATCATTTCCAATGATCCCAGCCTGACCGAGTTCAAATAGTTTATTTTCACGATCTGCTTTGGAAGTGATCAAAAGGTTGAGCAAGGCCTTAATCGCAGCCTGAATGTCACTGCAGATGCAAATACTACGACTCTCACACCTGTTCTTCACAACATAGTTTGTGACCATTAGGATCGCATAAGTTTCCGCTTGGAAAACAGACGCATATTTGCCTAACGAGGAGTGAAGCCTAATGCTGTCTTATTCCATGAAGACACCAGCAACAGACCCTTGACTGGTTTTGTAGCCATCCCTGAAAATTCGACATCCTATTCCTAGCTCATACCTTGGTCGGCACCAGTCCTGAATACAAAGAAAGTCGACATTGAATGTACACAACAGCCGAAGTTCTGGAGTCGAATCGCCATATCCGTCAACGTAAGACTCGCCACGTAAATTGGATGTATTGTTGATGATGATGTTGTTGCTAGATCTACCAACAACACAATACAAATTACGTGACCAATCACCTGTTCACGGATACGGATACGTAGGATAAGTGCCGCGCAAGATTATCAAAGCTCGAGTATGGACTATACCAAAAACCACCACCACCGCTTAAAACGATGGATGGCTTTGACAGTGCAGCCAATGTTATGAGTATCAAGAGGAGGTAAGTTCAACTGTGCATCTAAAACATAGCCAGGCACGCTCGGGAAAGCTCCCATGCAGCTGAGATGACGAGCAGGAGGCGTCGGCACCCTAAGCCCCTTGTGGAATGAACGAACTTAAGCTAGTAGGCTTTGAAACGGATACTTCGCCTTGGATAAGTATTAATCACAAGTTGACTACTGAGCAAAGTAAGATGATTAGATGCGAGAGAGTACTAGTCCCCAATATGCTGTGCAGTGGAATTCTGAAGGGTGATCAGATAGCAATGATACTTTTTCTAATTGTTATGTTTCAGCAGCTGTTAAAGTTACCAATGATATCCAGCTGTCTAAATATTCAGTAAGGTTTCTTATCTGGTCACCTTGTATTCTAAAGAGTTGAGATTCTAATCATCAGATTAAGCTCAAAAATACTCTCTCTCCCACTATAAGTGGCACCGTATTTCAGCACAAGAAATGCCGCAAAGTCGACGGTCAGACAAGCAAAGTCCAACCACCGTGTAATAGCAACAATTCACCAGACCAGTAACTTCTGCCCTGCTTAGTGATAACGTTGCACAACGAGTAACATTTTCTAGATTTTGTTTTATATTTTCGCTTTGAGCCATAATATTCACTGTTATGTATTTTATACAACACAATGTGGTCCGAAACATTTTTTCTGCAGTGTAACTATACTTTTTTTTATATTGAAACTTTATAAAAATGTTCCCATTTTATAATACTACAACTAGTTTACACTAACGAGCAGTTCATATTTGATACATATGTACATTTTAAAACATAATATTTCAATATATACACAATTACAAAACATATAACATCTTTTTAGTTGCCAACAATTAGGTCATGTGGTTTGACACGCTTCAGTCTTCTAGTAAGTCCGTTTGTATCGGTGAGTTTTACTGCTTCTGGGTTCACGTATTGTCTCAGCTTTTGATTATGGACTCCTGCGTAATCTGCAATAGTTTCTGCTACAGTCTTCAGTTTAAGATCGCGATGAAGGTCTACGTTCCTAATATACCATGGCACATTTACTATGCCTCTCAGTACTTTATTTTGAAAACGTTGAATTATGTCGATATTATTTTGAGTCATACATCCCCATAACTGAATTCCGTATGTCCATACGGGTTTTAGTATTTTTTTTATACAACAGAAGTTTATTATGTATAGATAAGGGTGATCTTCTACCAATAAGCCAGTACATTTGTCTCAATTTCATGTTCAGTTCTTCTCTTTTCTTTTTCATGTGCTTTTTCCATTTAAGTTTGGTATCTAGGGTCATTCCTAGATACTTGGCTGTGTTGCAGTAAGGGACTTGCATTCCAGAGACTGTAATCGGAATCCGTTGAATCTTTATATTGATAAAATTGGCATGTACTGATTTAGTGCTCTTAAGATTTATGCGCCATTTCTTGGTGCAGTTGACTACAGTATCTACAGCATTTTGAAGGATCCTGGTTGACTCTACTTCGCTTTTCTCTATTGCAAGTCTTACTATGTCATCGGCGAATGTGGCTATTGTACTACTTGCAGGGACTGGTAGGTCATTCGTAAAGAGTAGATATAATATTGGACCTAATATACTTCCTTGCTGTACTTCAGCTTCAATTTCTTTAAGGCATGAATAAGCATCTTCTTGCTTGATACGAAAGTATCTTTTCGAGAGATATGACTCCAGTAATGCCGTAAATCTGTTGGGAAGGAGTAATCTAAGTTGGTATAGCAATTCTGTATGCCATACTTTGTCGAACGCTTGAGCAACGTCTAAGAATTTGGCTGAGCATACCATTTTATCTTCCAAAGCTTTCTCAATAACGTTGGTTATTCTATGATCCTGCTCAATAGTTGAGTGTTTTTTTCTGAAACCAAACTGGTGAGTAGGTATCATATTTTCATTTTCAATGAACGGGCTTAGCTTTTGATGAAAATCTTTTCAAATATTTTTGACATGATGGGTAGCAGAGAAATGGGTGTATAAGAAGATACTTCATGAGGATCTTTTCCTGGCTTTGGAATCATAATTATTTCAGCGACTTTCCAATAGCAAGGGACATGCTTGAGTCTCAAACAGGCGTTCATTATCGCTGTTAGCTTGCGCATAGCTCTTTGTGGCAACTGTTGCATCAACTCCACAGTGATCAGATCATAACCGGGAGATTTTTTCGGTTCTAGTTGTTTCCGTATAATAACTTTGATTTCAGTTTGTGTGACTGGATGGATTTGGGCTTTGAATAGGCTGAAATACTTTTGTCATGTGCTCGGCAAATAACTCTGCCTTTTTGCCGATTGTTTTTAGCCCATGCACTATTAGGCATTTTAATAGGTGGATTATGCTGTATGAATACAATGAATACTCAGTCGTCTTATCTGCAGTTAGCCCGCTTAGATATTGGCTAATACTTTGATTTGTTAGCTCTCTTATTTGGTTGCGTACTAATTCAGCGAGTTGGTTGAGTTGCGATTTGTATAAGGGATACCTTGTTTTTTGCCACTTCTTTCGAACCTTTCTTTTCTGCGATATTAAGTCTAAAATTTGTTTTGGATATCTAATACCAATTTCTTTCTTTTTAGTTAGAGGAGTACTTTTCCAAGCTGCTCTTTGTATCTGTTAAGTAAAGACGAGTACTTCATCATCAAGCTGATATTTGTTTAGCAATTCTTTGTGAGGATTCAATTCTTGTTCAAGCAGCTCTTTAAAATAATTCCAGTCGGTATTTTTATGAGTGAGATAGATGTTGTCGGATTTCATAATTAGATTTTCACTTAGACTCATATAGATTGGATAGTGGCCGGAGCACAAATCTGTTCCTTCCTCTATTTGTAGTACGCTTCTAGATATTTGTTTTGTTATGAAAAAATCAATGAGGTCAGGTGTTTTCTTTATATCTGTGGGCCAATATATTGGCTTACCAGTTGACACAGACTCACAATCTGTTTCTTGTGCTGCTTTAAGCAATTCACGGCCCTTTGTTGTTATCAATCGCGATCCCCAGTGCGTATGCTTCGCGTTGAAATCACCATCCATGATAAATCGGTTTTTATGTTTTTGTAATGATAATGTTCTGAACTAATTTTATGTTTTGGTGGGCTATAGACAGGTGTGAGTGATAATAAGCTCTGCTTGGTTTTGATGTTTATTGTTGTTACTTGGAATTTGTCTGTGAAATGTTTTTCTTAAAAAAACTATA
Organism: Brachypalpus laphriformis; assembly: GCA_945910035.1. NCBI lineage: Eukaryota > Metazoa > Arthropoda > Insecta > Diptera > Syrphidae > Brachypalpus > Brachypalpus laphriformis. Next base: position 88,206,735 of record OX246756.1, read on the forward strand.
AAATTAAACAAAAATACATTTTTTCCTTTGAATTCGAATTCCTGTGGCAAACTGCAGTTTAGGCACGTACTATTTCTACTTTATTTCGCAGTAAGATATTAGATATTAAATAGTAGCGCATATTACGTAGAAAAATGCTGAGCAAAATCGGAATTTAAAATTTGAATAGATTGGCTACATCCAACCATAATTAGTTACACAAGGTGAAAGTAAGGTATGGCCACTTCAATAACAATTTTCTTCAAACCAGTTTACTTTAAGCAGAATAAAGACTAAATATGCAAGGGAATGAAATTTAAAATATGAAAAATACATGAGGACACATCACAGACTGCACCTAAGAATATGTATACCTATACACGTTTACAGAGTTCTTTGTTCGAAATACAAAAAAAATGTACGTACCCCAAGGTATTCATATAGTCTTTGATTTTGCTTTGTCCATGCGTAAGGGAATAGCAGTGAAACAAAAGCCATAATTGGAGTATAAATACAATAAAAGGCATGGCTGGTTTGCACGTACTTACACTTATACAAAAATGTATCCTGCTTGCAAATTATTCAGATTCTAAATTTAAGCTAAATTGTTAGGTGGTTTTTTTTTTCGAAGTTCCATTAAAATGTTACAAATGCACTTTGATATTTTTCGAAAACTTGATATTTCAAATCGTAGCATACGTTAAATATTGTTTACATTTCGATTATGAACAAAATCTATCGAGAATTACCCAAAAATAGACAATTTTCATAAACAGGGAATAAGTAAAGTACCGTTATACGGTTTTCTTTTTAAGTGGAACTTCTTTAGCGAGACTAGTGAATCGGAATAGCCTCGACACCAGAAAACAAACACGGAACGATCAACTACGCTCTGCTTGGGAATACCACGTGTTGTTGGCATTTAATTTTTTTCGTTTTATAAGTTACTAGCCTAAACCCCGCCCGCTTTGCCAGGCATTTTTTTCAATGTTTTGGAAAGTTTTTGTAATTTTTTTTGCCTATCACCTTTGTACCGTAATTATCTACATTAAAAAAAAAAAAAAAAAAAAAAACAACTAAATTGGTTGAAAATTACGGGCGGCCGGGTGAAACATACACATTTTGCCACTTAGTTTTATAAATACGTAGATGTACATACTCTACACAGATTTTACAAAAGCTTTTGATAGACTACATCACACTTTACTGTTGGCTAACTTTAAGGTGGTTTTCCAATTATATATGTAGGTGATAGAAGACACTATTCCTTATGGCAAATATTCTTAAGTAGCTCGAGTCCTCAAAGACTTCAAGCGTAACTAATCTTCAGGTCCAAATGTAGTATGTATCTCTCCTTGTATCGAAGCGGTGTTCTCTTACCCTGGCGAAAGCTCTGCGCAAGTTCTTCCACTTGAGGTACACAAAAGGTACTTTCCTAAATATTTTTTTTTTTTCTCTCTTTTAAAATGCGCCAAGGGGTGTGGTAATCTTCTAAAGATACTAGCAGGCCGGACTGCTAGCATGCACAATTCGCAAACCCAAATAATCGATGCCAGAAATGCCCCTACATACTCATCCACACCCTGCACACTAACTACTAACACTCTTCCCGCGGGATTGCCGTTAGGTATTACTTCGCGGGAAACTTCCCAAAAGGGGCGATAAAACCTCATTGTTAGTGCAGCATAGTTTTAGTATCAGTGCTATCCAAGGTCATGGAAGCATTATCAATTAACACCTTATGAGATAACTCGAAAGAAACCATCTTCTCAACGCTCCACAGGGGACCTTATGGTCTATCTTTCGGAAAAATTAAACCAAAGCAGTCATCGTCACGCTGAATGTGTAGTCCGACTTGATATCTCCAAATCTTTTGATAGAGCTTTGAAAAGTGTTGCTCATCTTTGCGAGTTTCTTTCATATTGCGACCTCTTTTTCTGCTCTAAAAAGACAGGTTTCATCTTCATAAACAATACTTTGAAATATGCGCTGCTATGTCATATGTTTATATTTTGATGCCTCGTTGAGTGATAATGTTCAACCTTTGAGCTGCAGACAGATTAAGTATCCAATACCAATAAGAATTTAAATTCCAAATAGAGAGATCGATCTTTAAATAGATTATTCTTTTTCAGCCAAATCATTCAACTTCGATGAGAGTAACTAGAAAGCTACATATGAAGGGTCACGTTCTGCAGAGAGGAAGGTGAGGATTTTGAGATTCAAAGTGGGGTAAGACAAGGCTGTATTCTTTCACTATTTCTATTGGTGATTAGCGATATGCTTCGTGCAGCTTTGTCGACGGGAAACGGAGGAATTCGATGAACTCTTACATTTCAACTGAAACATCTTGACTACGCTGACGATTTATGCTTATTCTCTCACAGAATTATGGACCACCACCAAATGACAGCAGATGTGTAGAGGGAGGCTAGGCGTCGTCTAGTCGGGCTGAAAATGAATGCGGCAAAAACTAAAATTATCATGCGTTTCTGGACAACCAGTAGGGAGAGTAGAAGATTTTTCAGTATCTTGTTATGAAGAGCATTATAACAATACAAACAAATCGAGGCTGTTATGGGTCTTAGCAACACAACTCCGTCCGAAAACGTTTCATCGTGAAACACAGGTAGGTCGTACTATTTATGTGCACCCATTCCAACAGCCTAACCTAACCCAAGATGCGGATGTAGTACAAAAAGTCAAAACTCGTCGAACTGATGTACAGTTCGGTCATATAAAGTGAAAGAAGAACAATTTTCAAGCCAAGACATTTTAGAATCCAAGCTCACAAGTCTGTTTCAAAGACCAACCGATTGCAGATCACAAGAGGCTTCATCCGTTAGACTAGAAGTAACGTGTATAGGATCAATAAGAATGGAACGATGTGGTGTTTCAGGCTAAACGTCGTCATAGGACAAGAGTTCACTTAAAACAAATGTTTTTTTTTTCAATTAGGTATCATCAAAATTATCACAAATGTTAAAGCGTTTATGTTCTACTCGCAGCGATTTCTTGAAAAACTTAACCACCGCTGAATACATATATGTATACTGGAACTCTAAAATTATGCTAAATTATACATCGCAGACATTAAAATCAAATAAAAAGAAGAGGACCTTACGTAGGTGGATTACGTAAAATTAAATTAAAATTAACAGAAAGTAAATGAGCTGAAAACCTGTTGCTGACTAATCAATCTCTCAACAGAACCATCAATTACATACTTTCAATTACCCGCACGTTGAGCTGGTAATTACCGTGACCTATAAATACATACAAGTGGGCGCCGTGGCGCAAGTGGTTAGTGTGTCGGACCACTGCGCGTGAGGTTCCATGTTCAAATCCAAGAAAACACCAACAAGTTTTTTCACGGTCTCACTTCTCGCGAACGTCTGACAAACATCCGAGAGTATTGTTGTCACGAGAAAACCTTTCAAAACAAATTGCTCTTCGGATACGGAAAAATATAACGAACACAACACGAGTGGTTGCGAGAAGCTAGGCCCAGGCACTTAAAGAGATGTTGCGCCAAATATTTATTTATTTTTTTGTTTTTTTCTTCAAGAATGGGTAAAAAAAAAATTGTTTGACATCGTCAGAAAGGGCAAAAATAGATGTTTACCATTCGGAAGCTTGTCTAAACGTATTATCGCTCGCAAAAACAGTCGAAGAAATGTACGTAACCAATTACAAAGGAAACGTTTAAACGGCCCTTTCAGTGAGGTAAAAATGAAAAATAAATCAGACTAGCCTCAATTCAGCTATTTCGACAGCTCGTCGTGGTGCGAAACACCTCAAGCGACTAAAGCTTAAGAAAAAAAAACACCACTTAATGCTTCGCGAAAATGTCAACGATTACATTTCGCGAAAGACCACATGACCTAGGATGTGCAACAAGGGGCAGAAAAAATTAGTCTTTGTAGAAAAAAAAAAAAATTATTTAGATGAACCGGATGGCTATAATTATTACTTCCACGATCTAAGAAAAGATAAGCTCTTTAAAGCCGCCTTCATAGCAGAGAAGGGGACGTAATGGTCTGGGCTGTCAAAATCTTATTATGGCACCATCGACTTGGTGGTTGAAAGCTTAAAAATGACAGAAAATACCTACAAAGCCGTGTTGGAATCAACTTTTCCAAAAATCCATGATCTCTTCGGACCACTTTCATAGATATTTCAACATGACATCGTTCCTATGCACACAGCTCGCGTTGTTAAATCGTTTGCTGCCAGTCAATCTGTTGAACTACTGCCACGACTACCATATTCGCGAGACCTTAACATTATAGAAAATGTTTGGGGCTGGCTCACAGGTAAAGTATACGAAGGTGGAAAGCAATACAATGATAAGGTGACATTTCACTCGACTAATTGGCCTCATTGTACAAGTCCCTCAAGGATCGAATTTTTGAGGTTATTTTGAAGAAAAGTGGTCCTACACGTTGTTAAAAATTATACCTGGAGTATAAATTCGAAATAAAAATTCAATTTTCATAAAAAAAAACAAAAACGAAGAAATGTATTTCTTTATTCATTCAGTTGTATGGTGTAATCTTATGAACCAATTTAAATGCATTCCATTCTGACTTGTTTGCCAAAAGTCTCCAGAGTACCGTTATCTGGCTCTGCAATATTTTTTAAATTTTGCTTTTGTATTAAACACAAACGACTCTAACTTACACCATCATTTTCTTTTTCTTCCCTGGCATATAACTGGAGAAACATCAATTTGAAATCCCTAAATTGTCTGCTTCTAATCTAGTGAACCGCAGTGTATGTACCACAAGGCATTCATATGGTCCTTGATTTTGCTTTGCCCATCTGTACACATTCAAAAATACTGAATGGTCAAATATCCCGCTTTAGTTTAAGCGAATAACAGTGAAACAAATAACCATAATTGAAGTTTAAATAAAGAAAAAGGCATGACTGGTTCGCACGTACTTGCACTTATATACACACTTAGGCATCTTGCAAATTATTTAGATCTGAAATATAAGTAAAAAAACGGTCTAGATACGACTGTAATATCATCCTTAAATGTGAAAAATTTCTACGAGACCAAAGATTTAGGTTAAAAAAATACTGCAGTTTTTTTGTTCTTTTGTGGAAAGAATAAAAGGTTCTGCCTCATCGTCCATTCATATTCTTGTTCACCATGATATCATGGACTTAAAAGAGACTCTGCTGGCTGTACTATTCGCAGCGAACTGCACCTTTTCAGACACTTCTCTTCCTCGCATCTACACTGAACTCGCTTCCATATTCTTTAGGGCAAATATTCTTCAGTAGCTCGAATCCTCAAAGGCCTCAGGCCCGCCTATCTCCCCTTGTTTCGAAGAGGTTTTCTTCTAACCTGGCGCAACCGCTGCTTAAGCTCTTCCACCTGACGTAAACAACAGGTACCTTCGTAAATAGGTGGGAACTTGCGTATGTCCAACCACTTCCCAAAAAAGGCGATAAAACCTCCTTGTCTAGTTACTGACGCATAGTTTTAACATCAGTGTTATTCAAGGTCATGGAAGCACTGTCAACTAACATCTTATTAGACAACTCGAAAGAAATCATCTTCTCAATGACCGTTAGTATGGTTTCCGATAACAGCCTTCCACAGGGGACCTTATGGTGTATCTTTCGGAAAAATTAAAACAAATTATTTATCGTAACGCTGAATGTCGTGTAGATTGTAGATTGTTGAAGAGGTGGGATTAGGTCACCTTATCACTGCGGCCACATTAGACCTATTGTGATTTTCTCTGATCTAAAAGCTCACTCAATATGCCCGATTTGGTGATGAACTCTACTATGCTTTTGAGTGAGCTTACAGATAGGTCTTCTTGGCTTGTCTGTTACCTTCAGTTTCCGTCCAGTAATGATGCGCTTTTTTTTGCCAATTTTTGATACAGCTTTTTGCCGTACTCACTGGTAATCCACAGAATGGTCTTGGCATCATAAAGTTTGACGCAGCTCACTATTTTAAGGCACTCTGGAGTAGATCCGAGATTATTTCTTCGAATTTTCCTCTGATTAATATCGCAATATCATCTGCGTAGCCTTGGACATAAAAGCATTGAGTGCTTCATGCAGCTTTGTCGACGGAAAACGGAGGAATTCGATGGACTCTTACAGTGATGGAAAATTAATTAGAAACAAACAATTTTTTTTTAGAAAATCTACCTGAAAATTTGCATTTCTCTTAAAAAATTTATATTTGAAATCAAATCGTATTGTTCATTACAATAACTTAATAAATTCATAAAAAAAAAGTAATAAAAATAGATCAAAATTCAAGAAAATAAAGGAATTTTAGTAATATACACATTCAAGGGTGGAATTATAATTAGAAACAAAACCAAAGTGGGTACAAAATAATGAATAAAAATACAATGAAATGCGAAAATAACTTGAAAAAAACTAATATTTGGTAGGATAACCTCCATTGGCAAGTACAGCTAGGCATCGTCTTGGCAAGCTAGCTACCAAGTCCTGGCATCTCTTTAGAGGAATGTTTTGCCATGCCTCCTTGGTATTCTTGAAAAGTTGGGCTTCATTTGTTGCTTTTTTTCGAAGCCAAACTTCTTTCGACATCGGCCCAAAGGTTCTCAATGGGATTGAGGTCGGGACTTTGCGCCGGCCATCTCAAAACATTTATTTTATTCTCCTTAAACCAACTCTTTACAAGCCGTGAGGTGTGTTTGGGATCATTGTCCTGCTGAAATATGAACGTTACCGGTAGATATTCAAATGAATATGGCTCCATATGGTCTTGCAGAATGTCCCTGTACACATGTCGATCCATACGTCCACATATTCGGACAATAGGACCAACGCCATACCAGAAAAGTGCACCCCACACCATCACGCTTCCTCCACCATGTTTTATGGTCTTAATGGCGTACTTAGGGTCTAGTTCTTTATTTGGGGGCCGTCGCACATAGCGTTTACTATCAGAACCAAACATGTTGAACTTCGATTCGTCGCTCCAGAGTACTCTTTTCCAAAATGAGAGCGGTTTTTGTGCATGCTCTTTTGCAAATTGTAACCGACGTTTTTGATTTTTTAGCGAAACGTTAGGCTTTTTGCGGGCAATGCACCCCCGCAATCCTACTTCTAGGAGACGATTCCTTATGGTTCTCGGTGTTATCTGTGCACTCAATTGGGTGGATACAGTCAAATGGATGGCCTTGCTGGTCAAAAAAGGATTCGCATTACCGACAAATAAGTCTATCCTTTTTAGCCGTCGTTTTTTTAGCCCTTTGTTTTCTTTAGGGATTCTCAACACTCCCTGTTTCAGTGTACACCTTAATAGCACCGTAGACCATCTTTTTGGAGCATAACAATTCTGATGAAATAGCATCCATAGAGGCTCCCTGATGGAAGTACTTTTGTACAATCAGTTTCCTCATTTCTGGTGTACAGCTTTTGCTTTTTCCCATTTTTTGCTAAATAATAAATTAGATTTATATAAATATTCTAAAAATACGAAATCAGATTAATTTACCTAAATATTCTTATATTTTCTCAGTAATTTTCTACTTGTTCCTAATTAATTTTCCACGAATTTTACACTACTGATAGAACCACGCTAAGCTTTTGTAAAATATATCCTTATGGGCATACATGAATGATCAATACAAAATGGAATAAGTGGCAGACAGACAATTGGCACCAACGAGTATTTTACCGGTACAAAAATCTTCGGATAAATGTGGCAAATATCGAGAAGAAAAGGAAAAAGTATATTTTGGTTTCATCGTTTCTAATTAGTTTTCCACCACTGTACATCCCAACTGAAACATCTTGACTATGCTGACGGTGTATGCTTACTCTCTCACAGAATTATGGACCACCACCAAATGACAGAAGATGTGAAGAGAGAGGCAAGTGTCGGTCGTCGGGATGAAAATTAATACGGCAAAAAAATAAAATGATCATGCATTGCTGGACAACCGGTAGAGTAGAGGATTTCCAGTATCTTCGGAGTATTGTCTCGACCGATGGTGGAACCGAACTGGATATAGCCAACAGGATTGCCAAAACAAAGTCCACATTCGGACTGTTTTCCGATATGGCAAAGCAATCCAATCAGTTTGAACACCAAGCTAAAACTGTTATTAGCGATATTATTGACATTATTGGAAGAACTCAGCGGGCTGTCACCAGTGCGTTTGCACGCATTGAAGCAGAAACGGTTAAAACGGGTTTAGTAATAAACGGGGGCAACACCAAGTACACGCTGTCAACAAGAAGGGACAATCTACATTGACGGATTGGACAGAACGTTTTACTCCGAAATGTAGCGCCACCTAAGTAAAGTCGCAACGGTTATGGAAAATGGGACATTATCAGATATTTAAAAATAAAATAAAAAAAAATAATAAAAATTAAAAAAATAGTCTTTTTGGGCAAGGTCAGGGGCAGTTTGCGACTTTAATCGCACAACGGTAACCGAAACCTGGCGTACACTTAATTTTTTTTTTTAAAGTTCACAGCTCCAAATGTACCCATGAATAGATCTCACACCTGAAACCACCGAAATGTTTGCTGACTTATGATATCTTGATAGTAGTAACAATCAGCAAAAAAAAAAAAAGAAGCTAAACCTCTGTCGCATCAGATGAGAGCATTAATACATTTATTGGAAATGCAAATCAGCAAGCTCTTGCTGTGCCAAAGGAATGCAACTTACAAAAGATGTAAAGCTATGCGTCGGAACCATTAAATCTAACAAAAGGAAGATTGTGCATATGTACATAAAATTAGCTGAAATTTAATTCTGCGGCACGGAATATTAAAGTTGGAAACGTGTCAGCGACAACAGAACCCATTGACCACTTCAATCCTTTGAATTACCTACACTTTCAGCCGATAATTATCGAAACACATCACTACAAACACAAGGAAACACGTATACAGCGCATGTATACCGCAATTTATGGAGCCCTGTTGTGCCTGCCCAGTATTTCCTTGCAGCAGACACCTAAATGTTGCACCACGCAGTGTTTTTACATGTTATCAGCATTGACGATAACACAACCACACATGTACAAGGAAGTGCATCCCTCTGCAATATGCGAAATCTAAAGTATTACCGGAACCCCGCACATCAGTCGTCTCCTTCAATTGTATACACACATGAATCTAACAAGCATACATAACCCTACAATAAATCCCAGAAATAAAATACAAAATTTAACAAGTGGCAGACAATATTAGATAGACGCTTCCCAAACCAGCTATTGGCTTTCTCTATGCAGATGAGCTGTCTGGGGTTTTTTTTTTTTCTTGTCATACTCACACTTCCTTGCCCATTTGGTGATCCCATCGTCGTCCGAGTCAGAGCTGACGACAATTGGGTTATCGTCGTCCGAGTCAGAGTTGACGACAATGGTGTTATCGTCGTCCTCCTCCTTCATGGTACTTGTTCCTGAGATCCTGACGACAGGGATGTTTCGACTTTAGAAAGCACTTTGTGCACGTTAAGCTACTACTTCATCACACAGCACTGCACTACACACACCGCACAGGAATAGAAGTATTCCTTTGCACACGAGTTCTTCAAATGTTTACGTTCTATTCTCGCTGGTACTTCACTGCCAAATGAGGAGAGCAAGTCACTGGAAACCTGACCCCCCAGCACCAGATAGTCTGCAACGACGCTGGCCAACCGTTTGCAATGTAAACACACACAACAGCGGGAATCGGGTAAACAATTAACACTTCGTCAGTCCGTTCGCAGTGTGAATGCAAAAAAAAAATATTTTAGTTCGCTTTTTTTTCCAAATTAAGCAATATTTTTTCGCCAAGCGAGGGATGAGAATTTTCTCGCGTATGTAGGCACTGCGCTTACGAAAGTGGCTGTGGTGGTATATCAGACACTGAGAGCACACACCAGTTTCCATATATACGGTATTTGGCGGATGGTTGTTTGGTTTATTATTGTGGCGGATTTTTAATGATATTCAATATTTTTCTGCGGAAAGTTTTTCGAGGCACATTAGCTTGAAAAAAATGTAGATGCTGTTTTCGTTTCTTGTGCGGTAATGATGTTATCCTTGTTTTACAAACAGGCAGGTATAGGAAATCGGCGTACGGAATGGAATGCTGTTTAGTTGTGGATTGTGGAAAGTAGTGGAAGGCAGACAGGTTAAGGGTACGACTTGGGAAGATTAAGTGCGACGTTAGCTTTTTAGAAGATAGCGAAAATGTGGGAATGGATTAATTTACGCTATGTTTTCAAAAAATATAAATCCCAAATTTAGTGGAAAAAGATTTATAGCCATATTATTCACTTCGCATATAAATCAGTTTTAAGTTAATTTTAAACCCGGAAATTTAAGCCAATTTTCATAATATCAAGAAAAAGCGAAGAAGAAGTGCGCTCAGCTTCAAGCAGAGAGTACGGACGGCCAGTATCGGGAGCTGGAGAAAATATGCTCCCCGGTTGCTGATGCAAACCAGGCTATCCAGGAGCTGCGAAGACACGATATGAACAAGAGCGCAACCATCTTCAAAATAGCCGCACAAAGAAGGAGGAATGCTCAGGAGATTCGTTCGCCGAAGTTCATTAACAATGCTCATGGCCAGCTTTTTGTGGATGACGACAAAATTCTGCAGAGGTGCCGGCAGTATTGTGAACAACTTTTAAATGAACAGTTTTCCCGGCTATACTTTCCAAGAGCCACCTTACTTACTTACTTAGGTGGCGCTACAGTTCGGGGTGAACCTGGGCCTCAACCAACAAGCCTCTCCATTTATCTCGGTCTTTAGCTAATTGCCTCCAGTTGCGCACTCCAAGTTGGTCGAGGTCCCCTTGAACTTGTGCGCGCCACCTACGGCGATGATTCCCTCTACTGCGTCGTCCCTCGGGATTAGATTCGAAGACTCTGCAGGCCGGAGCGTGGGTGTCCATTCGCTCTACATGTCCTAGCCATCTCAGACGTCCAATACGCAGTTTTTTGACTAGGTCGATGTCGCTGTACAGCTCGAATAGTTCGTGATTGAATCTTCTCCTCCAAAACCCGTCAACGCAAACGGGACCGAAAATCTTACGAAGAATTTTTCTCTCGAAGCTTTGTCTAAAGCCTTTTTTGACATCAAAGGTGTCGGTGAGGTCATTACCGACCTTGATGGAGCAGCGAGCGTTCTACATCGTCAGCCTGCACAGACGGACAAGTTTGGAAGGGATGTCAAAACTAGACATGGCTCTATAAAGCTCTTCTCTATAAATGCTGTCATAGGCGGCCTTGAAATCGATAAAGAGGTGGTGAGTATCGATTTGGAATTCTTGGGTTTTCTCCAGGATCTGTCGAAGTGTGAAGATTTGATCGATGGTGGACTTTCCTGGCCTAAAACCGCACTGATAGGGTCCAATCAGCCTGTTGATAAAAGGTTTCAGGCGTTCACACAATATCGCAGAAAAGATCTTGTATGCGATGTTGAGGAGACTGATGCCTCTATAATTGGCGCAGTTGAGGGGGTCTCCTTTCTTGTGGATCGGGCAAACGATGCTGAGATTCCATTCATCAGGCATACACTCGTCTGACCAAATATTAGAAATGAGTTGGTGTATGCACTCTACTAATTCATCCCCAGCTGCCTTGAAAAGTTCGGCCGGTAAGCCGTCAGGTCCGGCAGCCTTGTTCGATTTTAGCTTGGATATTGCTATCCTCACTTCGTTTTGGTCAGGTGGACGAAAATGTTGACTATCATCGTCCATGTTGAATGGTTCATTCTGCCTGACAGCGGGATGTTGGTCTTCGTCGCCATTATACAGTCTGCAGAAGTAGTTTTTCCATATTCTCAGCACCGACTGTGATTCTACTACGAAGTTCCCATTTTCATCTCTACAGGTTTCTGTTCGGGTATTACTTCTCTGACACGTTCTTTTTACCTTTTGGTAAAACTTCCGTACATTGTTCCTGGAGTATAGACTCTCGATATTCTCAAACGCTCGCTTCTCATGCTCTTTCTTCTTCTTTTGGAGAAGCCGATGTTCTTCCCGTCTCTTTTGCTCGTAGAGCTCACGAGCAGCTCTCGTCTTCCTTTGCAGCGCCGCTTTGTATGCCTCTTGTTTTGCTGCATGCACTCGCCGGCATTCTTCGTCAAACCAGGGGTTTAGCGGTGGTGGGCGAGCGAGACCCAGCACATCAGTCGCGGCGTTTCTGATGGCATGTTGGCAGCGTTGCCACTGGTCTTCGGTACTTGATGCTGGCGGCAAAGGGGTGATTGAGAGATTTCGGGATACGCGTTCAGCGAAGAGTCTGGCGGTCTCTTGCGATTGTAGCTTTCCAACGTTAAATTTTCTCACAGTAATTCTTCTTTGTTGCTCAGATTGGGATATCCGCATTCGTACCTTGGCTACAACAAGGTAATGATCCGAGTCTATGTTGGCCGCTCGGAAGGTCCGGACATCCAGAATACTGGAGGCATGCCTTGCGTCGATCGCAATATGATCAATTTGGTTGATCGTGACATGATCATTGGACCGCCATGTCTGCTTATGAATATCGAGATGAGGAAACCATGTGCTTGCTATGGTGACATTTCGCTCCACAGCGAAATCAATTAGCCTTAGTCCGTTATCAGACGTGGTGTCGTGTAGACTATGCTTACCGACTGCCCTACCAAAGACGTCCTCCTTTCCTATTTTGGCGTTAAAATCGCCCAATACGATCTTAACGTCGTATTTAGGACATTGCTCGTATGTTTTGTCGAGGAGCTCGTAGAAACACTCTTTGGTGGCAGGGTCCTTTTCTTCCGTGGGGGCATGAACACATATTAGGCTTATGTTAGCGAATTTAGCCTTGATCCGGATAGTCATAATACGCTCGCTCACGTGTCGGAAGCTTAAGACTTCTTGCCTAAGTCTGCCGCGTATGACAAATCCGCATCCGAATAAGCGTTGCCTGTTGCCTCTGTAGCAATCACCGTAGTAGATGTCACAGTTTTTCATCCTCTTTTTGCCCGGCCCATCCCATTGCACTTCCTGGATGGCGGTAATATCTGCTTTATAGCAGTCTAGGGCCTCTGCTAGTTGTTCGGCTGCACGTGGTCTGTAAAGGGACAGAACATTCCATGTACAGATCCGAAGGTCGTTGTCCTTATTTCGTTTGCTGGGGTCGTCATTAGTTGAGTCATCCTTATCCGAGGCTTTTGGTTGTTTCGGAACCATAGATTTTTTACGTGGTAGGGAAGTTACCCCGACGGCACAACCCCCAACCTGGAGGGCCAAATCCTTAATTATTCCCCTAGGACGAGGGGCCGGGTACACCGGTGCCAGTAGTCCACTACGGGAGTATGAGCGCTGCCGTTGGCCCATTAGGGGCTCCTCCGCCACCATCTCTATTCCAATGTCCTGACTAACATTGGAAATTCCTTACCGACCTGTGATCCGAATACGTCGAAGCAGCTCGCGCAAGGTATTCACTAAGTTCAACCTAACTGGAACTATAGACGCCACCGTTGACTCCGTCTAGGGAATTCGTCCGCTGACGCCTGGAACAGGAAGAAGTGCTCTAGTGAGAAAAGCACTCTTCCCCCCCTCTCTCGTCTGCTGCCACCAAGAATCCGCCAAACGGGGTTGGTTACCCATTTCTTGGATTAAGGTACTAGGCACCCGGCTGTCACCGCGTGGAGGTTGAGAGTAGAAGTTGGTAGGCCTCAGCTGAGTGAAAACGCTTGTGTTTTCATATGATCGCATGCACTACCGTTTGACCAGTCCAAGAGCCACCCCTAACTGTGAAAAATTACCCGACATTACAGTCGAAGAAGTTAGTGAGGCGGTCAAATACTCCAAGAAATGAAAAGCGGTTGTGCTAGACGTGATGCGCTCTGAGTTCTGGAAAAAGATGAGAGATGTCGTTTTCAGATGGCTCAGGATTACCATCTCCAATTTATAAGATGTGACCCAATGCCGAATCAATGGAGGGAAAGTTACCTTCTCCATGTATACAAAGGGAATGGTGATACGCGAAGCTATGATAACTACGTTCGAACAAGCTAATGTCACACACCATGAAGATCGTTGAGTGGGTATTAGTTGGCCGACAGTGAAGAATAATCCGGTTATCTGATGAACGTGTGGGTTTGTCGCGGGTAAATCAACCACAGATGCAATCCAAAGTATAATGATCATAATGGAAAAAACACCGTGATTCCTTAAAGGATTTGCATATTGACAGACAACCACGAGATCTGATATGGGCGGCGCTAAGACATCGAGGGGAAACCTATGTACAAATGATCATGGACATGTACGAAAGAGCAAAGACAAGAGCAAGATGGTAACCGAAGAGTTCCCAATCAAAGTCGGGGTGTACCAGGGAAGCGTTTTAAGTCCTTTGCTCTTTATTACAGTCCTTGATTATCTGCTTGAAGGTAAAGTGATGGACCCCAAGGTACATCAGTTATTCTTTGCTGACGATGGAGCCATCATAAGTGAGGATCCTACATCCCTGCAACGAGTACTTGATGTGTGGGTGAAAGTTCTGGAGGGAAATGGGTATCGCATTAGTTCAGAAAAGGCAGAGTACTTGTGCTGCTCATTCTCTGATTCACTCAGGCCTATTCTAGACATTTATTTGAATGGAACAGTGCTTCCCAAGTGCAAAAAGTTCAAATATCTGGGATCTATGATCAATAGCAAAGCAACTCGTGATGCCGAGATCAATCCTCGCGTAAGCATAGGGTGGATGAAGTGGCGAGAAAATTCCGCTAACTTCTGTGACAGAAAAATGTCACCTAGTTGAAAGGAAGTCTCTACACCGCATTGTGCGTCCAGCGCTCACATACGGTTCACAATGTTGGACGATGTGCAAAAAGTGTGAGAGTAAATTAACGGCAGCTGAGATGAAGATGCTTCGCACGACAGCAGGGGTGACAAATCTTGATCGAATAAAAAGTTGGAAGATCCGTGGGAGCTTTTGTATCAAGGAAAACATCGTACAAAAAATAGAGCGCGACCGGCTCAGCTGGTATTGCCACATTCAGAGAAGAGATCATTTGAACCCTGTTAAAAAGGCAATATCAATGCACGTTCCAAAGACATCGCGATGTAGGAAAGGCAGGCCTATAAACGCCTGGATTACACAAATGCGTTACATCGGCATTTCATTGGTCTCAGTAACCGAGTTATCCAAAATCGTCGGGCCTGCCAATATTTTTTGAGGTCAAATAGGCGAACCCCACAGCGAACAATATTCCATTCATTCATTTGCTTTATTTATCCTAGAGCATTCGAAATATATTCTGATCAAAGGAAATTGTTAGAATGAACAGGCTCTGATCCTGTAATTTTTGAGACGACAGTCGTCCACACAATGCGTAATAATGGGTAATATCTTCGCTATCGCTTCATAGCTTATAGGTTTATAACATTTCTCTGTGCACTTGTATGAAAAAGAATGTAAATTCATGTGTGTTGTAATCAAATGAATTTATAAGAGAATATTTGAACAAAGGAAACCTACATACGGAGGAACTAACAAAAGTTTTCTTCGCTTGACACCAACTGTCAATTTAGTAGTTTTTTGAAATAAAAAAACAAAGATACATTTCTGTAGCTTATAATCTAGCAATATTCATTTCCAAATTTCAGAAATGGATGTCACAGGAGATGATAGCGGATGAATTGGGCTTGAATGCCAATTTTAAATTATCACCTAAAATATTCGAAGAAGTCAGCTCGATGGGTTCCAAAAATTTTGAATGGAGAGCAAAAAGATTCTAGTGTTCGTTTTACTCAATATTTCCTGGATAAGTTTGAAAATGGAGAGTCAACCTGATTCAATAAGATCGTTACAGGTAATGAATCTTGGTTTTACAAGTACGAACAAACAGCGGTCCATGTATGGAGCCCAGAAGGTGCAAATCCAGTAAAGGCCGAACAACAAAATTCAGCGACAAAAGCTATAATGTCATGTACTTCACCCGAGCGAAAATGGTCGCCCTCATCCCGCTTAAAACTGGTCACACAGTCACTGCTAATTAGTCACACAGGTCACACAGTCACTGCTAATTAGTATACTGAAACTTTCTTACCTCAAGTTTTCCCAAATTTACTAGGACACCGACACAGAGAGGAGCTGCGCCGCTATTTTTTGCACCACGATAATGCACCTGCGCACACTGCTGAAAAAACCAACAACTTTCTTGCGCTCTCGGGCATCGATGAAATACGCCCAGCACCTTATTCTCCGGATCTAGCGCCGTGTAACTTTCGGCTAATTCCGAAAATAAAAAAAAAAATTGAGGGGAAAAATCTTAACATCGAATGAGAAGATTATTAATGCAGTCAATGTCGAAATCGAAAAACTCCAAAAAGAGGATTTTGAAAGATGGATCTATCGGCTGAAGAAATGTATTGAAAGAAATGGGAATTATGTAGAGAAATTAGAAAAAGATGAAAATTAAATATTTAAAGTTAAAATGATTTTTGTGTTTTATAATTTAATCAACTAAGCGAACTTTTGTTAGTCCCTGCGTACATACAATAGAATTAATTTGGTTGATTCGGTCAATTATTACATATTATTGGTCGGTTTATATGGCCACGCCCAGCGAAAAACTATAAAAGTAGAACACAAATCTTTAAAAAAAAGATTATAATTTATATCTGCTTGCCATCTGCCATTAATTGTATATATATTCACCAAAGAGCGAACCAATTTCCTGGTTTTGAAAGCATAAGTAAGTACAGTGGGAAAGACGGACGCTCTTTGCTTAGCTGCTTTGTTGTCTATGATCTTCAATTTGAAGAATAACGGTATTTTTCCCAATTGATTGTGCGTATTCATTCTGAAGTGAGTTCATAGATCTATACAAGAAAGATGTCTGCAATAAAAGGACGAGTTAATTTTTAAAATTCAAAACAATGGTGTGAAGTTTTAGAAGAAATTAAGAAACGGCAAGTCCGTTATAACCATTGTCGAAAAGTATGGAACAGCAAAATCTACAATTGCAAGAATCAAAAAGGAGAACCAACTTATAACATGCAGAATGTAACAAGTCTCGATTAAAGAAGCACGTTTTTGACCCTTTTTGAGTGGAAAAGTGGGACAAAGGCATATTTAATATATGTTTTTTTTAAACCACAAAATCTTATAATAATAAGTCACCAATATGCATAATTGTTCGCTGTGCTCACTTTGTCAGTTTGTTTTACCGACCAGTATAATTGCTCACGGAACTTATCTTATCGCTCATGTGGGGATAAGTGGCGTGAATAGAAACTAACGGATCACCCTAAGTGAACGGTCTAAAAGGTACACTCGATTTGCTGTAAATAAAATAATTCTTCTAAGTAGGGTCTTCTCCTCAAGTTGAATATTGTAAACTCAAATGGTGAACTGTCAAGTGCATTCGTCAAGGTACTTTTATTAGTAACTAGCTGACCCGACAGACGTTGTCCTGTCCATTTTACCGAAAACATACAAAGAATTACGCAAATCCATCGTTCGAATCATGAGTTATGGTCGCGCAATAATACAAAATTCCTTGGAAAAAAACGCTTTCAGTTTTTCGGGAATTTTCTAATTTTCCGGGAAACTTTTTCAATTTTTCCTTCCGTCAGAGGAAAGGCCTTATTCGGACTATTACGATTATTTTATGAAAACATGAGCCAAATCGATTCAGCCGTTGTCAACTGATGCACTTACCAATGAACAGCATTTAATATTTATTTATATAGATTTATTAACAAAAGTGAGCGCATAAGGATATATAGATTTGTAATAATCTACATATACAAAAACTCAAAAACTAACCATCCGACTGGCTGAGACTTACACCATATATTTTTATGAAGTAAGAACTGCTGAGTCTGACGATATATGTGTAGCTGAACACTCGGACCTGCGAAAGCACATCTGGGTGAACTTCAGCGCGCATATGTTTAACTGGACGAGGCATCTCTTGTTGACCTGATCGGCTGAAATATGCGTCTCAGAAGTCTAACAAGAGGTCCTCAGAAGGAGGACGTGCGGCGGATGAATTCTCCCGATGGGATCAACGGTGACGTCTACAGGCCAGCAGAAACCTTACCGGAGCTACTTCGACATATTTGAAGCTGAGGTCTGTAAGGATTTTCAATACTACGTCAGGGTATTGAAAAAGAGATGGTGGCGGATGAACCCTTAATGGGCCAACGACAGCGCTCATATCCCCGAAGTGGGTTACTGACATCGGTGTATCCGGCCCCTCGTCCTAGGGGTTGCTAAAAAAGGATCTGGTCCTCCAGGTTGGGGGTTGTGCCGTCGGGTTAACTTCCCTACCACGTAAAAAACCTTCGGTTACGAAGCAACCAACAGCCTCGGATACGGATGGATTTACTGTTGACGACCCAAGCAAACGTAAAAAGGACAACGATCTTCGTGTCTGCACGTGGAATGTTAGGTCCCTCTACAAACCACGTGTAGCCGAACAACTTGCGGAGGCCCTAGAGTGTCTCAAAGCAGACATTACCGATATTCAAGAAGTGCGATGGGATGGGCCGGGCAAAAGGAGTATGAAAAACTGCGACATCTACTACGGCGATTGCTACAGACAAAAAGGACAGCGTCTATTCGGGTGCGGATTTGTTATTGGAGGTAGACTTAGGCAAGAAGTCTTGAGTTTCCGGCATGTGAACGAGCGCCTTATGACTATCCGTATCAAGGCTAAATTTTCCACCATTAGCCTAATATGCGTTCACGCCCTTCATGAAGAGAAGGACGACGTGACAAAGGAGGACTTCTATCAGCTCCTGGACAAGACGTATGAGCAATGCCCTAGCCACGACGTTAAAATTATCCTAGGTGATTTTAACGCAAAGCTAGGAAGAGAGGAAGTCTTTAGTAGCGTGGTCGGAAAGCACAGCCTGCACGACAACACATCCGACAACGGATTCAGGCTAATTGACTTTGCAGCGGGGCGAAACTTTGTCTTAGCTAGTACGCCGTTCCCACGTCTCGACATTCACAAAGGAACATGGCTCTCCTTTGATCGAAAAACTTTCAACCAAATCGATCACATTTCGATCGATGCAAGGCACTCTTCCAGTATTCTGGGTGTCCGGACTTTCCGAGGAGCCAACGTGGACTCGGATCACTACCTAGTTGTAGCCAAGGTACGGATGCGGATATCCACAACGGAGCGAAATCAACGAAATACTGTGAGGAAATTTGACGTCGGGCGGCTACAATCGCAAGAGACCGCCAAAACCTTTGCCGATCGTGTTTCTTCTAATCTCAATCTAAGTCCTATGCCGTCAGCAGCAAATGCGGAAGACCAGTGGCAGCGTTGCGAACAAGCCATCAGAGATGCGCCTCTGATGTACTGTGTTTCTCTCGGCCACCACAACGAAACTCCTGGTTTGATGAAGAACGCCGGCAAGCACATGCAGCTAAACAAGAGGCGTACAAAGCGGCGCTGCATAGAAGGACTAGAGCTGCTTACGAGCTCTACGTGCGCAGGAGAAAAGAGGAACATCGACTTTTCAGAAAGAAGAAAAAGGAGCATGAGAAGCGCTCGATCGAGGAGATTGAGAGACTTTATTGCAGGAATAATTTTCGAAAATTTTACCAAAAGGTAAAAAGAACATGCCAGGGTCAAAGACAGAACAGAAGCCTGCAGGGACGAAAATGGCAACATAGTAGTAGAATCGCAGTCGGTGCTGAGGATACGGAAGGAACACATCTGCAGACTGTTAAACGGCGATGATGAGCAATATTCCGCTGTCAGGCAGAATGAGCCATTCAACAGTGATGATGGCAGTCAGATTCCCGTCAACCCGATCAGAATGAAGTGAGGATAGCGATATCTAAACTCAAATCCAACAAAGCTGCTGGAGCCGACGGCCTTGCCGCTGAACTTTTCAAGGCAGGAGGAGATGAGTTGGTAAGGAGCATGTACCAGCTCATCTGTAAAATCTGGTTGGACGAAAGTATGCCCGATGAATGGAACCTCAGCATCGTTTGCCCGATCCTGAAGAAAGGAGACCCTCTGAACTGCTCCAATTACAGAGGTATAAGTCTCCTCAACATCGCATATAAAATCCTGTCTGCCATATTATGTGAACGCCTAAAATCGATAACAACCTGATAGGTCCTTATCAGTGCGGTTTCAGGCCGGGAAAGTCCACCATTGACCAAATATTCACACTACGGCAGATCTTGGAAAAAACCCATGAATACAAAATCGATACGCACCACCTCTTCATCGATTTCAAAGTTGCCTATGATAGCGTGTACAGAGACGAGTTATACAGAGCCATGTCTAGTCTTGGCATCCCTGCCAAGCTCGTCCGTTTGTGCAGAATGACGATGAAGAACTCTCACTGCTCCATCAAAGTCGGTAAGAACATCACCGAACCATTCGATGTCAGGAAAGGTCTTAGACAAGGTGACGCGCTATCATGCCATCTCTTTAATGTAGTACTTGAGAGAATTGTACGAAACTCACAAGCCAACACCGGAGGTATAATCTTTTACAAGTCTGTACAACTACTCGCTTATGCCGATGACATTGACATAATCGGAAGAACTCAGCGGGCAGTCAATGGGGCATTTACGAGTATTGAGATCGAGGCAGCAAAGATGGGTCTAGCGGTCAATGAAAGCAAAACAAAATATATGCTGTCTACAAAAAAGGACACCCAACATGTCTTGGACAGAACGGCACATTAGACAGATATAATTTTGAGGTAGTAAAGGATTTTGTCTACTTAGGCTCTATGGTGAACTCCGCAAATGACATCAGTAGGGAGATCACACGAAGAATTACTCTTGCCAATCGTTGTTTCTATGGGCTAAAACGGCAATTGAGTAGCAAAGCCCTATCTCGAACTACTAAGGTAACTCTTTATAAGACTCTAATCATCCCAGTCCTGCTGTATGGCGCAGAGGCATGGGCTTTGACAAAACCGGATGAGGATGCCTTTGGTTATTTCGAGAGAAAAGTTCTTCGAGCTAACTTTGGTCCCGTCTGCATGGACGGTGAGTGGAGGAGAAGGTACAATGCCGAACTATACGGCCTGTACAAGGATATCGACTTAGCCAGAAGACTTCACATACAGCGACTAAGATGGCTGGGTCATTTAGAGCGGATGGAGCCCAACGTTCCCGCTAAGAAAGTTTTCGAATCCACCCCGGATGGACGACGCAGTAGAGGACGACCTCGCGGTAGGTGGCGCAAACAAGTGGAGGGGGATCTCAACCAACTTGGCGTGCGCAACTGGAGGCAGCCGGCTCGTAATCGTGCTAGCTGGAGAGGTTTGTTGGTTGAGGCCCAGGTCCACCCCGGAATGTAGCGCCATCTAAGTAAGTAAGTAAGAACTGCACGTTAATCAAAAGTTTTAAAGGAATCAAGACTCAAAGGATGAACCATTATCAACATTGGGAAACATGAGTTAATGTTATAACTGAACGAAGTGCTTCCCTATGTTCTGTAAATTCCAACCGTTGACTATAATACTTTTGCCTGCATACAGATCTGTCAAATCAATCGAACATAGAAGATCACACGGGCGTTAGATTTATTATATAAGAGCCAATAAAGTGTGAGGGAAGCTAATTATTTCTTGGAATGAATTTTAGTGCATTTCAGATTTATTATATGAGAGGCAATAAAGTGTGAGGGTAGATAGTAGGTAGCACCACTCCTTGTTAAATGTTTCATGAGCGAGCCAATTGACTTAACTATTGCGGCTACCTGCGGTGCAAGGTGTTTGGTCGTTACACACGACAACTGTCAGATTTGCATATGCAATGAGCGACAGAGAGCGCTCTCCATCATGTTTGAAAAAGTGAACAAACATTTAACGAATCAACGCTGGATTGATTGGGTCGGAAGATAAGATTTGTGAGTATTCGTAGGTTTACATACGCATGCATCTGCAGGCGAATGTTGATTATAGTACCCACTCAAGGGTCATCGTGTAATACCAGACTATGATACATACCCAAGCTCACGGTTATTGTTGATCTTTGTGCTAAATTTTACTTAACTGGCAACTACTGAGCTGCGATTTTCCACCAAAACAGACGTAGTGTAGTCGGAGCCTTGTTGCTCCGAAGCCTGGTAAATACATTCCACACGGGAAGCATTTCCATTTGTCAAAAAATCAGCTGATTGCGATTGTTGTCACGGCCGTAAATGTCATCGCACATTTCCAGTTCGACTGAAATTTTCACCAAAAATCGCGAATAACTAAATAAAGCGACATGTTCACGCTTTGGACGTTAATCGAAGCATCGCTCCTGTGCTTAAATGCAGTGTGCGTCCTTCACGACGAGCGGTTCCTTGCAAAAAGTAAACAATTCCTGCGTCTCTTATAAATTCGCCTGCTTATCATATTTCCGTTTCACTTATAGTTGGCTGGGGCGCAAACTCGCAGAACCAGGACTTCGGCCAGCCCACCGTGAAGTCCCAGATGCTCAACCTCATTCGCTCCATCCGGACTGTGGCGAAAAGTAAGAACCTTGTGCTAGGCACAGCCACCAGACTAATTTTTGTTTAATTTCCAGTTCCGCTGATATTCCTGAATGTCGTGGCCATCGTAATAAAACTTGTACTCGGCTGAATAAATACAATTCCATTCTATTTTTCTAATTTATTGCTTTTTCCTTTGTAAGACAGACTTGACACGATTTTCTAGCGCTATGCTGTAGGCGTCCAGCTTGTAGGCAGCTGCTTCCAGCTTATCCACTGTATCGGATATGTCGTGGATTTGTTTCATAAGTGGGATCTGGAAGAAGCAAATGTTAGGAGAGTGATAGCCATAGCAACACAGCTCACCAATTGTTGGAACTTTTCGTTCAATTCGTTGGTCGATAGGCTTAGGCCCACGGCAACACGCCGCATATCCTAGTATTTTGATATCGTAGCCTTGTTCATGTCCTCCAACAGCTTGTAGTCTTCCAGTGGAGCGTTTAGTTCGTTTGTTATGTACTCCTCGGTTTTTCTGAACATTTTTGTCGCCAATTTGCTGAGATTTGGATCGTGTGGATCGAGGGCCTCGAAGCTGGACGTGCTGGTCGACAGTGTAGGACCACGGATGGGTGAGTCGAGGAGATCGTTATGCTCCATGTCACCTTGATCTGTAGTTATTGTTTTAAAGCAATTTAGCAATCTTCGCAAATGCAAGTGAAGCTTAAATACTGAGGGAAATATGTTTTTTTTTTTTTTTTGACGGATATGATGTTTTTGTTTGTTTGGAACATATGGAAGTGAAGTGCACAGGGTGTATACGAATACATTTTATTTATTTTTCTTTTTACGCCCTAGACATGTTCGACGTACGGAGGCTGGATAGATTTTTTCGATTCCAGTGTTCCAATTTATTTTTATTAAATTTTTCTCGAAACACGTTGAATGTAAAAGAATTCGTTGCGCTTTCCATTATGACTAAAAAAACTTTCCATTACGCAAAAAAAAAAAAAAAAAATACTGGCGAGAAATAGGGAATAAAGCACAAAAAAGATTATTTAGTGAGGAAATTGTTATTAACAAATTTATAAACAACTAAAGTTTCCCGACATACGCATGAAATCTACCTATTTTGATATATAACATTACTATATTAGCTGTGTTTTTTTAAACCTAGCCAACCTGTAGTTGCTAGTAAAGTAAAATTTTACACATAAAACAAATATAAACACCCGCTGGCTACTACTCTTGATTTAATCCCCAGCTGAAAGTTCCTGGCTGTGAATTTCATGATGCCTAATTTCAGGTGGCGCAAAAACGAATGTGTTTTAGTTATTTGTTGTTGCTGTGTATAAAATCGGCTGGCTTTGGCTGGCTAAGTTTGAAGATCCCGGATGGACACCCTAATCATGGGTGATAATAAAACACGGCTATTGTTCTGGCAATACAAATAAGCAGTTAACCAGTTTAAGATTTTAAATCTCAAAAGGGCAATTCCCACTTTTCTTTCAATCTGCAAGGGGTAAACCCCGTTTTGTAGTGCACTATGCACCGAATACTAATTCTAATCGCATTATATATGGACTGCTAGTGAAATGTCACTTTCATACTATGTCTGCAGAAAATGTGTTCCAACATCTCCAGCTCTCTTGTTTCAGTGCGGTATTAAACAGAAACAAAATATCCGCCATCATAGATATCCCCCATTGAAACCTCCGCCATCTGTGTTTGTTCAAGTGTACTGGCTGTAAAAAACTGTTAACATTTAAATAGTTTCAATATTCGTTGCCATAGATCTCACTGCAAATATTTTCGTATTTTTTTTATTTTTTTTTTTGCAATACAATCTGTATTGTGAATCACGGCCAACCACATAGCACTTAATTTTATCTGTATCCTCCTTTTTTTAGTTAGCGTTATTATTTATTCCGCAATTAAATGTTCCCAACTTATTTTTCCACAATCAAAAACACAAACCAAAACACAACTTTTTTTTTCCGTTGGCTCGCGAACTGTCAAACAAATTACCAATTTCCAATTTCTCCCGATGGTGAAACAAGGAAACTAGAGACGTTGGAAGATGCGTGAAGTTGGGCAGTAAATATATACATTTGCCTGCCCCATAAGTTGCAAAACATTCGAATATTTATTACGAATACATATTCTATGTAATATGTCAATAATATAATAATATATTTGGCGCAACAGCTCCTTAAGTGCCAGGGCCTTCTCGCAACCACTCATGTTGTGTGCGTTATATTTTTCACACGAATGGAAGGGACCTACAGTTTAATGCCGAATCCGAACGGCGATTTGAGAAGCTTTTTGGTGACAACAATACTCTCGGATGTTTGTCAGACACTCGCGAGAGGTGGGAATGTGAAAAAACTTTTTCGTGTTTTCTGGGATTCGAACTTGGATCCTCATGCGTAGTGATCCGACACACTAACCACTTATGCCACGGCGCCCACTGTCATATATGTCAATATGTCAATAAAAACACTGTCTTTGTACACCCAA
Source organism: Brachypalpus laphriformis (assembly GCA_945910035.1). Classification (NCBI taxonomy): domain Eukaryota; kingdom Metazoa; phylum Arthropoda; class Insecta; order Diptera; family Syrphidae; genus Brachypalpus; species Brachypalpus laphriformis. The sequence continues at coordinate 88,231,641 of OX246756.1, forward strand.
CTGCATTCAACGAAATTTCAAACAAGTGTGAGTTTCCATGTTTTTCCGCTCCGAACCAAGAGAGCTAGCGCTAATGTTGGAACCAATGCGAAGTTGGCTACTAGCAGTCCATATATAGTATGTCAATGCTTGAGCATATACATAGGTGTTCTGGACCCATAACCCATTGAACTTAAACCAGAACAAACGTTGTAGAGCTGCATTTCCTTTAAGCTTAGGCAATTGAATGAAAATATCTGACGCTAAGATTTTCATTAATAAAAGTAAATTACAGAATTTACTATACATAGGAACAAACATTTCTAGGACACTGAACGAAACAGGATAATAAAAGTGGGTTGTTGTCAAAAAACATCTCTCGGATAGAGAGAGTGTGGATAGATGAACCCAATCATTTCAAGCCTCCCAAAACTAAAAAAAAAAAAAAACATAAATAAGCGGTATTGAATATCCGATAAACAAATGCGAGGCGTAACCTCGACTGTAAGCTTTAAGGCAAAAGGCGTGTTCTGGTGAGACTAATTCTCAGTAAAGTAAAATCTAGCAAGGAGTACAACAACAAAAAATGACTGGCAACTACTTTACCTTTTATGTTCAGTCAAAAATGAGTTGTGATGTATAGTTTGTAACACTCAATTTCAGATGGCGCTGAACAGATTTTTTTGGAGTTTCAGAGGCTGATAGGGAGCAGGTGCACCAATCTTCAAATATTAAAAAAGGCTTTTAAACCAGATTGACTGTGAACCATTTTGGTAAGAAGCTTTTGCTTTGGTTTGCATAATTCTCACTAAAACACGCCTAATGTCAGTAAATTGACTATTGTGATTTTATACTTTTCTACATAAAATGAGTGTGGCTATCATCTTTAAATTTTCAGTCATAAATGGGGACATAGATAACTTTCTATGGCACATTTGAATAACATCTACATATTTCGCAAAACATTTTTTTTTTTCGATTTCAAACAAATAACAAAAAAAAAAACATTTAAACTTGTATCCTGAAATAAAGCAGCGGTGTTAGTAAAACTTAATTAACTAAATATCTCAAAAGAATGGAAATTATCACCAATTTCGGGTAACACAATCTATCGTTCTTTCTGCAGCTATTAACACCAGAAATTATAAAAGTTTTAAGAGTATCTTAAGACGCATTTATTTTACGATGGATGTCGTGCTATAGTAGTCACTCTAACAACTTTGCGAAATATGTATTACAAAATTAGAACCTGGACTTTATCTAACGAGCTTCGAAGAGAAAATGTAAAGTTGGCAAAAAATAGGACACAAATGATAGATGGATGTACACAAAAACAATAAAACGAAGAATTTAACTTAACTTGGATTTGAGTCTATAAACCAATATCATATAACAATTTTCATATCGTTACATTGTTCCAAAAAGTTAGTCGAGAGAAAATGTCACGGGTTTCCGATAGTCCGAAGCGGTACATGTGTAAACGTTTTTAAAGCGGTCCACTTTTATTAAACGTTTTAAAAGATAATGTTAACAAGATATATAAATATGCAATGATGATATAATCCGTCCGTACATTATTTAGGAGCATGTCCACCTTTGTGAACTTTTTTTAATTTATTTTTTTTTTTTATAATTTGCGCGCGCTCAAAGGGTTATGAATACCTTTAACATGTTTACACACAGTGCGGGCGTTGGAAAGGATGGATAGAGAGAGAGAGAGAAAGATTTTTGGTGTAGTGGTTCTTGAAGCTCAGTTGTTCATGCTTCAGCTATTCTCCGGGGGTGGCGTCCAGATAACTGCGGAGATTTTTGTTACTATTGTCATTGCTTCTGATTCACAGTACTTTTTTCCCGATAATCGATGTCAAGGGCAAATCATCATCAACAGAGCGAACAATTTTTCCAGCCACATGACCAAGCTACTGCCAGTGTTATGCCTTCGCAGTAGTGTTCACACAAGCTTTCGCAAATGATCGGACTGACTTTGTATATTTCATGAGAAATAAATAAATGCTTGCTGACATCAGGATTTGAACCATGAACCTTTAGCGTGGCAATTGACGATGTTACCACTACACCATTGCCACCCCCCAATAGATTTTTTAGATTTTTATGAGATCCCTGGTAGTTCTAATCGCAAATCTGATGGAATTATAGTCTACAGAATACTGCATACCGTTAGCCACGCGTAGCATTCTGGACATTGTTCCGATACAACGGGAAATCAATTGGAGCAGAGCAGATCAATCGATATTTCTAGTTAACAGCTGCTGAACAAAGAGTATGTCGGCAACTGCTTGATGTTTTTCAAGAATCTGTCGGATCATTGAAGACCGAAAAAGGACTGTAGCACATATTAAGAGTCCACATAAATGGTTAAAATCATCTCACAGACAGACACAGTCCATTTTTACAAAATAGTCCTGCTTTTGATATTTTTACTATGAAATAAAAAAATATATGTAATTGCGAAATATTGGCGTTGGTATTACATTTTTCTATAGTTCCTCTATACTTTAATTTTTAATTTTTTTTTTTATAATTTGCGCGCACTCAAGGGGTTATGAATATCCTTTGAATGTTTTTACGTAGTGTGGGCTACTGATGGGCGTATTCGAATGATATAATCGATTCTTCCAATATCTCGAGATACCTCGAGACATCGTCTGAAATAATTCCAATGATTTACTATATCTACATACTTCTGCCGAAGCAGCGAGAACCGAGAACGAGCACAAAGGGTAAATATCTCAAGACATCATCTGAAATCATTCGAATGATTTACTATACCTACATACTTCTGTCGAAGCAGCGGGAACCGAGAACGAGCGCAAAGAGTAAACACAAAACATAAACTCGTGTTTTATCACTCATCTCTCATGTCTCAATTTTGAATTCGTCTAACTACAGGGTAGCATTATACTCGTATAATCGAATGATCATTCGAGATATGAGTGCTATATGCGCATGGGAACACATTCCCCAAGAATCGAGATTTTAGATGTGTATTCGAGTAAAATAGTACTCGATTCATTTTAAAGGCGGGTGGTAGCAAATCGAATGAATCGAGTACTATTTTACTCGGATACACACCCCATATCTCGAATCGTGATATGAGTGGAATCGAGAACATTGTTTGTCTCGAACATATCACTCGAGTACTAGTGTCTCGATTCCTTAAATCACTCACTGACCATCACTATCGTAGGTATTAAAAAGGATAGATGGAGAGAGAGAAAGAGAGACAAAGATTTGGTGTAATGGTTTGAAACTCAGTTGTTTATGTGTTACAGCTACCCTGGAAAGAAAAAAAACACGTTATAAATGTATAGACAACATAAATAAATTCATGAACTTACCCCCAATACTTTTTGTTTCCCTCCTTAGCAGCAGCAGCGAATGTTGTTGTTGTCGTTGCTGTACCAGCTGTGTATCTGAGGTCAATGACCCGTGGTCGAGGCTTTGTCCTCCAGGTCCTATACTTTAAGATGCACAACCGATTGCCGGTGGAAGAGGCGAATCGTTGTGCATGTTCAGACCATGAAGCAATCCGTATGGCTAGAGGGATTCTCGGTCGACGTTACGGGTCTAGTACATAGCCAGAGAGAAGGACAACATTCCTCATCAAGTGGTGGAAGGCAACACTTGCCTTAATGTTAAAATATATTTTAAAAGTGCTGTGCAGTTTATGTCTAAAGACCTTCGGTAGAGAAGGCAGTGTATACGCAAGTACATATGGTATATAATTTAACTACAGTGTGCACCAAGGAAGACGAAAATCTTTTTTTTTTATTCAAATCTGTTAAGGGGTGAGTGAGTGAAAAGTGCATATTTAGTGAACGTTTTTTTTTAAATATATGGTATTATAATAACTAGGCTCTAGAAGACGTGCAACAAGGTGGCCATAGACTCTTTTGAGCCCAAGTCGTGGCCAATTTTGCGAAATATTATTAAGATAATCCCAAATATATGTACGTACTTATATGTACCACCGCACATACGTATATATATACGCACCTTGTACACATATGCGATTACGTACAAATATACCTACAAGTATAAGAAGTCTGATTAAAATAAGTATTGAAAATTCATCTAAAGTTAATGAGCCCTCTTCAAAAGTGAATATCACTACGTCTGAGAAGCCCCACCCGGAGAAGGGATTATTAATTTAAAAGAAATATACAGTATTAAGTTTTTTTTTGTGAATGCCGTAAAACGTATATGAAAAAATCGTTAAAATATATATATATATATATATCAATTAATGTTCATATACATATGGTACATATATAAATTTGGTTAACATTAATTTTTTTTGTAATTAGTGAGGTGATTTGAAGAACATTTTTAGTAATAAATTCTGTGTGAAAGTTTCGTTTCCCCGGTCCGTTATTTTTCGCGGTTAGTTTTAAGTGCACAAATATAATACATCTACCTAAATAGGGCTCAATCTAGGTGGGAAATCTGATAGATACTATTAAGAATAAGGTAACAAAAAAGTACCTACATATTTCGCGGTGGGAGAAACTTAATTTTGTTCTTCTTTTTGTTTTTTTTATGTTATCCCTCACCTTTTTGTTCACAATTAGTTTCCTTTTTTGCTGATGAATATTAAACAAAATAAATTGTGAATATCTTTGATTATGAAGAGCTGGTGTTTTTACTACCATTAAGCCAAAAATAGCTTGATGGGTTTTTAGAGCTAGAGTTTTTCAGGGGGTGCGGTAGGGTAGCTAAAGCCTTTTCAGTGATGATGGAGTGACCTGGCAGCAGCATCAGTCTTTGGGAAGTCCAATTTTAATGGCCGCCGGACTTCATGGGTTGGAGGGCAAAGGCCAACGCTGCCACATCATCTGCAGCGCCCTCAGTGTGGTGAACGTCCGTCCATTCAATGGTAAAAAAAAATAAGTAAGTAGAATTTGGCATGATATATGTTTTTTTGTAGTAGGTTTAGTCGTGCTACGGGGGCAAGAACCCTGCCATTTCCGGCGAGCAAAGCTGAGCATACAGCAAGCATGCCACGTCCCTCGTAGCCGACACTCTTTCCTTTTCCGTTCCATCCCATCCTTAAGTCCCATCCACATCCTTGTTTCCTGTCCTTTTCAAATCCCAACTCCCATAACCTTCCTACTGACCTATTACATATGTTTCAGAAAAACACCAAGGGTGGTGTCCAGATAACTGGGGAGATGTTTTGTTATTTTTGTCTTTGCTTCTGATTCAAAGTATTTTTTTCCCGACCACCGATGTCATAGGCATATACATAGATCATCCAACAGAGCGAACAATTTTTCCAATCATATGACCAAACTACTATCAGTGTTATGCCTTTGCAGTAGTGTTCACACAAGCTTTCTCAATTGATCGGACTGACTTTATATATTTCATGAACAACAGTTCGGGTCCACTGTGCCCAATTATTTAACCCTAGAAACGCTGTAGATGGCCCGCTGTTAGTACCACCAACGTTACCTAAGTTTTCCAGCTCCGAGAAGAGGTGCTCATTCTTCTGACGTATAGGGCAGGACAATCAGAGGGCAGGTGACGAACAGATTCAGTTTCTTCTTCGTCCCTGCAACTTCTACAATAGACGTGCAGTAGACTGAGTCATTTCGCGTGAATGCCAATGGCACAGAGACCAGTAATTATGCCGGAAATGACCCGTGCGTTATGACCAAAAAGTTTCACCGAATAGATTAATCTCTTCTTGCAAAGGTCGGCCATAGCATCCTGGCCTTTGCGCATGTTTATAGGTGAACCCAGCGTCTGTTTGCTCGACGAGCGGGTTCGTCATCTATTTTCTTCCGTAAGGAACTGATTGGGGTCACCACAAAAGGTAGAGCCCGCGATATGTGCAGTGTCGACCATTTCCTAGCAAGCCCATCAGCCGTTTCGTTTCCTTCGATATCCATATGCCCTGGTACCCAGCAGTGGGTCTCCGCATTGGGTCTAGATATCTCATTGAAAAGTGATTTGCAGGTTCTCATAAGCCTCGATCTAATTACAGGAGAGTCCAGAGCCTCAACGGCTGCTTGGTTATCTATGTAGACCGTGATCTATAGGTTTTTGCTGCCAGACTGCTACAATATATGAAACTAACTATGGCTTTTATTTCCGCTGTTGGTATTGTTCTCATTGATTACATGACTCCGACGCACGCTGCCCTCTGGGTTTTGGTGAGGTTTGAAAGCTGGTATTGCTTCTCAAGTACCATCAGCCATACTAATGAGCCATATGTAAGAATGGGTCTTACAAGCGCCGTGTATATCCAGTACACCACAGCTGGTTTGAAGCCCCGCGTATTACTAAATGTCTTTTTGCAAGTATAGAAAGGTATGCTTGCTTTTTTGATGCGTTCGGCAATGTTATCCTTCCAGTTTAATTTGGAATTTAGAATTACGCCCAGGTATCGAGTTGAACTTGGGATACTTACTTCAATACCACCGATATTTGGGGATCAATTTCTCCTTAGTGAAAAGAACTACCTCCGCCTTTTAGGGGTTTACTCCCAGCCCTTTGATACTGACACGGCTATCAACTAGTTGTAGTGCGAGATTGAGCCTTTCACTTACGACTGGAGGATAACCACATCGTCGGCCGCCGCGCTGAAGCCGTTTTTCTTCAGTACTACCAAGATCTCATCCACTATAAGAGCTGTATTAGAGGAGACAGAATTCCGCTGGGGAGAATAAATAAAACTCGGACCGCCCGCCATGATTTAGGAACATATCCTAGCTTAATCCTGTGAAAATACGCTTGAGCCATGAAATAGCAATTTCCATTGACTCATGCAGCATCACAGGTCGAATGTTTTCCATTCCTGGTGCCTTGTATGGAGCAAATAATTTAATTGCCCAAGCTATCTTATCATCATCTATTATTTTTCCCACCTCTTTCGCACTTATTCCGATGTCGTCTCTGGAATGGGTAGGCCATCTCTGTAGATTGAGATGTATAACCGGGAAAGTGACTGCTCAATAGTATGCTCAGCGTTTCCTCATGTGACTCTGCCCAAGTACCATCACTTTCCTAATATTGGATGCCGGCATGGCGTCTTGGCCAGGATCTTCTTTAGGCGGTACGCTTCATTAGTTGATTCTGTAGATGCGCCCTTTCTTGATTAACTTTACGATTTCTTTATAGGTGGACCCCTCGACGACCCCCTCCTTCTCGAGGTTCCATTCTACTCTTAAAGTGGGAATGAGTTCCGCTATTTTATCGCTCCACCATGGAGGACACTACTTTTGCGGCTACTCAGTGGGCAGGATTTTTCAAAGGATTGTGTAAGGGAACTGGTCAATACATCGACTGCATTGCTAACTGCTTCTGCAGGATTGAGATCCTCAGTGAGGTGATTCACTGATTTCCTCAACTCTCTTCTGAATTTAGACTAGTGTGTCCTATGCGAATTTCTAAAAGTCCCTTTCCCAAGAGTAGATAGTTGTAGATTGAAGAGTACCCAACAGTGATCATATAGTGGCGCTTTGTTGGAGACTCTCCAGTCAACAACTTCAATAGAGCTGTACTCAGATACGAAAGTAATATTCAAGATCTCCTTTCTAGTAAACGTTACAAAGGGGGGTCATTGCTTCTATTAAGAAGAGGCAAGATCGGATCCTAAGATATAATTAACCAAAACTTCGCCTCAAGCATTGATGTCAGTACTACCCCACAGAGTATGGTGGGCGTTAGCGTTAGGATGTGATCCCAAAACTAACTTTTCTTACCCTTTTAAGACGCTGATATGAGTGACCTCAGGTCTTTCGAGGGGACGTTGATGCCGTCATCGTAAGGTAGGTACGCAAACGATCGTACAGTTCCCGTTTAACCCTCTCACATCCACCACTGTCAAGTCGCCGGAGCTGAATAGAGACTGCATTAATATTTGAAGACTCTTTTTACCCAATTTTTTTATAGAAGTTTTGAAAGAAAATGCAATCTAGGGACTCTATTCTGTATGAAGCGGGGTTCACATTGAACGATTTGCTTGACGACCAAATAATACTTAGCGTTCGAATTGTACTACATGCTTGATAGACCTCATTTGTGATATAGATTTCGAACTGTGAACATGGTGGCGGATGTTTTAGTTGCAGCTCTTGTCATCGATGAGATATTGAAAACTGAGGAAAATGAGAGACAAAAAAAAAGAAAAAAGCGAATGTGTGTTAAAACTTGGGTAAAAAAAAGGAATACATTTTCATCCGTAACCTGTTGAGAGAATTGGAAGAAAATTCGCCTGCCAATTTTTAGAATTACTTAAAGATGGACGCGGTGATATCCGTTTTGCCTTTGGCCAACAAGTCTTGGTGTCAACTTCAGCAAAACTGAACTGATGCCCGTCACCATCAAAATCAAAATACCGGCACTTCCTTGGCTAAGTGGTCAACCGCTCTCCTTATCGTCCAGTGGTAGGTATTTAGGAGTTATCCCAGATCCAAAACTCAATTGGAAGCAAATCATACAACAACGGGTGAAGACGCCATGTATAGCTTTCTATGCTTGTAGCAACCACCACGGGTCTCTGGCCTATAGGAGACTATGCAGTCAAAGTAGGTGTCCCACACAACACACACAATATCGCAACTGAAACCCTTAGCCACTTTTTATGTGCCTGCCCGGCACTAGCTAGGATCAGACAACGAGTTTTATGAAAATCTTTTTTCGTTGAGGAAGTCTCAGAGAAAAACACTAAAGATTTACGAATCTTCTTAAACTCGACAGGTTGCATCTCCCCACCAACACACCTTCACATCCAGGTTACATGAGTTGTGGTATCAAAACGGCACCTAGTGCCAATTGGGTTCTTCTTTTCTAAGACCTATCTACCTACAATTAACAAAAATAAATTAGGTGTTATACGAAAAGACAAAATACACTTTTAAGACACGCAATATCACCTCACGAACGTTTATCTCCGACATTAAGATTTCTGGCCACTGGAAGAAGTTTCTCGGATTTGAAATTCGGCACGCGACGTTTTCTCATCCAAATCAGAAAGAAAAATAAAAAATGCTCTGAAGTTCTACGACAAGCGTTCACATTAAGCGACATGTTTGTCAAGCAAAGCAAAATACAAATAGGATCACTTGCTTGACAAGCGTTCAAATTTAATTTGGTCGGTCGTCAAGCAAGTCGCTTTTTAATTTCGTAATTCAATTCATCTGATTTTTTTTTTATTTGGAATAATATAAATTCATAATATGGTCCACCCTATATAATGGCATCACTGGGCAATCTACTACATTCCAATGTAAATTTAACGTAAAGTAAAAAGCTTTTTTCAAGAGTATGAGTATCATACTTCTTATCATGTTGGCCTCAGTACGATCTATAATTGATTTGCATCTAGTTTAGTTTTTCGACAAAGGGAATATATTTATACATATCTTTATTATGGAAGAACGTTTTCCAAAGAAAAATACTGATAAAATGCTAAAGCATCTTTTTGATGCTATGGATTATGATGTTTACAATAAGACAATCGTTAATCTTAGTGTCGGTGCCCCAGGCCCAGATATATTGACTACTTGCTGTGAAATCTTTGAAAGAGCTACAAGCCATCGAATGGTATAATAAAATATAGTTCTCAGGAAATCTTTGTATGATAAGATATTATTTACGATGTTTGCAGAAAAAAGAGATTGCCACTGAGGGAGTGTTATTTCAATATGGACCAACTGTTGGAATAGTTGAGGCACGTTTGGAAATAGCTAAATATCTGACAGATGCTTATCGAAGCGAAGTAAAAAGGTAAGTGAACGAAGGGTTGTTTATGTTTTACGTAGGTACTACAGTGTGGCGATTGTTGACATAATTATTGTATGGACTTGTTGCAATAATTGTACTAGAATGATATCATCCCTGTACATAAGAGTTCGTTTCAAATTAATATGCAATCCTCTTCTACTGTTCTCCCTGTTTTATTTATTCTGTGTGTGTGTGTGAATAGAACAGGGACAACAGGAGAAAAGAATTGCTATTCATTTCAAACTAACTGTAACAATTGTCCGTTCACGTTGAAGTGAAGTTAAGTTATTGGAAGTAATAGACTTTGAAGACGTTAGTTCTAAGTGGTTGACCGGCTCAGCTGGTATTGCCACGTTCAAAGCAGAGATCATCTGAACCCTGTTAAAAGGCAATATTAATGAACGTTCCAAGGACATCGCGAGGCAGGAGAGGCAGGCCTATAAACGCCTGGATCACACAAATGTGACGACATCGGCATTTCATTGCCCTCAGTAACCGAATGATCCAAAATCGGGAGACCTGCCGATATTTTCTGAGGTCAAATAGGCGGACCCCACAGGCGGATCAGTAGAAAGCGATGAAGTGGGATGGTTATGATCCCTTGTTTTCGGATCATAACCTCACCGAAATAGGAAGAAGTTCTTAGTTGTTTTCAAAATTTCACAGCAAAACAGGTTATTTAGTAAAAGCCAAATTTAGTACCTACATACATATAACGGGTGGGCCATCTAGTGATTTCTTTTCAAATCATAGGTTATTTTGACACTGACAACTATTTCCCGCTCGAAATCTAGACAGAAAGTCAGTATCATACCTCCGCGGAACGAAATGAGTTCGTTATCGCTTCGCAGTTTGGGCCTTAGAGCAGCTTGAATTGGAGAACGATTGTGGGCGAAAAATCGTCTTTTCTGACGAGGCATATTTTCATCTCGGCGGCTACGTTAACAAACAAAATTGTCGCATCTGGAGCTCGGAAAACCCGCACGTTATTGTCGAGAAGCCAATGCATCCACAGAGAGTGACAGTTTGGTGCGGATTGTGGAGTGGTGGCATCATTGGACCATTTTTCTTCGAAAATGAGGCTGGGAACAACGTTTCGGTCAACGGTGGGCGTTACAGAGTCATGTTAAGGACTTTTCTTTTTACTGAAATTGAAGACATGGATTTGGACGACCTCTGGTTCATGCAGGATGGCGCGCCATGCCACACAGCCCATGCCACAATCGGTCTTTTGCGCACCAAATTCGCAAATCGTGTTATCAGCCGTCTTGGCGATGTCATTTGGCCGCCTCGGAGCTGCGATTTGACCCCTTTGGAGCTTTTTTTTTGTGGGGAACCGTGAAGGACCGATGTTATGCCAACAATCCGGAAACGATTCAAGCACTTAAGGCCAATATCATCCAAGCAATCCGTGAGCTACAGCCCGAAACCATCAACAAGGTCTTGGAAAATTGGAGTGATAGAATGCGCTACTGCGAGGCCAGCCGAGGCAGCCACTTGAACGACATTGTGTTCCATAATTAATGGGTATGTTTGCTCTTACTAATAAAGCCATAATACATGGAAAAAAGTTCATTTTGTTCATTTTATTGCATTTTTAAAAAGAAACTTGTAGTTGGCACACCCTGTATATAGTGAATGCATAATCTATTTTTTTTTCTTAAGTTTTGCGGGGCGGGTTTCCAACGTGGGAAATTCGCTAAAAAATTTAATTTATTACTTTAAGTGTAAAAACGCCTAAAAAGCAAACAAAATTGTTAACAGTGTACTCCCTGCATTTAGGTCACTTTACTTTAATTATTTTAATCCAAAAGAGAACTTATACCGAATTAAATTTGTATGATTTTTGGTAATTATTCCGAAAAACGGGGCCTCCTCTTCAAAACTAAACATTCAGCCAACAGTAGTTAAGTAGCGCGCTTTGGTCCTCCCATCGGTCTCGAATGACCATTTGAGACATGAGACATTTGTGTTTACTTTGTGCTTTCGTTCTTGGTTCTCGCGGCTTCGTAGGAAGTAGGTATAGTAAATCATTCGAATGATTTTAGACGATGTCTTGAGATAACACTCATATTTCGAATGATCATTCGATTATACGAATCACTCGAGTACTCAATGTCTCAATTCTTTAAATTATTCGATTATGCCCATCATTAGCTGTCACCCTTTCGGAACGTGTGACCAATCGACTGCCACTTCCATCCATGGATTGTTGTGCGTATTGGTTCCTGAACCGTTCTCCCATAAAGGTGTTTATTAGAGATACGATTGTGCCAGACAATCCTGAAAAAAATTGCACAGGCACCTATTAACGAACGTTTGCAGCTTTCCGGTGATAGTAGTGGTCACTCTCCACGTGCTGCATCCATATAACAGCACTGATTCAACATTTGAGCGGAACGGTCTTAGCTTAGTGTTAAAACTGATTGCATTGCTTCACCATATTTTGGACAACATCCGACTTTGCTTTGGCGATCCTGTTGGCTATATCCAGTTCGGTCCTCCCATCGGTCTAGACAATACTCCCAAGATACTGGAAATCTTCTACTCTCTCTACCGGTTGTCCAGCAATGCATATTTGAGCCGATGAGTTTGTTCCGAGGCTGATAATAATTTCAGTTTTTGCCGTATTAATTTTCAACCCAACGACACCTGCCTCCCTCTCCACATCTGCTGTCATTTGGTGGAGGTCCATAATTCTGTGAGAGAGTAAGCATAAGTCAAGATGTTTCAGTTGGAATGTAAGAGTCCATCGAATCCCTCCGTGTCCCGTCGACAAAGCTGCACGAAGCACATCGCTAATCACCAACAGGAATAGTATTGGTGAAACAATTTCCTCACGTCTGTGAGAAGCATTTGTGCTTAAAATCATATCGCATTTGCTGCCATTCCGAGCCTGCCCATAAAGCGGACCGGAACTTTCTGAGCTTGCCATAAAGCAGACTGAAACCTTTCAGCCGGCCCATAAAGCGGACTACAATTCCGAATTGCTTCGTAAAGCAAACCCGTACTACCCCAAGCCGTACCAGAACCAACGTCATCGAGTTCCGACTTGGGAACAATCAAGTTTAGAGTTAAGATCGCATAAGATAATATCTAAAACTGTTAAGTGTAGAAACTGTTAGTACTGTAGTAAATTTTAGACAATAAAGTATCTCTTTATAAAAATATCTCTTTCTCGAAGTTAAGGTTATTTCTTCGGGTTAACTCTGGAACCGGCGAGCCCACCTCAGCCTTCGACCAAAAATAACATCACACGGTCCTGCGATTTTGTAAAGGGAAAACATTCCTATCGCTCCTCTAACTTCTGGAAATTCTGGAGTTATTATCCTTTCCGCTTCTGCCCTATCCATCCTATTTGCCGCTGAGTTTTTCCGTCTATATGTCAATGTCATCGCCGTATGTGAGTAGTTGTACAGATTTGTAAAAGATGTTAAAGAGATCGCATGATAGCGCGTCACCTTGTCTAAGTTCTTTTTGACATCGAACGGTTTGGTGGTGTTTTTACCGACCTATAGAGCAGCGAGAGTTCGCCATCGTCAACCTGCACACACAGACGAGCTTGGCAGGGATACTAAGACTTGACATAGCCCTGTATAATTAGTCTACAAAATCGATGAAGAGGTGGTGTGTATCGATTTTATATTCGTGGTTTTTTTCCCCCAAGATCTATCGTAGTGTAAATATTTGGACAGTGGTGAACGTTTTTGGCTTGAAACCGCATTGATAAGGACCTATCAGTTTGTTGACAAGAGGTTTTAAGCTTTCACATGATATATATATAAATATGTTGAGGGGAGTTATACCTCTGTATTTGGCGCAGTTCTGAGGGTCTCCTTTCTTCAGGATCGCACTGACAAGACAGATATTCTTTCAATTGAGGGAAGTTTAAGTGTAGACTATTAAGTCATTTAGTGTTGACATGGTCCTGCGGGCAACACAGTGTAAATGCAGTGCAATTCTTTTCTCTTATGCGTCTGTTAATTAACTTCACTATACTTACTTACTTAGGTGGCGCTACAATTGGGGGTGCACCTGGGCCTCAACCAACAAGCCTCTCCATTTAGCTCGGTCTTTAGCTAATTGCCTCCAGTTGCGCACTCCAAGTTGGTCGAGGTCCCCTTGAATTTGTGCGCGCCACCTACGGCGATGATTCCCTCTACTGCGTCGTCCCTCGGGATTAGATTCGAAGACTCTGCGGGCCGGAGCGTTGGTGTCCATTCGCTCTACATGTCCTAGCCATCTCACCCGTCCAACACGCCGTTTTTTGACTAGGTCGATGTCGCTGTACAGCTCGTATAGTTCGTGATTGAATCTTCTCCTCCAAAACCCGTCAACGCAAACGGGACCGAAAATCTTACGAAGAATTTTTCTCTCGAAGCGACCAAGGATATATTCATCCTCTTTTAATAAAGTCCATGCTTCAGCGCCGTAAAGCACGACTGAGATGATCAGGGTCTTATACAGAGTCTCCTTAGTTGTTCGAGATAGGGCTTTACTGTTGAATTGCCTTATAAGCAGCGATTGGCAAGAGTTATTCTTCGCTTGATTTCTGCGCTGATTTTGTTTTTCGAGTTTATAGCAGAGCCAAGGTAGACAAAGTCCCTTACCTCCACGAAGTTATAGCTGCCCACTGTGACATTTTGTCCAATTCGTCGGTGTTGGCTGTCCCTCCTTGTTGACAGTATATACTTGGTTTTGCCCCCGTTTATCGCTAAACCCATTTTGGCCGCTTCCACCTCAATGCTTGCAAACGCACCGATGACAGCCCGCTGAGTTCTTCCGATAATGTCTATATCGTCGGCGTATGCAAGCAGTTGTACAGACTTGTAATAGATTGTGCCTCCGATGTTGGCTTGTGAGTTCCGCACAATCCGTTCAAGTACAATATTAAAGAAGTCGCATGACAGCGCGTCACCTTGTCTTAAACCTTTTTTGACATCAACGGTCTCGGTGAGGTTATTACCGACCTTGATGGAGCAGCGAGCGTTCTCCATCGTCATCCTGCACAGACGGACAAGTTTGGCAGGGATGTCAAAACTAGACATGGCTTTATAAAACTCTTCTCTATAGATGCTGTCATAGGCGGCCTTGATATCGATAAAGAGGTGGTGAGTATCGATTTGGAATTCTTGGGTTTTCTCCAAGATCTGTCGAAGTGTGAAAATTGGTCGATGGTGGACTTTCCTGGCCTGAAATCGCACTGATAGGGTCCAATCAGGCTGTTCATAAAAGGTTTCAGGCGTTCACACAATATCGCAGAAAAGATCTTGTAAGAAATGTTGAGGAGACTGATGCTTCTATAATTGGCGCAGTTGAGGGGGTCTCCTTTCTTGTGGATCGGGCAAACGATGCTGAGATTCCACTCATCAGGCATACACTCGTCTAACCAAGTCTTAGAGATGAGTTGGTGTATGCACTTTACCAATTCAACACCAGCTGCCTTGAAAAGTTCGGCCGGTAAGCCGTCAGGTCTAGCAGCCTTGCTGGGTTTTAGCTTGGATATTGCTATCCTCACTTCCTTTTGGTCAGGTGGACGGATTTAATTTCACTATGAATGTAATTAATTTCTTAAATTCAAATACATTATTATTTCAGTGAGGATATAATTATAACTACTGGGGCAACGCATGGAATGCATATTATATTATCCACTTTATTGGACCTAAAGGGTTATATATTTGTTGATGAAGTAACGTACATGATTGCTCTGGATGCATTTAAACAATTAACCACTCTCAACATTGTCCCAGGTAAGTTCACCAAAGTTTTATTGCTGTTCCTTCTAAATAAGTCAATTTTATTCAAGTTAAACTTAACGATGATGGAGTCGATATCGAAGCATTAAGAACTCTTCTCAAAGAAAATTGGTTTAAATCAGAGTCCAAAAGCTTTTGGGGTCTTTATTACGCCATTCCGACGTACCATAATCCAACAGGCATTCTCTTTTCAGATGGTAAAAAATAAAATCAGAAGAATTGTTATATTTAAAAATAAAACAAATTTCCTTCCATTCAGATGTTTGTAAGAAGTTAATAGGACTTGCAAGAGAATTCGACATTTTGGTTGCTTGCGATGATGTCTACAATACCTTGTACTACAGAGATGACGATATACCAAAGCGCTTATATGAGTACGATAATCCAAATGACGATGACTTCAAGGGAAATGTCATTTCGAATGGAAGTTTCTCGAAAATCATAGCTCCAGGATTGCGTATGGGATGGCTAGAGGCACCTCCAAGATGTAAAACTATTTTGGAGGAGTGGTATGTACTATCACGATTGACAATTAGATTCTCTAATATATATTTTGTTCTATATTCTTTTTTTTACAGTGGCCTTCTTCGGAGTGGTGGAGGCTTAAATAATTACACCTCCGGCATAATGGCTAGCATGTTAGAATTGGGTTTAGCACAATCACAAGCTAGTCAGGCGAAAGAGCTTTACAAACAGCGAATGTTGACCGTCATTGGAGTATTGAAAAAGAATCTCCCGTCCTCGTGCAGCTTTATAGAACCCCGAGGTGGATACTTTATCTGGGTCCGTTTGCCAGAAAATACGGACTCAAATGATTTTTTGAAAGTCTGCTTGTCAAAATTTAAAGTATTTTTTCTTCCTGGTGATCGTTTTTCCATTGCAAACAGTTTTAAAAATTGCTTTCGTATATCAATTGCTTTCCATAAAAAGGAGGTGCTGGAAGCCGCTGTATTGAAAATTTGCCAAGGCTTAAAGGAATATTTGGAAAATAAAAAGAAATAAATAGCTATGCAATTTTCAAATGATTGTTCGTTTTTTTTTTTTTTTTTTTTTTAGTTTAATGCTATATTTATGGATGAAACTAATCAAATATTAATAAGTGGGCATAACCTCAACATTATATAATACAGTGGACCCCCAGTAATCCGGTCCCTGTCTCATCCGGGACCCCCTGTAATCCGATATGCCTAAAATTTATTTCAGCAAATTTTCACTAATGCATGATTGAACAGGTTGTAACTCGTACGCGCCACCACTATGTATTGTGTTCGATGCGTGTTGTCTCACTTTGAATTTGACTACGATAGCGGCCTAGCGTGCGTTCATTATTCATTCATATTATATACATAGTATGATTTGTAGTTCAGATAGAATCTTATCACTTTGACTTGTAATTTGTCGGATTACAAGGTACACTTTTTCACAAAATTCCGGACTATAGGGGGTCTGTGGCAGTACTGTATAATCCGACAAATTCGATAGTCCAACACCGCCCTGCAAAATGTTTGTCGGATTACCGGGGGTCCACTGTAATACAATAAACTCCTGGTCGTGATGATTTGTCAGTAATGGTACTAAAGTAGTATTTGAATAATTTGACCGCGCATTACTCTACTCCAGCTAGTAATTTCACAGAGAATCTTCCCTTAATTGTAGAAGGACTTTAACTTTGTGCTTATTTTGATAGATGATACAATCGTAAATCTGGCACCGCTGCACTCACCTCAGGAAACGTACATAAACCATTTCCTAATCGGTGTGCATACCTTTTTAGATAGTCTCAAGGGGTGGATCTATTTCTTTAGAACAAGGCCGCAGTTTCAATTAAGTGCACGAAAATTTGTACACGACTCGGTGCAGCTTACAATAATGAATACTTACATATTTATACCAAAGGCTTCCCCACTTCATATGTTACAGGATATTGAAAACACAATACAAATAACAGATTATGTCACATCCTGTATAGATTTTAATAAAATTTTTTTATTCGAGCGAGAATCCAAAACATTAACCACTGAACAGGATATTGAACTCTACACCGACGCATCTACAGCGGATATAGGAACAGGCTCCGGCATTTTTTGGCCCTACGAACTAGCTTCCAATGGAGCTGACTCCCAATGACTGAAACGAAAAAGACCCATCAATTTAAGCAGTGAGACTTAGTTCATACTTTTGGGAGCTAGTTCATTATGTACTAACTCCCAGTGAATCAAGTCCCAACATCAAAATAGTGGGAGTTAGTTCATTTAAATTTTTGGCGCCCTGAACACCTGCATGTGAGTCGAAGAATATCCCATATTGTGCAATCTTTTTAACCCGCGAAGCGGCCCACCCAAGTACTGTTAAGATATGGGTGCTTGCCAGATTGGTCATGAAGGGTTACGTACGAATAACCGATCAACAAAATATATTTTGTTCAATATGCCGATTTATATAAATTTGTTTGTACCTACTTTGAAATTTACATATTTAGGTGGCGCTACAGTCGGAAGTGGCCCTCGGCCTCAACCAACAAACCTTTCTAGCTAGCCTGGTTACGAGCAAGCTGCCTCTAGTTGCGTACGCCAAGTTGGTTGAGGTCCCACTTCACTTGTTTGCGCCACCTACTGCGAAGTCGTCCTCTATTGCACCGTCCATTTGAGTGGATTCGAAGATTTCCCGGCTGGAACGTTGGGCTCCATTCGCTCTAAATAATCCAACCATCTTAGTCGCTATATATGGACTCTTCTGGCTACGTCAATGTCCTTGTATGTATACGCCGTGTAGTTCGGCATTGTACCTTCTCCTCCACTCGCTGTCAGACGGGACCACAGATCATGCGAAGATCTCTTGACAAAATCCGAGATTAGTGTCTTATGCAGAGATTAGGGTTTGCTTCTCAATTGTGTTCTTAGCCCATAAAAACAACGATTGGCGAGAGTAATCCTTTGTTTGATCTTCCCACTTGGTGTCATTTGAGGAGTTCTCCATAGAGCCTAGGAGACAAAATCCTTTATAAATAAAAACTAAATAAATATTTGGCGCAACAGCGTTTTAAGTGCCAGGGGCTAGCTTCTCGCAACCACTCATGTTGTGTGCGTTATATTTTTCACACGAATGGAAGGGGCCTACAGTTTAGTGACATATCCGAAGGGCAATTCGGATGTTTGTCAGACGTTCGCGAGATGTGCGACCGTGAAAAAAACTTTTTGGTGTTTTCTGGTATTTTAACTAAACCTCACGCGCAGTGATCCGACACACTAACCATTTACGCCACGGCTCCCACAAAATCCTTTACCGTCTCAAAATTATGCCTGTCTTTTGCGGCATTCTGTACAAGACGCCGATGTTGAGTGCTATTTTTTGTAGACAGCATATTGTAATATACTGCCGGGGTTCGTAATAATAAAGCCGTCTTCTGTGCATTTAACCCTCCGCTGAACACATGTTTTCGTTGTCATATTAACAACTCATGGGTCTGGCCAGACCCCTATACATATGATATGATATGAAAGGTGATATGTGATAAAAGATAGTTTTATTTCTTCATTTAATTTTAAGTTTTATTTTTGTTTTTATAAAAGGAATTTGAATGAATGTTATAAATAAAAAAAAACAAAATATTTATGTTTATGGATTGTTTGTAACGCAACAGAAACATATATAGTCGGTTTTTGAATGTTGTTGACACACCGGATTCGTACATTTAGAACAAAAGAAACGAGTTTTTCTGCGTTTCTTCTTATTTCCATGTAAGCAAAGTTTACAATCTCTTTTGCTTTGTAGTGTATTAGCTCCGCTTTGGGCAACCAATACTTCTGGCGTACACTGAAAAGAAAGAAAGATGACTTGTTATCAACTTTCTGCATTGAAAAAAATAACTTCAACATTTATATTACTTACATTTATCGGCTTTCCCAAAAATGCTTCAATGGCCAAACGATTTCTGAATTGTTTCATGATGTGTACGTTGTTCATTCGCTGTTTGATGTTTGGTAGGACCAATGTTTTTGACAAGTTACATAAAAATTGTCGTCTAGCGTCGGACTTTTTGAAATCATCATTTTCCTTGCAAATGCAATATGCAGCCAATGCCATAACATCCAACATATTGCAGAAGAAAGTCCAACGTTTGGTTGCACGTTTTGATGTAAAATGAGAAACCATTTGATCCATGCAGTCGATCCCTGCTTTGTTTTTGTTGTAAAATAAGATCGCCTCAGGTTTTATGGCCTCACCATGACAATCTTTTGAATAGTGCACTGTTGAAAAGAGGTTTACGCACTTGTTTTTTTTTGGCACGTAGCTGGAAATTGAAACCAAATTTTCATGAAATCCAAATAGAGTTGAAAGAACTCGGCGTGAAGGATGCTTTTTCATTTGATTTGGGATACATCTTTTATTGGATCGAACGGTTCCTACGAATGCTAGTCCAAGTTTAGCCAGACGTTTGCATCCTTCCAAAGTTGAAAAAAAATTATCAGCCACAACTGTTCTACCACTGTGGGAGTATGGTTTCGCAAGTTGTAGCATAACATTTTCGCCTTGGTTTATATCGCGCTGAGCTCCTTCTTCTCGCCCTGTGTACAATTTTCCTTGTAATGGATAGTGCGTTTTCGAATCGCAAGCCCACCAAATTTTGATTCCATATTTCGCTGGCTTTGAAGGAATGTATTGTGTAAATTTAGTTTTGCCACGATAAGGGAATAATTGTTCATCAATTGTAATATTTTCATGTGGATCATAATTTTTGGTTAGGTTTTGATTCAAAAAATTCCATATATCACGAATAGCCGTAGCTTTGTCGTTTTTTAGGCGGTCAGGACGTGTACGTCCATCATCAAATCGGATATATCGGGTCAATGAAAGAAATTGATGATAAGACATGGATGCTCTAAATATAGGGAGATTTTCTGTTTCCCACAAAACGCTTGCTTTTTGCATGTTATTGTGTGAAACTCCAGCGGCCAACATTATTCCGATAAAAGCATATAATTCAGTGTCGGTCAGATTCTTCCAAATTTTTGGTTTTTTATCCGGATTATTCAAATTCCATTTATGAACTTCGTCTTTCCCATAGCGATTCGTTTCTGTGATGATAACGAACACAATGTCTGGTGTAAAAAACTTCTTGAATACCTCGATTGGAATGGAATTTTTTTCTCTAGGTCCAGACCGAAATCGCATAACATTGTGTTGACGTAACCGACCAACATTAGGATCATCTTTGTTCCATCTAGTACCATCTTTTCCATAAAAACAATTTTCAGTATAATTTCGTTGTTGTACTTGTTCAATTACGGAAGGAAAGGAATCAGCTGGTGTAGACTGCTCAGTAAAATCATCATCATCATCACTATCCATTCCTTCGTTTGGTTCAATGGCGTTTTCGTTTTCTATATCGGATGCATCGTCTTCATTTGGCAAATAATCGGCATCATTGTCGTCATCATCGTCTCTGAAAGGATCTGTTTCATCTTCGCCCTCTTCAGCAAGTCTTTTACGTTCTATATCATTAGCCAAGGCTACTGCTAAACGTTCGTAAAAATCACTATCAGAACGACCACCACGACGCCGTGTATTGTAAATGAAATCTATTTCTTCACTCATATTGATCAAATTTATCAGAGAATAAAAGTTTGCAAAAATTTGGCTAGTAAAATTTCTTTTGCCCGCACGAGAGTGTTATATAGTATGTTTATCGTAAACTTGTAAACTGACAAATGAACAACAAAAGACGCCAGAATGGCGCCTACGCACACTAGATCAAAAACGGAAGTTAAATTTAAAATTGCAAAGAAAAAGTACCATATAAAAAGCGAAGGAAAATGTACAAAATGCATAGTTTTATATATAAAATACATACGGGTCTGGCTGGAACCATGGGTATCGAATCCGATGTGCATATTGAAATATCCTTATAATTAAAGTTATAAGAACTATAAATAAAAAAATTTTGCATAAACCTCTCAGTAATGAAATTCTAGGAAAAGTCATGAAAACACAAGTCCCTAGGACAACTGAAAATATGTTGAAAACAAAACTGAAATCAGAAAGGGTCTGGCCAGAGTTAAACGGAGGGTTAAACAGTTTATTTATAAGCAACTATCAACTTCACTTTCGTTATACTTTAAAATATTTAAATCACTTTATTCTTTATTAATCTCAATCTAAACTGTCTCTACAAATTCACTTTTAATCACAATTAGGGTTATCGTGAATAAATTTTTCCTCGGAATTTTTCCCCGAACAAAAATTAGGTATCTTCAAAAAAGGGGAAATAATTCCGCGGAAAATAAATCGGTATCATGAATGACAATTTAGGAGAATTTTCAACGCAATCGTGATATATAATTTTTTCCCGATGAATTTTTTTCCCTATTTTTGAAGGTACCTAATTTTTGTTCGGGGGAAAAATTCCGAGGGAAAATTTATTCGCGATAACCCTGAATATCGTTCATTCTCAACACCATTTAACTCTCACAGTAATCACACTTGCTCATCACTATATTCACCTCTATCGACTCAATCGACTGTGGTGGTGGTTGGTGCATTTACTAAATACAAGAACCTCTAGAAATTTTCGAATATGCTGGATATCACTAATGTGAAGTGTGGAACAAACTGATGTGCATGATGGCAATTTCGACAAATGGCAGTGTAGCCACACCATGTTCGTTGGTAATGCAGTGTGAAAAGTACTTTCTGTGGATGCTACAATATATCTTGTTTTGCTTTCATTGACCGTTAAACCCATCTTTGCTGCCTCGATTTCAACACTCTAAAATACCACAATGACTGCTCGCTGAGTTCTTCCGATTATGTCAATAGGTGTGTTTTGGTGAGACAGTAGTTCTCACTAAAGCAAGATTTAGCTAAATAAGATAATGACTGGCAACTACTTTAGCTTTTATCTTCAGCCAGAGCTGGGGTGCATAGTTCGCAGCACTCAATTTCCGAAGGCGGTGAAACGATTTTGTTCTTGTTTCAGAGGCTGCTAGCGAGCAGGTGCAACAATTTAAAGTATTAAAAAAAGCATTTAAACCAAATTGACTGTGGATCGATTTGTTAACAAGCTTTTACTTTGCTTTGCATACTTCTCACAAAAACACACCTAATGTCGGTGTAAGCGAGTAGTTGTACAGACTTGTAAAAGATTGAACCTCCGGTGTTGGCTTGTGAGTTTCGTACAATTCTTCCAAGTATTATGTTAGACATCGCATGATAGCGCGTCACCTTTTCGAAGACTTTCCTGTCTTCGAACGGTTCGGTGGTGTTCTTTCCTACTGTGATGGAGCAGCGAGAACTCTCCATCGTCATCCTGCACAGGCGGATGAACTTGGCGATCGGTTTTTAACGTTCACATAATACGACGGACAGGGTATTTTATGCGATGTTGAGAAGACTTGTACCTTATTATTCTGTAGTTGGCGCAGTTCAGAGAGTCTCTTTTTTTCAGGATCAGGCAAACGATGCTGGGGTTTCATTCATCGGGCATACTTTCGTCCAAACAGATTCTACAGATGAGCAGGTGCGTACTTCTTACCAACCCATCTCCTCCCGCCTTGAAGAGTTCGGTGACAAGGCCGCCGGCTCCAGCAGCTTTGTTGGATTTAAATGTGGTAATCACTATCCTCACTTCACTTTGATCGGGTTGACGGGAATCTTGATTATCATCGTCACTTTTGGATGTCTTATTCTGCCTGAGAGCGGAGTATTGATCATCGTCGCCGTTTAACAGTCTGCAGAAGTGTTCCTCCCATATCGTCAGCACCGACTGTGATTCTGTTACTATATTACCATTTTCGTCCCTGCAGGCTACTGTTCTGCCTTTGAAATCATGGCATGTTTTTTTTTACCTTTTGGTGAAATATTCGAACATCATTCGTGCAATAAAGTCTCTCAATCTCCTCGATCGAGCGCTTCTCATGCTCCTTTTTCTTCTTTCTGAAAAGTCGATGTTCCTCTTTTCTCTTCCGCTCGTAGAGCTCGTGAGCAGCTCTAGTCCTTCTATGCAGCGCCACCTTGCACGCCTCTTTTTTTGGTACATGTGCTTGCCGGTATTCCTAATCAAACCAGATTGTGATTAAAATACACTATATCGGCAAAGGCTCTGGCAATCTCTTGCGATTGCAGTCGTTCGGCGTCAAACTTCCTCACAGTAGATATCCGTTCTAGATATCCTAGTTGTAACTAGGTAGTGGTCCGAGTCCACTTTAGCTCCGTGGAAAGCCCGTACACTCAGAATACTGTAAGAGTGCTTTGCGTCCATCGCAATGTGATAGATTTGGTTGACGGTTTTTCAATCAAAAGAGAGCCATGTCCCCTTGTGAATATCAATACGTGGGAACCGCGTACTTGCTACGATAGCGTTTCGCCCCGCCGCAAAGTCGACTAGTCTGAATCCGTTGTCGGATGTAGTGCCGTACAAGCCGTGCTCTCCGATCGCGCTGCTAAAGACGTCTTCTTTTCCTAGCTTTACGTTTACGGCTAATAAAAATAAATACAGCATAAGTAAACTTATGTCAAAATTAATTTTAAAGCAGAACCTATAATGTTGAAACAGCGCCCCGAGTTGCCTGGAATTCATTGTCTGCAACGGTTATTGAGTTAAGGGCAGAGAAGTGAGACCATTATTTTCTTTAAATGCGTTTTTTGAAATGGTACTGTACTGCGCATAATAGTATGAAATCGGATGATACTTTTTCTCACTCTGCACGATTGCCCTTGATGAAATCTATAATTCAAATAATTTTTAAGGAAAAGTCAAACTTATTTTTATGAGTAGTTCTTCAGTTTTTTTTTTAGATTTGTGCAAATTCGTATAGGAAATAAAGATAATATTTATTATCAATTATGGCGGCAGTAAGTTTCCCAAAGAAAAATGTCGATAAAATGCACAAGCATCTTTTCGACGGAACTGATGTAAATGTTTATAACACTAAGACGGTCCTTAATATTGGTATTGGAGCACCTGGGCCAGATATATTAACTAAATGCTGTGAATTGCTTGAAAAAGCTACAAGTCATCGAATGGTAGGTACAACAAACGATCGTATTTATTCAACTTTTCCGATACATACCTAAGATGTTGAATATAAATGATGCTTGCAGAAAATTGAGGCTTCCAACCTTGGTTATTTATTACAATATGGGCCAGCCGTCGGAGTTATTGAAGCACGTTCGGGAATAGCTAAATTTCTAACAGACGCTTATCGAAGTGATGTAAGAAGGTAAGTGCACGAATACATACGACTAAGGGCATAGCTACTCATGTTGTGTGCGTTATATTTCCCGCCTGAACGGAAGGGACCTACAGTTTTATGCCGTATCTAAAGGGACTTTTTTCTTTATAAGCTTTTCCATGACAACAATACTCCCGGACGTTTATCAGACGTTTCTGAGAGGTGGGACCGACATACTAACCACTGCTCCACGGACCGACTTTGGTTGGGTATACATGAAGTTATGTGATTGTTTTTAAGACAATCTACGACTAAAACCCAATCGCCCTGCTCCTTGATGTTCCAGAATCTAATATCCTCATGTCTATATTTTTGCTGCATGCACTGGCCGGCCTTTTTTTTTCCTTGGCGAGTGCATTCAGCAAAAAGAGGCGTATAAAGCTGCGGAGCAAAAGACGACGAGAGCTGTTCATGAACTCTACGAGCACAAGAGACGGGAAGAATATCGGCTTCTCCAAAAGAAGAAGAAAGAACGCCCGATCGAGAATATTGAAAACTTATACTCCAGGAACAAATTACGGAAGTTTTAAGAAAATGTAAAAAGAACGTGTCAGAGAGCAAACCCCGTATAGGAACCTGTAGAGATGAGTGTGGAAACCTCGTAGTAGAATCACAGTCGGTGCTGAGAATATGGAAAAACTACTTCTACAGACTGTAAAACACCGACGAAGACCAATATCCCGCTGTCAGGCAGAACGAACCATTCAACATAGACGATGATAGTCAAAATTTCCATCCACCTGACGAAAACTAAATGAGGATAGTAATATCTAAACTGAAATCTAATAAGGCTTCTGGACCTGACGGCTTACCGGCCGAATTTTTCAAGGCAGCTGATGATGAATTGGTAGATAGCATCACACCAACTCATCTTTAAGATTTGGTCAGACGAATGTATGCCTGATGAATGGAAGCTGAGCATCGTTTTTTATTATTTTTTCTTTGCCCAGAAAAAGGAAAACGTTAATGTGCACGATAAACAGGCCCGATCTGTTTCAACTAGTGTGAGACTTGCACTCCTACTCACTAAAAAGCCACCTTTAACCCCTTTTCAACCTGACACCATCCACTCCGGAACCGCTTCACCATTACTTCAGAGTAGTGTCGATTTCTTTCCCCTCTGGGACAGGCTTTTCCATTTATCTCCTGATGGGGGTATATAGTATCTTGGCGGCAAGGCTTTCATCAATTTGGTAAACTTACTGAAGGTATGTTAACTTACTCCTTTTTCGATCTGAGTACCTTCTCAATATAAAATAAAATTATACGTAAATATTTGGCGCAATAGCTATTTAAGTGCCAGGGCCTAGCTTCTCGCCAGATCCAGATCCAGATCGTTTTATTTTCGTCGTGTGACCTATATAGATCTTGGTTGATAATAAAATACGGCTATTTATACTCTTGGATGTTTGTCAGACGTTCGCGAGGGTGGGACCATGAAAAAAAACTTTTTGGTATTTTCTGGGATTCGAACTTGGAACCTCACGCGCAGTGATCCGACACACTAACCACTTACGCTACGGCGTCCTCAATGAATAAAGATATCTTATTCCACATGTCGATACTCGAGACCATCTTGTTTACGGCATTTTCTGGGGAAAAGTTGCCTATCTCTCACTCCAGGCTATTTCTTTCTACTGCCCACAAGTGGAATTTAATTTAATTTAATTTAGCTTAATACAAGCTGTAAGGAACTTAAATCTAATTTACATTGTGTGCTTAAAAGCTAGTAACAATTTACAATTATCCAGACCTGAGTGAGGAATGAGAGTAAAGGGAGTTTCTAAGGGTGTTTTTGCTGCACTGGAAACAGTCATTAGCAAAACAAAGCATTCGAGACATAGGCTCATTAGAGCCGTAGTTTGTACGGTGAAACTTGAGGCAGAAGAGAGGTACTGATCTCAGAAAACGTGGGTTGGTTGGTGCTGAGTGAAATGGTTTGGAGCAGCATAGGATAATCAATGTTGCCTGCTAATAGTTGATGTATTATACAAATAGTATATCGGCAACTTTTCTATGCTTTTCAAGCGACTGCATGTTCAACAAGTTCAACCGATGCTCATAAGGAGGTAGGTTGAATCTGTCAGGCCACGGGAGTCCGCGTAGAGCAAACCGGATGAACCTCCGTTGGACACACTCAATTCGATATGAATGTATATCGTGATAGGGAGGCCAGACTTGGCTAGCATATTCAAGAATTGGTCTTACAAATGTGAAGTACAGGGATTTCGTGACGTAAGGATTTGAGAATTCCTTGGACCAACGTTTCACATAACCTAGCGCAGAATTAGCCCTGCTAATAATATGTATGTCTACGAAAATTAAGCTCACTGTCGCATATGACGCCCAAATCACGGAGAAAAGTGACCGAGCGAACAGGCTCGTCGCAAATCACATATGTATGTTCTAGGGTCTGTCGGAAGATGCTTCCGGGAATAAGTAATAGCTTGGCATTTGTTGACATTCAACTCAAGAAAGTTTTTATTACACCACCAAATAGAAAAGCTTTTCAAGTCAGTTTGAAGAGCACGGGAGTCAGCGAGTGTGGAGATGTATGTAAAAATTTGTATGTCGTCCGCATAAACTGATAGGCGGGAATATTTAATTATGTCATCAACATCATTAATTGACAAAATGAAAATCAGGGGACCAAGATGGCTATCTTGAAGAATTCCAGAAGGGGCCATAAATGGATCGGATACAAAGGATCTAAAACTTACTTAGATGACTCTACAGTCCGGGGTGGGCCTGGGCCTCAACCAACAAACCTCTCCAGCCAGCACGGTTACGAGCCAACTGCCTCCAGTTACGCACGCCAAGTTGGTTGAGATCCCCCTCCACTTGTTTGCGCCACCTACCGCGAGGTCGTCCTCTACTGCGTCGTCCGTCCGGGGTGGATTCGAAGACTTTCTTAGCGGGAAGGTTGGGCTTCATCCGCTCTAAATGACCCAGCCATCTTAGTCGCTGTATGTGAACTCTTCTGGCTAAGTGAATGTCCTTGTACAGGCCGTATAGTTCGGCATTGTACCTTCTCCTCCACTCACCGTCTATGCAGAAGGAACCAAAGTTAGCTCGAAGAACTTTTCTCTCGAAATAACCAAGGGCATCCTCATCCGATTTTGTCAAAGCCCATTCCTCTGCGCCATACAGCAGAACTGGGATGATTAATGTCTTATAAAGAGTTACCTTAGTAGTTCGAGATAGGGGTTTGCTACTCAATTGTCGTTTTAGTCCATACAAACAACGATTGGCAAGAGTAATTCTCCGTGTGATCTCCCTACCGATGTAATTTGCGGAGCTGACCATAGAGCCTAGGTAGACAAAATCCTTTACTACCTCCAAATTACTTACTTACTTAGGTGGCGCTACAGTTCGGGGTGAACCTGGGCCTCAACCAACAAGCCTCTCCATTTAGCTCGGTCTTTAGCTAATTGCCTCCAGTTGCGCACTCCAAGTTGGTCGAGGTCCCCTTGAATTTGTGCGCGCCACCTACGGCGATGATTCCCTCTACTGCGTCGTCCCTCGGGATTAGATTCGAAGACTCTGCGGGCCGGAGCGTTGGTGTCCATTCGCTCTACATGTCCTAGCCATCTCACCCGTCCAACACGCCGTTTTTTGACTAGGTCGATGTCGCTGTACAGCTCGTATAGTTCGTGATTGAATCTTCTCCTCCAAAACCCGTCAACGCAAACGGGACCGAAAATCTTACGAAGAATTTTTCTCTCGAAGCAACCAATGATATCTTCATCCTCTTTTAATAAAGTCCATGTTTCAGCGCCGTAAAGTAGGACTGGGATGATCAAGGTCTTATATAGAGTCTCCTTAGTTGTTCGAGATAGGGCTTTACTGTTGAATTGGCTTATAAGCCCAAAAAAACAGCGATTGGCAAGAGTTATTCTTCGATTGATAGTAGTATCTGTCTATTGTGGCATTCTGTCCAAGACGCCGATGTTGGGTGTCCTTTTTTGTAGACAGCATATGTTTTGTTTTGCTTTCATTGACCGCTAGACCCATCTTTGCTGCCTCGATCTCAATACTCGTAAATGCCCCATTGACTGCCCGCTGAGTTCTTCCGATTATGTCAATGTCATCGGCATAAGCGAGTAGTTGTACAGACTTGAAGAAGATTGTACCTCCGGGGTTGGCTTGTGAGTTTCGTACAATTCTCTCAAGTACTATGTTAAAGAGATCGCATGATACCGGGTCGCCTTGTCTAAGACCTTTCCTGACATCGAACGGTTCGGTGTTGTTCTTACCGACTTTGATGGAGCAGCGAGAGTTCTGCATCGTCATTCTGCACAAACGGACGAGCTTGGCAGGGATGCCAAGACTAGACATGGCTCTGTATAACTCGTCTCTATACACGCTATCATAGGCAACTTTGAAATCGATGAAGAGGTGGTGAGTATCGATTTTATATTCATGGGTTTTTTCCAAGATCTGCCGTATTGTGAATATTTGGTCAATGGTGGACTTTCTAGGCCTGAAACCGCACTGATAAGGACCTATCAGGTTGTTGACGATCGGTTTTAGGCTTTCACATAGTACGACAGACAGGATCTTATATGCGATATTTAGGAGACTTATACCTCTGTAGTTGGCGCAGTTCAGAGGGTCTCCTTTCTTCAGGATCGGGCAAACGATGCTGAGGTTCCATTCATCGGGCATACTTTCGTCCGACCAGATTTTACAGATGAGCTGGTGCATGATCCTTACCAACTCATCTCCTCCTGCCTTCTGCTCACGTAAAGCTCGTAAGTAGCTCTAGTCCTTCTATGCAGCGCCGCTTTGTACGCCTCTTATTTAGCTGCATGTGCTTGCCGGCATTCCTCATCAAACCAGGGGTTTCGTTGTGGTTGCCGAAAAAAACCCAGTACATCAGAGGCGGCATCTCTGATGGCTTGTTGGTAACGCTGCCACTGGTCTTCGGCATTTGCTGCCGGCGGCATAGGACTTAGAATAAGATTAGAAGAAACTCGATCGGCAAAGGTTCTGGCGGTCTCTTGCCATTGTAGCCGCCCGACGTCAAATTTCCTCACAGTATTTCGTTGATTTCGCTCCGTTCTGGATATCCGCATCCGTACCTTGGCTACAACTAGGTAGTGATCCGAGTCCACGTTGGCTCCTCGGAAAGTCCGGACACCCAGAATACTGGAAGAGTGCCTTGCGTCGATCGCAATGTGATCGATTTGGTTGACGATTTTTCGATCAAAGAAGACCCATGTTCCTTGTGAATATCGAGACGTGGAAACCGCATACTATCTACGACAAAGTTTCGCCCCGCCGCAAAGTCGATTAGCCTGAGTCCGTTGCCGGATGTGATGTCGTCCAGGCTGTGCTTTCCAACCACGCTACTAAAGACGTCCTCTCTTCCTAGCTTTGCGTTAAAATCGCCTAGGATAATTTTAACGTTGGGGACTAGGGCATTGCTCATACGTCTTGTCCAAGAGCTGGTAGAAGTCATCCTTTGACGCATCGTCCTTCTCCTCGTGAGGGGCGTAAGCGCATATTAGGCTAATGTTGGCAAATTTAGCCTTGATACGGATAGTCATAAGGCGCTCGTTCACATGCCGGAAACTCAAGACTTCTTGCCTAAGTCTTCCTCCAATAACAAATCCGCACCCGAATAGACGCTGTCCTTGTTGTCTGTAGCAGTCGCCGTAGTAGATGTCGCAGTTTTTCATCTTCTTTTTGCCCGGCCCATCCCATCGCACTTCTTGGATGGCAGTAATGTCTGCTTTAAAACACTCTAGGGCCTCCGCAAGTTGTTCGGCTGCACGTGGTTTGCAGAGGGACCTAACATTCCACGTGCAGACACGAAGATCGTTGGCCTTTTTACGTTTGCACGGGTCGTCAACAGTAAGATCATCCGTATCCGAGGCTGTTGGTTATTTCGTAACCAAAGGATCTAAAAGGATCTAAAAAGGACTTCATAATAACGTTCATGAAGGTAGGATTTTATCCACGCGATATACCCAGGCGGAAAGCCGAGAGTTTTGAGTTTCAAAAATACAATTGCGTGCGAAATTTTATCGAAGGCTTTGCTGAAATCGGTAGTAACAACATCGACTTCCTTGCCATCTTCCAATGCACACAGGGTGCTGGATACGAATTGGGTTAGGTTTGTGGTTGTAGACCTTCCGTGTTGGTGAGGGGAAAAAAAGACTTACAATGGAAAAACATTGCATCGCAAACAATACTTTCGAATAGCTTATGTATGCAGGAGAGTTTAGCTATAGGACGATAGTTCGAGATTTAATTTTTCGGACTTTTTTTGTGAAGGGGAATAAAATAAGAGCTTTTCCAAAGCATAGGAAAGACGCTTTAAGAAAGAGACAGTTGAAACAGAGCCGTAAGGGGTAGAGCTAAGGAGTTTACACATTTTTTAAAACTACGGCAGGTATACCGTCCGGGCCAGTGGAGTAATCGCATTTAAGTCTTTCGATCTTTTCTGCCACGAGAGCCACTGTTATGTCAATTGAATTTAAAGAGGTCTGGGGACAATCTCTCATATAAGAGAAGTAAGAATAGTCGGGCTCTGATGTGTGGTTGGAGAACGATTGACTAAATACAAATACAAATATTTGGCGCAACAGCTCTTTAAAGTGCCAGGGCCTAGCTTCTCGCAACCACTCATGTTGTGCGCGTTATATTTTTCACACGAATTGAAGGGACCTACGGTTTAATGCCGAATCCGAACGGCGATTTGAGAAGCTTTTTCGTGACAACAATACTCTCGGATGTTTGTCAGACGTTCGCGAGAGGTGGGACCGTGAAAAAACTTTTTTGGTATTTTCTGGGATTCGAACTTGGAACCTCATGCGTAGTGATCCGACACACTAACCACTTACGCCACGGCGCCCACCTGATTGACTAAAGAAATGAGCGAATAAATTTGCTATTATTCGAGGATCTCTCGACGATGTATTGGAGAATGTCAGAGTCGAAGGGTAGCTGTCTGACTTTTTTTTGGTATTAATAAAATGAAAAAAAATTTTGGGGTCAGCGATAATGTCAGATTGCATACGGTCAATATATTCGTTATAAAGGAACTCATAGAGTTCAGGAAAATGCGTATGGGCAAGAAAGTAATTGGAAAAGTTGAAATCAGAGCGAATTTCGTGGTAGTTACGCCAGAGCATATTTCTTCTGTTGCGAAGTGAACGTAATTCTTTAGTATACCAAGGTGGAGATGAAGAGAAACTCTTCTGTGGCATATATGGGACGGATTGCATAAAACAGCTGACAATTTCAGAGTAAAGTAAAAAAATCCTAATACATTATCGACAGAAATGTATGTACTGTTAAAATTGCTGTTGAAATTAATAGCGCTTAAAAGGTTATTAAGTTTTGTGTAGTCTGCCTTGCGAAAATTAAAGCTGTACGAGTACTCTGATTGTACAGTATTTTTATCGTTATTGTAAGACAATGTAAGAGCTAGAGGAGGGTGGTAATGATCCAATTTGGATAAGAGATGGTGGCTCGCTAAAACGAGGCAGTTTTCGGCATCTGACGAGAAAACGAGATCAAGTTGTCTGCCTAGGTTATTAGTAACTCCACTTAACTGATATAAGCTGGAGTCTGAGAGACAGTCAATGAAAAGGACTTCCTTTTCTGAAGAGGGGTTTATTGCATTATAATGGGACTGATCGTCTGATGGAGCCCATTAGAGGTCGGGAAAATTAAAATCCCCCAGAATTAAGATCGCGAAGATCAACAATATCAAACAACGAATCGAACGCGTCTATGGCAAGCTGGTAGCTCTGCTTGGGCTGGCTAGGTCGAATGTAGCAGCAAAGGATAAAAATGTTGGGGTTTGAAATTGTTATTTTGACACAAATGTACTCAAAATTAGATGTGAGCGAAGTTTTAACTAGTGTCGAGTCAAGGCGATTATGTACTGCCAGAAGAACACCTCGACCCGAAGAATCATCCTCTTTCTCTAGACCATCATCTCGAAGAACGTTAAAATCGGACGTAAACTATTCATTGCTGTTAAAATCTTGAGCAAGATTAGTTTCGTTTAGCGCGAAAATGTCATAGGGGAGCTTTTGGGAATGAAGGTATATATGGGATGTCTTAGTTCGCATCCCTCGGACGTTTTGGTAATATACACAAAGACACTCAGGGGGAGTTACAGACAAATAAGGAATATCTAAATGAACATCTAATCGTTTTTTGGATGCGACGTTACTGGCGCAGGTACTGGAGTCTTTGTGAAAGACGTGTCCGAGAAACATATTCATGGACTAAATTCCCATCAGGCCAAAATTCTCTCGATAGTAGCAGTTCGAGGTGAGAGTCAGGAGTCGGCAGTTAAAAAGATGCTATTTCACGGGGTTCCTTAAAATTATATTTGATGCATTTAAGGGATGAAGGCACCGACGCTTTGCTGCTCATTTAATTCATGATATCGTTGACTGAGGTAGAAGAAGAAAGTCTCGAGATGAAGATAGTTCTACGAGGAAAAGGTGTGATGCGCATCTTCTTCCAAAGAGTCTCCGTATTGGCAGACTGCGCTCTCTACTTTCCCACCTTGTGAAGGTACCGGCTGAAGTAACCATGTCCAGTAAAGAACTGGGTGATATAATAATTCACTTCACCGTGCTCCCGCTTCATCCATGTCTCTGATCAACCGACAAGTTCATCTTCCCTTCGTTTCGGCGTCCACATGTTTTGCCACTCCTGCTTCGTGAGTTACTTCGCTTCTGTAGCTGCTGTTTCCGTTCCTATTTCCGTCTTCTTGTCGTGAATGAACTTTCTTTCTGCTGTTAAGAGATCAATGGGCATCACTCCTGCAATTACAAGGGCGACCGGTTCAGACACTGTGCGGTAAGAACTAGATACTCGGAGATCTCCTCTTCTCTGTAATGTTGTCATTCGCTTCCTGTATATTTCGTGATAAAGTGCGTCAGCCCAAATTTCGCAGCCATACAAGAGTATAGAGTGCGTAGTCGACACCAGAAGTTTACGTGACGATTATACATACAGACATCATTCACCTCAACATTGCATACAAGATTTTTTCTGCAATATTCTTTAAACGCCTGAAACCTTTCATCAACAGCCTGATTGGCCCCTATCACTGCGGTTTTAGGCCATGAAAGTCCGCCATCGATCAAATCTTTACACCGGCAGATGCTGGAAAAAACCCAAGAAGTCCAAACCGATACTCTTGATCTCTTTATCGGTTTCAAAGCCGTCTGTGAGAGCATTTATAGAGACTAGCTCGTCTCTAAGCTAAGAATATCTCTTGTTAATGGCTGTTTTTTTTGGCGCTGATAAGGCAATTCATTAGTAAAGCCCTATTTTGAACAACTAAGAAGATTCTGCACAAGACGCTGATCATCCCAGTCCTGCTTTACGGCGCTGAAACATGGACTTTATTGAAAACGGATGTAGATATCTTTGGTCGATTCGAGAGAAAAAATTCTTCGTAAGGTATTTGGTCCTGTTTGCATTAACAGGTTTTGGAGAAGATTCACTGAAGAACTACACGAGCTGTGTAGCGACATCGACCTAGTCAAAAAACTGCGTATTGGATGTTTGAGATGGCTAGGACATGTAGAGCGGATGGAAACTAACGCTCCGGCCCGCAGAGTCTTCGAATCTAACCCAAAGGGACGACGCAGTAGAGGGCCTCCTCAGCCTAGCTGGCGCCACAAGTTCAAGGGGACCTTGACCAACTTTAAGTGAGCAACTGGAGGCAATTAGCTAAAGACTGAGCTAAATGGAGAGGCTTGTTGGTTGGGGCCTAGGTTCATTACGGACTGTAGTGCCACCTTAGTAAGTAAATAACAGTTCGAGTGACATGTAACATCATTTCTTACTGCGTTTTGTGTATCAGGTTTGGAGTTACTTAAATATACATGAATTATACCGTGGAAGTCAAGCACTGTCATGGTACACATTTAATTCACATTTAAAATAAAAACACACTCATTTCAGTGAAGATATAATTATAACTACTGGAGCAACACTTGGAATACATCTCATATTGGTGACCTTACTGGATCTGGAGGGTTATATTTTTGTCGATGAAGTAACTTACATGGATGCTCTGGAAACATTTAAGCAAATAGCTTCTCTACACATTGTCCCTGGTGAGTTTCATGAACTCTTGCTACGGATGTGTGCAGTGCTTTTCTATAAGCCAATTTTATTCAAGTTAAACTTAACGTCGATGGAGTGGATATAGAAGTATTACGAGCCATTCTAAAGGAGAAACGGTTTAAATCAGAATCCAAAAGCTTTTGGGCTGTATACTATGCCATTCCGACCTACCACAATCCAACAGGCATTCTCTTTTCAGATGGTAAAAAATAAAATCAGTAGAATTGTTATACATATTTAAAAAAATATGTTTCCTTCCTTTCAGATGTTTGTAAGAAGTTAATAGGACTTGCAAGAGAATTCGACATTTTGGTTGCTTGCGATGATGTCTACAATACCTTGTACTACAGAGATGACGATATACCAAAGCGCTTATATGAATACGATAATCCAAATGATGATGACTTCAGGGGAAATGTCATTTCGAATGGAAGTTTTTCGAAAATCATTGCCCCTGGATTGCGTTTAGGATGGTTGGAGGCGTCTCCGAGGTGTAAAATTATTTTGGAAGACAGGTATGCACCTTTTTTCTAAATGAAACAATCATAGCTCAAAATAGCTATCTTTTTTTAATAGTGGCATTTTTCAAGGCGGAGGGTGCTTAAATAATTACACCTCCGGCATAATGGCCAGTATGTTCGAACTCGGTTTGGCACAGTCGCAAGCTGGATATGCAAAAGAAATTTATAAGCAGCGAATGTTAGCAATCCTTGAAATTTTAAAAACTAATCTACCACCTTCTTGTAGTTTTGTGGAACCACGTGGTGGTTTCTTTCTTTGGATCCGCCTCCCAGAGAATACCGACTCAAACGATTTTCTGAAAGTCTGCTTGAACAAATATAAAATATATTTTCTTCCCGGTAACTGTTTTTCTATTGCAAACAGTTTTAAAAACTGCTTTCGCATATCAATTGCTTTTCATAAAAAGGAAGTGTTGGAAGATGCGGTGTCGAAAATGTGTGGTGGTTTGAAAGAGTATTTGAAAGATAAATAGAAAGAAATATAATAATGTAATTTTGAAATGATCTGTTTTTGTCTATTTATGATTCCAAAAGTAAGTAAGTTTCATGTTAAATTTTTTTTTTTTTTTTTTTAAGGAAACCCAAATCCTAGAGCACTCTCTGGTCCATTGTACTACCAGGCAGGAACCTTTGTTTGATGCGGTGGTTGGAAAAACTTTGATGTTATTCATTTTCCATTTTATACTAGGATGGCTGACGATTGGTGTTCCCCGCTGGGGCTTGAACTTGCACACATCGGTTAACGAGCAAACAAACATTTCATTTTTAATGCATTTTATTTGTTCAATTCATTATATCTTACCTGCCCATAGTGACCGGATATTGACGGCTAGCTTCCAGAGTAGAGTTAGAAAAATTACCATCATACAGTGTTATGCTCCAACTCTAGACGCGACTGAGGATGAAAAGGATGATTTTTATAGCCACTTAGGCGCCGCCTACAACCAAACGCCTAATGGCGACATCGTAATGGTAATGGGAGATCTCAATGCCAAGGTGGGTAGCGACAACACCATGCTTAAGCACGTGATGGGAGTTCACGGCGTGGGAGACCGTAATGACAATGGTGAGCGGTTTGTGGACTTCCGCAATACCAACCGCCTAGTCATCGGGGG
This sequence comes from Brachypalpus laphriformis, assembly GCA_945910035.1. NCBI lineage: Eukaryota > Metazoa > Arthropoda > Insecta > Diptera > Syrphidae > Brachypalpus > Brachypalpus laphriformis. The sequence goes on from OX246756.1 coordinate 88,268,111, forward strand.
TACGCTGTTTAAGCATAACACCTGCCATAAGATCAGTTGGGTCTCTACTGATAGGCAACAAACATCCAACCAGATCGACCACATTGCGATCAGTCGCCGCTTTAGAAATTGTCTCCTGGACGTCCGAAACAGACGTGGAGCTGACGTCGAACAAGAACGAGATCACCATCTTATGGTAGCTCATTTACGCCTTCGTACTGCATCCGTCAACAGCAACCGCTCAAACCTACTTAACATCACCAGGTTTAATATCGACAGGCTCAAGGTTCCCCAAGTGCGCCAACAGTTCAGGGACCATCTTGCCTTAGAAGCAGAAGCAATCAGCAGCATAGAGAACATGGATGATCACTGGAGTGCTGTGAAAAATGCTTTTGCGACTGGGGCACGCACGTATGTCGGTAAAAAGCAGAAACACCACCGCACATGGCTTTCTACAGACACCTGGAGACGGATCGATGAGCGTACAGCAATCAAGGCTCGGATTGCAGCGGCCTCAGCAGTAGAGAGAACCGAGCTTGAAGCCCAATACCGTGCCAAGAAGAAAGAAGTGCAGCGTAGTGTGAGACGTGACAAACGTCAATATGTCAACTCACTGGCCTCAAGGGCTGAAGAAGCGGCGAGTAGGTGCGACAGTAGGACTGTTTACAACATCACTAAGGAGCTCATTGGTGGTCGAAACTCCAAACAACATCCAGTGAAGAGTCTAGACGGTAACCTTCTGATTTCGGATGAGGATCAGCTCACTAGATGGAGAGAACATTTTGTTACAGTGCTAAATCACTTAGACGACGGCGGTATGATCTTGAATTCGAATGAGCAGTTCAAAGCAACAAATTCCCGAATTCGCACCGCACCTCCCAATAAAACCGAAATAATAACAGCAATCAAGTCCCTCAAGAAAAACAAAGCGGTGGGTATTGATGGCATCCCTGCCGAGCTATTTCAAGCGGCGCCAAATACATCGGCAGATTTGCTGCATCCGCTAATACGGAGAGCTTGGGATAGTGAACAATTTCCACAGGAGTGGAAAAGGGGGATGATCATTAAGCTTCCAAAGAAAGGTAACTTGATGGAGTGCGGTAACTGGAGAGGTATATGTGTCCTTCCAGCTGTAGCCAAAATAATAGCTAGAATAATTCTAGAACGAATTAAAGAACATTTAGATTCAACTCTCGATGTCGAACAGGCAGGCTTTCGCGCTGGATCCTCTTGCATCGACCACATAAACACCTTACGGATCATAATCGAACAATGCGTCGAGTATAGGTCTCCGCTACATTTACTGTTTATCGACTTCGAGAAGGCTTTCGACAGCTTGAATCGAGATGCTATCTGGTTGGCCTTGCGCAGGAGAGGCTTTCCAGAAAAGCTTATAGCTATTATCAAGGCTACATATGAGGGCGGCAAGTGTCACGTCGTGCACAATGGTAAGGTGTCGGACGATTTTGAAGTCCAAAGTGGAGTACGTCAAGGGTGCATACTGTCCCCACTATTGTTCTTGCTGGTTATCAGCGATGTACTCCGTGCAGCATTGACGGAAGCTAATTATGGAATTTGTTGGACGATGACATCTTACCTTAAACACCTAGATTACGCTGACGATGTTTGTCTACTTTCACATCGGATAATGGATCTTCATTTGATGGCCCAAAATCTAGAAGCTGAGGCAAACAAAGTGGGGCTAAAAATAAACACAGCCAAAACAAAAGCCCTGAGTACTTCCAATACCCGCGCTCAACTTAACATTAACATAACTTTCTATATTTAGGAAGTGTCGTCTCGGCTAATAGCGGGGGCACCGAACCGGATGTGTGCAGCAGAATCGGGAAGGCTAAAGCTGCGTTCGGAATGCTGTCCATAATCTGGAGAAGCAATGTTATTAGCTTAAGAACCAAGCTACGACTGTTCCGCTCCAACGTAGAATCAGTGCTGCTTTATGCGTGCAGTACCTGGAAGGTGGACACCATTAACACATGTAAGCTGCAAGTCTTCGTAAACAAATGCTTAAGAATCATCTTGAGGATTTTTTGGCCGAACCGCATCTCCAACGAACAACATTATCTGAGAACGGGCCAAGAACCTATAAGCATTACTATACGAAGAAGAAAGTGGCAATGGATTGGACACACCCTACGACGCGAAGACAACTCCATTGTGAAATACGCCATGCAGTGGAATCCGCTCACCCAGGCAGGCAGAATAGCGGGACGCCCTAGGCAAACGTGGCGCAGAACAGTTGAGGAGGAATCGAGCTCTTTAGGAATGAGTTGGAGGCAGCTCAAACGCGTTGCAGAGCTCCGAACACGATGGCGCGCAGGCGTGGTTGACACCCTATGCCACCCGAGGGGTTAAAAGACATAAGTAAGTAAGTACGTGCTAACAAAACCGCTTAAAACCAGCTTAATTAACTTATCTATCTTATTTTAACTTACTGGCCCCATGCGGGCGCTCTAAGCTAAACTTGACGAACAAACACACTATCCACTGCATCATTGCCACCCCTTATTATAACATAATAGACACCAATATATTTGTGTGATTAAGTATTAATTTCTACGCGATAAAAATACATTCAGCCTTTTTCACTTTCCTCCTTTTCTAAACCAACTTCGAAAAAGGGAAAAAATTCCGTAGGAGAAAGGTAGGTATTACAAACGTCTACAAATTTGCGGAATTAATAGCTTTTCTCAAAATTTTTTCTCCAACAATCCAAGGGAGAAATTTGATGAAATGATGTACGTTTTATATTTGTTAATAAACATTTGAGCAATAAAATAAATGAATTTTAAATGTTACGGTCCAAAACTGTCAACAAGGAGCAAGCGAAGATTTTAATAAATCTTACGGAAGCTCATCGCGACATTGCGTGCGGGTTTCATAAGGGAAGCAAGGAAGACGTAATACGCTTTTGGAAGAGGGCAGAAGCCGAACTCAACTCAGCAGGGCCGTCAACGAAATCTATTTGCGAGTGGAAAAAGGTGTGGGCCGATAAAAAAAATTACGTACATCAGAAAGCAGCCATCAATCTGAAAAATAAAACCGATACCGGGGGTGGACCAAATGCTGGTTCCAACTTTTCCACTCTGGAACGTGCTGTTTTCAATCTGGTGAGCATGAAGCAGTCCGTAGAAGGCGTTTTCGAAAACGAAAATTGGAAGAGGATAAGGAAAATGTGCCAGTCGCGAAACGTATTTCATCGCAGGATATGGAAAAGAGCCTGGAAGATTCCATCAGTTATTTACTAGAATTTGAAGACTGACAAGGACGTACAGAATACATCTACAATCCTACTGCGGAAAAAAAGAAAGAATTGAAAAAAAAAATCACCAGATTCGGATGCTTTAGAAAAAGAGATAGAAATCCAGACACAGCTATAGGCAAATGTTAAGGAAGCAGTTGTTAATATGGAAGAACACCACCAAAGTAGAAAGAAAATCTATCGGTCTATCGACAAGTTGTATGAACTTAAAAAAACACTCAGGAAATCAACAGGAGGAACTAGATGAAACCAAGCGGCACAATAAAGCAATGGAAAAATTAAGAGAGATTGAAGTGAAGAAAAAGATCGAGAAATATCGCAGACTCTTAGAAATAGAGGAATTAAAAGCTGTGCCTTCCCCAACTTAGGTAATTTATATTCATTTAATTTTTCATTATTCTTTTACTTATTTTTTAAAGATTTTTAAAATTATTCTTTATTTATTTATTTATTTTAATATTAAAAAACGCAATCAGCCTGTGTAGACAGGCTTTTCAATGAAGTGCCTTTAGCAATTAAGAAAAGTTGATGTTAGTTCTTTCAAAATGAAAACCGAATCAATAAGATTATCACTGGATCGACTCAGAGTAGTTTCCACATGCTCCGACTGGATTGAATGTATGCTCAAGGCAAGACACATCAACTCGGAGCTAGGTGACAGCCAAGTTAAAGCACTGGCCTCTAGAGGAACCCCGCAAGGAGGGGCCCTATCTCCTCTACTATGGACTCTAGTCGCAAATGAGATCCTTTTAAAATTAGGACGCAGCGGAGTAAAAGTTGTTGCTTATACAGACGACATCGTCCTACTTATGTCCGCCAAATTTCTCGACATTTTTACCGAACTTCTGTAATCGGCCCTGAATACCTGTTACGGGGACCTCTTTTAGCGCAACACTCCACGTCCATGATGACGTCAACATTATGTGGATCATATTAACGTAGAGATCTGGAAAGAAGAGAGATACTCTACTCTCTTTCCATGACTCCGAAAAAACCTTATCTTGACGTAAAGATATGGAAAAGGGACGACACATAAGAAGAGAAATAGCTACAGAAATAGAACAAAGAAAAATCAGACAGAACAAAGAAAAATGAGTGAGACAAAGAGTACGTAGGGGAACGAGAATTGGGAGAACAAAGGGAATGAAGGCAAAGTGCATCGACCACATAGGTACTCTTACCCGGACCTACGTGAACAGCTGAGCTGAAGCTAGAAATAGGTCAATGCACTGCAGAGTTGGTTTTTTTTTTTCGCTGATAGTTTTTTTTTTCTGATATTTGGGCCAAGTAAGTGGTGCCAGTGATCTTTTATAGAGTAAGTGCTAATTTTGCATTTTTGCGAACTAGGGCTGACACTTCGGCGGAGGCGTATAAAGTCAACCCCAGCTATAGGCACATATATATATAGAATATATACTAACATATAATAGAGGGACGAAAATCGACGTTACAGAGGTACGTAAAATAGTAAAAGGGGGTCTTGGACTTCGGTGGGCTAATTTTTTTGTATTTCTATAGGCGCTGAGCGAGTGTAACCCTACGGGGTAGTTCAGGCCTCTGCCGTTTTTTTTTATATGTACATATGTACCATAGCCAGGCGTAGAGCGTGAGGTAGAATCATAGGCTATACTTCTGAGGGGATCCCTATATATACATATATATAGTGGAATCCTGAAGCCGCAAGGGACTCATACAAGATACATATGTACATATATATACATCTTGAACAGTGAGCCACCTTTGGCGCAAGCATCTGGCGCGATAAGCCCGACATCAGGACAGGGTGCCACCGTACACACACCTACATACATATTCATATATATACAAAACCAAGGTGACCTTGTCTGGTTTCCGCCCACCGAAAGGGGGTGCTCCGAGGGACAGAAGCAGTTTGTTTTTTGTTGATCTAGAACCCAAAGAAGAGCACATATTTGCTCGGGATATAAGACGAAGTTTAATTTTTTTTGAATTTCCTATTGAATTTTTGAATTTCTCCTTTTGTGTTTTTTTAAATAACGTAAAGTAGTGAATAAGGTTAGGGTTAAGTTTTAAAATAGTTCTGGTTTTAAAGTGTTTTACTAAATAACGCGTTCACAGTGGATCTTGCTCCAAACTTCCATCCTTCTTGTACTGCCGGCAGGACGAGGGCGTCGCAAAACCGTAAGTACTTACAACTTAGTATTTTTTTATGACCTCTGTATAGCTAGAGGTCAACAAACAAACTCTAAATACTGAACTATCCTTTTTTTATAGTTTTTTTTCTTATAATTACCCCTTAAAATACATATATCTTTCTCTTGTTTTCTTTTTATTTTTTTTTGAATTAAACATTATACATATATACATGATTTGTGAATTACCTGATTAAGTATAAGGATATAGTAATAAAGCTGGAAAAGCTTATATATACAAATAATTTTTGTGCTAACATTGAGTTTTGGTGATGAGGATGCACCTTTAGATTTTGTTCGCGACTGGTGTGTGGACAATGGACCAGCCGACCTCTATAAGAAGAACGATGACGTGACAGAACGACCACAAACGCTGACGACATGACCTGACCTTTGACCTACGCTTCTCTACTACGAACAATTAGTGGTTTTGACTGGAAGGTACTTCGAGGGGCCATTTCCCATCGATTCTGGCCAGGGAGATGGCATTGGTTCGTGCTTTTAAGCATGAAGGTGTGGGTAGGCCAACCTTTGCCACCAACATCAGGCATACCTCGGGTTCTTGGTGAACCTTTGGAAGGGAGAGACTCCGGGAAGGAAGAGTTGCGATAGTTAGATTAAGTTAGTGGTAAGGGGGTAGCTTAGGGGTTAGCTTAAGTCGTTAGGTTAGTATAGGCTTAGTTTAGGTTTAGTATAGGCTTAGTAACGCGTTTTTCTTTTCTTTCCGATTTTAAAAGAACCCGATAATAAATAAATAAATAAATAATTTTTTTTTTGCCACGATATAAAATGTTTGGTGAGTAGGGGGTGTATGGTGGGGTTGACAAGAACTTTCCCGTCCGACGAGCTTAAGCCGAGCAACCGCGAGCGTGCCACCGTCCTCCACACCTACACCAAAGATGCCTCCGTGGCCCTTTCCAACTCCCAACATAGCCTCCATAACTGGACGAGAAGTTGTGGACTGAACGTTAATCCAGCGAAAACAGAAGTGGTCCTCTTCACCAACAAAAGAGCAATCCCAGCTTTCGGACCTCTATGACTCGGTGACAGTCCACTCCAAGTCTCGGACAAAGCACGGTATCTTGGGTGCATACTTGATCGCAAACTAAGCTGGAGAGATAACACAAATGAAGGAATAAAGAAAGCGTACATTGCGTTCTATGCTTGCAGCAGGATTTTTGGTAAAAAATGGAAAGCCAAACCTGCCATCATCCACTGGATGTACACAGCCATAGTCAGACCCATTCTTACATATAAGTGCATTGTCTGGTAGCCAATTGCAGAGAAAAACACGCACTTCAAAGAGTTAACAAAAATCCAGAGACTTGGTTGCATAGCAACCACAGGCGCCATTAGAACTACTCCGACCGCACCGCACTGATTCCACTAGACTTATTTGTCAAGAAATTAGCCGCGATGAGAGCTCCATGCCTAAAAGAATCTAACCTATGAAGGAAGGGCCACACGGGCCACCGTAGCATCTCAAGATGGGCTAACCTAGACATCATCAAAGACTATCTACCGCCATTTCCCGACTTCAGCCTAAACGTCAAAACGGTCATCCCATCAAGAGAATACTGGGAAGACGGTGGGGCGTCTTGCCTCCCCTAATACTTGTTAAATCTAATATAGCACTTAACTTCAAACGACAAGCAGAAGAAAGATGGAGAGCGCTCCCTTCATGCCCTGTCCCCAGACAAAACTTGACAAGACGAAAACCAAGCTCATCCTTACCCAAAATAGACAAAACTTGGCGCTTCTCGTAGGTATCATTAGTGGCTACAACTAATTGGCGGCCCGTCGGAAGAGAATGCGGCTAAGTACAGATGAACTCTGCAGAGGATGCGGCAACACAGACGTAGAGGAAGACACGGAACACTTCCTCTGCAAATGCCCTAGTCTCTGCAGTACCAGGAAGACGGCCCTTGGAGAGGACTCCTTCAACCATCTGTTCTGCGCCATGTTTTCCTTGGACCGCCAGATCTTCTGCCATCCTGAGTTAAAGGGTTCCATTGCATAGCATGGTTCGCTATGGAACTGTCACCCTTACGGAACGTGTGACCAATCCACCGCCACTTCCGACGTTGGATGGTTGTGCCTATTGGTTCCTGAACCGTTCTCTGGTAAAGGTGTTCATTAGAGATACGATTGGACTCCCAAGATACTGGAAATCCTCTACTCTCTCAACCGGTTGTCCAGCAATGCATATCGGAGCCGATGAGTTTGTTCCGAGGCTGATCATCTTGGTTTTTACCGTATTCATTTTCAGCCCGACGACGCCTGCTTCCCTCTCCACATCTGCTGTTATTTGGTGGAGGTCCATAATTCTGTGGAAGAGTAAGCATATATCGTCAGCGTAGTCAAGATGTTTCAGTTGAGATGTGAGAGTCCATCGAATTTCTGCTTTTCCCGTCGACAAAGCTGCATGAAGCACATCGCTAATCACCAATAGGAATAATATTGGTGAAAGGATACAGCCTTGTCTTACCCCACTTTGGATCTCAAATTCCTCAAATAACCTCCCCCTGCCCATGTGCAGAACGTGACATTTGAAGCCTTCATATGTAGCTTTGATAATAGCAATTAGTTCATCGGGGATACCACTCCTGCGTAAGGCGCGCCAAATAAACTCCCTGTTGACACTATCGAACGCCTTCTCAAAATCGATAAACAGCAGGTGGAGTGGCGATCGATATTCAACGCACTGTTCGATGATAATCCGCAGTGTGTTGATGTGGTCGGCACAGGAGGATCCAGAGCGGAAACCTGCTTGTTCGGCTGGAGTGTGTCTTCGAGATGTTGTTTGATTCGCTCAAGGATGATTTTAGCTATTATCTTAGCTACAGCAGGCAGCACGCAGATACCTCTCCAGTTCCCGCACTCCATTAAATTTCCTTTTTTAGGAGGCTTGACGATCATTCTATTCGTTATCATCATTTCCACTCTTTAGGAAAGCTCTCAGCTTCCCAAGCTCTATCTATAAGTGGAAGTAAAAGCTCAGCCGATGTTGTTGGTGCTGCTCGTAAGAGCTCTGCTGGAATACCGTCAAGTCCTACCACCTTGTTGGTTTTGAGTGCCTTGATCGCCGTAGTGATCTCATCATTACTGGGAGTCGTGGTGCGTATTCGGGAACTTCTCACCTCGGGCATCTCAGTCTGCTTTGGGAGCATATCGCTAGCGAATACGCGGTTCAAAACCGTAGTCTGATATGCCCCCTCAGAAAAGAACCGGAAGCAAGCACTCAGTTTGACAATTGGTGAGACGGCAAAGCTCTTTCTTATTTGCTGGGAAGATGCTGTGAGCACATTGAGTAAATATTTAAAGGCGCACTTATTGACGCGAAAATATTTTTCAAATATATGAAAGTAAATTTGTGTGTGAAACAAAACTATAAACGCATAAGTCTTTGCACTTACATATTTTGAGGTAATTCTAATGGATTGGAGCTGTCTCTCAAGTTCATCCTTATTTGTCTACGGTTTAGGTGTTCAACAGCAGCTAATTCTTTTCTGTATGCGACACTATACATTTTAACGCGAATTCTCTAACGAACATCAATCACAAATCACCTATTATACTCGTACGTATTATAGTTAATTTATGACAAAAATTTACTTTTATTCTTCTGGCAAAATTCGCAAAATGACACTTAATTCTCCCAAGCAGTTGATTTCGAAACTCGAGAAATTCGTTTTCCGAGATTCGAAGTGAAAATGATTTCCCCATTGATTCAGAAGAGGAGGATTTATTTCTCGAGAAAAATAAATTTCTCGAGAAAAAAATCCTAATTGGGCTGATTATTTTTGCAATAATTTCACGGCCCGCCAGCTTTGCAAGCCACACTAAATTTTATGGGTGACTTCCGTCTCTAGTGACCCATCGCTTACCCCCCTTCGGGTAGGGGTTAGAATATACCCGAGGTAGGCATGCCTGTCGTAAGAGGCCACTAAAATCCACCCTCCGTATACCGAGTATGGCGTATACAAAAAACATGCAATGAACAAAACAAAAGATTTTAATACCCCAGGTGGCAGTCCAGGTAAACTGGAAAATCCACCCTCTTCGGAGGTCGGCTCTACGGATTCTGGGGAGAGCCATTTATTGCACCTTATAAATCCCTTCTCAAAAAGTACAAGGGTATCTCGATCTCCACCAACAAGATCGAACGTCTCCGGAAAAAGAAGTCCGCTGGAAGCGCAAACGCGTGAAAAACGGGACTCAGCGAAATCTAAAAGCATTGAGGAGGAAAACGACGTACTCCGTACCAAGCTTAGCGAAATGGAGCTACTCTATCGTGAGCTTAAGAAAGAGGTAGATTTACTCAGGCAAGAAAATAATGCCCTAAAAAACACGTACCTACAAAAAGAAAATACAGTTAGCCCACATCGCTCACCTAGTCGCGAATACCAGACGGATGAAGAAGAGCTAGCACGCGAAACGAATTGGGTCGAAAAGAAACGACCTAGCAAAAAACGCAAAGCTGGTTCCTCACCGGAAGTCGAGCCACAAAAAGATGAAAAGCGCAAGGAGATGCAAGAAAAGCAACAACAACCAAAATTACGTCCTCCGCCACCGATAAACGTCGTTTGGAATTACGGACTATAATAAGTTGCATTGCCTCCTTAAAGGAACTCTGGCATCGAAGTTTAAGGTGACATCTCTGCGAAACAATACGTGGAAAATCAATGTCGATGATGCCGACGGTTACCGATCAGTATCTAAAAAATTGAATGCCGAAAAGATTCAGTGGTATACTTATGAAAATAAGTTAGAAAGACCACTGCGTGTTGTAGCAAGGGGACTCCACCCCTCGTGCACTAAAGAAGATGTAATGCACGACCTTCAAAACAAAGGCTTTAAAATTCTTGATGCCGTCAATATTATCAAGAAGGAGAAGCAACAGTCGGAGGGAGATCATGAAAAATTGGTAAAGCGCGGCCTTCCACTATTCATGCTTAGTTTTGATAAAGACGAAAATAAAGATATTATATTTGGTATCAAGACTATTCTAAACATCGTGGTCAAAATCGAACCTATGCGTAAGAGCTCCAGATCGATCCCGCAGTGTAAGCGCTGTCAAGTCTTCAATCATACGCAGACTTACTGCCAGAAAGATCCGCGATGCGTCAAATGCGCAGGTAAACATCTCTCGGAAGAGCCTCACCTAAATAAGCAAACACCAGCCACCTGTACAAACTGCAAAGGAAAACATCCTGCGAACTATCGAGGTTGCGAAGTGGCGAAAGAGCTCCAAAAAAGCCGCGATACACTAAACAATCCGATGTGTCCGTATATGAAACCAATCAAGAACAGACCCAAAATAGCTACGAAAAAAGCAGCGAAAGATAGAAAGTCCGTCAATATTGACTTAAGATCGGTTAATGATAAAAAATCTGAAATTAATAGAGATAAGATGACAGAAGCAAAATCTCCGAATATTGGCGTGCAGTCTTATGCTCAAGCGGCGAAGACAGTTAAGGGCACGTACACGACCGACAACTCACGGGAGATCAAAGCAAGAAACCGTTCAAACTTTAATGTAAAGACTCCTACTCAAGTTGCGGCATTGAAAAATGATGATAGAGGTAGTTCAGAAGATCATGTATCTAATGTTTTTTCCCTAATTCTTGCGAAACTTGAAGAGCAATGCAAAACAAATAAACTAATTTTCGAGAGACTAGTTGCACTAGAAAACAACATTCATAACACGCGCACTTCAACCAGAATATGAAAGAAACGCTTAAAATTCTTACTTGGAACGCCAACGGGCTCATACAAAGACTCGACGAGTTAGAAATATTTATACGAGAAAAAGATATTGATATATGGTATGCTTAGTCTGTGAAACTCATCTGAATATTAAGATAAGGGGATATAGCGTGTATCACGCCTTTCACCCATCGGAAAGAGCCAGAGGCGGATCATCTTTGTTTATAAAAGAATCTATCGAACACTCAGCAGAAATAAAGATTGAATTAGAAGCAATGCAAGTAAGCACGGTACGCGTTAGAAATAGACATTTTGCTTTCAACATTTCGTCTATATATTGTCCACTGCGATGTAAACTTGAAGAAAGTGATTTCACAAACATATTCAACTTCCTTAAACCAAATTTTATTATTGGTGGCGACTTCAACGCGAAACACCCCTTCTGGGGCTCAAGGTACGCCTCTCAGAAAGGTAGAAAGCTTTATAATGAGGGTATGCAATTCAGTTGTGATTTTTACTCGACGGGTAAACCAACATATTGGCCGACTGATAGAAATAAGATACCAGATCTTATTGATTTCTTTGTTGTTAAAGGAATATCTGGCAACTGTATAAAAGTTGAAGAAAGCTTTGATCTCTCCTCTGATCATTCTCCAATCATTATGACGATAAGCGAAGCTCTGATTAAAAAAATAGGACCGGCCAGATTAACCGGCGCGAAAACTAATTGGGATGGCTTTAAAAAAAGATATTGAATTTAAGCGTATATTGAGCTGAGCGTATCACTTAAAACGCCCTATGAACTTTAAGTTGAAGTAGATCGCTTCGTCGAAATCTTACAGGATGCCGCGTGGAAGAATACTCCGAAACCAAAGAGAACCCCGGCCAGTTACATTCAAACTTATCCGCAGGAAATAAAAGAGATGATTAAGGAGAAGAGAAAAGCGCGTAACAGATGGCAACAAACTCGGGCTCCGCAACATAAAGCACATCTTAACCGCTTGTGCAACTCTCTAAAAAGATCTATTAAAGACCTTAAGAATAATGAAATACAAATTTACCTAGAAAGCTTAACGGCAGAAAAAGATTCTAACTATTCGCTTTGGAAGGCTATAAAAGGTATTAAAAAACCTCAAATTCAAGCCGCGCCAATTAGGAAAAATCAAGACGAATGGGCCAGGCATGATAAAGAGAAAGCGCAAGTTTTTGCCGCCCACCTGGAAGAAACTTTCAAACCGTTTGATGGACAAGCTCTTATTGAAAATATAAATACGTCGTATATAGACAATAGCGTAATAAAAAATGCAACACTTACCGAACTTAAGGAAGAAATAAAGAAACTTAAACCTAAGAAAGCTCCTGGACACGACCTAATTACGGGAGAGGTTCTTAAAACACTACCAAGAAAAGCTCTAATTAAGCTTCTGTTCATTATAAACGCCGCGATTAGACTAGGATATGTTCCCAGTCAATGGAAAGTCGCCGAAGTTATAATGGTCCTTAAGCCTGGAAAACCGCCGAATGAAAAAACGTCTTATAGACCAATTTCGCTTCTTCCAATTATATCCAAAGTGTTCGAAAGAATATTGGTTAGGCGAATACAGCCGGTAATAGAAGAAGAGCCTCTCATTCCGGATAATCAATTCGGATTCAGAAGTAAGCATTCTACAGTTGAACAAGTACATCGAATAACACGTGTAATCGAAAAATCACTTGAAGGAAAAAAGATTTGTTCAAGCGTATTCCTTGACGTTTCTGAAGCCTTTGACAAGGTCTGGCACGAAGGCTTAAAGTTTAAATTACGACAAGTTCTGCCAGAGCACCTATATAATATTTTGAAGAACCACCTTACGAACAGGCTATTCCGCGTCAAATGTGGAAACGAATATTCTGATTTTAAGGAAATAATGGCTGGGGTGCCGCAAGGAAGCGTTCTTGGTCCAGTCTTATATCTATTATACACTCGTGATATACCGCAAGTAGAAGGCACTGAGCTAGCTACATTTGCCGACGACACTGCTATCTTGACAGTAGGTAAAACGGTCTAAGATACTACAGAGAAACTGCAAGAAGCTTTGGATAGAGTAAATGAATGGACAAAGATTTGGCGAATCACACTCAACGAGACCAAATCTGTTCATGTAAATTTTACTTATAAGAAAATAAATAATTTGCCGATCTTTTCAAACTCGGTTCAAATCCCGTTTGCAAACGAGGCTAAGTATCTTGGAATGACACTTGATACAAAGCTGAAATGGAAAACGCACGTAAAGAAAAAACGCAAAGAATTAGATACTAAATATAGAGAAATGTATTGGTTACTTGGAAAATATTCCAAGCTTAATATATATAACAAACTGCTTTTATATAAGCAGGTGCTAAAGCCTGTATGGACATATGGTATACAACTCTGGGGTTGTACCAAAATAAGTAACATCCAAATTTTACAAACTTTTGAAAATAAAGTGCTAAGGGGTATTGTTAATGCGCCATGGTATATTCGAAATAGCGATATCCACAGAGATCTTGGCATTAAAACAATCGAAGACGAAATCAAAAACTACGCGAGAAAGCATAAAAGTCGACTAGAAAGTCACGCTAATATAACAGTCCTCCAAGTTTTGGATGAAAGAAATTTACTTCACCGTCTACAAAGAATCAAACCTTTAGACTTAGCGCGTTAAGTAACCGCGTCTAAACTGCGGAGCTGGCAGGAACTTCTAATGGGAAGCTACCTGCAAAACGCCATTATTTCGTGAAACGAAAACTACTTGATAAGTCGAATACTTAGTTGTAGTAAAAATAAAAACAAGTTTGTTTTGAAGGGAGGTTTTTTAGTGGGTAAGAATCCCACACTACTATGAGCACGCGCTGTCGATCCTCATAGTGTCTTGTTGAAGATTTTCACCTACCCTCGGAAAAAAAAAAATGACCCATCGCCGATGACATGTGAGTCTATGTATTTAAACCTGTCCGACTCTGTAATGAGTTAGTCAGCTATTCTTAGTTGCATCGCGCTTACAGTGTCTTTGTTAAAACGGAATTCAACCATTTCAACTTTCATGCGGCTTATCCTTAGGCCATAGGACTCGAGCGCGTCCACCCATAAGGAAAGTCTTAGTTGCAGGGTCGCTTTATCGTTTGATAGAAGGGCTGTACCGTCAGCATATAGGGGTGTTCACACGATCCAACATATCTGACAGACATGGTCTGACAGACTCAAATCTGATCGTGTGAACGCAAGAAACGGCAGTCTGTCAGACATGTTGGATGGTTTTCAAAATTTTTTCATATTTTGGTGGTTGGACAGACATGTCTGATAGTGTGAACGACTGTCTGTCCGACCTGGAGGAAATTTCATTTCCGAAAAGATATTCACGCTGTGTAGTTGTTCGCGGAAAATTAAACAGAAGTGAAAAATGGCTATTTCCGAAATGTACAATTCTGGTAAGAATTTTTTTAAATATACAGAAGTGTACCGGAGACTTGGAAGATAAAAAGTGAAAAGTATAAAGATCGATTACTTCTTCTTCTAAAATTTTATTTATCACAAGCGTACGTCTAGCATCGTTGAAATTCACTTGAAAAGTGAAGTCTGACGACATGTTTGACAATGTGAACGCTAAGGATATCGGTCTGTCCGACATCCATGCGACCAAGTCGTCAGATATATTTGACCGTGTGAACACCCCTTATAGCTGTGACCATCACTGGATTACGCGGGTCAGGAGGTCCATCACTAGATTGAATAGCAATGGGCTCATGGCTGAGATTTGATGGATACCTACTTTTACCTCGAATTTATCCGAAAGTCCACAGAAGCATTTCACTTGGGTTGTTACTTGGTGGTATGTGTGACAGACCAGATCTACTGGTTCTGGAACGAACTGCATTCTGAGGGACTGCCATACCAACTCTCTAGGCACTCGGTCAAAGGTCTTTTCGAGAACAATGAATACGTTACAGAGGTTTCTTTTATTAACCCTAGAAAGATAACGTGCGCCTCGGAGGCGCACGCGACACAGATATATTGCTGTCATTTGTTAACCGACGCGCGTATGAAATCCTACATAACTTTCTTATAAATATCAAATAATAATATATATTTGTGTTTTATTTACTTATTAATAATGTAACAATTCATTGAAGTTATAAAAAAAGAATAATTATTTAAATTTGTAAAATAAATCGGTTTTTAGAATTGCATATTTATCTTTTCAGTACTATAAAATTAAGTTATCTTTCTAGGGTTAAGGCAATGCTTTTCAATAAGAATTTGTGGAATACATCAACTGTCGATTACTTACGTCAACGATGCTTCTGATGCGCCCATCTAAGGCTCTCTCCAAGATTTTGAGGCAATGTGGCATGAGTTAAATCCCGTGGTAATTTGCACAGCACATTAAGTCGCCTTTGTTTTGGTAGAAGGGTATTATAAATCTGTTTCGCCATGCCATGGGAACTCCATCGTCGACGATTTTTTTTTAAAATTGAGATCAGCCAGGTGGTGCCTTCATCGCCTACTTTATTGAACACATCTTATGGAATCTTGTCTGGGCCAACTGCTTTATTCTTCTTCATTTCGTGCACCGCCATCTGAACTTCTTCTTTTGTAATTTCGAAAATTGGGTCCTCTATCGGTTTTAAGGTAATGGTTTTGTCGCGGGCGAATACGACATTAGAAAGCTCATCATAGTATTCAAACCACCTCTTTACAATATCAACGTCTCGCTTCAGCATTGTATCATTGCAATCCTTAATGTATTTTATTTGACAGATGTTATGTCCTGCGATTTTTGGCGTAGAGTTTTAGCCAGTTTAGAAACATCTTTAGCACCATCTTTAGTACTGAGTTTGTCATAAAACTGATTTGTGGATAACTGTTTGCTTTAGAAACTGCGATTTGGGCCTCTCTTATAGCTATTTTATATGTCTACAGATCGTCTTCAGATTGGGTTGTTTGCTACGTTTTGAAAGCCTGATTTTTGGTTTTAAATTTTTTTGAACGTTTTCGCTCCATCACCACGTTTCTTTTTGGATTTTCAGTGGGCCCTTAGATACACTCTTCATATGTTTTTTTTTTTGCAACGAGAAGCCTATGCTGTGAGGTAAGTGTTTCACCAGGAATAACTTGAAGCGCTAATTTGGTCACGTTCGCAGAGAAAGTAGTCAATTTGCGTAGATCCTTTTACTGATTCACATATGTATTTTTTAAGTATGTGACGAGGTGTTCTTCCTGTTAGCAAAAAAGCTGTTAACAATTGAAGGAGCAAGTGGAAGCCTATGTAACATTTTCAAATTTTTTTATTTGAATACCTAGACAATGCTACGGATCGTTACTTTAAAATATGGACTGACTCCTAGAACTATCTAGTGGATAGTTTGGAAGTTACAGAGGTGCAAGAGAACGATATGTTCAACAAATTAAAGGGTTTTCCAATAGGGACAGGTGGAGTTTCACAGTTCATGGCGGCCATGCCGTTTTATCTATTGTTAATTTTCCACTAAAGACAAATCACCATAAAAAGTTACAGCGTCAAGCAACACATGCAAATTATAAAACTTTATTATCAAAATGGGTGTTCTGTTCTGGCAACGATGGGCGCCTTGCGCCCACTTTACGGTTTACATGGTCGTCCTTCCCAGTCTACTATTCAACATTTGTGGCCAAATTGGAGTCGACCGGTTCAGTGGCCAATCAGCCAACACCCGTACGTCAAAGAAACGCAAGATCTACCGAAAATATCGCCTCTGTGCGTGAGAGTGTGCAGGAGAACCCGAGGCAGTCAATTCCGCGCCGCGCACAAGAACTCGGTTTTTTGTAGACATCAACTTGGCGAATTTTGCGTCGGGACTTGGGCCTATATCCGTACAAAATTTAACTGACCCAGGGGCTGAAGGAAAACGACCATAGACAACGCTGTGTGTTCCCTGACTAGGTTCTGGAGCAGTTGGAAGGGGACCCCGACTTCAGCAAACAAATCATCTTCAGCGACGAAGCCCATTTTTGAATGAACGGGTACGTCAACTAGCAAAATTGCCGGATTTGGGACGATGCCAATCCACACAAGGTCCACCACGTGGCAATGCATCCGCAGAAAGTCACTGTTTTGTGTGGATTGTGGGCCGGCGGCATTATCGGTCCATACTTCTTCGAAAACGACGATGGCATTGCCATCACCATCAACGGATACCGCTTTCATTCGATGATAACCAATTTATTTTGGCCCAAATTGGATGATATGGATGTGAACGACATGTACTTTAAATAGGACGGCGCTGCGTGCCACACAGCTGATGCCACAATGGAACTTCTGTATAAGCAATTTGAGGGCATGGTTATCTCACGCAGAGGCGACGTGAACTGACCACCGAGATCGTGCGATTTGACCCCGTTAAACTTTTTCTTGTAGGGTTTCTTTAAGTCGCAGGTTTATGCCAATAAGACACAAACGACCCATGCCATCGCTCAAATTTAGTCTGATCTATGAGCCAGAGTCATCAAAAATTGGACCTCTCGGATGTACGCCACGATATACGGTCATTGAGGCCTGTTTACGTACAAGCGCATAACAAAAATATGTAGCTATATGTTTCTCAGACGGGCACATATATAATTTCTACTGCCATATATTTGTGTAGCAAATCTTATAAATGTAAAAAGTTGTATGCGGCAACCGATTACATGACGCACATATTTTTATTAGAAATGGATAAACATATTGTTGACATATTTTTATATGCTATGTGTGATTGACATATATGACAGGAGGCTGACGTTAAAATTACGTCACGGGTGCATAATGATGTAGTTCTTATATTCCGCCTAATCTTAGATTTATAATTGAGTTTACACATTTTA
Source organism: Brachypalpus laphriformis (assembly GCA_945910035.1). Taxonomy (NCBI): domain Eukaryota; kingdom Metazoa; phylum Arthropoda; class Insecta; order Diptera; family Syrphidae; genus Brachypalpus; species Brachypalpus laphriformis. Next base: position 88,286,112 of record OX246756.1, read on the forward strand.
AGTATCTACTACGTGTGGTACCCAGCTTCGTCCGGGTAGAATAAAAACGGTTATTACTGGCCTTATATAGTAGGTGGTGTAGTATCTTCGATGTATCAATCACACAGCAGGTGGTAAGTACGCATACACTAGAGAGAAACACTCAAGTGAGCCCAGCGACACATACACTAACTTAAGAACTCTCCCACAAGTGTGCTTGCGAGTCCGTGGAAAAAAAGGCTAGGGACGAAATCGGTATCATCCTTGCGACAGAGCTACTTGGTAACGTCTTGAGCATTTCGAAGTCCAGCAACAGTTTGATGTCTCTCAAACTAGTAATACGCGGAGAGGTGTGAAATATTGTCAGTGCATATGCTCCCCAAATTGGGTGCTATCAGAGGGATAAAGATGCATTCTGGTTAGATTTCCACAACCTCCTTAAGAACATCCCAAAGGAAGAGTTTCTGTTTGTTGGAGGAGATTTGAAACGGACATGTCGTCGGGAAGTCAAACGAAGACTATGAAGATTACCATGGAGGACTAGGATATGGCACCAGGAATCTTCCTGAAAACACCAAAGAAAGCAAACAAACAAGGGTCCCTGAGAAAATTAAGTGGTACAATCTGGACAAAGAAAAAGGTGATGCTTTTGTTTCCGTGATGAAAAATTACCTCTCTCACACCATCAACGGAGCTGAGGATGAAGAAAGGTTCTGTCCCACAAAATATGTGGGATTCCCTACAGCGAACTTGCTTAAAGAAGCCTAAATCACTGCTAGGAGCTTCAAAAGGTCACCACTTAGAAGGTGATAAATGAGAAGAAAGCGGCTTTCAAAGCTTGGTCAAAGTGCCTCTAATAACAGAGACGAAAAGCTCGCCTCGAAGTAGAATACAGATGTTGCAAGAATAAGTCGAAGAAGAAGTGCGCCCAGCTTCAAGCACAGAGTACGGAGGGCCTGTATCGGAAGCTAGGGAAATATCTTTCCCGGTTGCTGATGCAAAGCAGGCTACCCAGGAGCTGCGAAAACACAGTATGAACAACAGTGCAACCATCTTCAAAATAGCCGCCCAAAGAAGGAGGAATGCTCAAGAGATTCGTTCGCCAAATTTCATTAACAATGCTCATGGCCAGCTTCTTGTGGATGACGACAAAATTCTGCAGAGGTGGCGGCAGTATTGTGAAGAACTTTTGAATGAAGAGTTTCTCCGGCTATACTTTCCAAGAGCCACCCCTAACTGTGAAGAAATACCCGACATTACGAAGAAGTTAGTGAGGCGGTCAAATACTCCAAAAAACGAAAAGCGGTTGGGCCAGACGAGATGCCCTCTGAGTTTTGGAAAAAGATGGGAGACATCGGGTTCAGATAGCTTAGAATTATCATCTCTAATTTATAAGAGGTGATTCAATGCCAAATCAATGAAGGGAAAGTTAGCTTCTCCCTGTACACAAAGGGAAGGGTGATACGCGAAACTGTGATAACTACCGTTCGATCAAGGCTGATGTCACACAGCATGAAGATTGTTGAGCGGGTATTACGTGGCCGACTGGGAAAAATAATACGGTTATCTGGTGATCAGTGTGGTTTTGTCTCGGGTAAATCAACCACAGATGCAATCCAAAGTATAAGGATGATAATGGAAAAACATCGTGATTCCTTAAGCGATTTGCATATTGTATTGGTTGACTTTGAAAATGCATTTGACAGATGCCACAAGATCTGATATGGGTGGCGCTAAGACACGGAGGGATTCCATAAACCTATGTACAGATGATCATGGACATGTACGAAAGAGCAAATACAAGAGTACGATGCCCCGCTGGAGTAACGGAGGGGTTCCCAATCAAAGTCGGGATACACCAGGGAAGCGTCTTAAATCCTTTGCTCTTTGCTCTTTACGGCAGACCTTGACTATCTGCTTGAAGGTAAAGTGACGGACCTGAAGGTACATAAATTATTATTCTTTGCTGACGATGGAGCCATCATAAGTGAGGATCCTACATCCCTGCAACGAGCACTTGATGTGTGGGTGGACGTTTTGGAGTGAAATGCGTATCGCATTAATTAAAAAAAAAAAAAAAAACAGAGTACTTGTGCCGCTCGTTCTCTGATTCACTTAGGCCTATTCCAGACATTTATTTGAATGGAAGAGTGTTTCTCAAATGCGAAAATTTCAAATATCTGGGATCTATGATCAATAGCAAAGCAATCTGTGATGACGACATTAATCATCGCGTAAGCGTAGGGTGGATAAATTGGCGAGAAAACTCCGCTATCTGCTGTGACCGAAAAATGCCCCCTAAGTTGAATGGAAGGCTCTACACCACAGTTGTGCGTCCAGCGCTCACAATGTTGGACGATGTGCAAAAAGTATGAGAGTAAATTAACGGCAGCTGAGATGAAATGCACAGCAGGAGTGACAAAGCTTGGTCGGATAAGAAGTTCGAAGATCCGTGGAAGCCTTCACGTCAAGGAAACCATCTTACGAAAAATAGAGCGCGACCGGCTCAGTTGGTATTGCCACGTTTAAAGAAGAGATCATTTCAACCCTGTTGAAAAGGCAATATCAATGCACGTTCCAAAGAAATCGCGATGTAGAAAAGGCAGGCCTATAAACGCCTGGATCACACAAATGCGACGACATCGGCATTTCATTGGCCTCAGTAACCGAGTGATCCAAAATCGGCAAGCCTGTCGATATTTTCTGAAGCAAAATAGGCGAACCCCACAGGTGGATCAGTAGAAATGCGGTGAAGTGGGAGGGTTATAATCCCTTGTTTTCGGATCATATCCACGCTGAAAAACGAAGAAGAAGAAAAACTTAAGGAAATTAATTTCATTATTTAAAATAAATTACACCAAAGATTTAAAACCATAGATAATTTTAGTACGTTCTCCTAAAGCTGAGAATTTCACAAATGAACGCGAGCAAAGCCGTGGGTAGGTAGGTTCATATACTTAGTTCTAAATACGAGCGTACAATGACACCGTTGTGGAAAATATTATAAATACGCTGTCGATATCACCCTGTTAAAACACTTGCTCTGTCCACTTGTCATATGGAAAAAGCTTTCCTTACATTACGCAAATAGCATTACCCACCCTCTCCAGCACCACCCGCGCTTCAACGCGTACAATACAAGCTCATTTCTATCGAGACTATAGCCCCGTCGTGTGTCATAAAAAGCCCCATCCAAATTAATTAACATGTTTTGCCGAAAAACTTTTCATGCACACATCCAGAAAAGTGAGTTTCTCAGAAACAGCACTGCTGCCGGTCTATTCAAACACCTCGAAACTTTTTCTTGCTATCTGTCTGTCTGTTGACAAAGGTGGATAAATCACGGCTCTGCGTATCGAAAATTCTAATAAATTCACCTCAGTCAATTGTTGCCCGTATCACCAGACGAGTGTGTGATAAGTTATTCCGTCGGAAGTAGATTGCAAATGAATTTCAAATAACAACAGCAAGGATAAAAGAAAGAAAGAAATACAAAATAATATTAAATGCAATGCTCACTTGAGTCGGACGTGTGTAGAAAAGTTGAAAAACAGTTTAGAATAGTGCAGTGACCAGCATATAAGTAAAACAAAAGAAAAAAATCTATATAAGAGTTGCATATATTATTTAAGCGAAATGTCGAACGATTTTCCAGCGATGAGAAGTGGTGGAATACAGGTGAGGATTGATTTAGTTAATTAACCGTATTTATACACAGAAGCTATCTAGATATTTAATTTGATGATCAGTGCTATAGACAGCAGAAGTATACGATGGCGTGACTAATAAAGCCTGTCTATTATATCTGATGATTTTTTTTTAAATTGTTTTTTATTTTTTTTAAAGAAAGCAAACAATGAAAGCATAATATTAGTCCGACATTATATTGTTGTTGCCAAATGAAATTAATTATACATTCGTAAGTTTACTATTCGAGTTTATGACACTGTTTTGACTTCAAAGCTTTTCCCCTACATATACCTTGTACCTTACCTAGCAATGGATTGCTTTGCGTCAAGACTAATTCTATTTCAACTTCCGAGTCAATTTACATTGCATTTTATATCCTGTTTATAGATTCAGAATTATATAGATAATCCATTCGTTTATTGTTCCAACAACACCAGCTCAGCCTAGACGAAAATTGAGAGGTTAAACATTAAGGGGTGACGTCAGCAAGGGTATTCTATTCAGCACCTATCTTTAATTATTTTATTTTTTATCTATAATTGTATGTTTTTTTTTGCGTCTATTGTAAAAAGAGAAGCAATAACAAAAAAAACAAAAAAGCTTCTATACGTACAGGGTATCATTAAAGGTTTATAGTTTTGTAATTATTGTTCGAGTTTATAAGCGTTTGTTGAAGCTTTAGAACATATCTAGTAAATAAGGTTGTTGTTAGGGTCTTGTAGATAAAGTAAATTGCCTACCTTCATACCTACATATAAACTGACTAATTTAATTATATAGATGTACTTTAAAATATAAACAAAGTTGTGTAAATTAATTATATGTACTTGTAAGCTTTTTTCCATCATCGTTTGTCTGTAATCTTTAAAATTATCTTTACATTCGTGTGTGTAAGTATGCAGTCAAACTATTTATATTCAAATAGCAATTTTGTTGTGAAATTGTGAAATTATATCCGTGATACATAGGCGCCGGCTACAGAATAGCATCGGGGTCTCGTGCCTCCCCAAAATAATAATCAGAGGGGACATAGCTCCGCCTGATAACGCCACTTAATTAGGCACGTATCTCGTCACGTAGAAACAAGTAAATAAAACCATCACAGTAAAAAAGGTTTTGCACAAAAATTATCAACAATAAATATGATAGATATTATCGGTGCCAGATACCCTACAACGTTTATATAATTTGCGCGCACTCAAGTGGTTCTGAATACCCTTAACATGTTTTCACATAGTGCGGGACGTAGGAAAAGATAGATAGAGAGAGAGAAAGATTTGGTGTAGTGGTTTGAAGCTCAGTTGTTTATGTTTCAAAGAAACTCCAAGGGTGGTGTCCATATAACTGGGGAGATTTTTGGTTATTTTGGTCTTTGCTTCCGATTTTTTTTCCCGACCACTGATGTCATAGGCATATCCATCATCCAACAGAGCGAACAATTTTTCCAGCCATATGACCAATCAACTGCCAGTGTTATGCCTTTGCAGTAGTAGTCACACAAGTTTCGCAATTGATCGGGCTGACTTTATATATGTATATCAAGAGAAATAAATAAATGCTTGCTGACGTCATGATTTAAACCATGAACTACTAGCGTGGCAATTGACGACGTTACCACTACATCATTGCCACCATTGACGTATTAATATATGGACTGCTAGTAAAACCCTCCCAAAACAGCGAATTTTTACGACAAGTTACGAACTTTTACGAAAACCTGTTCGAGTACGGAGAATTTTCGTAGTTTTCCACAGAAAAGAGCGCTCTCGAGAGAGTAAGAAATTTACCCATGCTGTGAATTTTAGTGGAAAAAAATGTCTTTGGACTGGCTTGTGAAATCTGTCAAATCGCTGTATACGTAATTTTTTGTTGGTTTGTTCCTTCTCTTTCTTTTTTCGCATACAACTGGATTTTAAGTTTGACGTTTAAAAAGTGGGCAACTTTTGTGGTTCAACCCATTCGTCTACTTTTTCGTAACTTTACCTCTCCTTGAGAGAATTGTACTCCACTCTTTGAAATTCGACAATCTACGAATTTTAGTGCAAAAGTACGCGAATGGACCTACTATGTCTGCAGAAAAATATGTTCCAACATCACTAGCTCCTTTGTTTCAAAGCGGTATTAAGCAGAAACAAAATAGCCGTCATCATAGATATCCGCCATCGAAACTTGCGCCATTTGTGTTTATTCAAGTGTACTGACTGTAAAAAAAAACTGTTAACTTTCAAATAGTTTCAACATTCGTTGTCATAGATGTCACTGCTGTTTTCCACAGTTACAATATTACGAATTTGAATTTCGTTGCAACGCAATCTGTATTGTGAATCTCAGCCAACCCACATAGCATTTTATTTTATCTTCATTCTTTTTTTTTTTTATAATTAATGGCGCAAAATTATATTCACCGTATTTTAAGTAGGTTAACTGCATACTAAGTAGTATCATGTTAACTTTAAAACCGGATCCCAACTTCGTATCTAATTATAAACACTTTTTAACCTACTAACTAACTAGTACCAGCTTTAGAACGAATCCGAAATAAATTTAAGTCAAACAAACCCAAAAAATTAAAGAAGTTTCAAAGTCGAATGCAGATTGGAAAATTGAGTTTGACACATAGGGAAAGAAGAGAGAGAAATGAAAGAAGTTTCTCGTTGTGACGTCAAATAGCAAACATTTTTGCTTATTACTCGTTTTCTTTTTGAAGTGCAACTTCTTTAGCGAGACTACTGAATTAGAATCACACCGACACAAAAACCAAACGTGAAACGATCAACCAGGCTCGTCCCATCAGCGAAATCAAGCAGCGTTCAGCGCTGTTAGTGCTTAGATGAAGGACCACTTGGGAACAGGTATTTTATTTTTTTCGTTTTATAAGTTGATGTACATACTCTACACAGATTTTACAAAAGCTTTTATAAGAGTACATCACACTTTATTTTTAGCTAACTGTAAGCTTTAAATCATTGGGTTTTCACTCTTCAAAGCTAAGATGGTTTTCCAATTATTTAAGTGATAGAAGGCAATTGGTAAATGTCGAAACTTCTACATCTTGCATTATAAAAGTAACTTCTGGGCCATCATCTGGAAAAAGAAAGGCCGGAGCTAGCATGAGAGTTTGAATCTGTTTTAATTTTTTTCTATATGCGTAGGTAGAGATAAAAATCCTTTATGGATACTTACAGCCCGTGCTACTAGTTATGCCCGACTACTTGCTCCTTCACTGTTACGTGCTAAAAACCCTCCTCTTTCTCTGTCCTGTTTATTCCCCTGCGCCACCTCCAGTTAAGGCATTTCTTCGCAGAGGCCGGTTTGACATTTCGTCATTTCTTTTTTAGCTGCCAGGGTTGACAGGATCTTTGTTTCTTTCGTTTCTCCTTGCTCGTTCCTCTATACGCAGTTTCTATAGCACAATTTTCTTTAAACATTTGCGTGTTGTTACGTGCATATGTCCGTCTGCCTGTGCATTTGCGTAGGAATATTTTGATACATACCTGCGTGTCTACTCGCGTTCACGAAGTTACTTCGTGCGTTTTCCTCGCTCTCTCTCTTTTCTCGCTCTAGTCGCCTCAACTCTTGGCATATGTCTTTGGCATACGAGCTCACTACGTTTCACTTATTTTCGGATTCTAACATGTTTGAATGTGTACATATTTGCATATGCGTGAGAAGGCAATGAGTAGATTTATAAGAGAATGATAGATGACTAGCGCATGTCCATAAGTAAACTAAGAGTTTAGGTCGCCATCTTTATTACATTTACATGACGGAATTAATTCGATTCGAGTAGCATATAAACGCAGATCGAATTGAAATATAACATTTTCTGGGACCTAGTTGAGATTTCGCATACCTATAAACGTGCGATTGACAGATAAAGAAAGGAAAGAAAAGGAACCTTACGCACAGGCAAAAAAGTATCAAACTCAGTCGTTTTTTGTTTCGATTCTAACTCAATCCCTCAATTCATTTACAGCGAAAACGCGAATCGAAAGTGAATCCTGTGTCAATCCGATCCCACAATGCGGCAATGTTCACGTTGTAAATGCATTATTGACTCCTTCCCTTCTACGGATATTCAGATCCAGTCTAACACAAGGTTTCATCCCAAACAGCTGGAAAGAGGTTAGGGTAGTTTCTATACCAAAGCTGGCAAAACAGGTGGAACAATCGCCCAAATCGTACCGTCCCATCAGTCTCAGCTCTTTTCTCTTAAAAACTATGGATAAAATCATTGATCACTACATAAGGGATACGTTCCTTATTCCCAATCCATTACATGCACATCAATTTGCATACCAGCCCGGCAAATTCACAGAGACCGCTATTCACAGCCTGGTTTCACAAATTAACAAAACCTTGGCTGCAGAAGAAACCGCCCTTTGTGCCTTTATTGATATACAGGGAGCCTTTGACAACATCGATCATAAACTGGATTCTATCCATGCTACAAAGTAGATAAATAAAACTAAAGTGCGGATGATCGCTTAAAACTATTATAGCCACTAGAAGCTGTCCGCAGGGGGGAGTGCTGTCTCCTCTGCTTTGGACCTTAGTTATAGACGAACTCCTAGGGCTACTTACCAAATTTGGTTACAGAGTACAAGGATACGCAGATGATGGTGTCATCAACGTTGTGGGCAAATTCGAAAACATCATGTCGGAAATAATGCAATGTGCCGTCAACCTGATCTCAAAATGGGGAAGAACCAAGGACTTAACCATCAACCCTGGAAAAACGATCCTTGTATCCTTTTCTAAGAAGAGAAAGCTCGAACTGAAGCAAATCTCGCTGAAAAACACCCCCATCAGCTCTATAGGGGAAGCAAAATATCTCGGAATAATCCTGGACAAAAAGCTTAACTGGAACCCTAACCTAAACAATATTATCATCAAGGCGACCAGGGCAATGCTCATGTGTCAGCGCCTCTACGGTAAAAAGCGGGGTCTGAAGCCCAAGATGATCTACTGGATGTACAGCAAAATCGTCAGACCAATGATCACCTACGCCTCTCTAGTATGGTGGCCTAAAACACAACAGATCAAAGTTAAGGAACAGTTAAATCGACTGCAAGCCTGTGTCGGCATTACCGGGGTAATGAAAACGTACCCGACGGCAGAATTAGGTACACTACTTAATCTCACGAAGCTATCCTAAGTGCTCTAAGGCTACCCCAGATACGAAAACTGAAACCCGGCGATTTCACAGGCCATCTGAGTATTCTTGAAACCGTTCAAAACAATCCAATCTTCAAGATTTCAGATACGATGCTAAAGAGATTTCGGGTCTCCAGAAAATTCGAAGTGGTCATTAGTGACCGTCAAGAATGGAGAAACAAAGGTCTCAACACACCACACAATGCACAAATCTGGTACGCAGATGGGTCCAAATTGGAAGCTGACAGTCCCGGAGCTGGGGTCTATGGTTCCAAGTTTTAACGTGCGGCAGCGCTTGGTAAATCACCTACCATCTTCCACGCAGATGTCCATTCAGTAGAACTATGCATTCGGCAATGCCTGCAGAGAAAAACTAACGGAACCCGCATCTACATCTATTCAAACAGTCAGTCAGCACTAAGGACTCTTAATTTCTATACGGTAGGGTCAAATCTCGTGTGGGACTGCCTCGCATCCACAAATCAGGTTACCATAGCATGAATTCCTGGACACGAAGGCTTTGAGGGAAACGAACGAGCAGACTGTCTGGCGGGGAGAGACGCTGAGCGCTCACTCATTAGCCGTGAACCCTACTCAAGACATTGATAAAACGCCTCAATTTTAATTCTGGTTAACTATTGGGCCAGCACAATAAATTTTATAGGCCGCAGTGCACTTGGGCCCCAAACATCGTATGGCATATTATTTAAATGTCCAAATCTTCTATGCCACATATCTAAATCAGAATTTAAATTCTTAAACCCGACCACAGAACTAGCATTTTCCTTCGAACAGTCCAATAATGTTTTTAGATAAATTCAGTTGTTTAATTCAGAAGCAAACAAAATATTCAGCAGATATCTGTGTGCACCAGTTGAAATACTTCGGTTGAATTGAGGTAGTAGCACTCGAGAAAGGACGAAGGTTAGGTTGAGGTGGCTGCCAGTTTACGCCAGCACACATAGACCAAGGAAGGTCCGTTGTGGTACCACGAATGATCATGTGATCCCAGCCTTATCGTTAGAACCAATTAGAGCTCCTAATGAAGCGAAGGAGGCTCTTGATGTCTAAATCTATCTGATCGTCAAAATCGTTAAATTAGAAAGCTCCTAAGTGAAGCTTTCTTCTTCTGAGAGCTGGACACGCACAAAGAAGGTGAGGAATGGTTTCTTCCTCTTCTTCGTCTATGCAGCTTCTGCAAAAATCATTTCAATATACGCCAAGCCTTGTTGTATGCTTGCCTATTAGACAGTGTCCTGTTATTACACCTATAATAGAGCCAATATGCAATCGATTGAGAGAGATAAATTTCTTAGAGCGTTTCAGATCCAACTTGGGCCAAACCTGCTTAGTCGCTGGACTTGTCTACTTAAGATTTGTTCTTTCTATTGCATCCAGCTTGAATTTAAATTTGCAAGTAGCGATTGGTATACCCCGGAATATCCCTATGCTCCGGCACCAAACAGAGGTGAATATTAAACTGCTCGTTAAAAAACGATTGTCAGTCTGTACTGAATTTATAGAGATCGATTCCAAGGATTTGATTGCAGCTTGGCTGTCTGAAAAGATACGGATATCCTTGGCGGATATCGCTCTATTCTTTAGCCAAGATAAGACCTCCTAAGGTTAGGTTAGGTTAGGTATGTGGGCTGGCAGGGAGGGACGCTCTCTGCCACACTCAGGTCAGCGTTGACCCATTGTGGTACCCATGGGGGAAAAAGTAATCCCTTACCCAATGAAACTAAAAACTACTAACTCAGTCACTTACTTCATTTCTGCATACAAACCACCCTGATGATTTGATGAAGTTCAACATCTTTTCTTTTGAAACGCCGGAGAGTTCCTCGAGATCCTGGAAGAAATATTTACCAAGGAACTTTTTCCTGGAGTGTTGAAGACTCGGACAGTGACACAGGAAGTGGGTTGTGTCCTCAAAAACTTCCTCGTTACCACAGCCTCTGCAGAGTTCCTCCTCCGTCCGTAGTTTCTTCAAGTGGTACCGCAGAGTGTTGTGCCTCGTGATGATGCCCACGGGGGTGGAAAGGGATTTCCTATCTTTACGGATGACTCTCTCGGTCTTTGCTTTGTCGAAAGATGGCCATAGCTTCCTAGTGATGGCGCAAGTTTCCATGGAGTTCCATCTTGTGTTCGCCTCCTCAGTGGCTTTATTCCCTGCATCGAGCTTGAGTGTGCAAGGCGGGATACACACAGGGGGGTCAACTTGTTCTGTTGGGGCTGCTAAGCCGATTCTCTCCAGCTTGTCGGCTTTCCCATTGCCTGGGATACCCTCGTGTCCAGGGACCCAACAGAACGATACCTTGTGCTGTGTTCCAAGAACCCTGAGCTCTTCTCGACAACACTTCACAAGCTTCAATTTAATTTCTATGGCAGTAATCGCTTTTATAGCTGCCTGGCTGTCGATAAAGATGGTGATACCTTCTGGCGGTATTGCCCTTACCGCAGACTCACGGGCGGCTGTTGCCACTGCTAAGACCTCTGCTTGGAAAATACTGCTGTGGTCTGGAAGTCGTATGGATTTTGATACACCTAGAGGGTCGGAGAAGATACCTGATCCTACACCAATGCTCATTTTTGAACTGTGTAGATGGCTATAGATTCGGCATTAGGTATATGACCGCTTTTCGAATCTTCCCTGCTAGGGTAGGCGGTAGAGAAATGCCTTGTAAAGTCTAAATATGGCGTCATGTAATCCGTTACGGGCATGAGGCCAAAGTAATCAAGTAGGATCATCGAGTGACCTGTTCTGCTTGGTTTCCAGTTCGCTGACTGACTTATTCTCATAGCATTAATGGCTGCTGATGTTCGTATAAAGATGTCTAGCGGTAGCAGGTTGAGAATAGCCTCGAGTCCTGCGGTTGGGGTTGTCCTCATTGCACTGGTGATGCCAATGCACGCTAGTCTTTGAACTTTGGTGATTGCCTTTAAGTTGGTGGATTTGTTGACAGTTGGCCACCATACTAGATTGCCGTAAGTCAGTATGGGTCTAACTATAGCCGTATACATCCAAAGTATGATTTTGGGGGTGGGTCCCCAGGTTAAGACCTCCTTAATCGCCATTATTTCCGGCTGGAATAAGCTACAATAATTTGGTAGACGGAAGGGGAACTTAAGATTAAGCCTGTCAGAGAAAACACCTCCACCAACTCCGTCCTTGGTTTTTGAGCCATCAGTATAGAAGTGGATCGATTCATCTTCTAAAAAGCATCGTCATTTCAGAGTGATCCTGAAGGGATAGTGACATGGAAGTTCTTGTCAAAACTTATACGTGGGATGGTGTAGTCCGTGTTTTCGGGGGAGATCGTGAATTTATTCAGAATGGAAGCGTGGCAAAATTTTTTTCTTGACCACAGTTTGGTAGCTTCAAGGCGAACGGCTGCATTCGATGCCATTTTCTTGCTAAATATATCGAGGAGTATCAGGTGAAATATGATGTCCAGTGTCGTAGAGGGAGTTCCAGGTAGTGCTCCGCTTATGCACAGGCAAGCTGTACGCTGGACTTTGCTTATATAATCGCGATTTATAGATTTTTCTAATGCTGTTCACCAGACAATCACCCCGTATGTGAGTATCGGTCTAATGACCGAGATGTAGAGCCAGTGAGTTATTTGAGGCTGTAAGCCCCATTCATTTCCAATAGTTTTTTTGCAAGAGAAAAGTGCTACTGTAGCTTTCTTGACTCTTTCTTGAATGCTAGGTTTCCACCTTAGTTTTCTATCTAAGTTAAGTTAAGAGAGGGAGGATCGACAAACGGAATTCCATATTTCTTTGAGAAGAGTACCAGTTTAGTTTTATGGGGGTTTGCACCCAAACTACACCGATCCGCCCATCTGGTTAAGCATTTTGTAGCAGTTCTTTTAGAGTATTAAGGTGCTTTCTTGAGACTGCTATAGCAACATCATGTGCTTAAGCGATCACTGTGCATCCCTCACCCTCCAGTATTATCAATAGTTTATTAAGCACCAAATTTCAAAGGAGAGGAGATAGAACACCACCTTGTGGAGTGCCTCTACTGACAGATCTTCTGATAGACGTCCCACCTAGCTCTGAATTGATAATCCGACCAGTAAGCAGTAAATTGATCAATTCGCATAGTAACCTGTCTATCTTCAGGTCTGAAAGTGCATCTGCATCGACATTGTTAAAAGCACCCTCTACAACTAAAAAAGCTATCATTATATATTCCTTGTGAAACAGGAAGTACTCAATATTACGAACTAGCGAGTGTAATGTCGTTTTAACTGATTTAGCTTTCCAATAGGCATGTTGGGCTGCTGACAGTGACAGGAGTCTTGTATCAATACTGTTGCGTAAGTGGGTATCAATCAATCGTTCTAATGTTTTTAGAAGAAATGATGATATACTAATGGGTCTGAGACCTTTCGGACTCGTGTGAGAACATTTGCCAGCCTTGGAGAAAGGACGAAACAGGTCAAAGAGTCTACCCAAGGGAACCCAGCTAACATTTGTAGGAAAAGCGTATTTGATCTGGGCCCATAACCCATGTAAGAAAAACGTCCCTTCGGTTTGACTTCGTATATTTGAGTGAGTAAATTGAGAAAGAAAGAAGGAAATTAAAAGCATAGGATGAGTATGACAATATGTAAATACATGAGGGTTACCTTTACTTTACAGTATCATAGAAAATGATACTAATAACATCAAATACTTAATTTGTTTTAATCCTTGACTTACCATTCACCGTGGTGAACCTAATCCCCTAATCCCCATGCAAATTCAATCGATTCTGTTACCAGGAAAGTAAATGCTAGTCCTTGCGAATCAGTACGTACTTCGAATTAAAGAAATAACCTCTCACCACACGAATGCGTCCTCGAATGATTTTAAATCTCGTTTCATGTTGCACGTACCCGCCATGCTCGTCCTTGAGGCAGAACTATCAACTCTATTTAATATGTTTGGTGAACGTAGTCATTTTACTGATCATATCCATCAGTTATGTAATATGTTTTTTTATTCTTAGTATCAATTTTAAAATGTATTGTAATCTCAATCGCTAAAATAATAATCTACGACTTATGTTCCTACTGTAACGAATTGTTTAATTAAAATTTTACAAATCAAAAATCCTGATTTTCACGGTAAGAATATGTTAAGATATTGTATTCGATTAAAACTTATAGATTTAGATTAGATTAGATTCGATTTTTATTAATGTACTTCATATTTAAACATAATTTTAACAAAAATCAATTAGCTTGGCTTTGCCGTCTGCCAGATTGGCAACAATTATATAAATACATAAAATAGCAATTAATTAAATTATAAATTTTCGTTGATTATTCCAAGACGATACTTTAGTGCGACTTTGCAGTACTGAAATAGTTTTGCTACGTTTATTTCGTTAAGAATTGTTAACACTTGTTCCGTCGCCAGAATATCACTTCCGAAAATATATCTCCTCGTTTCTTTTAATACTGGACACTTTCCAACGAAATGTATAACGTCTTCCCTCTCCGCCAAGTTACACAAGCTGCACAGTATTGGTAGGTCATCTCTGTGCGGAATATAATTAAGCTTAAGAAGCTCTCCCCGCAGCTTAAACACAGTCGATATTTCCTCAATGCTGTTTTCATCACGGAAGTAATTATTCTCCTGCAAGTTATGAACTAAACGGCTATAGGTTATTCTATGTAGCGACGCCGTCGCCTGCTCTACGTATCCTGCTCGAAGCTGCTCGTCCACACTTGCAATAATTTGGTAAAGTTGACGTTTCCAACACCTGCTGTCATCGAGGTTTAACCCAATTCCACAGCTACTAGCAAGTTCCAGCCACTCACTGTACCACCCCGTCTTGGACCGCATGGCTTGCATTGCCGCTTTTTTCGGCAATCGGGTATCTGACATCTTCAAGACCTTTAAAATGTAATCTACATGTAATTTTAGCGTTTTTATGAAGAGCGGAGATAAACCTGTTTCCAACATTATCATATAATTTGGGGTGTTAGGTGGCAGATGGAATGTTCTTTTTATATAATAACGTAGCAGTTTCTCCACATTCTCGTACTTCCTTACTCCCCAAACTTGCGCAGCATAAAATAGTATGGATTCAGAGACTGACATAAATACCTTATATTTGCTACTGTGGGCAATGTGTTTGTTGTTGAGACAATTCTTCCAAACCGTGTTGATGGCCGTTTTGGATTTGCTTAATTTTTCCTCTAGGTGTCTCCCCATATCAAGGTTTCTAGTGAAATAAACGCCAAGATACTTATATTCATTCACAATTTCTATATATTCGCCGTTGTAATGCCATTTCTCATTCCCACTGCGTTTTCCTCCACCTCTTTTAAAGATCATGATTTTCGACTTATTTAGATTAACTATCAGGTTCCACAGCTTACAATACTCATATAGTCTATTAATCATTAGTTGCAGTGATTCAGGTGAGTGCGCTAGCAGCACTATATCATCAGCAAACAGTAATGCTTTGATCAGCAGTCCTGCTTACTCAACACCTCCTGGTAGAATTTCAACCATATCCTCGATGTATAGAGCAAATAAGCTTGGACTCAAGGAACATCCCTGTCTAACACCCGACCACGTACGAAACCATGCTGACAACTCCACACCATTCCACACCGCTGCCTTAGTATCTGCATACAGGTTTTGGATAATTCGCCCAAATTTCATCGACATGCCCATCCTGTACAGCTTATAAAAAAGAGCTTTTCTTTCCACAGTGTCGAAAGCAGATTTAAAATCGACAAAGAACGCATAAAGTTTTTTACCTCTTCCAATAAAGGATTCCGCAATGCTCCTCAAGACAAAGATATGATCAATAGTGGAATATCCCGACCTGAACCCCGCTTGGTTTTCTTTAATTAGCTTATTCTCTCTTATCCATTCCGTTAGTCGACCCTGTAGAATTGTTGTAAATATTTTATAAGATGCATTTAAAAAGGAAATTCCTCTGTAATTTGCCGGATCCGCTGCACATCCCTTTTTATAAATTGGAAAAATGACTGCTTCCTTAAAACGGTTAGGAATTACTCCACTGTCAAAGATCTTATTAAATATTGTCACGAGGTTCTTATGCAATTCCTCATTGCCATATTTATAAAACTCGGAAGGTATGCCGTCAGATCCTGCAGCTTTACCATCCTTTAAAATATTAAGCGCTCCAATGACCTCTTCGTACGACATCTCCCTGTCTAGGATATTATTTTGAAAACCGGGCGTAGCGTAGTGAAAGCTTAACGTACTAGGGGACGGGTTTAAAAGTGCATTAAAATGATCAAAAAGGGCATTGGAACTTAGCTTGAGATTGATTATAAAATTACAGCCATTTAGTTTTTTTGCCGATTTCCAAAATTCTGTAGAATTTCTGCAATTTACCAAACTTCGAGCAAGCGATTCGTAATAATTATTTCGCTTTTCTTTCAATGTAACCTTGAATTCTCTATTTGCTTCCAAATACAAACTTTTCATCTCATCCTCGTTGTAATGCCGAAATAGCCTGAGCCATGCGAATGATATTTGCCTAGCCTTAAAGCAATCTTCATCAAACCACGGTTCTTTGAAATGCTTCTTCGTATATTTGGTATTCCGGTTGATGCGTATGTATAAGTCATTTATAACTCGTTCAATATTAGTGAGATTTTCATCTGGTTGCATTGGTAATTGCTCATACATTAGGGTCTTATACAAGGATTCCTTGGCGGCATTCCACACCAGTTTGGGCAAAAGGTTCATACCTTTTGCATCCTCATTTTCCACTACTCTGAGAATAAATGTGCTAACAACCGGGAGATGATCGGAATATGGCATTTGTTCCACTACCATATCTATTATGTACGAGTTCCATTCACCTCTTATTAAACAGTAGTCGATAACGGACACGCCCTGTTTCCCAACAAATGTAAATTCGCCATTCCGATCACTGTCGCTAGTCCCATTTAGAATTCTTAGCCCAAAAGAGTCACAGAAATCCAAAAGCTTTCTCCCTCTGGCATTACATTGCTTATCCTTTGACTGCCTACTTTTTCCAGTTCCTTTATTAACTGCTCCCTCTTCATTACCTATTCTTGCGTTCATGTCGCCGATTATCAATAAATTTTGGTTATCACAGCACGTAACCGCTTCCTGCAGCTTTCCAAAATCTCTATCGCAATGGTTGCAGTTAATATACGATGGGATAATACAGAACACATTATTATCGAACACCAATTTCACGTAGACTAAATCCTCAAATCTCCTGAACTCACATTTAATTCCTCTAATATCCCGTTTGTAGCCAAAGAAACAGCCTCCGCTAGCTCTGCCTCTCTCGTGTACTCTTTCTGCTGGTATCCACTCAAATAAGTAACTTAAAAATTTTCGCTCGAAATTGCAATAATCATTTTCCGTACTAAATGTTTCGTACAGAAAGACAAATTCAAATTGGTTAATATAATTAAAAAATTCATTAGAAAGTAATTTACTGTTTAAGCCTGATACATTGTAAGAAAGGATTTAAAAAAATTTCAACTTAAGACTTATACTACAGATATTAATATTATTTTTATTACGACAGACGGCATTACAACTAAAAATTATTTTGAGACACCACTTCACCAGTTCGTACAGTTGGAGAGGCACTGATGTTATTTCCATTTGTGTTTCCAGCTTGATCTTCAGCGTTTGACGTTGTTTCTGTCTGTGTGGAAATGTCATTAAACATGCGTAGAAGAACTGTCATTCCACATTCGGCCACTCCTTCACATCGAAGACTATTGCTGTGATCGTAGTAAAAATGTTTGTCTCCAATTGTTAATCTTTGTCCGCGAACTTCCACTTTTATCACTCTGTTTTTCTGTGTGATTTTGCTTTTAAGTGTAAGCAGGTTTGCCCTTCGTTGCCGTGACTTTTCGGTGTAATCCCTGTGCATAGTGACACCTGTACCGCGCAGTTTCGCTGTCGCATCCAAGATGCGTCCCACGTCGCCTTTGTTGTGCAGTCTCACAATGACGTTTTCTATGTTGTTTTTGGTTCTCATCGCCCGCGCGTCTTCAATCAATGAGGAATCCGCCGTTTTCAGCAGCCCTAAACATAATACCTTCGCCCTTTCGACCGCATCAACACCAGACTGCACTGGCATGTGCACCACCATGTTATTCTCGATAGCCCTCCTTTCCATTGACTCAACTTTACGCTCCAGCGCACTACACCGAACTTCCATTTGTTCTAATTGCTTCCGCAGTACAGTGTTGTGATTTTGTAATGCCTGCAATTCAGTCGAAATTCCTTCTATGTCAGCTTTAGTCGGCATATTCTTCAACCTGTCATCCAAAATAGATGCCATCGAACCCACGATCAGTTCTCTTAGTTCCAAAATTGACATATTTCCCACAGCATTACCGTCGTGATTATACGAAAAATCCGGCGAAGTCTCCGCTATACGCCTTTTGTTCGCTGGAACAGTTGCTGACGTGTTGTTGTTGCTTTTTGCCGGTGGAGTTCTTTGCATTTTGAGGCCTTTGTTCATCGGCATTTGGTTCGCTTTTTTTTTTTTTTTTTAACACAGAAAAGTCTTAACTCACCAGATTTTTTGCAGCAGGGAATTCCTTTTAGTTTTGGATATGTTTTCTAGGGTTTTTCAGAATTTTTAAAAATTCGTATTTAAGGGAAAACACTTTAAACCTGGAGCTATTTTAGAACGTGTTGGCGTCAGAAGACCGCGTTGCCAAGATTAAAACTTATATTACAAGGTGCGCAAAATCTAATAAACTTAACTAAATTACTTGAAGATAGTTATGATATCTTATCAAGTTACATACGAGTAGTACTTACGTTTTATATTTCAAGTGGTTTTATTATGCGTTGTAAACCACATTTTGCTAAAAAAAAACATATTATTGAAATATTACAAGATACGCCTACGCTGCGCGTGCCTTACAACGACAATGAACTTGTAGAACTCAGTTAGTGGGTGCTGATAGTACAAGATAAAACTATATTATATGTACAAGTGCATTACCGAAGCTGAATGATTGATTAATTTATATTAAGAATTTCGTTTTAATTTATCAGAGTCCACCATTGATTTTAGAAAATAACATTCTAACTACAAAGAAAAAGGCCAGGTTTTTAGTTTTTGCGATAAAAAATTACCTCTCTTACACCATCAACGGAGCTGAGGATGAAAAGTGTAAAGCACTTACAGCGAATTTGCTTAAAGAAGCCCAAATCACTGCTAGGATCTTCAAAAGGCCATCACCAACACCCCAAAGAAACATGGTGGTAGAGTGACGAAGCTAAAGAAGTAGTAAATAAGAAGAAAGCGGCTTTTAAAGCTTGGTCAAAGTGCTCCTCTAATAATAGAGACGAAAAGCCCGCCTCAAAGTGAAATACAGAAGTTGCAAGAAAAATATGAAGAAGTGCGCCCAGCCTCAAGCAGAGTATGGACGGCCCTTTGTCGGGAGGTTGAGGAAATACGAGGATCTTCCCCGGTTGCTGAAACAAACCAGGAGTGGAATCATCTAAGGTGATAGTTGATTGTTGACGATCAAAATCATCGCTTCTGCTCTCTAAAAGGTGACCATCAGCGTGATCATCATATTTTTGCGATCGTTTTTGTGTGACAGCTATTTAGGTGTCACTTCCATATAGATTCATTCTGTTTTTTACGATTATTAATGAAGAAGTGCTATTTGCGAAGTGCTACGAAAATGTTTACCTATCTGAAATTGTTTTATAACGCAAGTGCTGACGAAGAATCCAATTCGAGAAATAATTCAAATAATTTGGAACTTCCAAATCCAATATAGTATCAACAAAAGCATATTCTTTCTGTTGCTGTTTTTTTTTAGATTTAAAAATAATATTCGATTGGCAAAGGTTGCGATTGTTGGACATACTAATTGGAACACGCGCCACCAATTCTTCAACTGGCTGCAATACTAAATTTACTTGATGGTGGAGGCTAACAAAGGCAAGTTGGTGCTGATTGTGCTGCACCAATGGGTCAAAGTGCTGTCGCAAGAGTATCCCATTCTCCTATTAATGTAAAGAGTATTGTACGTCGCCATATTCGGGTGGTTTTATATAAAATTAGATAGACTCGCTAATTGCTTTTTCATTGATAGTTCGAAAGGCCTACAATTATTTATACGGTTCTTTAAAATTTGCTAAATATGCCAATTATTTATTTTACATGCATGTTTAAAGCTATGTATATTTAAATTTTTTGTGTGCACAAATCAGAATAAATTGGCACAAACAGCTGAGACCGGCGATTGCACTGACAAGAAAATGACATTTCGAAAAGCTGTGCTATCAAGTTTTAAATAATTCTTTGAAAGAAACAAAGTGTGATCATCAACTTTGACTATCAAAAGTGTGACTGTCAACTATCACCTTAGAGGATTCCACTCCAGGTTATCCAGGAGCTGAGGCGAAACAATCTAAAGAAGGGCACAACCATCTTCAAAATAGCCTCCCAAAGAAGGAGCAATGCTCAGGAGATTCGTTCGCTAAATTTCATTAGCAATGCTCAGGGCCAACTTCTGTGGATGACGGCTCTGCATAGGTGGCGACAGTATTGTGAAGGACTTTTGAATGAAGAGTTTCCCCGGCTATACTTTCCAAGAGCCACCCCTAACTGTGAAGAAATACCCGACATTACAGGTGAAGAAGCTAGTGAGGTGGTCAAATACTCCAAAAGACGAAAAGCGGTTGGGCCAGATGAGATGTCCTTTGAGTTATGGAAAAAGATGGCTCAGAATTCTCATCTTAAAACTTATGAGAGGTGATCCAATACCGAATCAATGAAGGGAAAGTTACCTTCTCCCTGTGTAAAAGGGGAAGGATGATACGCGAAACTATGATCATTTCCGTTTGATCAAGCTGATGTAACGTACCATGAAGATCGTTGAGCGGGTATTAGGCGGCCGACTGCGAAAATAATACGGCTGTCTGGTGATCAGTGCGGGTTTGTCGCGAGTAAATCAACCACAGATGCAGTGGTAATGATTCCTTAAGGGATTTGCATATTGTTTTGGTTGACTTTGAAAAAGCATTTGACAGACAACCACAAGATCTGATATGAGTGCCGCTGAGACATCGAATGGTTCCAGAAATCTATGTACAGATGATCATTGACTTGTACGAAGAAGCAAAGACAAGAGTAAGATACCCTGTAAGATACGCTGGAGTAACGTTGGAGTTAAAAGTCATTGAGTCGGGGTGCACCAGGGAAGCCGTTTAAGTCCTTTGCTCTTTATAGCTCCTCCTTACCTGCTTGAAGGTAAAGTGATGCACCCTAAAGTGCATCAGTTATTATTTACTGACGATAGAGCCATCAGAAGTGAGTTACGTCCCTGCAACGAGCACTTGACATATGGGTGGACGTTTTGGAGGGAAATGGATACCGCATTACTCTAGAGAAGACCGAGTACTTGTGCTGCCCGTACTCTGATCCACTTAGTCCTATTCCAGACATTTATTTGAGTCATACAGTGCGTCACAAGTGCGAAAAGCTCAAATATTTGTGATCTATGGTCAATAGCGAAGCAACTCGTGACAACGACATCAATCATCGCGTAAGCGTAGGGTGGATGAAGTGGCGAGAACATTTCGCTTTCTTTTGTGACTGAAAAATGCCCCCTAAGTTAAAAGGAAGGCTCTACACCGCAGTTGTGCGTCCTGCGCTCACATACGGTTTACAATATTGGACAATGTACAAAAAGTATGAGAGTAAATTAATGGCAACTGAGATTAAGATGCTTCCCATGACAACAGGAGTGACAAGGCTTAATCGAATAAGGACTTCGAAGATCCGTGAAAGCCTTCACGCCAAAGAAACCATCTCACGAAAATTAGAACGCGACCGGCTCAGCTGGTATTGCCATGGTCAAAGAAGAACACTGTTAAAAAGGCAATATCAATGAATGTTCCAAAGACATCGCGAAAGAATGGCAGGCATTTGGTTTGCTCCAGTAACGAAGTGATCCAAAATCGGCAGCTCTGCCGATATTTTCTGAGGTGAGGCGGATCAGTAGAAATGCAATGAAGCGCGAGGGTTCAGATCATGATCTCGCCGAAATGGGAAGTTAAAGAAGAAGAACTTTCGAAATACTAACTTTTAGTAGAGTAAGCTACGGCATACGAATTCATTAGATACTGAAATATTTTTCTTAAACAGGGAAACTATAAACTTAAAAATCCGTCACAAGAAATCTTTTCAAAATATACTTCAGTTCATATCTTTCCTTTGCTGATCGCAGCGAAGGCCTAGACCTCTGAAATTATTGTTAAAGTTTGGTGAATGTGTCTGATTATGGTCTCTGATACAACACATTGCTCATAAAACGTGATATATTATCGGCAAAAGAAAACTTCAGAACCCTGTCTACCTTATTACGCCACCCATCAACAACTGGCTGAAATAGATTTTTATTTAGATTGTTGCAATACCTGGGAATTAAAAATATTAGAACTATGGCGATGCCATCTATAACGAATCACAGTCAATTTTTACACTTGGATCCGAAACCAAGGATGGCATCAATATTGGAACATTTTCTGAATTACTGCAGTTTTTTGTCAAGTCAAAATCAACACCATGTACCCTATTTACCAAGTTTGTAGGCATTTGACGGGCGGTGAATGATATCATTAAATACATACATGTGCATATTGACAGTCTTTAGAAAATAGTTCACTTCTCGCAAGATCAGAAGTAGTGCATTCTAGGTTGCAGTAATATTCCAAGAAGTTCAAAATCTGTTGTTATTGCTTCACAAAGCTCTTTCGATAGGAGGAGCATAGGTATATGATATCGTAAAGATACTAGGATCATCTGGATTAACTAACGAACTGACCTGTGCAAAGGTTGTAGAGATGAGCGAGAAGAGAAATCGTAGTCTGCGTGTTCATGTTGCACTAGGTATACCTCTTTAATGATCTCAATGATTTCAGCCGAGGCTAAAAATAAGTAAATAGAGTAGACGTTGTATTCACATATCTTACTTACTTACTTACTTAAAGGGCTGCCGAACCTTTGAGAGTCTCTGTCTGAGACACGGTTGCCTTCCATCCTCTGCGATTCCGGGCATGCTACTTCTAGTTGTGAAGACCAAGTTTTCTGGCATCCGCGACAGTTTGTCTTCGGTTTTGAGCAGATAACTTTTTGTTTGTTGACAACATGTGCTTAGTCTTGTCCTCATTTACTTCAAGATCTACTTGTTTCGCCTGTTCTTCAATTGCTGTAAATTCCTCTACAACGGCTTGCCGGGATCTTCCTATGATGTCAATATCGTGCGCGTATTCCACCAGTTGGAAGGGTTTGTGGAAGATAGTGCCTTCCGTATTTACACTACGCACTATCTGCTCCAGCACAATATTGAAGAAGTCACATGACAGCGCATCTCCTTGCCGGAACCCGGTGTATGTGTGGAAAAGTTGAGAAGACCTGTTTCCAAGTTGCACAGAACATCGCATGTTTTCCAGCGTTACGTTACTTACCCATCTGAATAAGTTTTGACGGTATCCCGAATTGAGCCATCGCTTGGTAGAGTTCAAGACGATAAATGCTGTCATAAGCGCCTTGAAAGTCGATGAAAAGGTGTGTTTCGACTTGATATTCGTTGGTCTTTTCCAGGATTTACTTTAGTGTGCAAATTTGGTCTACTGTCGATCTGCCGGGCCGGAAGCCACACTGGTACGTGCCGATTAGTGTGTTGCAGAAAGGTTATAGACGCTCACACAATACCTTGGATAGGATCTTATATGCGACATTTAGCAGGGATATGCCTCGATAGTTCTTACAAGACATAGGATCAACTTTCTTGAAGATGGGGCATATAGAACTGATACTCCAACCGTCGGGCATGCTTTCCTTTATCCATACTTGGCTGATGACTTGGTGCATGCACCCTACCAAGATATCGCCTCCGTATTTAAAGCCAGCGGCTTTGTTGTTTTTTAGTTTCCTAATGGGTGCGCTAACTTCTTCAATACTGGGTGGTGGTATTGGTTCGTCATTGACTGGAAGCGGGTTCTCTTCTTGCCCTATCAATCTCTCTGTTTGCTGTCCGTTCGGCAACTGTGTTGCTTAACACATCAACAATTCCCTGCATTTCGGTGACTAGGTTGCCTTCGCTGTTACGAAGAGCCTGTATTCCGGGCTTGAAGCAAGCTGTATCACATATCACATGGTCTTTAACTTGTCCTAGCTTTGACCTATGTGCTCCTTATCAAGTGCTACTCCTAACCAATAAAGGCTCGAATTTTCTCTGACGTTTGTTTCTTCTGTTATGCTTATCAAAGTGACTTTTTGACACCGTACGAGCATTTGGAATAGTTCCCTGCATTGAGCCTGTTCTGGCGGCGTACACATTTTCGTTATCATCCTACGAGAGGAGCGCCATGAGCAAATGCTTGAATATGGACCGAGTTTCGATCTCCGATACACTCCGTCATTGATTATTGTGTGTAGATTTTAGAATCAAGGTTGTATAATAGTCAAGTTCAGCAGAGGCAAGCAAATGTGTAAAGAACAACAATTAGATTAGATTAGGTAGACAGGAATGCGTCTGAGCAGTTTCGGTAAAAGAAAGACCTCTACATCGCAAGAGCCTCACATACACACTGATATTCAACTGTGCCTTTGCTAATTTACCTGTCCATCAGCTGTCAGTCAGGAAACATCCGTGGAAACATCGTGATCATTTTTTTTCGCCGAATGGAAACCTTTAAAGTTTACAGCCTTAACTGCTGATGCAACAAGCGTAGCATTTACAATATACTCGTACATATGGTATACAAAACGTCATAGCATGTGTATTTCATAGGACAATACTCGTATCTTGAAATGCAATATTTTATATTCGCTATAAACCTTCTTGTCAGCTTTAAAATTATTAACTCATATATAAATGAATGTAAGGAACGTAGCATACCAATAATTTCTAAGAAAATATGTGCTATCTCGTAGACGTGCGAACAGTTTTAGATAAGCATTTAGTCAATACTCGTATTTGCAAGAAAGTGTAAATTTTGTTGGTATTTTTTTTTTTACGTTCAACAATAGTGAGTATGTTTGGGTGTAGTGCAAAGTTTATGCATATATATGTATCTGGCGCTAGTAGACTGAAAGTCTTTTTTGCTTTAAGTTATAAAACAATGCAAATTCTCGAATTGATTGTGTGACACTAATCAATCAATCAATACAGAGTGGCCCAAAAACACTCACCCCATGTTGTATTGCCTATATCTTTAAAATGAAACGACATAATTTCATAATTTTTTTTAAATGCTTAAATGTTTAAGTTTTTATCCATTACTTTTTGAAGATGATATCGGTCAAGTAGGCGCCGCCATTGTCGCACGAGCTGTGGGTGCGGTTGCACCTTCCTGTTAGTACCACATGTCCTCCAGTTCCAATTCATCAATTTGCGGTAATAAAAACTCGTTGATCATGGTTCTGTATCGCTCTCCAGTCACAGTAACCGTGTTAGGTAGGTAGGTGTGGTAGTTCTTCTAATAAAGGAGAAGAACCCAATTAGCACTAGGTACTGTTTTGACACCACAAAACTCGTGTACCTGGATGTAAAAGGTGTGTTGGTGGGGAGTCTCTAGATCCAGCCTGTGGAGTTTAAAAAGATCATTAAATCTTTAAGGTTTCTCTCTGAGACTTCCTCAAGGGAATCGAAAAAGGGTTGTCTGGCCCTAGCTATTGGCGGACAGGCGCATAAAAAGTGGATAAGGGTTTCATTCTCAGTTGCAACATTGCAACTGCGACAATGTGTGTTGTGTGGGATACTTAGTTTGACTGCATGGTCTCCTATAGGCCAGTGACCTGTGGTGGCCGCTGTTATCCTGGCGATGTCCCTACGCGTTCTATTTAAGAAGTCGGTTGTTTTTGTTTTGTTTTAGTTCGGCCACATCTTTCTAGATACGACCCAGTTTGTTAGTCTAGTCCATCTGAGGTTGGCTTGGGCAAGGAATTTTGCGGATATTTCTGCTTTGACTGTCCGAAGCGGAATCTGAACTGATTCCGCAAGAGAGCTGTGGAGGGGTTAGCCTTGCCCCAGCCAGTTCATCCGCAAGTTCATTTCCATAAACGTTACTGTGCCGTAGAACCCAAATCAGGGTTAATTTGAATTGGCTATCTAGCGAAGCTAGCTCATTTTGGCATTCAAGCACCAGCTTGGAGGAAGTAGTAACCGATGCAATGGCTTTGATGGCTGCGTGGTTATCAATAAATAAAACTAGCGATCTTTTGCCTCGGCGTTATATTGGTGTGTGTTTTGATCTGACGACAAGTTTTCTGAACAGCGAGTAATTCTGCCTGGAGCACACTGGCAGAATCCGAAAGCCTATATGATTTAGAGATGTTTAGGAATTCGGAAAATACACCTGTACCGACTCGACGGTCCATCTTTGAACCGTCTGTGTACATCGTTACGTTGAGATCCTTGATCACCTGCCCATCTTGCAATTCTGATCTTCTGGGGAATTGAACGTCGAAGCGCTTTGTGCAATTCAATTTGGATATCATGTAATCTGTTGGGTGCAAAGCAAGTTCTCTCGGCAGATAGTTTAAAATTTTACTATGCCCATAGACTCCCTGAGTCTGACCGCACTATGTGCTGGGATGTTCATTATGTGTAGATCTAAAGGTAGGAGATGCAAAAAGACTGTTAGTGCATTGGTCCGGGCTGACCGTAGAGTGGTGGTGCCAATGCATGCCCTTCTTTGTATCTTATTAAGTTTGGTTATATTATAAGCTTTTTTTAAAACTGACGTGACCCATACGTGAGAATTGGTCGTAGCACGGCCGTGTACATCCATAAGGCCAATTTTGGCTGCATTCCCCATTTTTTTCCAAAGGTTTTGCTATAAGCATAGAAAGCTATACATGCCTCCTTTACTCCTTGTTCTATGTTTAGCTTCCAGTTAAGTTCAGGATCTAGGATAACTCCTAAATATTGTACCTAGTACTGGACGATAAGGAGAGCGGTTGTCCATTTAGCCGATGAAGTACGAAGTCATATATTTTGGCTTTAGTGGTGAAGAGCATCAGTTCAGTTTTGCTGGAGTTCACACCGAGACCACACTTTTTGGCCCAAGCGCTTACTTTGCTCAGAGCATTATCCGTGATTTCGCTTTTGACGGAGAGAAACTTTCCTGTCACTAGTATCACCATATCGTCGGCATACCCGACTACCTTGATTCTTTCTCTGTATAAAGTTAAAAGGATTTTCTTCATGACTATCAGCCATAGTAGAGGTGAGATAACACCGCCCTGGGGTATTCCCCTACTGGCAAATTTGGTTATATTGCTATTGCCTAGTGTTGCCTGAATAATTCTGATGCTAAGCATAGAAACGATCCATTGACTTAGATTGCTTTCTATTGCCAGCTCCGTAAGGGACTCTAGGATTGCTTCAGTGTGTACATTATTAAAAGCTCCCTCTATGTCTTGAAAGGTAGCTAGGGTATATTATTTGTAGTATATGGTCTTTTCTATAGTGCGCACTACCTCGTGAAGAGCTGTCTCTGTTGATCTACCTTTGAGGTATGCACGCTGAACTTTGAAGAGGGATGGTTCTATTTTGCTTCGCAAATAGTTGCCTAGGAGTCGCTCGAGAGTCTTCAGTACAAAGGAAGTTAGACTCATTGGTCTGAAATTTTTCGAGTTTTCATGACCGCATCTGCCTGCCTATTTTAAGATGAAAACCACTCTCGCTCGTCTCCATGAAGGGGGTATATGGTTGTTCAGTAAACAGCTCCTGAAAGTCGGCGTGAGCCATAGAATTGCTAGATCTTGCGACCACTGTAGCATAATGGGTAGAATGCCGTCCAGGCCCATGGATATATAAGGAGCGAAGCTGTGTAAGCTCCAGGAAATTTGTTCCTCTGTAATAATGGGTATAAGGTTTTCCCAGGCATTAGATTGCATGCGCTTAGAGTTTGTAGGCTCTGCGCTAGTATCTGTAGACGGCTTCCTCGAAAAAATGATGCCCGATGACACCTCTGGCGTAAATGGCGCACCATGCAGTACCTTGAGTGATGTAATGGTTCTTCGTGAATGATACGTGGATTCTCAGTGCCCCAGAAGCGCAAAATTTGTTTTTTTACGTATCCGTTCAGATGGAAATGTGGCTCGCCGCTCATGATGAATTTCGACCGAAAATGGTCCACTACGTCGTTGAGGTTCAGGAGAGCGTGAACTTGGCGACGTATATTCTGCATCTGTTTAGTTCACAAATATCAAAACAAAACGAACAGTTGCCGCCATTTGCAAATGTTATAGCATCTTCCGATGGGGTGATACATTTTGGGCCACCTAGTATGTATGTACTGTACATAGTAATTATGGAGAAATTAAAATGAAATTAAAATTTCGTATACAAAACCAGCGGCAATGAGGAAATTCATAAAGATGCACTTATCTTTCTTTGTCACATACTGCATCCCATTTGAATACCTAAGGATATTAATTTCAGGTAATTGAAAAACTATATATCCGAGAAGACCGTGAATGATGATGATCAGTCTAAAGCGATAAATATAGATGAAATGTCAGGTGTAGTAAAAAGAAAACCATTATTTTGCATGAAATTGAAAGCTTTATTTAGCATAGTTAGAATGATCCGATTTAGGTCAAATATGCGCCGTTTTATTCGATAACTTTTTGTCATTTTGAAGGTAATTCCACCATGCCCCTCTTATAGAAGCCTTCGTCTCTATTGGCAAAAAACTGGGACAGTTGATTTTCACAAGCCTCTTTTGAGGCGAATTTTTCACTAGCAAAATCGTTCGCCATGGACAGGAACAGGTGGTAATCACTTGGTACCAGGTCCGGACTATAAGGTTGATGCATAAGAGCTCCCAACCAAGCTCCTGGGGCTTCTGGCGAGCCGCTATCGATGTGTGTGGCCTGGCGTTGACCTGATGGAACACAATTCCTCTCTTATTGGCTTCAAATTGCTTCCTTCAGAAGGTCCAATTGTTGACAGTACTTGTCCGAATTAAGAGTTTTGCCGTAGGGGAGCAGCTTATAGTAGATTATTCCCTGCCAATCCCACCAAACACACAGCAAAACCTTCTTGGCAGTCAATCCTGGCTTGTCCGTCATTTGGGCGGGCTCAGCGCGATTCGACCACCACCGTTTTCGCTCTTAAGTTGTCTTAAGTGATCCACTTTTCATCACCAGTCACCATCCGCTTCAGAAATGGATTCATTTTGTTGCGATTCAGCAGCGATTCGCATATGGTATATGTATGTATAATAGAAATTCGGTCCATGAGTTTTTTTTTTTGCGTTAACTCGTGTGGCACCGATGCATCGACCTTTTTTTTTTTGTATCCAGCCTAATTAAAGTGGTTCCAAATGGTTTTTTGTGCAATGTTTAGCTCCTGGGCAATCGAAACAGTGCTTACATGACGGTCCGACTCGACGATTTCCATGATTTTATCGACAGTTTAGACAATTGGCTGTTACAATATCAGGACCATAAACACTATTTACATTTTCAGCCGCCTAGCTTTCTTGTGTAAAATGTGTAAAATGTGGGGTATTTTCTCTTTGCTGGTGTCCATCTTTGACGCGCGCTCAAACAAAAGTGAGCTTGTCAGAATCAGAAAACTGTCAGAAAAGTTTTTTTGTACGAAATGTCATCTTTCTAACGTCATTTAGTGTACGTCCGATAGGACGTATACAACGCGAGATATAGATTACTAAAGCCATCTGTTGGAAAAATAATGGATTTATTTTTACTACACCCTCATTCAACCGTAATGCTTGTGTACTATAGTCTACACAAGGCTATGCTTCAGATTTTATGGTCTACCGAATTACTTAGTTGAAGAGATCATTTTAACACACAACGCGAATGAAAAACAGATTTCCTGAAACCTACGAGTATAAGCCACAAGAATTCAATATTAAACCCATCGCCCCTTCACTCAATTCTCTCTTGTGCGCTTTCCCTTGTCTCTATAACTTGGTTACTTACTTACCTAGGCAGTGCTTCAGTCCGGTGTGAACCTGGGCCTTAATCAACAAGCCTTTCAGCGAGCTCGGTTACGAGCCAGCTGTTCCCAGTTGCACACGTCAAGTTGGTTGAGGCCCCCCTCCACCTGTTTGCGCCACCTACCACAAGGCCGTCCTCTACTGCGCTGTCCAACCGGGGTGGATTCGAAGATTTTCGGGGTTGGATATTTAGGCTCCATCCACTGTACTTGACCCAGCTATCTTAGTCGCTGTATGCGAACTCTTCTGGCCAAGTCGATGTCATTGTATTGGCCGTATAGTGCGGCATTGTATCTTCTCCTCCACTCGCCTTCTATGCTGACGGGACGAAAAATCACTCAAAGAACTTTTCTCTCAAAGTAAGCAAGAGCATCCTCATCGGGTTTTGATAAAGTCCATGCATCTGCATCATATTGCAAGACTAGGATGCTAATTGTCTTATACACAGTCAACTTAGTAGTTCGAGAAAGGGCTTCGTTACTAAATGGCTTTCTTTTCCCATAGAAACTGCGATTAGCAAGAGTAATTCTTCGCTTGTTCTTCTCACTGATATCAATTGCGCAGTTCACCATCTAGCCTAGGAAGACAAAGTTCTTTACTACCTCGAAATTATATCTGTCTATTGCGGCGTTCTGTCCAAGGCACTAATGTGGGGTGTCCTTTCTTGTAGACTGCGCATACTTTGTCTCTGCTTCCTCTGTCTTAATACTTGCCAAGATCTCACTGATGGCCCGCTGAGTTCTTCCGATTATCCCAATGTCATCGGCGAAAGCAAGTAGTTGTATAGACTTGTAAAAAAATGTACCACCGGTGTTGGCTTGTGGGTTTCGTACAATTCTTCCAAATACTGTGTTAAAGAGACCTTTCCTGACATCAAACGGTTCGCTGGTCTTCTTTCCGAATTTGATGAACCAGCGTGAGTTCGTCATCGTCATCCTGTATAGATGGACGAGTTGGGCAGCGATGCCAAGACTAGACATGAGTCAATATAACTCGTCTTTGTACACGGTATGATAGAGAACTTTCAAATCAATGAAGAGGTCGTCCGTATCTATTTTACATTCCTGGGATTTTCCCAAGATCTGCCGTAGTATAAATATTTGGTCAATTATGGATTTTACCGGCCTGAAACTGCTCTGATAAGGACCTATCACGTTGTTAACGACCGGTCTTAGACGTTGACATAATACGTCAGATAAGGTCTTGTATACAATGTTGAGAAAACTTATACGTGTCTAGTTGACGCAGTTTAAAGAGTCTCCTTTCTTCAGGGTCGGGCAAACGACGCTGATGTTCCATGCATCTGGCATAATTTCATTAGATTACATTTTACAGATGAGCTGGTGCTTCGTTCTTACCAAGTCGGCTCCTCCTGCCTTGAGAAGTTCGGCGGCAAGGCCGTCGGCTCCAGTAACTTTGTTAGGTTTAAGTTAAGATTTTTTTTAGATCCTCACTACAATTTGATCAGGCTGACAGAAATATTTACTATCATAGTCACTGTTGAATGTATCATTCTGCCTGACAGTGTTGTTAACGATCGGTCATCGTCACCGTTTAACAGCGTACAGAAGTTTTCCTTCCATATCCTCAGCACCGACTGCGATTCTATTATACTACTACCATCAATGACTAAGTAAAGCCTTAAAAAAACAGAGTTCTAAGTGGTGGAAAGGATTTGGAAAAATATTAAGCTCAACTTATTTACTTAGGTGGCGCCTCAACCAATAAGGCTCTTCATTTAGCTCGATCTTTAGCTAATTACCTCCAGTTGCGCACTCAGTTGGTCGAGGTCCCCTTGAACTTGTGCCTGCCACTTACGGCGAGGAGGCCCTCTATCGCGTGGTCCCTCCAGATTAGATTCAAAGACTTTGCGGGTCAGAGCGTTGGTGTCTATCCGCTCTACAAACTTCTAATATGCAGTTTTTTTTTTTTGTCTACGTCGATGTCGCTGTATAGCTCGTATAGTTCGTCATTGAATCTTCTCCTCCAAAACCCGTCAATGCAAACGGGACCGAATATCTTACGACCGCACCGCAGGACTGCGGTGATCAGGGTCTTAGAGTTTTTTTAGTTGTTCGAGATAGGGCTTTGCTGTTGAATTGTCTTATTAGCAAAAAAAAAAACAAAGATTGGAAGAGTTATTCACCGCTTGGTTTCTGCGCTAATGTCGTTTTCGGAATTTATAGTAGAGCCAAGGTACACAAAGTCCCTTACTACCTCGAAGTTGTAGCTGCCCACTGTGACGTTCTGTCCAAGGCGGTGTTGTTGTCCCTTCTTGTTAACTGCATATACTTGGTTTTGCCCCCGCTTATCGCTAAACCCATTTTGGCTGCTTCTGCTTCAATGCGAGCAGACGTACCGATGACAGCCCGCTGAGTTCTTCCAATAATGCAAATATAGTCGTTGTTATGGAATATGAAGCACTTATTCATAAAAGAAGACATTAGGTTAGGTTAGGTAAGTGGGCACCAATAGACACACACACACAATAGGCACACCACACTCAGGTCAATATAGACCCACTGTGATACCCATGGGGGGAAAGGAGATAGATTAGAGAATCCCTTCCTCGTGAGAAGCAGAAAAAAATTCATCTTTGTACATATCCTAAAGAAAGCATTTAGTACTTACTGTGCCTGAAATACAAACCATCCAGAGGATTTGATGAAGTTTGCGATGCCATTTATCGGTCTGTTGGACAACTCTTCTAAATCTTTAAAGAAGTGTTGTCCAAGGAACTTATTTCTCAAATGGTAGAGGCCGGGTAAGCAGTGAAAGTGGGTGCTGCCCTCCTAAGCCTCCTCGTCGCCGCAGCCTCTACAAAGGTTTTCGTTCGTCACACTTAGTTTTTTCATGTGGTACCGCATGGTGTTATGCCCCATAATGACTTATATGAGAGTAGAGAGGGATTTTCTATCCTTCTGTATGAGTCTATTGGTTCTAACTCTGTCGAATGCAGGCCATAGTTTCCTCGTGGTGATACAAGTATCTAAAGAGGTCCACCTGTTGTTAGCTTCCGTTAGGCCTTTGTTTTCCGCTTAGAGTTTGAGTGCTCAAGGCGGGATGTACACCGAGGGGTCGGATTGGTCCGAGTTTAGTCCTGAGCTTCATCTAGCCAGTTCGGCACTTTCTTATTCCCTGGTATGTCTTCGTGCTGTGTTCCAAGAACCTTGAGCTCTTCTCTACCTCATTTCACAAGCTTCGATTTTATTTCTATAGCAGATATTGCTTTCATCGCTGCTTGGCTCTCGATGAAAAGGTGATATCCTCCCGTGGTTTTAAAGAAGACATTACCTAATGTCAATCTCCTATCAGAGACGGATCTACCTTCACTTGATCCACTTCAGATACTCCGGTTTATCAAAGCAACTGGACTAGAGGAATTAATTTAAATATGTAGAGCATATCCTCGACTACAGGCTTAATTTGGGGGTACAAAAGGTCTACTGAAGGTCGCAGTGCACATGCATCCCACAAACTAAGAATCAGCATCTACATGTCAACCTTCAGGAGTGAGCACAAAAAAAAAAAAAACGAAAGCAGATCATGTAGATCAGTTCTACTCTTTTCCTTGGCAATACTCACCTAGAAATATTTAAGCGTTGTCAATTTTTAAGCGAGGACGTTTAATATTTCCGCAACAGTTCTTTAGACGGAACTGGGACGGAATGTGGTGTAGTGGTAGTGTGATCGGCTACTGAGTAGTAGTTGGTCGGTTCAGGTCCCAATCATATGCATTTAAAGTTTCTAGTAATCAAATTAAATGAAGCAAGAGTAAATCAACACGTACTCGAAACATACCAGAAATCAGACCCAAATGCAAGAATCACAGCAATTTCTCCTCCACAAGTTCGGACACCACCCATGGAGTAAGCATACACTGAAACCCTATATCACCAGAGTTTCAAACCACTACACCACTGAAAACTCTTTTCTGTCTTTCTATTCATTTCCAACTATAGTCGTGGAATCACATTATGGGGTTATACGCAGTTGCAAGGCCAAAAAAAGTTGTTTATTTACGATTTTTTTCTGAAAAGGGACTTTATTTGACAAATACAAGAAGTATTAATACATGTAGTGGTAACTTTTAACTTTACATCGGCACGTTTCATTTTTAAAAATATTGAATTGCAGTGCTCCTGTAGACGATCTCCTGGAGGTCCCCCAAAAAAGGTGCCTGACGATATCTCCGGTTTGGATTATCTAAAATAAAAAAAAACAAAAATATTCTATTAGTGAATAGATAAATCTAGGTATTGATCGCAGGAATAGTCTAAATTTTGATTTCTGACAAAATGGCGGATCCAAAAATAAAAAATTCCGATTTTCGACCAACATTTTTTCGTTAATTGTTTAAAAAAATAGAAATAATTTTCGGAAATCTTATTTCTTCGATCAATGGCTGAAAAATATATCTGAGAAGGTTGTGTTAAAATTTCAGACCGATTGGTTGAGCCGTTTTTGAGAAATCGTGCTCACCGACTTTGAAAACACCGTTTTGAGAAAAATGCGTTCAAAGTTTTAAAAGACGTTTACACACGCTCCGGGACGTCCTTACAAATATGCGTGTATTTCCAAGAATGTTTGCCGGATCAATTTGAAATTTTCAGAGAATAAAAAATAAAATCGATTTTTTTAAATTTCTAACTGCGTATATCCTCTTAAATGAATTAAACTTTTATACGTAAGTTAAATTATAAAAAAGCTTATTAGTAGTGTCCTCAATTGTACTTTTAAATGCCCGCTGTACATACATATTTACACTACATAGGTATGTCCATAGTGCAATGCAAAACGTATGCATGAACATTCATAAAATAATCGTAACATCGCACATAGCAAATTCTAAAAACTGCAGTAGTGAGTAATACCGCGCCTTACTCACTCTTCCTGTGATACAACCAAAGAAACTTAATTTTTGGTAATAATTTATTTATAATGACAGTATAATGCATGTGACTACTGCATCGAAATCGCCCATGGATAAAATTGTAATTTTCTCTGACTTTCCTTGTTCTGCAAAGTCAATGTGCCATTCGTCGCAGTTTCCTTTGCTCTTACTTATGGAGGTCAAGGTAACTTGAAACAAAAAAAAAAATAAAAACAAAGAACAAACAAAATTTACGTTTTTAAAATCAAATAAAGAAAATCGCCTCGATTAAAGAAAAGACATAAAATAAGAATTCAAAATATTTTCCAAGCCACCCACCTACACTGCGCCGCTGATGTCATTTAGTGTGGATATTTTCGAAATTGGCCATCGGGTCAATAACATCGCCTTCGAAAATATAGCTTTTGCACGCGCACTGCATTTTTTTA
Organism: Brachypalpus laphriformis; assembly: GCA_945910035.1. Taxonomy (NCBI): domain Eukaryota; kingdom Metazoa; phylum Arthropoda; class Insecta; order Diptera; family Syrphidae; genus Brachypalpus; species Brachypalpus laphriformis. The sequence continues at coordinate 88,321,260 of OX246756.1, forward strand.
TTCTAATTGTTTATTAACAAATTAAAGCAATGAAAAAGTCGATTAGAACTTTCGGTTATCTCGCATTGGTCACATTCGGTGGAGGCGTATGACTAACAACCCTCTTCTTGATAACCATTTTTCGCGGACTTTTCGTTTATTATCTGTCATCAATATGGATGTTATCGACAGTCGGCTTATCAGTGGATGTCTGAATATAATTAGATTTTTTTTTTTCATGGGAAACATGGGGGTAGTGGCGCTTGAGTGTTAGAAAATCCATATATTTATATTTTTTTTCTATATGCTATGAATAAGATAAATAATACTGCGACTTAGACTCTAACTACAAATGCCACCACACAACAGCGAAATTTATGCTAGAAGTGGACACTTTTGTCTATTATTTCAGAAATCATATCTTTTAATCTGTTTTAGGCACACTGAAAGTTTTTTTTTCTGATAATGAAATATGTATAATTTCGGTAGTTAGTTATGCAATATGGTAAAAACATTTCACAGGGTGATTTAAAATTATTTTGTTGTATTAAAAGTTTTAATTTGTGCTATAATATACTAGGGCCTTGTATGCACTGCGGCGTATAAGGTCTATTGTGGCAGCCCAGTGTTTAACCGAGAGCTGGGTTAAGGCTCTTGATAAACCTGTACATGACTCCAGGCTCAATGTTCCAAATGTCTAAGGGGCTCAGTAAAGCCCGCTTAAGGTGGATAATTCCTTTTCTTGCGGCCACGGGGCATTCACAAAGAATACGTTCTGCCGTCTCTCTTTGCTCTCCACATTGCCGGCATAAGTCTGTATCTGCTACTATTTTGTGCAGATGGTACCTAAGTGGGCAATGTCCAGTCAGATAGCCTGTTAAGGTCCTTAAGTCTGTTTTGCTGAGCTTAAATAGCTTCTTAGCCTTACAACGGTTGAGGTTAATTAACTTTTTTGCTCTTCTTAGACCCTTGAACTTAGTCCAGTACTCTGCATGGCAATCAGCTTCCCATTGTTTTATTTTGAGGTTTGTGCTACTCCATGTTACTCCAAAATAGGGTTCAGGACCGACTAGTGGGCGACAACCGCCTCTTCTTGCTAAGCAGTCCGCCCTTTCGTTGCCCTCGAAACCTGTGTCCTGGTATCCAGGCCGCAGTGACGTGTTTTTTGATGGGAGCTCTTCGAGTAGATTGAGATAGTTCCAAATAAGTTTGTATCCTACCATGTAGTATTTCAGAGCCGTAAGTGCTGCCTGCCTGTCCAAGAAGATCTAAATACGGGTGTCCTTGACATTTCTTGGCAGGCATTCTCGTACACAGAGTTCGATTGCATGGACTTCTGCCTGAAATACTGTTGATGATTTCCCAAGCGCTGCTGCACTTTGGAATCTGGGTCCATAAACACCTGCGCCAGTGCTATCAATTTTTAATTTGGAACCATCTGTATACCCACTTTGAGAGTTTAGTAAGACTACAAGCCGTTCATTCCACCATGTGTGGAGGTCACCTATGACCACCTTAAATTTTCTGGAGAACCGGTATTTTTTGACCATGGTATCTGGGATTTTAAGAGTGGGGTCGTTTTGAAGGTGCCCTAGAATTTTCAGATGGCCTGTAAAGTAGCCTATTTTAAGGTCCTACCATGAAGAGCACTTAGCATAGCTTATTTTTGTACTACAAGGTGTAGTAGCGTGAGGCTAAGCATTTTTTTTTTTTTGTTTTTTTTTTTTTTTTATAATTTGCGCGTGCCAAAGGGATTATTAATACCCTTATACTGGTTCTCAGGGCACGGGCGGTTGGGAAAAGGTGGGAAAGAGACAGAGGAGATGCCGGTTTGCGTTGGCTTTAAATGTTTGTAGGTTGTAATGATGAGGAAACACGGAGGCTGGTAGATCGTTCCACAAACCTGTTGTTCGGCTTATAAACGAATCCCTATATTTGACAGTACGTCCGAAGTTGGGCTTGAGGGTAAACTGATGTGCATTCGAAGCATGACGCGTATTGCGGGTGAAGTTTTGAAGGGGAGGAATGCAGCTGGCTATTTCGCTGGAGCATTTTTTGTAAAAGAAGCGATAAAAAAGGGAAAGACATGAGACATTTCTACGATGTTCAAGTGAGACTATTGAGTTCACAATGTCTCTATCACCTATTAGTTTTAACGCGCGGTTCTGTACCCTATCTAGAATGTGCAGAACGGTCTTGGGTGCACCAGACCAGATGTGGGCGTTATATTCCAGCTTTGGGCGGATGAATGCCTTATAGATGGAGGAAAGCATTGCTCCTATTGCTGCCGTGCGGCACGTTTTCATTACCCCTGTGATACCCAGAGAGGCTAGACGACGGATTTTATTCAACCAATTCATCATCACCTGTTTTGAAAAGTTCGGCCGGTAAGCTGTCAGGCCCAGCAGCCTTGTTGGATTTCAGCTTGAATATTCGTACCCTCACTTCGTTTTGTTCAGGTGGACGGAAATTTGGACTGTCATTCAGAATGATTCATTCTGCCTGACGGCGGGATGTTGGTCTTAGTCGCCGTTATACAATCTGCAGAAGTAGTTTTTCCATATTCTCAGCACCGACTGTGATTCTACTACGAGGTTTCCGTTTTCATCTCTATAGGTTTCTGTACGAGTTTAGCTTCTCTGACACGTTCCTTTTACCTTTTGGTAAAACTTCTGTATATTACTCCTGGAGTATAAGGTCTCAATATTCTAGATGGCGCGCTTCTCATGCTCTTTCTTCTTCTTTTGGAGAAGCCGATGGGCTTGCCGTCTATCGTGCTCATAGGCCTTACGAGCAGATCTCGTCAGCGCCACTTTATATGCCTCTTCTTTTGCTGCACGCACTTGCCGGCATTCTTCATCAAACCAGGGGTTTCGCGGTGTTGGTCGGGCGAAGCCCAGTGCATCAGTTGCGGCGTTTCTGATGGCATGGTGGCAGCGTTGACACTGGTCTCTGGCACTTGATGCTGGCGGCATAGGGGTGATTGGGAGATTTCGGGGTAAGGGTTCAGCGAAGACTCTGGTAGTCTCTTGCGATTGTAGCTTTTCGAAGTTAAATTTTCCCGCAGTGATTCTTCTTTTTTTTTGCTAAGTTTGGGATATCCGCATCCATACCTTAGCTGCAACAAGGCAATGATCCGAGTCTATGTTGGCCCATCGGAAGGTCCGGACATCCAGAATACTTGAGGCATGTCTGGCGTCAATCGCAATATGATCAATTTGGTTGATCGTTACATGATCATTGGACCGCCATGTCTGCTTGTGAATATTGAGATGAGAAAACCATGTGCTTGCTATGGTGACATTTCGCTCTATAGCGAAATCAATTATCCTTAGTACGTTGTCAGACATGGTGTCATGTAGGTTATTTGTAGGTTATTTTGGCGTTAAAATCGTCTAATACGATTTTAACGCCGTATTTAGGACATCGCATTTCTTGGCTGGCGGTTATATCTGCTTTATGGCAATCTAGGGCATCGGCTAATTGTTCAGCTCCCTCGTGGTCTGTCAAGTCAGGATCTTCCACATATAGATCCGAAGCTTGTTGTCCTTATTTTGTTTGCTGGGGTCGATATCAGTTGAAACATCTTTATCAGGGTTGTGGTTATTTCTGAACCAGTGTTTGTTTTTTCCTGGTAGGGAAGTTACCCCGACAGCACAACATCCAACATGGGGGACCAGTTCCTTTTGTTATTCCCCAAGGACACGTGGCCGGGTACACTAGTGCCAGTAGTCCACTGCGGGAGTGTGAGTGCTGCCGTTAGCCCATTAAGAGCTCCCCCGCCACTATCTCTATTCAAAGTTCCTGACTAACATGGAAAATTTCTTACCGACCTGTGATTCGAATACGTCGAAGCAGCTCTCGCAAGGTGTTCACTAAGTTCAACCTAACTGGAACCATAGACGCCACCGTTGACTCCATCTATTGATTTCATCCACTGCCATATAAGTGCTCTAGTGAGAAAGCACTCTTCCCCCTTTTCTCATCTGCTGCCGCCAAAAATCCTCCAACCCATTCGCGGATTAAAGTACTAGGCAGCCAGCAGTTACCACGTGAAGGTTCAGAGTAGGAGTTGGTAGGCCTAGGCTAAGTGAAAACGCTTGTGTTTTCATAATCGCATGCCCTACAATTTGACCATCACTTCATATATCTGTTGATGGTGTAAGGACGTCTTTTGTAGTTGATGTGTCTTTTAATGGTATTGGAGAGCCTGATATGATGCTAGTGGTACTGTGCTGATGCTAGGTACGGTGCTTGATGTTGCGTCGTAAATCAGTTGATGAAGTTGGGGTACATGTATGTTGATGGAGTTGTGGCATCTTTTAACGCATCTGTTGAAAATATCTTTTCATGAAGTTGGTGCATTTTTTTTTTATGGAGTTTAGACATCATTTGAAGAAAAACAAGAATCAGTTGGCGATGTCAATGCATCTGTTGTTGGAGGTGGCACATCTCTTGGCGGTGTTGGGACGTCCATCATATCATCATATCTTTTAATCTGTTTTAGGCACACTGAAAGTTTTTTTTTCTGATAATGAAATATGTATAATTTCGGTAGTTAGTTATGCAATATGGTAAAAACATTTCACAGGGTGATTTAAAATTATTTTGTTGTATTAAAAGTTTTAATTTGTGCTATAATATACTAGGGCCTTGTATGCACTGCGGCGTATAAGGTCTATTGTGGCAGCCCAGTGTTTAACCGAGAGCTGGGTTAAGGCTCTTGATAAACCTGTACATGACTCCAGGCTCAATGTTCCAAATGTCTAAGGGGCTCAGTAAAGCCCGCTTAAGGTGGATAATTCCTTTTCTTGCGGCCACGGGGCATTCACAAAGAATACGTTCTGCCGTCTCTCTTTGCTCTCCACATTGCCGGCATAAGTCTGTATCTGCTACTATTTTGTGCAGATGGTACCTAAGTGGGCAATGTCCAGTCAGATAGCCTGTTAAGGTCCTTAAGTCTGTTTTGCTGAGCTTAAATAGCTTCTTAGCCTTACAACGGTTGAGGTTAATTAACTTTTTTGCTCTTCTTAGACCCTTGAACTTAGTCCAGTACTCTGCATGGCAATCAGCTTCCCATTGTTTTATTTTGAGGTTTGTGCTACTCCATGTTACTCCAAAATAGGGTTCAGGACCGACTAGTGGGCGACAACCGCCTCTTCTTGCTAAGCAGTCCGCCCTTTCGTTGCCCTCGAAACCTGTGTCCTGGTATCCAGGCCGCAGTGACGTGTTTTTTGATGGGAGCTCTTCGAGTAGATTGAGATAGTTCCAAATAAGTTTGTATCCTACCATGTAGTATTTCAGAGCCGTAAGTGCTGCCTGCCTGTCCAAGAAGATCTAAATACGGGTGTCCTTGACATTTCTTGGCAGGCATTCTCGTACACAGAGTTCGATTGCATGGACTTCTGCCTGAAATACTGTTGATGATTTCCCAAGCGCTGCTGCACTTTGGAATCTGGGTCCATAAACACCTGCGCCAGTGCTATCAATTTTTAATTTGGAACCATCTGTATACCCACTTTGAGAGTTTAGTAAGACTACAAGCCGTTCATTCCACCATGTGTGGTGGTCACCTATGACCACCTTAAATTTTCTGGAGAACCGGTATTTTTTGACCATGGTATCTGGGATTTTAAGAGTGGGGTCGTTTTGAAGGTGCTCTAGAATTTTCAGATGGCCTGTAAAGTAGCCTATTTTAAGGTCCTACCATGAAGAGCACTTAGCATAGCTTATTTTTGTACTACAAGGTGTAGTAGCGTGAGGCTAAGCATTTTTTTTTTTGTTTTTTTTTTTTTTTTTATAATTTGCGCGTGCCAAAGGGATTATTAATACCCTTATACTGGTTCTCAGGGCACGGGCGGTTGGGAAAAGGTGGGAAAGAGACAGAGGAGATGCCGGTTTGCGTTGGCTTTAAATGTTTGTAGGTTGTAATGATGAGGAAACACGGAGGCTGGTAGATCGTTCCACAAACCTGTTGTTCGGCTTATAAACGAATCCCTATATTTGACAGTACGTCCGAAGTTGGGCTTGAGGGTAAACTGATGTGCATTCGAAGCATGACGCGTATTGCGGGTGAAGTTTTGAAGGGGAGGAATGCAGCTGGCTATTTCGCTGGAGCATTTTTTGTAAAAGAAGCGATAAAAAAGGGAAAGACATGAGACATTTCTACGATGTTCAAGTGAGACTATTGAGTTCACAATGTCTCTATCACCTATTAGTTTTAACGCGCGGTTCTGTACCCTATCTAGAATGTGCAGAACGGTCTTGGGTGCACCAGACCAGATGTGGGCGTTATATTCCAGCTTTGGGCGGATGAATGCCTTATAGATGGAGGAAAGCATTGCTCCTATTGCTGCCGTGCGGCACGTTTTCATTACCCCTGTGATACCCAGAGAGGCTAGACGACGGATTTTATTCAACCAATTCATCATCACCTGTTTTGAAAAGTTCGGCCGGTAAGCTGTCAGGCCCAGCAGCCTTGTTGGATTTCAGCTTGAATATTCGTACCCTCACTTCGTTTTGTTCAGGTGGACGGAAATTTGGACTGTCATTCAGAATGATTCATTCTGCCTGACGGCGGGATGTTGGTCTTAGTCGCCGTTATACAATCTGCAGAAGTAGTTTTTCCATATTCTCAGCACCGACTGTGATTCTACTACGAGGTTTCCGTTTTCATCTCTATAGGTTTCTGTACGAGTTTAGCTTCTCTGACACGTTCCTTTTACCTTTTGGTAAAACTTCTGTATATTACTCCTGGAGTATAAGGTCTCAATATTCTAGATGGCGCGCTTCTCATGCTCTTTCTTCTTCTTTTGGAGAAGCCGATGGGCTTGCCGTCTATCGTGCTCATAGGCCTTACGAGCAGATCTCGTCAGCGCCACTTTATATGCCTCTTCTTTTGCTGCACGCACTTGCCGGCATTCTTCATCAAACCAGGGGTTTCGCGGTGTTGGTCGGGCGAAGCCCAGTGCATCAGTTGCGGCGTTTCTGATGGCATGGTGGCAGCGTTGACACTGGTCTCTGGCACTTGATGCTGGCGGCATAGGGGTGATTGGGAGATTTCGGGGTAAGGGTTCAGCGAAGACTCTGGTAGTCTCTTGCGATTGTAGCTTTTCGAAGTTAAATTTTCCCGCAGTGATTCTTCTTTTTTTTTGCTAAGTTTGGGATATCCGCATCCATACCTTAGCTGCAACAAGGCAATGATCCGAGTCTATGTTGGCCCATCGGAAGGTCCGGACATCCAGAATACTTGAGGCATGTCTGGCGTCAATCGCAATATGATCAATTTGGTTGATCGTTACATGATCATTGGACCGCCATGTCTGCTTGTGAATATTGAGATGAGAAAACCATGTGCTTGCTATGGTGACATTTCGCTCTATAGCGAAATCAATTATCCTTAGTACGTTGTCAGACATGGTGTCATGTAGGTTATTTGTAGGTTATTTTGGCGTTAAAATCGTCTAATACGATTTTAACGCCGTATTTAGGACATCGCATTTCTTGGGTGGCGGTTATATCTGCTTTATGGCAATCTAGGGCATCGGCTAATTGTTCAGCTCCCTCGTGGTCTGTCAAGTCAGGATCTTCCACATATAGATCCGAAGCTTGTTGTCCTTATTTTGTTTGCTGGGGTCGATATCAGTTGAAACATCTTTATCAGGGTTGTGGTTATTTCTGAACCAGTGTTTGTTTTTTCCTGGTAGGGAAGTTACCCCGACAGCACAACATCCAACATGGGGGACCAGTTCCTTTTGTTATTCCCCAAGGACACGTGGCCGGGTACACTAGTGCCAGTAGTCCACTGCGGGAGTGTGAGTGCTGCCGTTAGCCCATTAAGAGCTCCCCCGCCACTATCTCTATTCAAAGTTCCTGACTAACATGGAAAATTTCTTACCGACCTGTGATTCGAATACGTCGAAGCAGCTCTCGCAAGGTGTTCACTAAGTTCAACCTAACTGGAACCATAGACGCCACCGTTGACTCCATCTATTGATTTCATCCACTGCCATATAAGTGCTCTAGTGAGAAAGCACTCTTCCCCCTTTTCTCATCTGCTGCCGCCAAAAATCCTCCAACCCATTCGCGGATTAAAGTACTAGGCAGCCAGCAGTTACCACGTGAAGGTTCAGAGTAGGAGTTGGTAGGCCTAGGCTAAGTGAAAACGCTTGTGTTTTCATAATCGCATGCCCTACAATTTGACCATCACTTCATATATCTGTTGATGGTGTAAGGACGTCTTTTGTAGTTGATGTGTCTTTTAATGGTATTGGAGAGCCTGATATGATGCTAGTGGTACTGTGCTGATGCTAGGTACGGTGCTTGATGTTGCGTCGTAAATCAGTTGATGAAGTTGGGGTACATGTATGTTGATGGAGTTGTGGCATCTTTTAACGCATCTGTTGAAAATATCTTTTCATGAAGTTGGTGCATTTTTTTTTTATGGAGTTTAGACATCATTTGAAGAAAAACAAGAATCAGTTGGCGATGTCAATGCATCTGTTGTTGGAGGTGGCACATCTCTTGGCGGTGTTGGGACGTCTTTTGATCGATAAGGGAGTCGAAGCATCATTTGGCTTGTTTGGCTTATTTACTATTTTCGGTCGCCATGCTGTAACGAAACACTCTTTCTTTGAAGCAAAATTAGTTTTCGGTGCGTTTATTATGATTTATTTTCGAATGCGTACAGTTTAGCTTGAAAGATAAATTAAAGTTGCTGATTGTTATTTCCCAGATCACTAGAATATGGTATGTAGGCAACTCTGTTTTCAGTTATTTTCATCTATAGATATAACCTTAATGTTGTGCGTGAAGTTGAGTAAAAAGGCACTAGTAAGTAGTTTTAACTAAGTATGCCTTTAAAATTGTATGGCCATAACTTCTGCTTTTCCAAACTCTCGTAAATTTTGTTTTCTATATCTCAAAAAAATGTTTCTTTTACTTTTAGAATTTCGAAACTGGCGAGGTCGAGTACTTCTTTGCTGATCAAGAGGCTACGACTGTTCGCCGCATCGAATTCGATGCTGAAACTGGAGAGCCGGAAAGTTCAAAGATAGCCGTTCGGTATCATAAGAAGAAATCCTTTCAAATTCCGCGAGAATATCTAAAGATTTCAGAAGATGATTGCGTACAGAAACCTTCATGTTCAAAGAAGCCTGCTGAATATAATCCCTTTGACAAGGAAGCCTTCATAAGAATGGATGGCGTAAATAAAGTAAGAATAACATATCAAAGGTATGCCTGTTCATAACTAAAAAATTTTCCTTTCAGGACATCGTTCTTGGATTCACCAAGTCAAGCTACCTGCTCTTCTTGGTACCTTCAGTCTTTTGCTTCACCAAGATGACGGCAATTCTAATCCTCGTATTCGAGGCGCTGCTGCACTATTTGGCACACTATAAAAATAAGAAGAATACCAACAGTAATATTTTCTATCGAAGTCCTTTACATGTGCTTACTTCACAGTTTTGTATTCATTGTCGCGACGAGAATGAAGTGGATTCCATCAGTAAGCATCATAAAATGAGCTCGTCCACAATAAATATTAATTTTAAAGACATGACAAAGGTTATTGCATAAGTTAAGATAAATCCTTATTGGTTTGTTTGTATTTACTATACATACATATGTACTTTCTATTCCTGTGAAATTATTTTATATACATACTTGTAAATGTTTGTTTGTTCAAAAATAAACTTCTCTTTATTTATTAACTAAGAAAATTAGTGTGACTTAACATACATCGCAGTAAGGTCCAAGTATTCCCGACCTACCACATGTCGACAAATTTTCAGAAAAAAAAATTTTCTTGTTCATTATTCCTTGAAGTCGTTTATGAAAAATGGTGAAGAATTTTTAGCGATAGAATGAAAGGCAAACGTCTTATCACTTTATCAACTATTTATTAAACTTAATTTTTGCGACTGTACAGTCGCTATACTATATAACAACCGGGAACGGAAATTTGATGTGTCGCGCGCTGATGAAGGAAAAAGACTGGCTCTCCTTTGTCAGGCGATGTGCTGTGTATATGCATGTACGCTTGTGTACATGCCGTTGGTATACGGTCTACGGTGGTGGCCCGATGGCTGGCTCCTGTCAGGCGATGTGGTGTGTATATGCATGTACGCTTGTGTACATGCCGTTGGTGTACAGTCTACGGTGGTGGCCAGATGGATCGGATGGTACGGCAAAGCGATAGGTGTTGCCGCTGTGGTTAATAGTGCGTGCTGCTACAAATTCATTAGTCTAGGTTATGACTCGTAGGTAATGACTTTAAAAAGCGCAATTCATGGAAAGCTTTAAAATGGATAAAATTCAATACCGTGCAGTAATAAAGTTTTTTTTCACAATGAAGGAATTTACTCCAAATGCGCTGGATTCTGTTTATGGGGAATTTTCACCATCATATAGAGTCATTAAGGACTGGTCTTTCGTTGGGAACAGAAGTCTCTTGAAAATGATCGTCGCTCAGGTGGACCATCAACTGCGGCCAGAGAAGACAATGTTGTATTTGTAGAACAAGTTGTTGTAAGTGACGGAAGACTGAAAAAAATTGCACCACAAACTGAATTATCAAAAACTACGATTCTTACGATCCTACAGTAGACTACTTTATAATCTTGCTAAGAGCTGCCACGAGAATGTTGATTGAAACTTCTATATACCTACTGTCTCCCAGAAAATACAAAATCTCACTGAGAAAAGAGCAACGACGCTCTTGGAGACCTTTGTATGACAGCATTTAAAAGTCCTCGGAAGCTTCAAGGTTCCGGAAAATCCTCTCTGAAAGTCCTTTAATACCTCGCTACCTTTTGCATTCAGACGGTAACTGGATCACCTCTGCTAAGGAAACCATTGATGTCTTACTGGACATTCACTTTCCTGGTAGCTCCCCTGTTGCTGTTTCGCAATCGGAAAACACCTCTTTCCCACCGTACAGCAACGCCTCGGCTATAGTAACTACAGAAAAGATCCGTTAGGCCATATGCAGCATGAAAAATTTAAAAAGTCGCAAAAAAAGGGTGACGAAGCAAAAAATTATAGCGTCAAAAAGTCTTAGAGCCGAAGATAGCGCTATAATTGTAAGTATTCCGAAAATACAAAAACAGAAATCTGGAACTGAAACCAGTATAATTGAAAGTGAACCTAAAACAGATTCACAAGCGAAAATAAAAACAAACAGCTATTACAATGAATGGCAAGCTGAACTTAAAGCAAGGAAACATCTTGAAATAATAGTTGCAAGTTTGCAAAACCAAATAAGAGAGCTGGAAAAAAGGGTCACCATTCTGGACTGCTCTAACAATTGTCCGGCTCAACCTGCCCAGCAAATACAGAAAAGGAATACCTCACAGATGAAGAGGAACTCGCACTGGAAACAGACAGCCATCTAAAGAAAACAAAAGGCCTACGAAAAAGCGCAAGGCAGAAGACAGTCCTGAATTATCTGAATTATCCTGGAATTACAGGATGCTAAACAAGCAAACTTACAAGGTAAGACAAGTGATAAAAGGCTTGGAAAATTAACCACTAGTTTGAAAAAACAGCCATTACCACCATCAATAATGATCTCGGAAGTGGACAGATTTGGTGAGTTAAAAATAGTAATAGAACAAAAAACGAAAAAGGCTTGTAAATTCACATCCTATAATAACAATAAATGGAAAATAAATGTCGATGCCAGTGACACATATAGAGAAATCACTGAAGAATTGACAAAAACAAAGTTCCAGTGGCACTCATATGAAAATAAAGCTACTAGATCAGTTAGAGTAGTAGCCAGAGGTCTTCACTTCTCGTGTGATGAACACGATATCGTCGAAGACTTGAGTAATAAAAAATTTAGGATTTTGGAAGCCAAAAACCTAATTAAAAAAGAAACCACGCAAGGTAGTGATGGGCAACCAATGACAAGAAACAGAAAATTATCTCTTTTTATACTCTCTTTTCATAATCAAGAAGAAGTCGAAAAGATATAAAACATAAAATCAATCATGGGTATTGTTGTTAAGATCGAGCCACTTCGAAAGAATTCAAACTCAATACCCCAATGCAAACGATGCCAAGCTTTCGGGCATACGCAAAGTTATTGTAAAAGAGATTTTGCTTACGTTAAATGCGAAGGAAAACATCCCACAAATAATTGTCCTCTAAAGAAGGACGAGAAAGCAAAATGCATCAACTGTCATGGTGATCACCCAGCAAATTATAGAGGTTGTCTAATGGCAAAAGAATATCAAGAAAGGAAAAGTAAAGCTACTAAAATCAACCAACGAAATGCATCCAATAATAAAAGCAAGCAACAAGTAAACGCTGAAAACAAGAAACTGGACACAACAGACTACACTAGACAACATACCAACTGTAGAAAGTAAATCATATTCCCAAATTGTGAAAAATACACGAAAGGAAGAGGAAATATCGGTAAAGGAAATGCTTATTACTATTATCCAAAGATTGGATAATCAGGATAAAATTATTAAACTGCTAAGCAAAGAAGCAAGAAAAACACAACAAAATACCTATTAATGATTAAAAATAATCTAAATGTCGCAACGTGGAATGCAAATGGTTTACTCCAACTCATCCCTGAATTTCAGGTTTTTCTATGTAACGAAGATATTGATGTTTGCCTGATTTCTGAAACTCATTTCAAACAGGGAACTAAGATTAGAATTCCTGGGTATCTTTGTTTTCACTCTCCTCATCCAGCTGACAGTGCCAGGGGAGGGAGTGCTGTGATTGTGAAAAGTACCTTGGACTTGGATCATTACGAATTGCCAAAAATAGCAAAACAAACAATGCAAGTAGCGACAATAAACATAGAAACTAAAGGCAAGGAGTTTAAAATAGCTGCGATATACTGCCCACCCAAGCACTCGCCTACAGAGGAAGACCTAATTGATCTCTTCCAAATGTTAGGTAATACCTTCATCATCGTTGGTGATTTTAATGCAAAACATACATATTGGGGGTCAAGACTAAAAACAACAAAAGGCAGGAAGCTCTACAAATCAGGGCGAAATTTTAACTGTGAATTTATTTGAACTGGATCACCAACTAATTGGCCATCTGACCCAACGAAAATACCAGATGTTATCGACTTCTTCATAACGAAAGGTATTAATAGAAAAGAAGTTAAAGTTAAAAGCAGTGATGATCTGTCATCAGATCATACACCTGTAATCCTAACACTCAATGGTTTATCGTTAGAACAGATAAAAAACCCATGACTAACAAACAAAAGAACGAACTGGTGTAAATTCAGAGAACTTCTCGAAGGTTTCATTCACCTTAGGTCCCCACTAGTCACAACAAAACATATTGATATTGGAACAGAACAATTCATTGCCGATGTGCAACAGGCAGCAGAAAATAGTACACCTACTTATCAAAAAAAAAAAAAACAGGCTTCGGTGAAATACCCCACAGAAATCAAGCAACTTATACTTGAAAAGAAAAGAGCTCGTAGAAAATGCCAAGCGACAAGATATCCTGGCGATAAAACCATTTTTAATAGACTCAATAATAGGCTTAAAAAACTATTACTGAATTCAAAAATGATTCTCTAGCTAAATACCTTTGTAATCTAACGGCTGACAAAGTCATGGACTATTCCCTTTGGAAGGCTGCTAAACGTTTAAAGAGACCTCAAACGCAAGATCCCCCGTTGAAAACATCTGATGGGAAATGGATCAGCGATCCAAAGGAAAAGGTTAAACTCTTTTGTCAGCACCTTTCAGATGTTTCAAACCGTTTCCACCTAGGGTAACAAATGATGATGTTGATTTGTATAACAGAGTAGACGAAAAGGAAATTCGTTATGTTTCGTTAAGAGAGATCGAGACATGTATTCATAAACTAAATAATAGAAAATCACCAGGTTATGATCTTATAACTGCTCAAATCTTGAAGGAACTTCCACCAACTGCATTGTTGAAACTCAAGCTTATAATTAATGCTTGCTTTAAACAAACTTTTCGAGAAACTCCTTCTTAAAAGATTAGACCCAATTATAGAGCAAAGAAAGCTTATCCCTACCCATCAATTCGGGTTTAGGAATAAACACTCGGCGATAGAGCAGGTGCATCGTATAACTAATTTATAGAAAAGGCACTGGAAGAAAAACAAATTTGTTCTGCAATATTCTTAGACGTTGCACAGGCTTTTGATAAAGTTTGGCATAAGGGTTTAGAGTATAAACTTCATAGAGATCTACCTAGACAGTACTATGAGATCCTTAAATCTTATATAGGTAATAAATTCTTTAGAGTTCGTTATGGCTCAGCGTATTCTGAACTTAATGAAATACAGGGAAGTGTTCTAGGACCCACCCTGTATTTATTATATACGAGTGATATACCGCATGCGCGTGATGCCATGATAGCCACATTTGCAGACGACACTGCTCTTCTATCAACAGATGGATTTGTGGCTAAAGCTACAGAAAAGCTACAAAATTCAATTAACGAGATATGTGATTGGACGCAGCGATGGCGAATTAAACTTAATGAGTCAAAGTCCATCTATATCAATTTTACAAATAAAAAAATAACGAATCTTCCCGTGGTTATTAATAATCAAGTAGTTCCTTACTCTAACACAGCTAAGTATCTCGGTATGAATCTGGATGCTAAACTGAAATGGAAGGAACATGTGAAAAAGAAAGTAGAAGATCTAAATATTAGATATAGAAAACTTTATTGGTTGTTAGGATATAGCTCAGAACTGTCCATTGAGAATAAAATCCTATTATACAATCAGATATTACATATGATATCCAATTATGGGTTTGCACAAAGAAAACAAATGTTCAAATGTTGCAAACATTTCAAAATAAGATCCTTCGGGGAATAGTGAATGCCCCATGGTACATTAGAAATAGTGACTTGCGTCGAGATTTGCAGATCGACCTCATAGCAGCTACAATTAAAAAGTACGCAATGCGTCACAACGAGCGCTTGCAGATGCATATCAATCCTGAGATAGACGATGTCTTAAATGTACGAAATAATATTCGTAGGTTAAGAAGAACCAAACCCCATGAACTTTTTTGACAATTACGAGAGCCTGTATTTGAAGTATAATACCTTCTCAAACCCGACTTAACGTTGAAAATAAAATCTTTGTCGATCACTAGTTGATTGGTTATGATCAAGGAGGTGTTTTTAGTGCGGTTCGGGTAGAGTCCCACACTACTTTGGGTTTCTAACCCCACTGTGTCTTTCGAGATTTTCACGTTCATAAAAAAAACGAAGCAAAAAAAAAAAAAACACGTAACGACGTTAGAACTAGAGAACTGCATGAATCCACTCATTTGCAGTTGTGAATCATTCGCTAAAACACCAGTCGTCCACAGTCTCACACACAAAGAAAACAGGCAAGTATGAATCGACACTCATGAATATTTGAATGCGTAGTAGGCTCGCACTCAAAGTTTTCACAAATGTATAAGTAAGTGATTCACGAGCCTTTGAATGGTTTCAAGTAGCTCGTATTGAATGAGTGTAGAATTTTCAGGATACATATTATGGAGGCAATAAAGTGTGGGGGTAACTAATAATTTCTTAATGAATGTGAATGTATATATTATATTGTGGCAGTGGATGTTTCGAGTGGCTCATAAAACGAGCTACTTGCTGCAGTGGAATAAATGCGAATGTGTATGAAGGCAGTGAATGTTTCGAGTGGTTCATAAAACGAGCTACTTGCTGCAGTTCTCTGGTTAGAACTTCATATCTATTGAAATGAAAAACTTAGAAACTAAAATTAACAGAGATCGGCGTGCGTGGGTATCACAGGAGCAATGAGGTCTCGTCCAACAGATGCTCTCAATGTGATCTTGCATCTGATCCCCCTCGAACTACACATCAAAGACACAGCTATATGCAGCGCAGTCCGGCTCAGGGATTATGGATGCTGGACCACAAGGCCATATGGTCACGGCAAGGTCCTGGAGACGATACCAAGTGAACTGGTTGCGTCCTCGACCGACTACACGACACCCAAACTCAACTTCAGAAAATACTTCTTAACAAAATTCCCTTCCAGAGAAGAATGGAAGAACGGAAGCGTTACCTGCAACTATGATATAGGGATATACACGGACGGTTCGAAGATGGACTGCGGAGTCGGCGCAGGAATCTTCTCTGGCCAGCTGAATATATCAGGGTCTTTCCGTCTCCCAGACTCTGCTAGTGTTTTCCAAGCGGAGCTTCTTGCGATTCGATAAGCTTGCTGCCTTCTAAACAATCTTCCAACATCTAACCACAATATCGATATTTTTTCGGATAGCCAGGCTGCCATCAAGGCCAATGATGCGGTTTGCATTTCCTCAAAACTGGTAGAGCAATGCCGGTTCGAATTGAATCAACAAAGCACTCACTCGAGAATCACTCTCATCTGGGTCCCAGGGCACAGCAACCATGAGGGTTATGAGCGTGCTAATGAGCTGGCCAGGCGAGGGTCTTTAGCAGAAAGAGTCGACATTCCGCTTGGTGCCGTTAAGGGCTATATTCACCTTCACTTCCTCCAGCTAGCCAATCGCGGATGGAACAGCCTCACAAGCTGTGTCATATCTAGAAAGAGGTGGCCCAGTTTCAACAAACCCAGGTCAAAAGAGTTACTAGACAAACAAAGACCGGTTATTGCCAAAATCGTAGGTATTATCACATGTCACTGGCCAGTTGGAGACCATGCGGCCAAGCTTGGTATCCCCCACAACACCTTTTGTAGGAGCTGAAAGGATATTAAAGAGAAAGAATCTCTATGTCACATCCTTTGCAGATGTCCGGCCCTGGCGAGGATCAGACAACAAACTCTTGGCAAACCCTTCTTCGAGGATCTGAGAGAGATAGCGGACAAGAGGATTGGAGAACTAATCGTCTTCCTGAACTCCACGGGCTGGGTTTAAACTTAACATCCCTTTTTAACTAACCACTATAACAGGTATACACGAGTCCGTGGTAACAAAACGGCGCACCCTAATTGCTACTTGGGTTCTTTTGGACCGCTACTTTACCTACCTAAAATTAACAGCACAGCACATTTCATTCTTTGCATCAGTTCGCCGCATGCCACCTGCTTGAGCAGCATTTCTCTTGGTCAGCATTTCTTTTCTTATCTCCGCACTGGACCTATGCTAACACCGTGCACGCGCAACCTACCGTGCTCGCGTTGCGGCCGCTTTACCTCTAACATAAAAGCCTGTACTTCATAACACAAAACAAAAAAAATAAATAAATAATTCAACAAAACAAATTATAAATTAAATCAATACAATTTTATTGTGAACGATTGTGATGATAATGATCAACTAAATGGATCACAGTCTAAAAGTGGATACTTCGTTTGGAGTGTTCATCAATCAATTGCTCACATCCAGGATTATTAACACACAGCTGGGCGGAGCATCGGTCAGAAGACTTGCCTGCTGCGGAACACCCCTCTGTGGAATTTGGTACTAAAAGGGTAACTAGTGGACTTGGATAAGTCAGGTTGTAAAGTAATTGCCTATGCTGATGACATTACTATTATTGCTCCTGGCAAGCACCCAGAAACCTCCAATATTCTCCTTCAGCTCACCAGATGGGTCTCCAAATGTGAACTGGGGATAAACCCTCATAAAACAGAACTCGTTCCCTTCGCGAGGAAGTATAAAGTTCCCCTCATAGACCATCCCACGATAAAAGACACCAGTCTCACCTTAATTAATAACGCAAAATATTTGGGTCTTATTTTGGACAGAAAACTAAACTAGAAAGTCAATCTACAAGAACGCGTAAGGAAAGCTAATGCAGCTCTTTATTCCTTTAGAAAGGCTCTAGGTAGGAGCTAGGGTATGAAACCTCAAGTCACTCCCTGCTATACGTGTTCGTTATCAGGCCTATACTACTCTATGGCGTGATCATATAGTGGTCTGCTCTTAATAGGGCTGTTCACCTCACTCAACTAGCTATGGTGTAAAGATCTGCATGCACGTATATCAGTGGTGCACTGAGAACTACTCTCTCTGCACTGGACATTTTGTTCCATCTGCTGCCCTTAGATATTTTCGGCAAAGAGATTGCTGCCAGTGCGGCCATCCCTCTAAAAGCCTCCTCGCAGTTGCTCAGCTATCACATTCGCCGATCCTTGTTCTTCTCAACTTCACCCATGAAAATACGGACTACATCCCACCAAAACTGAGATTTGACTGAAACTTCTGTACGAGTATCCTTGAACGGGATGAATGGGATGACTCTCCCCCTGCAGATGGTAGTTCGGTTCAATTTTCTACAGATGGCTCCAAGACCGAAGGTGGGGTGGGTTGCTGTGTTTTATCCGAAAATCTCAACCTGAGCATCTCTTTCTGCCTCCCAAATCACGGTATCGATTTTCAGGCGGAAATCATGGCTATTAAGGAAGCTCTGTCCTGGGTAAAATGTAATGTATTATCTATCAGAGATATTAACATTTTTACTGATAGTCAAACGACAATCAAGTCCCTGGAATCGTGCTTCTTCGCTTCAAAGGCCGCCTTAAATTACCGTTTGTTTCTTACGGAGATGACAGAGCAGTTTAACATTCATCTATGCTGGGTGCCACGCCACAGGGACTGCAGGGCGGACGAGGTCGACAGACAGGGTACACGTCTAAGGATTCTGCCTGATACGCAAGCTCTGGGTATGCCCCTCGCTAATTACAAGCATCTACAAAAGCTGAACGCTATCAGCAAGACTAATCACAGATGGGAGAACGGCTCAGTGTCATATTTCGAGACAAATCTGGCCTAAGCTGGACCAGAAATGTATGTAGGATCCTACATGATCATCTTCGTATGAACAATGGGTGCGACGAATCCTTTGTTCAGCAAGGGGTATATTGTGCAAGCGACTTTTGGAGCTTTGTGATGAGGACAAAAATGTGCTAATCAGGCAGATTGTTGCTGAAGAGAGTGTTGCTTTATTATGATCAGACAACAAAAAAGGGATTCGATGGAGTGGCGCCGTCCTGATGGGCAGCCCCCAAAAACGCAAGGCCTTCAAAAGGTGTCAAAAAGGTAATAGCGACAATTTTTGCGGACTGTGAAGGAATCCCTGTGTTTGATTTTAAAAAGCGCAATACAGGGGTATTTGATGAATATTATGCTTCATTGCGGCATAAACTTCGGGTGGCTATAACAGAAAAGACGAGGAAAAATTGCAAGATATGTCCTTCTGCTACAAGACAATACGCCCGGCCACATCGCTACTATTACACAGGCCTCTATACTCAAATATGAATACTCACAATAATCTAGATTTAGCCCCTAGCGACTAGTATTTATTCATCATTTTGAAGTTCGACCTTCGAGGAAAGAAATTCAACAACCATGATTAAATTTCAACTGCCGGCCGTTTAAGTCATTTTGAGAACAAAACTTCGGAAAACTTTCGAGTACTGTGCTGAAAGGAATACCTCTCTATCACAATCAACATGCCTACAGAGCAGGAATATCTGCCGAAACCACTAGAGGAGCCCACAAGGAGGGGTATTACCTATCGCCAGTAATGTGGAGCCTAGTAGTAGACGATCTCTTGTAAAAACTGACCGATGCCGGCACAAATTGCCAACGATACGCCGACATAGTAACAATTGCAAGAGGAAAATGCAAACAAACGCTCTGCGAAATAGTTCAAAGGGGTTTAAGAATCACACAGAAATGGTGTGAAACGGTAGGGCTGAGAGTGAACACAACCAAAACCACTGCGATGTCCTTTACAAAGAAAAGGCAGCTAAAGCGTATGTAACCCATGCTATTGGAGGAAGGTATCTAGGCATGACAGTAGATAGCAAACTCCTCTGGAAGGAACATGTAGAAGATGTGGTAATTAAAGCCACTTGCGCACTTATGGTGTGCAAGTGCATCTCTGGTAAAGCCTGGCCTCACAAGGTGGTTGTATACAGTGATAGTTAGATCCATTATCACATATGGTGCATTGGCATGGAACAGTAGAATAAGGCAAAGTATGACGAGAACATCCCTAGGAAAAGTGCAAAGACTAGTCTGTATCTGTATCTGTACAACAAGAGCCATGAGAACCTGCCCCTCAGCATTACTGGATGTCATAGTAGGACTACCTCCGCTACACATACTGCTAGAAAGAATCGCAAAGGAGACCATATTAAGAATAATCAAAGAGGCGTCGGGAATGGAAAATGCATCGGAAGTAAGGAGCGAGAAACCCAATCGAAATCGGTACCGCTTTTGGACTGGCCCGGAGACGATATAGGGCGTCGTAGCGTAAGTGGTTAATGTGTCGGATCACTACGCATGAGGTTCCAAGTTGGAATCAAAGAAAACACCAACAATTTTTTTCACGGTCCCACCTCTCGCGAGCGTCTGACAAACATCCGAGAGTATTGTAGCATTGACTACAGGATGGTTTGTGTACCAAAAAACTAAAACACTGTATCTCAAACTGTAGCAACGACATCTATTGCAAAACCTGTTAACAGTAAATATTCCAACCTGATGTGCTTACGTTCCACAATTGTTCCACACAATATCCCAATATTCCAGGATCCTCGATTCACCCGGAGAAACATCTAGCATGTTCTAGAACCCCTTGCAATTTCCTATAAATACCCATACCACAACCACCGTGGACACAGTTGTTTATAAGTGCATACAGCGATTACAAGAGGAAGACTAGATTAGTGTAGCGAAAGTTTAATTTGAAATAAATGAAGAATAAAGTGATTGAATATTGTGTTGAAGTAAAGTTGGTGTTTGATAATAAATAAACGATTAAAATACACAAAAGACGATTTTGTTTAAACGAACCCCAGCAAGAATATAACAGTACGAAAAAGCTTCTCAAATCGCCGTTCGGAGTCGGCATTAAACTAACTGTAGGTCCTTTCCATTCGTGTGAAAAATATAACGCACACAATATGAGTGGTTGCGAGAAGCTAGGCCCTGGCACTTTAAAGAGCTGTTGCGCCAAATATTTGTTTTTTTGTTTTTTTGGAGACGATATAGTCATGAAATACTTCTCTTAAAAAAAAAATTACAAAGCTGTGCATTAAGAGGAATTGGAGCAGTGAGTTCGAAAAGTACCAATTCAAACAAGATACTATTAAATAATTACACGAATGGATTGAAAACATCTACAGGCTCTGGGGCAGAACCAATTCAACTTTGACAGGAAATATCGTGGGTAAGACATCGCAATACTACCGGTTTTTTTTTTTTTTTTTTCCTCTTGTACAACCCATGCCCGCGTGGCAACGACACTGCAACCTGAAAGATCTATTGTGTCGGAGGGTTGGAGTTAATCTAACAGACGTACTACCTCCCTTATGAAAGTGAGTATGTCTCTAGTAGTGGAGCATTTTAGTTCCACTGAAGTGAGTATCTCCTTGTGGAAAATACGCTTCCTTAACCAGTGTAGTGCCGGGCATTCACAAAGAATGTGTTCGAATGTTTCATCCTCCTCTAGGCATAGCCGACAGTCCTTCTCTTGGCACAGGTTCAACTGGTTAAGGTGGTATCTTAGGCCGCAATGGCCAGTTAGAAAGCTTACTAGCTTCCTAATGCTTTCCCTATCTAAGTTAAGGATTTCCTTATAGGAATAAGGCTTGATTAATCGTTTGGATTGTCTTAAACCGGGCCCATTAGTCCAGTGATCTAGACGAAGTTTGTTCTCCCATTCGTTAATCAATGCTGTAGCTGTTGTCCAATTGATGCTACAATAAGGTTCGGGACCTATAAACGCAGATTCTGAGCCGGCCCTAGCAAGCTCATCTGCAGATTCGTTGCCCACAATTCCCTGGTGTCCAGGGACCCAACCGAGCATTACTCTGTTGTGTTTGGCAAGATCTTGTAAAGCATCGTAGCAGCATTTTACAGTTACGGAGTCCATTTGGTTGGACGATAATGCCCTAAGTGCTGCCTGGCTATCTGAAAATATGTGAATCCTAGCGCCCTTGATTCCCTTACGGAGATTGTGCCTGGCGCAGATCTCAATGGCATGGATTTCGGCCTGAAGCACAGTGGGAGTCGTACCCATAGGTACCGAAATTTTTGTGTTGGGTCCAAAGACCCCGGCTCCAACTCCAGAATCCATTTTCGATCCGTCGGTGAACCAGATGAGACTTTTGGGGTCCAGTGTTGGAACACCATCTTCCTAATGAAGATTGGTAAGGGTGTTAGCCCGACAATAGCTTCAAGAGCTGTCGTGGGACAGGTGCGCATCGCACCTGTAATGCCGAGACAGGCAGTTCTTTGCAACTTCTGCAACTTGTTTGCCGTTGTCTGCTGGAGGGTTTTTGGCCACCAGACGATAGCCGCATATGTGATAATGGGTCTTACTGGAATAAACTATTGTGGTGCCATTGATTGCGATGGGTTCAAGGTTGACCTGTGTCTTCCTTGTAAACGGCACCAGAACGGTTTTACTAGGATTGATGGATAGTCCTTCTTTGTTACACCATTCTACAACTTGTAAGAGTGCACTTTGCATGACGTTAGAGATTTTCGTGCCGTGTTTGCCACTAATACAAACCGCCAAGTCATCAGCATAACCGACGGTGGTGTAGCCTGATCTGTGAAGATCTACTAACAGGTTGTCGATGACTATTGACCATAACAGGGGGGAGAGAACTCCTCCTTGAGGACATCCTTTCGCTGCCGTTACAGACACCGACACTCCCCCGGAGGAGGAGGTAATGAATCGGCTTACCAGCATGGCCCTAGTCCATTGGTTGGTCGATTCTTCGATACCTCTGCTACTAATAGCCCTTGTGATCGAAACGTAACCAGTGTTATAAAATGCGCCCTCGATATCAAGAAATGCACACAAGGCTATATCCTTAGAACTGAGTGTACCCTCTATCTTTTTGACGAGATAATGAAGGCACCTACTGTGGATTTGCCTTTTCTGTATGCGTACTGATTCGAGTGCAGAGGGTTAGACACATCTAACCTGTCTCTGATGTGAATATCAATTAGTCTCTCCATTGTTTTGAGGACAAATGAAGTTAGACTTATAGGTCTATAGGATTTAGGCAGCTCACTAGGCCTATTGCCTGGTTTGGGAATGAATACCACATTAACCTGTCTTCAGGTGGGTGGTATGTATCCCCAATTGTAGCTAGCTCTAAATAAAGCTGTCAAACCCGGCAGGATGAGGTCGACTGACTTTTGTAGAAGTGCTGGAAAGAGACTATCACCGCCGGGAGCTTTAAAAGGTTTGAAGGTGCCCACTGCCCATTCAACTTTATCTGGACTAAATATTTTACCTGATAAACTGTTAACTCTACTTTCCACAAAAACCCTGTGGTCAAATGTGTTCGAGTACACATGAGATGTGTTAAGAGACGAACCCGGGAAATGTACTTGGAGCAGGGTTCTAAGTGTATCCGTACGGTCCGTCGTGTAGGTTCCGTCGTTCTTCTTTAATAACCCTACACAGTTGACATGATCTTTAACAAGCGCTTTATGGATTCGTGCCGCTGTTGGCATAGCGACAATGGTTTCGCAGCATTTCCTCCAAGCAGCTCGTTTAGATCGTCTCAATTCTAGATTGTATTCGGTGAGAGCAAACCTGTATTCGTCCCACCTCTTCGTTCGCTTTGCAGAGTTGAAGAGTTTTCTGACCTTCTTCCTAAGTTTCGCCAGTTGGTCATTCCACCAGGGCACTTTACGTTTGTTAACATTGGTTTTGGGGACGCAGCTGTCGTGGTAGGAATTAGGCAGTATATTGTTAAGCTGGTAAGCAGCTTCATC
Organism: Brachypalpus laphriformis; assembly: GCA_945910035.1. Lineage (NCBI taxonomy): Eukaryota > Metazoa > Arthropoda > Insecta > Diptera > Syrphidae > Brachypalpus > Brachypalpus laphriformis. Next base: position 88,344,994 of record OX246756.1, read on the forward strand.
CAGGTCCTCTATGGACTCAATAGATGTGAGGAGCATATATTTCCGTGAGAACACTAGTTCACGATAGCGATGCCAATCCGTAGATTTGGGATCGTATCTGCTAGGGACATATGAGAGTTGACCGGGTATGTCAAACCTAATATGTTGATGGTCTGACAGTGAGGCCTCGTCTGATACGTGCCAATTTTCAATAAAATTAGAGATAAATGGGCTAGCGAGAGTGAGGTATACTATCAGATAGCCAAGCCGCAATCAAGGCACTGTACCGGTATGGGAGTGCCTCAGGAGCCTATCTTCTATCAGAGATGGATATACCTTCGCTAAATCTACTTCAGTTACCCCGGTTCTTCGAAGCAGATGAGGAAGTGCTCTAAATCAAGCAGCCCTAGTTTGCGGAGCACAATAGATCTACCATAGGATAAGTGCAGTGAAAATATTTGATTCCTCCTCTTACGTGTAGACCTATTGGGCAGTCTCCGTTAGTCATTCCTTTCCTTTATTTTTATGGCAATCCCAAGTATGTATGGCGTGGTTGCCATAGCCTTTTTTATCTATACCGACTTCTTTGACTTTTGAGTTTATGAGCACTCGGGCACCAAACAAACGCACCGTGTGTAAGATAAGGTCTAACAATGCGGGTTGGCCACGAAATCTCGCGGCACAAAATATCGCCCACATAATCACGCCTACAGAACTCGCATCACAAAAGCTTTTGTCACAAAATACTTGGGTGGGCTGGTTCGTTGATTAAAAAAATTTCACACTAGTGGACATTCTTCAACTCATACACCGGACGGCCTTCGGCTTCACATGCACGTGTTCAGGGCGCCGCTACGCGTCGTGTTACACATCCGGCCGCGAGATTTTTTGAGGTTCAGTGTGCCAGATTCTGTGTCACGAGATTTCTGGTGCGGGGTTTTTAAAATTTTATAATTTTTCCGTGCGAGATTTGGTGCACGCGAGATTTTCTACAGCGGTCAAGCATGCGTTCCCAACAATACTCTTGCATATTCAGTGTACCAATCCGCAGCTTAAACACCATGTTCTGTTCTCCCTTAATTTTATTTCAATTTTTTTTATTTCAGGTCGGTAACTGCAAACATGCTCCATCCTTTTCATCTCTCACTTCTCTTACTCATAACACTATGCATATTTAGGCGTTGTATGTTTATATTACTTTTCGCTCCGGAAAGTATCAGTCTTATTGACACTGCTTCTTGGAAAGGTCCATATGCTAGTACCATACTGCAGGATGGAATCACTATAGACACTACTCCCATTTAAACATCACCTTAAGTACGTAGGCCAAAAAGGTGCAATAGCAAGTGCTGCACTAGCGCGTATCGTGCCCAACATAGGAGGGCCAACACATAACCGTAGGTTACTGCTGTATAGAGTGGTAACATCTATAATCCTATATGCACACCGATTTGGGCCGGGGTCATGCCAATTAAAACATACAAATCACATATCACATCTGTGTACCGAATATGTGCATTGAGAGCTAGCTGTACATTTCGCACTACTTCTAGCGATGCAGCCTGCGTGGTATCGAGAATGCTCCTATTAGATACTTTGGCAGTAGAATAGCAACGTCAGTACTGCGCCAGAAGAGAAAGAAGTGAGGCCAGAGAAAAACGGCTACATAAAACAGAAAGCCTAAGAGAATGCTTCTGAAAAAGGCAGGTGGACTCATAGGCTCATACAACAAATCCAGCTATGGATTGATAGACGAAATGGAGAACTTGATTTTTACTTAACCCAATTCCTAACGGGTCATAAATGTTTTTGTTCGTACTTATTATTATATTATTATAAACATGGCAATATCCCCTACTGCTCGCGTTGCACTGACTGCATAGAAAACGCAGAACACGTGTCTTTTTAATGCCCAAGATGCCTCGACGAAAGGAATGCACTAAGGAGTGAACTTGGCCAGCCACTGACGAAATGCTAAAAAGCCAGGAGGCATGGGACGCGTTCGCTGGGAGTACAATGTGCATAATGAAGATTCTTAGAATCTTAGAAAGAGAAAGGAAAGAATCAGACCGGCCAAATATAATAAATGCAGAGCAGGAAAATGCAAACATGCGATAGTCGAATACATAAGACTAAAAACCCTCCGCGATGAAATGTTTGATGACAATACCGCGCGGAATGGGGCGGTTGTGGGAGGGGGGTTTGGTGGGTAAAAGTCGCACACTGTTACTAAGGGCGTGCTGAGTTTCGTCTTTTGAAGATTTATTCAAAAGTGGTTTCGAAGCCTCTAATTTATGGCTAAATTGGCAATTTATTTCAAATTTTGTTGATCAGAATTAGATTAATAGACAAAAGCATCCTCAAAGTAGTCGCACCTCTTCGCCTTGTAAAAAAAACTCCCCCCTTTAAGCTTTCTGCAACCATAAAAGAATATAAAGTTTGCCATCCTATCGTTAGTGGGATTAGCAAGGGCTCCGACAAGCCTTATTCAATTTTTTACACTTTCAAATACTTTCTAAGTACATATGTAGCATTTACAGACATGAATTGCTACTACAGTCGAATCCAAGCTTTATGTACCACCTCGTGTATCGAAGACTAAAACCAGTTTTTTCCTCTTTTTATTTTATACGTTCTTTTAATTTTGTTCAAAAATAAACACATTTTTATTAATTAAATAAATGCACACGATATCACTAAATCATTATAAAGGCGAAGGGACAGAAATTAAACATAAGTCGTTAGTCTAATGCAAATAAAGAAGATACAAATTCGCAACACTGTCAAATTAGGTACAAAATATTTAGACCAATCCAAAGTTTAACAGAGTCTAACGTCGATAAAGTCGTCCGCAAATCGTTATTCCAAACACGAAGGTCAGTCTAGTGAGGTATTTCTTTACTTATTATTACCAGACTCATATTTATTCTTTGGGTTTCCTCTTATTTTGTATTCTTATAGATGGTTTGCGTTTCTGTATATTCTTCTGCAATGTACTTAATGTTCCGACTATTTACAGCTAGAACTTTATGTGAACGTTTAAAGCTCATCGATTTGACCCATCTTCTTGACATTTGGTGAAACTGTGAATTTAGCACCTGTAGACGCGATAATGTCATCAACAGTCAAACCTTCTGCCACTTCAATTAAGGTGAGACCAACTCCTTTTTCGACGGTAAAGACGGCCTTGAAAAAAAATTATGTATTAACCCTGAATAAGACCAGAAAAGACTTACGAACACATACCTTTTCGGAAATGATCATATCGATTACACGCTGACCTGTCAGTGGCAAGGAACATTCCTGTAGAATTTTTGGCTCTCCATCTCGTGTATTGTGTTCCATCGTTACGATAACTTTAGTAGGTGCAGCGACCAAGTCCATAGCACCGCCCATACCCTTCACCAATTTGCCCTGCAACGAAAACAAGTATTATTCATTATTTTAGTTTCGACCAGCAAATACGCTCAACAGAAGGAATACATCAAACGTCATCGTTATTGCCTCCGTCAAAATACACATGTAGCTATAAATTTGCGCCTATAGGTAGGCAAGAAAATAAATCCATGTGTTTATTTATTTTATACTGCGCCCAAAGGTACACTAAATAAACAGTACTGCTCAAACATTTTGAATGCATAGTTTTAAAATCCATACTTTTACCTGTTTTTTTTTTTAAATATCTTAATATCGAAGATTCCCCTCCCCGCGCAGCTAATCCACAATATCACACGGACGAAGAAGAGCTTGCACGCGAAACGAATTGCGTCTTAAAGAAAAGACCTAGCAAAAAACGCAGAGCCGGCTCTTCGCCCGAAATCGAGCCGCGAAAAGAAGACAAGCAAAATGAGTCGAAGCCAAAAGAAACTCAAGCTAAAGCACGTCCTCCGCCTGCAATAAACGTCGTTGGCATAACGGACTACAGTAAGCTACATTGCCTTCTTAAAGGTACGATGACATCGAAATTCAAGGTAACGTCACTCAGGAACAATGCGTGGAAAATTAACGTTGATGACTCCGATGGCTACCGAGCAATATCACAAAAATTAAACACGGAAAAGATCCAGTGGTATACTTATGAAAATAAGTCAGAAAGACCACTGCGTGTTATAGCAAGGAGGCTCCACCCCTCGTGCACAAAAGACGACGTAATGAACGACCTCAAAGCTAAAGGTTTAAAAATTCTTAATGCCGTCAATATTCTCAAAAAGGTGAAGCAACAAACGGAACAAGGCCAGGAAATCATGGTCAAGCATGGGCTTCCGCTCTTTATGCTTACCTTTGACGGGAGCGAAAATGTAGACGATATTTATAACGTTAAAACTATTCTGAATATCGTAGTCAAGATTGAGCCTATGCGTACGAGTACGAGATCGATACCTCAGATACAAAGCAAAGTTCCTTCGGCAAAATCAAAGGAAAAGCCACAATCTCCAGAGACGCTAACATATGCTCAAGCTGCGTCGCTAGAAAACAAGCAAAGCGGTGCTACGGTAGACCCAGTCTCCCAAGTCCTCTCTATAATTCTTGCGAAACTTGAGGAGCAAACGAAGGTAAACAAAGTCATATTTGATAAACTGAGCAAGCTCGAGTTAAAACCTCGCCAAAAAAGAACTCCCCTATGAATATGAATCAGTTACAAAACATTTTAACATGGAACGCAAACGGCCTTCTACAAAAAAAACGCCGAATTAGAAGTATTCTTACGGAATGACAACTTTGACTTTGCTTGATCTCTGAAACTAATTTGACAAAGGAATCCGGAGTATAAATAAGAGGGTATCGTGCTTATCACGCATACCACCCTTCCGGAAGAGCTAGAGGCGGATCCTCCTTATTCATTAAAGACTGCATTGAGCACTCCATAAATACGACGATTGAAATCGATACAATGCAAACAAGTTCAGTTCGAGTTAAGAATAGGCACTCGTATTTCAACATCGCGTCCATTTATTGTCCTCCGCGATGCACGTTTAGAAGTAACGACTTTGTACGTCTCCTTGACTCACTTGGACCGAATTTCATTATAGGTGGCGATTTCAACGCAAAACACACCTTTCGGGGTTCCAGATCCAATTCACGGAAAGGCAGGCTTCTGTACGAAGCCGGTATGCAATTCGGGGTTGATTTCTTTTCGACGGGGAAACCGACGTATTGGCCCTCTGATACAGCAAAAACACCGGACCTAATAGACTTCTTCGTAGCAAAAGGAGTATCTTCAAATTTTGCGAAAGTAGAGGAAAGCTTTGATCTCTCCTCAGATCACTCGCCGGTAATCTTGACAATAAGTGACCGACTAATGACAGTAGAAGGTGTGCCTAGATTAACTAACAAAAAAACTAACTGGCGCGACTTTAGAACTGATTGCGAAGAAAATATTGTCTTAAATGTATCGCTCAAAACACCTTTCGAAATAGAATCAATACAGAATGCCGCGTGGAAAAATACACCTTTAAGGAGGAAAGAAGTCCCATGCAATGAAGCTAATTATCCGCCGGAAATAAAAGAACTTATTCGAGAAAAGAGGAGAGCACGCAAAATATGGCAATAAGCTTAAAAAAGCGATCCAAGACCTAAAAAACCGAGAGACTTCAGCTTATCTTGAAGGTTTAACCGCCGAAAAAACCACTAATTACTCGCTCTGGAAAGCTGTGAAAAGAATTAAAAAACCCCGAATACATTCGCCACCGATAAGAAAAAACAACGACGAATGGGCAAAAGGTGACAAAGAAAAAGCGGATCTATTTGCCGAGCACTTAGAAGACACTTTTAAGCCATTTGATGGAAAAACATTGGTAGACGATTTTACCGGTACGACTACGACATCTGACAACCTTAGAATAAAAAGTGTGTCACTTATAGAACTTTGCCAGGCAATAAAAAACCTGAAAAATAATAAAGCTCCTGGCTATGATTTAATAACCGGACAAATCCTCAAGGAATTACCAAAAAAGGCACTATTAAAATTGCTTTATTTAATAAATGCTTCCATTAGATTATTATACGTTCCAAATCAATGGAAAGTCGCAGAAGTCATAATGGTTCCGAAACCGGGGAAATCTCCAAATGACAAAAAATCGTACAGACGGATATCGCTACTACCAATAATATCGAAGGTATTTGAAAAACTCCTTCTGAAACGGATTCTTCCGGTCATTGAAGAGAGACGCCTAATACCTGACCACCAATTCGGGTTCAGAATCAAGCATTCCACAATTGACCAGGTTTATAGAATAACCGACGAAATTGAAAAAGCCCTTGAGGAGAAAAAGATTTGTTCTAGCGTTTTTCTTGACGTATCTCAAGCCTTCGACAGGGTTTGGCACGATGGATTGAATTATAAGCTAAGACGAATCCTTCCGGAGCAACTTCATAAGATCTTAGAATCATACCTTAAAAATAGACTTTTTCGTGTCAAGCACGGAACTGAATATTCTGATTTTAAAGAAATCGCCGCCGGAGTTCCGCAAGGAAGTGTCCTTGGGCCTATCTTATTCTTGCTGTACACTCGGGACATACCTCAAACTGAAGGCACTATTGTAGCTACGTTCGCGGACGATACGGCTATTCTGGCAACGGAAAGTTCAATCGAGTCAGCAACCATAAAACTCCAACGAGCCTTGGATAAAATCTGTGAGTGGACAAAAACTTGGCGCATTGTTCTTAACGAGACCAAATCAACGCATGTTAACTTCACCTACAAGAAAATAATCAACCTTCCCGTTTTCATTAACTCGGTACAAATACCGCATGCAAACGAAGCTAAATATCTGGGAATGACACTAGACGCGAAACTTAAATGGAAACCTCACGTTAAAAAGAAACGTGACGAAGTCGAAAATCGACTGAGAGAAATGTATTGGCTAATTGGAAGATATTCCAAACTAAGCGTATATAACAAACTGCTTCTGTATAAGCAAGTGCTTAAACCCGTGTGGACGGACGGTATACAACTCTGGGGTTGTACCAAACCAAGCAATAGGAATCTCATACAATCACTCCAAAATAAAATTATAAGAATAATCGTGAACGCTCACTGGTATATCAGAAACAATGATATCCACAGAGACTTAGGGATAGCTACCGTGGAGGACGAAATAAAAAACTTCGCTCGCAAGCTTCGTATTCGTCTTCATGGCCATTGCAACTGTGCCATACTCCAAACTTTGGATGTGACAAATCTTACGCGCCGACTTCAAAGAACGAAACCGTTCGAATTAGCGCAATAAGACAAAAAGCCGCATGTCATGATGGTTTCAGCAGGTGCTTTTATTGAAAATCTACCTGCCTCACGCGAATATTCTCTTCTGAAGCTTAAACTACTTGATAAGGTCTAACTTAGTTGTAGTAAACAAAACGAAGGGAAGGGTGTTTTTAGTCTCATGAAGATTTTCACCTACCTACGAAAAAAAAAAAAAAAAATATATATATATCTTAATTCCCTTAAGGAATATCGAGATAATTCTAATTGGAGGTTGGGACCAAGCTCCTAAGGTATCGAATGCCAAAGTTTTAGTAAAATCTGTCGATTCGTTTTTACGTAATACCTGCCCAAAGACAACGACGACGATAGTTATCACTTTAGTACGGAGGGACTAACAAAAGTTCGCTTAATTGGTGTCAATTTAGTAGTTTTTTTTTTTTTTTAAGAAGAAGCATTTCTGTAGCTTATAATCTAACACTATTTATTTCCAAATTTCAGAACAATAGGTAAAAATGGAGACGAGAAAGAGAAAAATTAGTGACGTAAGCTCGGTTGAAGTTCCACCGCCAACACAGGAAGAAATTCGTTTTGCCATTCTCTTCGGATTTCGACTTCAACTCACGCCAGTCAAAATTCTGCACGAATGCCAAAATGCATACGGAATAAATGCACCATCTCTTGTTACTAGTTCAAAGTGGTTTCGAAGACTCCAGACTGGCAATATTATTACTATACAAATGTTGTCCTGGTGAAGGCTAAAATTGACGAATATGCCAGCATGATACAGGAAATGATAGCGGATGAACTGGGCTTGAATGCTGTATCATGAATTTTAAATTATCACCTGAAATATTCGAAGAAGTCAGCTCGATGGGTTCCAAACATTTTAAATGGAGAGTAAAAAGAGGCTCGTGTTCGTTTCGCTCAATATTTCCTGGATAAGTTTGAAAATGGGAAGTGGGAAATGGTCAGACAGTCACTGCTAATTGGTATACTGAAACTTGCTTACCACAAGTTTTCCAAAATTTACTAGGACGCCGACAAAAAGAGGAGCTGCGCCGCTAATTTTTGCACCGCGACAATGCGCCTGCGCACACTGCTGAAAAAACCAACAACTTTCTTGCGCTCTCGGGCATTAATGAAATTCGCCCAGCACCTTATTCTCCGGATCTAGCGCCGTGTGACTTTTGACTATTTCCGAAAATAAAAAAAAGATATGAGGGGAAAAATCTTCACATCTAATGAGGAGATTATTAATGCAGTCAATGTCGAAATCGAAAAGCTCCAAATGGAGGATTTTGAAAGCTGTCTTGAAAGATGGATCTATCGGCTGAAGAAATGTATTGAAATAAATGGGAATTATGTATGTGGAGAAATTAACTAAGATGAAGATTAAATATCTAAAGTTAAAATTATTTTTGTGTTTTATTATTCAATCAACTAAGCGAACTTTTGTTAGTCCCTACGTATATTAGTAAACTAGGGGCCACCCGGCGTGCGTTGCTGCCGGCTGTCAGGCAGGTGCCTGGGGCTAAGTGTTTTTTTTTTTTCAATGTTTTTGAATGTTTTGTAATTTTTTTGCCTATCAGCTTTGTACCGTAATTATCTACATTAAAAAAAAAAATCAACTAAATTGGTTGAAAGTTACGAAATCACTCCCAGGGAAATCCTCCAATATGTTCTCCTTTGACTCAATAGATGGGTTTCCAAATGTGGACTGGGGGTTAACCCTCATAAAACACGAGGAAATATAAAGTTGCCCTTATATATATGTAGACCCTCCTCCTACGATAAATGGCAGCAGTCTCATCTTCATTGAAAATGCAAAATACTTGGGTCTTATTTTGGACGAAAAACTAAACAGGAAAGTCAATCTACTAGAACGCGTAAGGAAAGCTAATGCAGCTCTCTATTTCTTTAGAAAGGCTCTAGGTAGGAGCTTGGGTATGAAACCTCAAATCACTCCCTGGCTGTAGGTGTTCGTTATCAGGTCTATACTACTCTATGGCGTGATCGTATAGTGGCCTGCTTTTGATAGGGCTGTTCACCTCACTCAACTAGCTAAGGTGCATGTGTATCAGTGGTGCACTGAGAACTACTCCCTCTGCCGCACTGGACATTTTGTCCCACCTGCTGCCGTTCGATATTTTCGGCGAACAGATTACTGCCAGTGCGGCCATTCGTCTAAAAGCCTCCTCGAAGTGGTTCAGATATCACATTCGCCACTCCTCGATCCTTGATCTTCTCAACTTCACCCATGAATATACGGACTAGACCCCGCCGAAACTGAGATTTGACTGAAATGTCCGTACGAGTATCCCTGAACGGGATGAATGGGATAACTCTCCCTCTGCAGATGGTAGTTCGGTTGATTTTTCTACAGATGGCACCAAGACCGAAGGTGGGGTGGGTTATGGTGTTTTCTGCAAAAAGTTCAACCTGAGCATCTCTTTCTGCCTCCCAGATTACTGCAGCGTTTTTCAGGCGGAAATCATGGCCATTAAGGAAGCCGTGTCCTGGGTAAAATGTAATGTATTATCTGTCAGGGATATTAGCATTTTCACTGATAGTCAAACAGAAATCAAATACCTGGCATCATCATTCCATCATTCACCTCCTATGCACATGTCCAGCCCTATCACATAAAAGAATGCTCCATCTATGGGCCCCCTTCCTTGATGACCTCGGCGAATTGGCGTTCTTATGCTTCATGAGCATCCATCGCTTTATTAAAAGCTCCGGTTTATTTTAAATAGTCCCTGTGTGGTCTAATAGTAGATCCATGGCATCACAATGGACCTTTACTAATCTAGATGTGTCTGCACTCTCGTACAAACAGCCAACCTATCCTAACTTAACTTACCATTTTATTATGTATATAGTATATAGAATATAGATAGATATACTCGTAGATAATTGGTGCGTTTTGGTGAAACGTCACTTCTCAGTGAAGTAAGATTTAATACGGAGTACAACGACACAAAGCAACTTGGAATCACTTTAACTTTTGTTCTCAGTCGAAAATGAGTTGCGATGGATGGGAAGAGCTTTTTCCCTGAGAAAAGCTTTTTCATTCAACTGGAATGATGCAGTAGTATTTCACATATTTAAGAACATATTTTTCATACTTTTTACTTCAATTTCAATTCAATCACCAATCTTCAAACAATTAAAAAAGTTTTTTTCCAGATTGACTTAGAATCGTTTTGTGGAGAAGCTTTCACTTTGCTTTGCATAGTTCTCATGAAAACACACCAAATGATACGTAGTCTTACTACTAGGACTCCGATAGAAATTCAGGATGCTCTACAAGAATGTAATTTCAGATAGGATGGTAGTTCAGCATCTCTCGATAGATGATGATCTACTAAATAAAGAGAAAGAGCAACTGCAGCTGAAGATCTGGCAGCTCTGCTAGTAAGACCAACGCCCCACTCCACATGGTGCCATCTAGAAATTTCTTCGGAAATTTCGAACCGGAGAGGATGAATGGCGAGCACCCTGCGACACAAAGTAGGATAAGTGGCGGTTGGTCTGTGGCCCAGCGAGCCGCAACTGTAAAAAAAAGATCTGCTTCGGATATGGAATGTTGGCGATCTTTGGCTATCGAATTAGCACTACGATAGGATTCTGAATAATGAAAAACTCTCTTCGATGAAAGGAAGGAAGGTCCCCAAAACTTCAGTTCCTACAACTTGAACGGCAATTCATGCAGTACCAAATTCTTGGGATTGAGCGAAATAACGTGGTTAGATGTGACCGAGTATCAAAACACCGTCTTACTCTACTCTGGAAGACCAGCTAGAGGTAATCGCGAATCTGGCGTGGGATTGCTGCCGAATCCAACGGCACCCAAAAGTTTAATATCGTGGACACATCTTAGCGATAGAATATTGACGGTCAGATTTCAGAGTAGAGTGAGGAAAATTACTATTATTCAGTGGTACGGACCTACTGAGAAGGCTTCACAGGAGGAAAAGCACAATTTCTACAATCAGCTTAGCGATGTCCACAATTAGAAACCAAATAAGGACATCGTCATACTGATGGGGGATTTCAATGCCAAGGCTGGAAATGACAATACAGCGCTCGAACATGTGATGGGACGCCATGGCATCGGAAAGCGAAATAACAATGGTGAACGATTTGTAAATTTCTGCAATGCCAATCGTCTTGTTACTGGAGGCACATTGTTGAAGCACAATGCCTGCCATAAGATCAGTTGGATTTCTACTGAGAGACACCGAACAACCAAATCAGTCCGAAATATTCGTACCAATATGTTTCGCATTCTCAGGTACAATACAGACAGGGTAAGGGATCCCGCAGTTTGCCAACAATTTAGGGACCATCTCCCCGAAAGAGCGGAAACGATCAGCAACGCAGCTCAAACGAACATAGATGAGCAATGGAGAGCTGTGAAAAATGTCTTTGCAGCTGGAGAAAAACGGTTTGTCGGTATAAAGCAAAAACACCACAGCACATGGTTTTCCCGAGAGATCTGGAAACAGATCGAAGAGCGTATTTCGCCCAAGGCTCAAATCGCAGCTGTCTCAGCAGCAAAGAAAGTTAAGCTGGAGTTTCAGACCAAACTTTAGAGTGTACCAAAATTTAGACATAGCGGAAAACCATCATGATTCAAAAGTGAAATAATTTTTCATTTTCGATAAGATTCAGTTCAGAATTAAATATGTGAGTTCAGAGGTTGGTATGGTACGGTATGGTATGAAGTCTTAAAGTTACTAAAGGAAGTATTAGAATCTAAGGAATATATCCGTTGCGAGAAATGTATTAATCATAAGGAAAGCCTTACCATATATCCAACTTTACAAAAATGCATCTCTTCAGATGCATGTGGCAACGCTGTGCAAGGCATCTACTGTGCTTGACGTACAAAATCTTAGGAACTCTAAAGAAAACTTCTTGCTTGTTACCCGTTTTAGAGCTCGACTAACCAAAGCAAAGCTGAAACAGTTTTGGGATACCAATTATCCACCAAAATTTACTCGTCCTATAAAGAGGAGAGCGCACAGAATAAAAAGATTGCTAATGCCAGATAATTCAATAAAATAAAAATGCAGAGAGAAAAAGTTCGATGCAGTTCGATGTTTACTGCGGCCCATTTAACACCGTAGCTACTCGTAAACACAGTACTCACGGGGCCGTTCAAGTTACAGGGTTTTCAGAATTTTATTTATTTTTTTCCAGCTGTATTAATGACTCTCGTTCTGATAGATAACTACAATAACAATGTATTGGTACACCAGGCGGATTCATGTATTTAAGGATCTCTATGGAGGCCCACACTCGTTGAATTTATAGGCGCGCAAACCTAGGAAACCCACGAAAGCTAACATGGGAATCATGGAAAAGTTTAAAATATGTGCAATGACATGTCGTGCCTTGCTTCAACAAAATGATAAGGATTTTAGAGGATACTACGTCCCTACTCGCTGGAAGTTGTTAATATTTAAAGTCTAATACATGAATCTTGCAAAATTCGAGAAAAACACCTTCCCACCACTTGCATAACTGGCGTAAAAAAATGCCGATAGATAAATAGGTGGTTAACCGGTAGTGCATACGATTGCAAGAAAACACAAGCGTTTTCACTTAGCCTAGGCCTACCAACTTCTACTCTCAACCTTCATGTGATGACCGCTGAGAAATGTTAACCAACCCCTTTGGAGGATTTTTGGCGGATGAATTCCCTAGATGGAGTCAACGGAGGCGTCTACAGTTCCAGTTAGGTTGAACTTAGTGAACACCTTGCGAGAGCTGCTTCTACGTATTCAAATTACAGGTCGGTAAGGAATTTTCCTTGTTAGTCAGGACCTTGGAATAGAAATGGTGGTGGAGGAATCCTTAATGGGCCAACGTTCACACTCCCGTAGTGAACTACTGGCAACAGTGTATTCGGCCCCGCCTCCTAGGGGTATAATGAAAGGAACTGGCCCTCTAGGTTGGGGGTTGTACCTTCGGGGTAACTTCCCTACCACGTAAAAAAACACTGGTTCCGCAACAACCAAAAGCCTCGAATAAGGAAGATTCAACTTTTGACGACTCCAGCAAACGAAATAAGGACAACGACCTTCGGATCTGTATGTTCGGACCCTTATCAGACCAAGTGCTGACGAACAATTAGCAGAGGCTCTAGACGACTATAAAGCAAATATAACCACTACCCAGGAGGTGTGATGATAGGCTGTGACATCTACGTTGCTACAGAGACAACAAGCATCACTTATTCGGATGCGGATTTGCTATACGCAGCAGACTTAGGCAAGAAGTCTTAAGCTTTCAACTCGCGAGTGAGCGTATTATGACAATCAGAATGCGGGTTAAATTCGTTGATATAAGCCTCATATGTGCTCATGTCCCCTGGAAAAGAAAAGGATCCTGCCACCAAAGATTGTTTCTATGAGTTCCTCGACAAAACATACTCGTACGAGCAATGTCCTACATAAGACTTTAAAATCGTATTGGACATAAAAAAAAAGGCCAAAGATAGACCCTTATTGGAACTTTAAAAATAAACGAAATACGTCTTTATTCTCCGATCGGGGTCAATACATAACTAGCAGGTGAAGAACTAGTTATGATAATCTTACATTACATGCGGTCTCCATTAGCCATAAGTCCATAGCATGCCTTAAAGCATGCTATGAGTATCGCAAGTGGAGACCATCAAAGCAGTTGTATTTTCATAGCTTGCGATAGAAAGCATGCTCTCAACGCATACCACATATTGCCAACCTTATCGCAAATAGAGCTGTCACTTTGCGGTCTCTTTTGTCATTTCCATTGCAATTAAGATATTGGATTGCCTGTAGCACTGAAAGGCTTAATCACTTTATTACCCATTCAATGCGACAAAGCATCCGCGTTTTCTCAAGTAATAGCATGGACAAACGATTATATGATCAAATATACTTTGTGAACAATTCGCCGGTGGTACAAGGTCACAGAAAATGCTTTATGAACGTCGTGGTACCACATGCTAGAAAAATCCTTCTGGGTTTTTCCAATAAATAGATCTCAACTGTAGTGAGGTGCAAGTGCACTGCGACCAAAACCAGATTTATTGTGCTCCACATAGTAGAACTCTAGTCGATGATATACTCGGTTTAGAGCACTTTCTCCAGTCCAGCTGTTACAATGAACCGTAGTATTCTGAGTCGATATAGCAAAGGTAGATCCATTTCTGATAGGATATAGGTACCTAGGTGATTTCTTCTTTTGTGGATCAGTGCTTCGCATTCCATGAGAAGGTGTGTTGGTGTTTCGGCGAAGTTCCTGTAGAATCTGCAGTATCCGTCTGCCTCTATTCTCAGTTTCCTAAGATGCTTTTTGAGTCTGCAGTGGCCTGTTAACACGTGGGTCAAGATGCGAAGTTGATTCTTGCTCACTTACAGGCAGGTTCTGCGTCTTTTCTGGTTGTATTTTCCCAGAAGTGCCTTTGCCTGTCTTAATTGGGGGATATCGTCCCAATGTATAACCCGTTTGCTTTCTTCCTCTTTCTTCAAGTCTTCCCGTATTTTGTGAGGTCCTATCTCACAAAAGGGTTCTGGTCCAAGAAATGGCGTATCTGATCCGTTTCTAGCTAGTTCATCAGCTGCTTCGTTCCCCTATACTCCCACATGCCATGGCACTAGAGAGTTACTTTGTTTGTTTTTCTCAGTTTGTTGATCCTGGTGAGGTATTCCCATACGAGTTTGGATCTGACCTCGTGCGAGGCCAGTGCTTTAATAGCGGCTTGGCTGTTAGACAGTCTGTCTCGCGAGCGTCTGACAAACATCGGAGAGTATTGTTGTCTCGAAAAAGCTTCTCAAATCGCCGTTCGGATTCGGCACTAAACTGTAGGTCCCTTCCATTCGTGTGAAAAATATAACGCACACAACATGAGTGGTTGCGAGAAGCTTAGGCCCTGGCACTTTAAAGAGCTGTTGCGCCAAATATTTGTTTTGTTTGTTAGACAGTATTGCGATGTCCTGCCCGCGATATTTCCTGTCAAGGTTGAATAACGCGCATCTTTCGATCGCGTGAACTTCTGCTTGAAATGTGCTAGGGAATATTCCGAGTAATTCTGAGTATCTAGTCCTGAGCTCGTACACTCCTGCCCCAGCGCCAGTAGATGTTTTCGATCCGTCTATGTACCATTTATGTTGTTTGAATTAGTTCTTATCGGATTCGCAACTCAAATCCTCGTCCTGATTAGCCTTGTTCTGTTAACCCATGCCAATGCCCCGTGTGTGATGATGGGTCTTACTATCATAATGTACATACATCCATCTCAGTGTGGATGGGCTGCACCTCCAGGTTTTTCCTGAAATGTTCCTGTACACTATAAGTGCTCTGGTGGCTTTGGTTACCACAGCTTCTACATGTTCTTTTCTTTCCAGAGGGGTTTTCCCAATACATAGTATGCTTTAAGATCCGGTTCACTATCGGTACAAAATGGCCATCCAAATCGTGAAGCGCTCTTCTTTCCAAGAAGGGATTAACCCAAAATCGACTATTTCTCTTTTTCTTCCGCATTTCCATCAGCTTCTTTAGCGCATTTAGTGCAATGATGCTTTATACGTTTCAATTCGTTGCTATTCTCGACTATACTCAAAGAGTATGCGATGAAATACCCACCAAAAAAAGTCGGACAGATCTTCTGCTGTCTGCGTTCTGCTCTTACTTGTGCTTTCTGCGATAAATCTATCGCCAGTGGCGCGTTACATAGGCATAATGGATGTTTCTATTAAAGTTTAAATGCCCCAACCCCGGTTATTGCATTGAACAATCAATTGTTTGAGATATAAATTTAGACTAATGTCATTCGCGGCCATAGAATAGAAAATATATTAAGAACACTACAAAGTACTTACGGGAATCATCCAGTTGGCCAAGTCACCAGTAGCTGACACCTCCATAGCACCCAGAATAGTTAGACTAACATGTCCACCACGAATCATGGCAAAACTTTCATCGGAGCCAAAGAACGAAGCACCTGGTAAAACAGTAACAGTTTCCTTGCCAGCGTTAATCAAGTCATGGTCCAATTCTGCCTTTGTTGGGAATGGGCCCAAACCAAGAATACCATTTTCAGACTGCAACATGACGTTCATTCCCTTTGGAATATAGTTTGATGAGAGCACAGGGATGCCTGTAAATATATACATTTAGAACTAATCTGTTTTCGAACGAAAAGATTCTTACCAATTCCCAAATTGCAGTACATTCCATCGGTGAATTCCAATGCCACCCGCTTGGCAATACGCTCTCGTATAGCCTGACCAGGATTGGATGCCCCCGGAGACGTAGGTGCACCACTTTCATCTCGAAGTCTTAGTCTCTCAATATGTCTGCTGTAATTGGTGCCCTTGACAATGCGCTGCACATAAATTCCAGGAACGTGAATCTCATCGGGTCCAAGAGTACCCACAGGTACAATTTCTTCGACTTCAACGATCGTGCATTTTGCGCCACGAGCCATCGGCGAGTTAAAGTTCCTTGCAGCTTTGTTGAAAACTAAAATTTATAAATGTCATCAGAACAGTTTTCATTCAGCAATACAACCAAACTAACCAATATTTCCATAAGGATCTGCCTTATGCGCCTTAATTATGGCATAATCGGCAAAAATAGATTCTTCCATGACATAATTCTTGCCATTAAAGGTCTTTACTGGCTTCGGTGGACTAGGAATTTCAATCTTGCCGTCTTTGCTGTACTTAATTGGAGCGCCGCCCTTTTGTATGAGTGTAGCATAGCCAGTGGGGGTGTAAAAAGCTGGGATACCTGTGAGCAAATACATTTAAGTCAAGTATTAAGATGCAACCTGATTTAACATACCGGCACCACCAGCGCGAATCTTCTCTGCCATAGTTCCCTGTGGTGTCAATTCAATGGATATTTCTCCCGCGAAATATTGACGAGTAAGTTCCTTGTTTTCTCCAACATAGGACGCGATGAACTTGCTAAGTTGCTTATTTCTGATCAGCACTCCAAGACCTACCTTATCAACACCTGTAACGATATGAAATTCAATAATTTCGTAGTAAATGAGTATTTCGAGAGTCCATACCTCCATTATTCGATACACCGGTAATGTTTTTAACATTCTTCTTTCGAAGAGCTTCGATTAATTTCTCTGGGATACCGCAAGTACCAAAACCTCCAAAAAGAATCAATTGTCCATCGGGGATATCTGCGACAGCTTCATCGGCACTGGCGAATATCTTTTTGGACTGAGTGCTTGAAGTTGAGTAGCTGGCGATAAGCTGGAAATTTTCAAAACAAAACTTTCATTTCATATTCAAAGGTAAAATGTTTTTATCGGGTCTTAGTTTGGAAATTAGGTTTTGCAATGCTATCCCGACGTTTCGAAAGGAGTTGCTTTTATCTTCAGCGCGATCTCTATTGAAGTTGAAGAAGAAATAATAGGCAACGTATATACAAGTATATACATACATACATTGGAGAATGGAAAAGTTTATATAATCAAACATATTATATGATATCTCTTTAAAAATAAAGAACAATATTGTATTAAAGTCCTTTCGGATTATACAAAAACTGTTCAGCCGAATTTGAGTACACCTATACATACGAGGGCAGTGCCATACGTGCCTACATACATTCATTTGTACGAAATTTATTTTATTTTTCGACATAGTCTCTTTTCAGCTCGATCCACTTAGTCCAACGTTTTTCTAATTTGCATTTGTCTTAACGATGACCGCCTACTTACTTCGGGGTGAACCTGGGTCTCAACCATCAACCCTTTTTATTTAGCTCGGTCTTTAGCTAATTGCCGCCAATTACCCTCTCCAAGTTGACTGAGGTCCCTTGAACTTGTACGCGCTACATACGATGAGAAGGCCTCCTACTGCATCTTCCCTCCGGGTTAAATTCAAAGACTCTGCGGGCCTAAGTGCTTGTGTCCATGCGCTGAAAATGTCCTAGCCATCTCAAACGCCCAATAAACAGTTTTTCGACTAGGTCGATGTCGCTGTACAGCTCGTATAGTTTGTCATTGAATCTTCTCCTCCAAAACCCATCAACGCAAACGGGACCGAATATCTTATGAAGAATTTATTTCCTGACACGACTAATGATATATTCATCCGGTTTCAATAAAGTCCATGTTTCAGCGCCGTAAAGTATGACTGGGGTGATCAGGGTCTTATATAGGGTCTCCTTAGTTGTTCGAGATGATGGTCAAACGATAGTATACATATGTGATTATATGAAAACACAAGCGTTTCACCTAGCCTAGGCCTACTGACTGCCAAGTACCTTGGTCGGAGATAGGGTAACGAACCCCTTCGGAAGAATTTCGGCGGTAGCAGATGAGAGAGGGGGGAAGAGTGCTCTCTCACCAGAGCATTTCTTCTTGTTCCAAATGACAGCGAATGAATTCCCTAGATGGATTCAACGGTGACGTCTACAGTTTCAGTTAGGTTAACACCTTGCACGAGCTGCTTCGACATGTTCAGATCACAGGTCGGTAAGGAATTTGCAAAGTTATTCATGACCTTGGAATAGAGATGGTGGCGGAGGAGCCCTTAATGGGCCAACGGCAGCAAGCATATTCCCGTAGTGGACTACTGGCATCATCGGTGTACCCGGCCGCGCGTCTTAAGAGTTTAACATAAGCACCTGACCCTCCAGGTTGGGGGCTGTGCCATCGGGTTAGCTTCCCTACCACCAGTCTCGAATATGAATGGTTTTACTATTGAAGACCCCAGCAGACGTAAAAAGGACAATGATCTTCGTGTCTGCATGTGGAATGTTAGGTTTATCTGCAAACCACGTGCAGCCGAAGAACTCGCGGAGGAACTAGACTGCACTCCAAAGCAAACATTACTGCCATCCAAAAAGTGCGATGGGATCAGCCGGGCAAAATGAGGATGAAAAACTGTGACATCTACTACGGCGATTGCTACAGACAACAAGGACAGCGTCAATTTGGGTGCGGGTTTGCTATTAGAGGCAGACATAGGCAAGAAATCTTGAGTTTCCGCCATGTGAACGAGCGACTTATGACAATCTGGATCAAGGCTAAATTCGCCAACCTTAGCCTAATATGCGCTCACGCTGCTCACAAGCAGATGGATGATGCGGCGAAGGATGGGTTTTACCAGCTCTTGAACGAGACGTATGAGCAATGCCCTTACCCAGGATATCGAAATTGTCACGGGGTGTTTTAACGCAAAGCTAGGAAAAGAGGACGTCTTTAGTAGCGTGGTCGGAAAGCACAGCCTGCACGACACCACATCCGACAACGAATTCAGGCTAGTCGACTTTGCGGCGATTCGAAACGTTGTCGTAGCTAGTACGCGGTTCTCACGTCTTGATATTCACAAAGGGACCTAGCTCTCTTTTGAGTCAACGTGGACTCGGATCACTACCTAGTTGTAACCAAAGTACAGATGCGGATATCCGGATCGAAATCAACAAAATACTGTGAGGAAGTTTGACGTCGGACGGCTACAGTCGCAAAAGACCGTCAGAGCCTTTGCCAGTCGAGCCTCTTTTAATCCTAATCTAAGTCAGCCAACAGCAAATGCAGGAGACCAGTGGCAGCGTTGCCAACAAGCCATCAGATATGCCGCCTCCGATGTACTGTTTCTCTCGGTCCCCACATCGTAACCCCTGATATGATGAAGAATGCCGGCAAGCACAAGCAGCAAACCAAGAGGCATACAAAATGGCGCTGCATAAAAGGACTAGAGCTGATCGCGAGCTCTACGAGCGGAGCAGAAAAGAGGAACATCGACTTCTCAGAAAGTAGAAAAAGGAGCATGAGAAGCGCTCGATCGAGGAGATTGAGAGATTTTATTGCAGGAATGATGTTTGAAAATTTTACCAAAGGGTAAAAGAAGATCCCAGGGTTTCAAAGCCAGAACGGAAGCCTGCAGGGACGAAAATGGCAGCATTGTAGTAGAATCGCAGTCTGTGCTGAGGATATGGAAGGAACATTTCTGCAGACTTTTAAACGGCAATAATGACTAATATTCCGCTGTCAGACAGAATGAGCCATTCAACTATGATTATGATAGTCAAAATTCTCATCAACCCGATCAGAATGAAGAGATAGCAATATCTAAACTTAAATCCAACAAAGCTGCTGGAGCCGATAGCCATGTCGCAGAACTTTTCAAGGCAGGAGATGAGTTGGCAAGGAGCATGTACCAGCTCATCTGTAGAATCTGGTCGGACAAATGACCGATGAATAAACCTCAGCATCGTTTGCCCGTTCCTGAAGAAGACCTTTTGAACTGCGCCAACTACAGAGGCATAAGTCTACTCAACATCGCATATAAAATCTTGTGTGGCGTATTACGTGAACGGTTAAAACCGATGGTCAACAACCTGATAGGTCCTTACCAATGCAGTTTTAGGCCGGGAAAGTCCTCTATTGACCAAATATTCCCACTACGGCACATCTTGGAAAAAAACCCACGAATATAAAATCGATACGCATCATCTTCAACGATATCAAATTTGCCTATGACAGCGTGTATAGAGACGAGTTATACAGAGCCATGTCTAGTCCGGGTCTCCCTGCCAAGCTCGTCCGTCTGTGCAGGACAATGATGGAGAACTCTCATTGCTCCATCAAAGTCGGAAAGAACACCACCGAACCGATCGATGCCAGGAAGGGTCTAAGATAAAGTGACGCCCTATCATACGATCTCGTTTACATAAGAGAAGAATTGTTCGAAACTCACAAGCCAACACCGAAGGTACAATTTTTTATAAGTCTGTACAACTATTCGTTTACGCTGATGACATTGAGATAATCGGAAGACCTCAGTGGGCCGTTAGTTGGGCGTTTGCGAGCATTGAGATCGAGGCAGGAAAGATGGGTTCAGCGGTCAATGAAAGTAAAACAATATGTATGCTGTCTACTAAAAAGGACATCCGGACATGGGTATTTCAACCGATACCTCCACAAGATGGGTAAAGTAGAGAGCGCAGCCTGCCAATATGGACACTCAGCGGAAGACGACGCTTTCCACACCTTTTTCGTCTGTAGCAGATGGACATAGCAGAGGAGTTGGAAATAGGCGATTTTTCCCCGGAAAATGCTATAAGCAAGATGACCTCGAGTACCGACACGTGGAATAGAATATCTTCCTTTATCGAGACGGTACTCAGATCCAAAAAGAGAGAGGAAGACGCCAACATTTCCTTCCAAATTTCATAAAGCAGATAAAAGCCTTACCGGCAAGAATGTATAAGCCCGCACCAAGAGCTGAATATGAAAAAGCCGCTCCCCAGAGGGGAAAGAAAACGATACCACTCTGAAGTAATGCGATAAGTGGCCCCGGAGTGGATGGTGTCAAGTAGAAAGAAGGGGTTAAATGTGTTTTTTTAGTGAGTAGTGAGTCTCGCACTACTAGAAACAGAGCGGGACAGTTCCCCGTGCGCATTAGCGTTTTTCCATTACCCCCTAGGCAAAAAACCAAAAAAAAAACTTAAAAGGACATCCAACATTGGCGTCTTAGACAGAACGCCACAATAGGCAGATATAATTTGGAGGTATTATAGTAAAATACTTTGTCTATCTAAACTCTGTGGTGAGTTCCACAAATGACACCAGTCGGGAGATTAAACGAAGAATTGCTCTTGCCTATCGCTGTTGTTACGGGCTACGAAGGCAATTGAGTAACAAAGCCCTATCCTGAACTACTAAACTAAGGTAACTCTATATAAAACACTCATCGTCCCACCCCAGATGTATGGCGCAGATGCATGGACTTTATCAAAATCGGATGAGGATGCCCTTGGTTACTTTGACTGAAAATTTCTTCGAGAAATCTTTGGTCCCGTCTACATAGACGTCGAGTGGAGAAGAAGCTACAGTGCCGAACTGCATGGCCTATACAAGGACATCGACTTAGCCAGAAGAGTTCACATACAGCGACTAAGATGGTTGGGTCAAGTACAGCAAATGACCTAACGTTCCAGCCCGGAAAATCTTCGAATCCACCCCGGATGGACGGCGCAGTAGAGGACCTTCTCGCCGTAGGTAGCGCACACAAGTTCAAGGGGACCTCACCCAACTTGGAGCGCGCAACTGGAGGCGCGCTCCTCTCCATTTAGCTAAGGACCGAGCTAAATGGAGACGCTTGTTGATTGAGACCCCAGTTCACCCCGAACTGTAGCGCCACCTAAGTAAGTAAGTAAGTTAAGATGTGACTGTGTAGCAATGTATACAAATAAATCTATACTAAATAATTGTTTTGACATAATATGTAATATATAAGAATTTGTATAATTAAAGAAAATATGCTACGAAACAAAAGCTAATTTCTTGGACATGAAAGTTCTTTGCTATTAACATCTGCTTCGTTATACTCGTAATAACGCTAATTAATAAAAGTTTAGGTCGCGGTCTATCAGTTTTTTACCCTCCTAATTTCTGGTAATTCCTATTAATATGAGATAACATTTGTTCTCTAGAAAAATAAAACCAGAAATTTATAGAAAATGAAATTAGAATTTTGATTACGCTAAATTCTTAGATTGGCTCTGTGACTTAGTAGTTAATATGTTGGACTTCTGAGCAGAAGATTCAAGGTCCAAAAACTAGAAAACAGGAATAAGCATGACAAAATCCAAGAAAATAGGTGTCATGACCGTGAGAAGAATTATATAGGCTCCTTTCATTCGCAAGAAAAACATATTAACACACACAATAAAAATGGCTATAGGCTATTCATGAGCTCTTAGCCGGAATATTTATTTATTTACTTTAAGCACTTAAATTATATCAAAAATGACAAATGTAAGTAAGTTTAAAAATAAATTGATCTTCCTTTTAGCAGCGCGATAGATTATTTAAATGGCTTTAAATCAGATCAGTCCTGAGCTACAAGGAAACAAGGAGCAAACAGGATGGATAGGGCAGAAGCGGAACGGATAGTAATTGATAGTAGCAACATTTTCCACTTACAAGACCGCAGAACCAGATGGCATTTTCCCACTTTTTTTTATAATTTGCGTGCACTCAAGGGGTTACGAATACCTTTTAAATGTTTGTTCTACATAGTGCGGGCGCTGGAAAGGATAGATAGAGAGAGAAAGACAGATTTGGTGTAGTGGTTTGAAACTTAGTTGTTTTATGTTTCAAAAAATCTCCGTGAATGGAGTACGGATAACTGGGAGATATTTTTGTCATTTTTGTCTTTGCTTCTGATTCAAAATATTTTTTTTCCCGACTACCGATGTCATAGGCATATCAATCATCCAACAGAGCGAACAATTCTTCCAGCCATACCATATGACCAAGCTACTGCCAGTGTTATGCCTTCGCAGTAGTGTACAGATATGCTTTCGCAATTGATTGGACTGACTTTATATATATGGTATAGGAATATGTATAATAAATAAATGCTTGTTGACATCGGGATTTGAACCATGGACCATTAGCGTGGCAATTGACGATGCGTCGTCACGACGTTACCACTACACCATTGCCACCCCACGCTTTACTGCAATGGAGAACAGACCTCGCTCTGCCTAGGCTTATGTTTATATAAGTTACGTGTCTCGCAATAGGCTACATACTGGTAACACGAAGAGAAACAAATGTCGCGTTTCTTCCAAAACGAGAAAAGAAGGACTACACCGAACCAATGTCATTCAGACTGGTCAGCCTAACATCATTTCTGTGGAAAGCAATGGAACGGATTGTGGTGAACCATATGGAAGAACTGCGCTGAAAGTGGATTCTTTGAACAGTAGACAACATGCTTACAGAACTGGCAGGTTTATGGAAAAGCGCTACACCAAGTTGTACGCATTGCGGAAGAGGAGAGACATACCGGAGGTATTGCAATGACCTCAGTAATGGACATTGAAGGTGTCTTCGATAAAATATGCTTCGAAAATCTGAGATTAGTCTTAGAAAAATGCAGGGCTACCCCATTGGTACTGAAATGGGTGGACAACAGGCTGAAAAATAGGGCGATAAATATTCAGACGGGAACTTCAAGACTTAGAAGGAGGGTTAGCATAGGCTGCCCGCAGGAAGGAGTTTCATCACCTACTCCGTGACGCATAACTGTGGACTTTTTCCTGAAAAGACTTGAGGGGAATGGCATGCACATTGTGGAATATGCCGATGACATACTCGTAGCAATAATGGCAAGAGGCAAATTCATGAATGTCACAGCAGACATCATGAGGAATGCTCTCTGAGGGGTGGAGGGGTTGTGTCAGGACCAAGGGCTCTCCACTAATGCGGAAAATACAAATCTAGTCGTCTGAACAAGGAGGAAGAAAGAAATGGAGTTTTAGCCCATGACACTTTTTGGATCGGAGCTAATGGTGACCAGGAAAGTCAAGTATCTGGGTGTACATCTAGATATTGGACTAACTTGGAGCTTTCACGTAAAAGAGAAAATTCGGAAGGCCCAATGGGTGCTTTATCATTGCAAACGGGCATGTGGACAAAGGTAGGGAATCTCGCCGAGGTCTGCATATTGGATGTTTACGATGATAGTTAGACCAGTTATTTCATATGCGTCAGTTGTATTTGTGATGGCAAAAAGCTTTCCAGAAAACTGTAAAGATGCATCTGGATAGTGTCCAAAATCTGGCTTGTTTAGGGATTATCAGTGCAATACGGACGACACCTACATGTACAATAGAAGTGATCCTATTCTGTATTCTGCCGTTGACTTATTTATCAAGAAAACGGTCGCATCGACGGCACTTCGTCTGCACCGAGATGCCAATTGGCACTGGTGCGGAACCATCTATGGACATTGGAAAATCCTGGATCTCATGAAAAACGAGATTAGGGAGATGAATATGCCCATGGATGGAATAAAGACAACGCGTGTTATCGAAAGGTATCACAGAACTCTTATCGGGATGGAACACTTCCGGAAAGGAAGATTAGTAACATCATATAAGCATCTTTGCGATAGATCCATGATGGATAGTAGAGCGGGGGCAGGTATATTTCAGAAGAACTAGAACTAGCCTGTCATATTAGTTCTAGGAAATGTACCATAGTTTATCAAGCCAAGATGATTGCCTTGTTGCATGCGTTGGATCACCTGAAAAATGGTCAGGTTGTTGGTAGAAAATATTACTGTAGCACTGGACAATCAATCAGTGTTTTAACGCGTGGAACAAACAGATATCAATACATCATTGGCATTGGAATGTGTTCAGAACAAGTGCTCACTTCGAAATGAAATGACAATGCTCTGGGTGAGAGGGCATGTAGGGACTGAACGTAACGAAAAGGTGGACTCTCTAGCAAAGCAAAAGTCAATTTCATTTCTCTGGAATGGTAAAGTACCTAATCAACAACTGGACCGCAGTGGATCACCAGAGAAAGTGGTCAACCGTGGAAAGTTACATGTAAGGAAAAATGGCTGTTAAAATGCCAACTTGCACCACTCGTAGAGAAGTTCTAACCCTGGAGCGAAGAACACTGAAATGGGTGACGTTATCTACATGCCATGAGAATTTCGAATTTTTCTTAGAATAATTTGTCGCCTGGTCTGTTATCAATACAGCTTTTATCTCTCATTTAATTGTTTCAACTACACAACAACTAAATATTTCACAACCGAAGGAGGCACATCGATCATGCGATGGTACGATATTTAATACTGTAAATTCGTTTACATGTTTATTTATTTATTTATTTACTTTTATTTATTATTAATAGAACTGATATCTCTGTTCTCACGTTTAAACAATAAGGAAATGATATTAATCAAGTTCCACAAGCGGTTATCCAAGAATAAACATCACTAAAACTAAAAATAAACGAAATACGTTCATAATTATAAAAATAAAACAGGCCCAGCTGTGGCATTTACCCTCGGTCAAGAAATTACAACTTTTCTACCCGTTAGACCTGACCTATACCTACTGTCAGATTAAAGATCATGACAGGAGGCTATTATCAATAGCAACAACCACGCGACAAATCCTCACAAAAGAAAAACCATCGTCTGACAATTTTTGATAACCTCAAATGTCTGAGCATTGTCTGTTTTTTTTTTTTTTTTTTTTTAATCATTCGAGTTCAATTCTTGGGGGTTCATAGGAATGGCTGGTGTTTTCTGCGTTATCAACAATAAAGCCGTCTATCTTGGATGCCGTAATACGCTGTCAAACACATGGCGCGCGATTTATTTTTTTCTGCTACTTCACAGTAGACACATTCCATACATTATGATGCCAATATAAGTATACCATAGTTAAATTGAAAAAATTAGAATGTTTAGTTTGAACTGTCTAAAATTAATATTTGGTGCAAAATTCATGTCCCGCAAAATTCATGTTGTACGAGTTACCATTTTGAGAAGCTTTCTCATGACAGCAATGATCTCGAATGTTTGTCGTTCGCGAGATAGGATTGTAAAAAAACGTTTGGTATTTGATGAATGTAGAGCATTGAACCCAACGCGCAGTGGCTAGACACAATAACCTCAGCGTCACCAGCGTCCAAGCGTTTAATACAGGTATTAGGGAGAAACAATTGTATTTTCAACGAAATGTTTTGAAACAAATCTAAATAATTCATTGGCGTAGCTAAGATACACTGTCACAGAAGCAGACAATTTTGGGATTTAAAATTCACATTTCTCCAGTTATATGCCAGGGAAGAAAAAGAAAATGATGATGAAAGTTAGATTAGTTTGTGTTTAAAACAAACGTAAATTAAAAATAAAAATTAAAAATATGCAGAACAAGACAACGGTCCCTGGAGACTTTTTTGGCAAAAGAGTCAGAATGGCATGCACTTAAATTGTTTGACATTGTCCGAAAAGGCGAAAAAAAGATGTTTACCATTCGGAAGGCTTGTGCGTGCTATCACTCGCAATATTAGTCGAAGTGATCATGCTATTGGCAATTATTTAAAGGACCCAAAAGCGTATGGGACATATTACAAAGGAAACATTTCAGTGAGGGAAAAACGAAAAATTGTCAGACTAGCCTCCAATTCAGCTGTTTCGGCAACTAAAATCACAGAGGCAGCTGGTGTTACTGCAAGTAAATCTACTGTTTGTCATGTGATTCGTAGTGCCAAACACCTCAAGCGACTGAAGCTGAAGAAAACACCAACAATTAATGCTTTGCGAAAATGCCAATGCTTACAATTCGCGAAAGACTACATGACCTGTGATGTACAACAAGGGGCAAGTTCGAATGACTGGAAAAAAAAGTTGTTTTTTCAGAAGAAAAAAATTTAATTTAGATGAATTGGATGGCTATAATTATTATTTGTTTATTTATTATTATTACTCTCACGATCTAAGAAAAGAGGAGCTATTTTTAAGCCGCCTTCATAG
This sequence comes from Brachypalpus laphriformis, assembly GCA_945910035.1. Lineage (NCBI taxonomy): Eukaryota > Metazoa > Arthropoda > Insecta > Diptera > Syrphidae > Brachypalpus > Brachypalpus laphriformis. Next base: position 88,372,504 of record OX246756.1, read on the forward strand.
AAGAGAAGGGGGCGTAATGGTGTGGGCTGCCAATATCTTATTATGGCACCATCCACTTGGTGGTTCAAAGCTCAAAAGTGACAGGAAATAGCTACAAAACCGTGTTTTCATGCATATTTCAAGAAAACAGTGCTCCTATACACACCGCTCGTCTTGTTTGTTGTCCGTCAACATGTTGAACTACTCCTATGACCACCATATTCGTCAGAGCTTAACACAATAGAAAATGTTTGGAGCAGCAATACGATGATAAGGAGCGCTGATCGTTGTCCTTAAACTTGACTGGAATGAGATTTCACTTGACTACTTGGCCTCATTGTACAAGTCGGTTATTTTGAAGAAAAGTGGTCCTACTCATCATTACAAATTATACCTGGGTATATATATTCGAAATAAAAATTCAATTTTCATAAAAAAAAAACCAAGAAATGTATTTTTTTCATTCAGTTGTAAGGTGCTTCTAATCTTATGAACCGATTTAAATGCATGCCATTCTCATTCTTTTGCCAAAAAAGTCTCTAGGGTACCGTTATTTTGCTCTGTACATTTTTTTAAAATTTACTTTTGTATTAAATACAAACTACTCTAACTTTCATCGTCACTTTCTTTTTCTTCCCTGGCATATAACTGGAGAAATATGAATTTTAAATCCCAAAATTGTCTGCTTCTAATCTAGTGAACTGCAGTGTATGTTTTAGGTAATTTAAGACAATGGACACAGTCCTATTCCACAAGTCATTCGAGTAAAGAAATTGCTTGCTAAAGAAAATTTTCCGAAGTGAAAGATTTACCTTAATGAAAACTAAAATAAAATTATCCAAAATTTTACAAACGGAAAATTCGTTGTGCGAGTAATTTTATTCACTCGAACGGAGAATGAAAATTAGGTGATTGAGTATCTGTGGGAAAGTATTACATAAGTATGTAATGCGTGCACGAGTAAGTATAACATATTTTTTTTTTTTTGTAAATAAGGTCTTGCCCAATAACCGACACTGCGACCTGAAACATCTAGACATTGTATCAAGTAATGCCCGTCATCCACTACGTGCGCAAGTATCAATAGCTCATTCACAGCATTCGACTCTAATATACGGGGCTTTGAACTCTGTCCAACCAACGCGTTGGAGATGGTTGGAGATCGTTGTTCAACGCGTTGCCGAACAAGTATACGGGAATGTACGAGCTCGTGTTGTTCGTTGGACATCGTTCCGCGTTGAACGACGATTTCTTTTCTTTTGAACACGTTGATCAATTTTTGGAATTATTCATTGGGGTGAGTTCTATTGAGTGGGACGAAATATGCGCGCCGGCGCCAGTTACGGCGCGACATTGATCAACTGACTGTGTCATATTTTTGTGTGTTATATTTTTGTCATATACCTATTTCCTTGAAAAAACTACAACTGTAGCTTCTTCCCGATTAAAAAAATTCATCCACCCAGAATCGTCTCTTCGTTTTTCATTCTAGATTTGGCATTGAATGTGTGTGTATGTGTGTTCTACAGCTGTCAGCTGCCGAGTGCGTTTAACGCCCAGTGCTTGTTCTAGTGTACGAGGGTTCCAACGCTTGCATCAACTCGTTTCCCAACCAAACCGAAAACGCTGTTGACCAACTCGAGCAACAGGTTGACCAACTGAACAGGTTGATCAACTAGGTGTACGGTCTTATCCAACGATTGAATGAGTAGATCAACGAAGTGTGCAGGGCTCCTAACGCGTTCAACATGACCATGTTTAATTTTTAGTTGAATTGCCTTTGTCAACGCAAGCAACATGAGTTTATGCACTAGTGTACAGGGCTATAAATTTGTTTGTAAAACTTAAGGGTTGAATAAAGAATTGATCGTAGTTGGCTGCGCACGTAGTGTACGATCGGCATAATGCCGGCAAATAAATCGGTTACTCGCCACCTAAGTAAATTAAGTAAGCAAATACTAAAAATGGTTAATTTGTCTAGCAATTGCTTCATATTATAGCAAAGTCTGTTTTTATTAATGCCACCCTATTTCTAAGTAACTATTGGCAAGAAATAGGCGAACCCGCAAGGTGGATCAGTAGAAATGTGGTGAAGTGGGATGGTTGTGATCCCTTATTTTCGGATCATAGCCTCGCTGATAAAAGGAAGAAGAAGAAGATTGCCAAGAAATAGACGACCAATTCAAATTTGCAAAGCAATAAGTTCCCTTGATCAACGAATAGTCCCCTTTGGTCGAAAATCCCCATAAACTCAGAATGTCACACAATACAGCATCGCTGCATTTAAGTTCCAAAGGATTCATGTGGTAATTGAGTTGACACACTCTTTCGGGTTATCAAACTTTTAAAACAATTTTCTCAAACTCCTACTAGTTCTTCTCAAGGATCCACATATGTATGTATATGTATGTGAATATGTTACTACATATATACATTGATATGCAAATTAGTAAGGACAACCATTAACATATTGTAGCAAAAATCGCCGATCAAGCCGGAGAGCTCAAGTTGTGATGGATGGTGGAGACAAAAAGAACAGAGTTGTTCGGGTTCCCGAGAGGGTTTTTTTAATTTATTTTATTTAATGAAATTAACTTTAAACATAAAAGTAAAATCTAGTACAATTTTATCTAGAGCTGTGCGTACCTAGTGGTCGCTGTCACTGCTGCCAACAGAGAACTCAAACCTGGTTTCTGCCTACCTTCTTTTATATTTGGCTCCGGCTTTCCAGGCGAATTCCCGAATTTCCATTTCGCCACTGGAACTCTGTTGTCAAAAGCCTGGCAAGCTCTAGTATCTTCGCCTTGAAAGGCTCTTCGAATTTTCGCGATATTTCTTAGTTGTGTTATTTTTTATGTGCCAATTTGTGTGCTCGCGTAACAATATTTTAAAAAACGAAAAATACTAAGAACCTTTTAGTATTTATGACAGGTTATAATATAATTTTTTTTTGGTTGAATTTCAATAAAAATAAAAGGCGTAACCCAAAATTTATACATTAAATAAAAAAAAAAATTAAATTCTCTTATATATAGCCTGTGAAAAAAAAAAATATAAAGACAGCCATCAGTTCTTGAAGTAAATAACTCCAAATGCAAAAAAAAAAAAAAATGAATGTTATAACATAATAAACATAATAAATATTTTATCAATATATGTATATTTTTTTTGCAGTATGCCATATTGGATGGTTTCCGCACTAGGGAACTGCAAAGATCGGAGTTAAATGTATTGGCTTTAGTCTCATCAGATCAAAGAATATTACGCCATTGGGATTCTGGTGAGCTGAAACATTCCTCTGCACAAAGCAGCCTTCTACAAACATTCATTTTTGACAGCAGCGGTACTTTCCTCGCACAAGAAAATTAAAAGCAAGAACTTTCAATTTGTTTTCAATAAGCATCTTGCGGATTGTAGAGGTGTCGACGTCCAGGCGTTACTCTTTTTTTAGTGCGCTAGATGAAGTAAAAGGTTCCCTTTTCACATATCGCAATATCCTTCTTTTGAGAGAAGCAGATATTTTTGGTTTTCTTCTGCGTAGGAATATAATTCCCACAATTATTTGGGAACACCCAACAATTTCAGCAATTTTTCGAAAAGGTATACCGTTGTTTTGAAGATTCTTTCTTCAACTTCAATCTTCTTCATTAATACTCAATTACGTTTCACTTGTTATAAGTACCAGACCTTTTACATAAAAGTTTGTGAAAATGGAGAGCTTCTGGTATCGGAAGAGTAGTTTTATTGAAGAGAATATGGATCGGTATCAGTAGCTTTATAACTTGATAACTTGCATGCTCTACTGAGGCACTAGGGCTTGGAGACAGCTGGATACTACACCAGGTCAACGACAAAAAATATAAGATAGTGGCTGGTGTTTAGGATACCAATCTACCTCGGAAATCTCCAGATCTAAATCCAATATACCATATCTGCGATGGACTGGAACGCAGTGTTCGCAAATTTAGGATTATTCGAGTTCCTTCAAAATGGCTCTTTCCAATGTCTGGGCTTCAATGACCCCTGAGGTCACCGAAAATCAAGTCCAGGAACCAACTAAATACAGGGATATTTCGATTTACGTTGTCCGGTTTTTTACTTCCCAGTTTCAATTAACGTCGTTACAATTTCAAATTACGTCCTTCCTTGAAACACAATTTTCTCACAAAATTCCTTCTTTCGTCATTCTTATTTAACCGAGATGCACATCTCACCGATTTCCTGCACAATATCATTCGGAGTAAGTACCATATCTTTCAATCCATGTGGACTGTACGAGTGTTGGATAATTTGTTTTCGATTTACATCGTTTCGATTTACATCGCATTTTCTCGGTCCCGAAAACGACGTAAATCGAGGTATTCCTGTATTGAATTTATTTTATTTTATTTTTTTTTATATTGATTAGTAAAAAAAACATTAAAATGTTGTCTATAAATTCTGATTTAGTACTTTTGAAGAGCTATATGTAGACTTTCGTGACTGACTGTAAGCACATATGTGTGCATAACATTCATGATCAGCTGCTCTTAATAAAAATAAATAAAAATTCAGCACGTTTTGGTAAAACTGATTTCTTTCTTTCTTCTTGTTCTAGTACCTACTAAACTAGCTTGAGGCAATAATAAATTTTAATATTCCAGATTTATCTTTTATATTTGAAATATAATACATACGTGCATACACTCCCGGACACTTGATTACCCTCATTACTTTCGACCTAAATCATAATGCAGGGGTAATATATCTTGGTATTCATTTTTAAGACTTTCATTTTCAATTCTTCTCTGCTACCTAATCACAAACATTAAAAAATTTAATTAAACAAAAAAGAAAACCACCATTTTCGATTTATTTCCTATTTTAACAGGGACACTTAATTACCTTCATCTGTAAAAATAAAAGATAAAACAAATATTTTAAATGTTTTTTTATACTTTTTTTATTGCTAATATCTTGTAGGTTCTCTGTTTTTGCGTACAACTTGAAAAAGTATATTTTCTAAGGATCGTCATAAATTTTTTAAATAATTTAATCGAATTTCCTCAAAAGCGTTTTCAATGGCTTTAATAAGACCGTCTCTGTTTTCGAATTGCCTTTCTTTTGTGTAAACTTTTCGCGATAGCCATCTCCAAAAATTTCCAATTAAATTTAGATCGAGAGATAGAGGTTGCCAATCCAACACATTCACATTGTTGCTTGTAAACCACAGTTTTGTTTGCATTACCCTGTTGGAAAATAGACCGTTGGTCTTCGAACAATTCGTGGAAATTGATTGTCAGTGCTTCAAAAAGCTCGGTGTAATCCTCTGAGTTCTACCGACCTTTTAAAACAACTAGGTCTATTGCGTCATGAAATGAAATTGTAGCCCATACCATGACGGAACCAACAGCAGTGTGGCAACGTGACAGCAACATCTCAGATTTCTACAAATCGTGAAAGTAATGTTGAAAGCCATCAGGGGCATCCATATAAATTTTTCTCGTTGGAGAAAACCACGGCTTCCCATTCTTCCTTCCAGTTTAAATGAGTCCGCAAAATTCCAATCTATGATCTTTATGGTCTTGAAGTAAATGTGGCTTTTTCTTCAGTTTTTGTCGTCGGAGATTTGGACACTGTTCAATCACTTTACGAACTGCCCGGACACTGACTGAACTTCCAACTTTCTCCTTTAATTTACTAGGCGACGCAGCAGAATTTGAAGATGGTCCTACGTTCTCGTTCTGTTGTCACTTTTGCTATGCACCCCTTTCGGATTTTCCAATAATGTTCTGGAACTTTTAGAAAATTTTTGACCGTTCAAGGATCCCGACCAATTTTTTTTAGCAATTTCTCGGTTGGAATAATTTTCTTGCTTGAATGTAAGAATTCTAGCAATTTCTGAATTAGTTATTGTTTTACCTCTACCTACCTTCTTTAGAATGGAGGAAAAAAACAAACAATTTTAAGAAACAAAAAGAAGCAATAAAGCAGAACACAATCTCATTAACTTTAAGGACCTTACGCTTTTGAGGGCAATGAGAACATGTCCAACTGCAGCGATGGAAGTACTCCTACAGCTAACACAGTTCTATCTCATAGTGGAGCAGAATGCAAAGCGGACGATCCTAAGGTTGGCAAAACAAGGCATACGCTTCTCAAGAAACTTCCCTTTCTGCCAGTTCCTAGGGACGATAGTATCAGAAAATTTCACTTTGGGAAAAACTTTTGTACAAAGTTAAGTAACAAGAAAGAGTGGAGCAACGAATCTACGACATACAATACAATACAATACAATAGACACACAATAAAGTGGTATACAGACGGTTCGTGAACTGAGGAAGGAACAGGGGCAGCTGTTTTTGGGCCAAGAACAAAGCACTCAGAGCCAATGGGCAAGAGTACCAGCATCTTTCAAGCTGAAATATGTGCTATAGATAGATATATCTCAATCTCAAAAGAAGATACAGCAACTGCGTCATAGCAATACTGTCAGATAGTCAAGGTGCTATCAAAGCACTTGACTCCAATGTCATTAAGTCAAAACTCGTGTGGGAATGCCTACACAAACTTAATAATTTGGGCAGAAACAACAAAGTTACGCTTTACTGGATACCCGGTCATGTCGGGATAAAAGATAGGCCCAATTCAAAAATGCAGTGTTGCGGTAGTGTTGCAGCAACATTAAAGCAACAAGTTCAAAAAAGCAACATTTTAGCAGCGTTGCTCAAATCAAGAGTTTTTTTGCAACATCAGCGCAACCAAACGTCAAAGAAGAGCAACCTTCGCAACAGTTGTTTTGTTTTTGCTTTCCTTTGTTTTGAGCTTTTGTTTTTTTCCAAAAGAGAAATGGATGAAAGGTAAACGTTTAACAATTTAAATGTTCTATTTATATAATAATATATGTAAAAATTCAAGAAAATGGAGACAGAAGACAGGGCAAGAACCTGGAATAACAACACAGGTCTGAGTCAAGCCTAGAAACTACTGGGATGTTACAATCGGAAAAGATTCGGAGTCTGTATCTGCCTTAGTAAGAATAACCTACGAATCCTAACAGGCTTCCTAACGGGGCACTGCAAACTCAGGGAACACTTACGGAAACTAGGTATAACAAATGAATGCCTTTGCAGATTCTACAATGAGTCAAGCGTGACTGCGGAGCACCTTCTGGAATCTTGTGGGTCACTGACTCACAAGATTGCAATACTTGGGCAATGAGGATACGCCTACCATGGATCCACTTCTCATTCTCAGATTCCTAAAAGAAATTGGTTTGGAGAGAGAGAGCTCTAAGGCGAATTATTCTCGCCAATGCAAAGTTAAAGTGTATGATCTTCCGAAGGAATTGTATTGCGAGGGGAACTCTAACGAGGGAATAAACTTCTCCAAGGTACTAGCAGGCGGCACAATAGACCACTAGGTGGCAGTGCAAAATAATCCTATACAAATTAAAAAAACATAATACGCTTTGAATTCTGTAAACAAATTGATGAGGGTAATCAAGTGTCCCTGCTAAAATAGGAAAAACATCGAAAATAGGGATTTCCCTTTTTGCTTAATTACATTTTTTAATGTTTGCCATTACGTATGTAGGTAGCAGAGAACAAGAGAAAATAAAAGTCTTAAAAATGAATATAAAAAAATATTGCCTCTGTATTATAATTTACGTCGAAATTTCTAATGAGGGTAATCAAGTGTCCAGGAGTGTAGATACCTCATACATTGTAAATCAACTTTCCAACACCCACGCAATTTAATTTTCACAAAATATTCTTCTACTATACAAAATCACGCTTCACCTTATTATTAAAATGAAAAAAAGAATCCGAAAAAACTGCTCCCGGTCAATAGCCGGCACTTGCTGGCACTTCCGCTACATGCCAAGATATAAAAAAAAATACTTTTCGACCATATGTAGCTCCAGTCTATAATTTATTTTATTTTATTTGCCGTGTAAGACCTCCCACATTCTTAAACCCATTTTTTTTTTTAATTGTCCATGTCCATGTAAATACCCATACATTTATGAAAAGAGAAACTATTCACTTGGAAGAAAAGGTAGAAACATATGATTGCGTACATCTGTTTTGCCTTAAATCAAGATAAGTCAAGAAACTGATACCTGACTCGCAGAAAAAAAACCTTTTATTACGTCATAAACTCATTACTTATTATAATAGAAGTACATGTACCTAGTACACCGCACCACCATTCAATGTATTCTTGCAGTCAATTTAAAAAAAAAAAAAAAAAATTCGAAAAATACAATTTCGTTTAATCCGCAAACTCAAAAGTACATTAAATTAAATTAATTTAATTTAATAATCATAATCACTTGATTGAAGAAAAGAAAAGTGATATATCTTTAAATCATCTCTAAATAGTCATTTAAAGCAAACTTCTACGCCACGATCGCACACCAATTTCGCGCAAAACATTTTTTCTCTTTTAAATTATCTCATAGATACGCACACAATAGAGATAAGGCAAGCGAAATTGTCGTAAATTCGCCGTCACAAACACATTCAGCGTAGTTTTCAAAAATCCACGTGTTTATCAAACCCCCTCACCCTGTGCCATCAAAGAGAGGAGCAATTGAATTCATTATCTCATGACATTTATGCTTTTGCGCGATAATGCAATCTGAATAAACTAACAGCTGTCCAATTCGCACCTAAGATTGACAGGCAGGTAGGTACGCTGTGTCATGCTATCATGAAGTACGTTTACTTAGCACCCACGCCAAATGCAGGGTAATAATTCACAATAGCACATGTTTTAAGTCATAATTATATAATAAAATTGCCGTTTTCAAGTTCAAACAATTAAATGTGATTAACTTGGTCTCACCTTGAACGCTGGTGACTTGCTCCAGTTGCCAAAATCGATGAGTAGATGCCTTCTAGCTTGAGATAGAAACATTTTTTTTATGATAGTTCTAACACCACACTAAATAATTTAGAAAAATAAAGATTTACTGCTCCGGTATGTTTAAAGCAAAACCTAAACCACTGACTTAACACCCGCAGCGTTCTAATGACAGTCAAACACTGAATTGCGTACAGTGGTTGTAGTCGAGTTTTTAGGTCGATGGTATGAAATGGAGACACAAAAAGTTGTCGGGTCAGAAAACAATTTCGCATTAGGATTAGATCTAAATTTAGTCAGATATTTTACTTTTTACTGTACGTACTAGCAGGTTTTATGTCATTATTCTGCAAATGTGTTTGCCAGATCACAGATGAGCTTTCAATGAGAGAAAGCTCTTCACAAATTTATGGATGTTTTTGTAATTTGCTGAATGAGAGGGGTGAAATTACATTGTGGTTGTGTGCAGTGTGCTCTTAAAAGCACATTGGCATTGACCTTGGGCGATGGGTGATTACAAGAGGGTGGGTTTGTTTATAATTGTCTGTGGTCGTACGATGCAAGCAAATTGTTATTATTCGATTACATGCAATTCGATAAGTAATAAGAAAAATTTCGAAACAGGCACTTAAATAAAAGTTATTTCTCTCAAAGTATTTAGAAACTTTTCCAAATTTGTATAAAATTTACTGACTACACAAAGCATGACGTTCTAAAATTACTCAAAACAATAAAATGCTCAGCTTTTGATTTGACTTAGATTAGATGAACGCCTGGAATATGATTCCTTCATATCGGACGAACATGATAGCTACCTTTTAATAGAAATCAAAGAGAATTTACTGAAAATTGATGGATATCAGATGTTCCACAAACCTGCGTACAGATGACCATGGTCATGTACGTGGAAGAAAGGACAAGAGTAAGATGGCCTGTTTGAGTTCCCAATCAAAATCGATGCACACCAGGAAAACGCCTTAAGTGTTACTTAATACCTACTTAAGTGGCGCTACAATTCGGGGTGAACCTGAGCCTCAACTAACAAGCCAAGTCTAGCTCGGTCTTAAGATAATTGACTACAGTTGCGCACTCCAAGTTGCTGCAGGTCCCCTTGAATTTGTGCGCGCCACCTACGACGAGGGCGTCCCTCCGGATAAGATTCGAAGACTCTGCAGGCCGGAGCTTTAATGTCCATTCGCTCTACATGTCCTAGCCATCTCAAACGTCCAATACGCAGTTTTTGGACTAGGTCGATGTCGCTGTACAGCTCGTGTAGTTCGTCATTAAATCTTCTCCTTCAAGACCCGTCAATGCAAACGGGACCGAATATCTTACGAAGATTTTTTCCCTCGAAGAGACCAAGGATATCTTCATCCGCTTTCAATAAAGTTCATGTTTCAGCTCCTAAGTTGTTCGAGGTAGGGCTATAGGATGTGGTTTCGCTACCAGCGAAATCGCAAGCGATTAAGTGCCAATGGCAGAGCGATTTCGCCTAGTTTCATTGGTGTTTTGACTGTGGTAAAGTGAACAATATGCGCGCTAAAATAAGTGTTACTGGAAAACAGTTAGTCACTGCGTGAAAAATATTTGAAAATTTCAAGAAGAGATTTCAAGTGGATCCAATC